>OX578133.1:56821631-58021631 GCA_951213105.1 Amaurobius ferox
TAATTCTTTAAACGCCACGAGTTTCCAATTTTTGGCACACTGGGACATATAGGCTATTTTTAGTGACACTTTCATAAATGTGTTGTTTCGGACATTTAGTTTGAGTTGACTTACCCAGCTGTCTTACTTTTTCAGCTATTTAACATTAAAAAATGCCTAAAAATTAAAGAAATTCTAAGTATTTGTTAAAAAACTTAAAAATTAAATTTTCAACATGATCCTTTTATCTGACGTCGTTTTTCTGGAAATTTTGGCCCGACCGCTGGCGACTATATTGGTAGCCCCCAAATTGGCTCTAGACTTATAATATTGGCCCTAGGCTTATATTTAAATTGAAGTAGCCCCCAAATTTCTCATCTCGCCTTCTAATTCAGCGAGTTTGATTCTAATCATGGTTATAGTCTCTGCACCATCTGTACGTGTCACCTGAATATATATTTTGTGCCAAGCCCCTGGACGTAACTTTTAGCTTAGTTCCCTCAATTTTACATTTCGTTTCCTAACTGAGAGATTTTGGTTCTGCTAGTGGCTATAGCCTCTGCACCATTTGTACATGTCACCTGGATATGCATCTTTGTGAGAAATCCCTGAGATTAACTTTTACTTCAGTTACGCCCCCCCCCCCCTCCAATTTCCCATCTCACCTCTTAATTGAGTGATTTTGATTTTACTGATGGCTATAGTCTCTGCACCATTAGCACATGTCACCTGGATCTGCATCTTTATAGTGATAAATCTTTGAGCGTAACTTTTACTTCAAATAGCACCCCCCCCCCCCCCCCACACACACACACACACACTTATCCATCTCGACTCCTAATAAAGCGATTGTGATTCAGATGGTGGCTATAGTCTCTGACCCACATGTACATATTAACTTGATATACATATTTGATGTATATAATATACATACGTTTTTTGCGTCAACCCCTGGGCTTAACTTTTAGTTTAACTAGTCCCCATAATTTTACATTTCAATTTCTAATTGAGCGATTTTGATTCTGCTGGTGACTATATAGTCTGAGCAACATTTTTACATTTCAATTGGATACACATATTTTTGTGTCAATCCCTGGGTATAACTTTTAGTTTAACTAGTCCCCAGAATTTTACATATCTGCTTTTAATTGAGCGATTTTGATTCGGCTTATCGCTGTAGTGAGTTTCTCTACCATTTGTACATGTCACCTGGATATGCAACTTTAATATGGCAAATCTCCGAGCGTAACTCTTACTTTGGTTACCTCCCCCCCCCCATCCAATTTTCTATCTCGCCTCCTAATCCACCGATTTTGATTTTACGGGTGGCTATAGTGCCTGAACCATCAGTACGTATCGCCAGAATATGCATATTTTTTAGTCAACTCCCTGGGCATAACTTTTAGTTTAACTAGCCCCTACAATTTTACTTAAATTAGGACTATGTAATGTTTTTCACTAGGAAAGATGCGTTCCATGTGTCCAGGCTTTTTATGAATGAGCGAGCAGGTGGGAGGTACGTTATTTTACTTAATACATCCGTCGTTTATATTTTTAATACTCCCGTTGCTATGCCCAAAATACGTATATGTATATACATATGCTTTATATATACATATATATATATAATATATATTACTAACATATATATAGGCATAAATACATAGATGAGCGCCCCCCTCTACATGTCGCTCACGAGCCGCCACTGACACATGTACTTCAAGACCTGGTACGATACGCCTAGGCGAGATTTTATTTTTAAATTCTAATTTGTTTTTTATTTATTTTATGTTATAACACGACTCTGGGTGATTTTCACACAAATCGATCCCTTAGTAGTCTATGTACTGAGAGAGACAGCAGTGTGAACCAGCCCTACCGCTCGGTTTACAGGTTTAATTCCACACCACTGGGTATCCCGGCCGTCCAAATGGTTGCTCAAGTCCTCGGACGAGTCGGACGGTCTGGGTCTTCAACACCTCTGGGTATCGTCTACCGACGACTAGTAGTCTATGTATTTAGTGCAAAATATTTCACTTCCGGCGACCAACACAAAATTTTACACAGACTTTATACCTCTGGTAGGTCGGACGGTCTGGGTCTCAACAACAACAACACACTTTATACCCGTACTAAACGAAAATTCACCGGGAGACACACTCTCAAGCGTTCTGGGCGCCGCCGATGACGTCATCAAAATGGCCGCCATAACGCGATGCATTGTTTTTTCTGTAAGTTGTAATATCTCAATAACTAGTGGTCGAATTTTAATTTTCTTAATCTTATTTTGAAGATTACTTTCAGAAAGTTTCTATTCATTTTCAGTATAGGTATAACTGTTTTCATTATACTAAGGGGAGCAATAAGGAAAAGTCGAAAAAATTGTTGAGAAGTCAAGCTTAATTTGGCAAAATGCACCGAATTTATTTTTTGTAGAAATAATTTTAAGACAAAACTTTATTAGACATAAAAAATCACTAAAAGTTTAAATAATCATTAAAAAGTTTAATACATCACATATCAACTATTTTTTTTATTTCGAAGAGGACATTCTCTGTTTTACATATATCTATTTCTCGTTTGGGGTCTGTGGAAGTGACATTTTTATAGGAATTAAAAGTATATATCATGGTCTTGAAAAACTTTCACACATAAAAAAACATGTGTTTGAAACCTTCAACACTGACCATCACAAGTACAAAGTATAGCACACCACAGAGGAGCCATAGGACAGGGGGGGGGGGGGCAGTTGTCCCCTCTAAGAATTTGAACTGGAGGCAATGCTTCCTAAAAATTAAATATATATATATATATATATATATACTGCTGAAATTTATAGTTACCCTTCCCTACAAAAAATAATAAAAGCGTGTAAGAAAATTTTAGATCAAACACTGCTACACAACTTTTTCCAGAGGAAACTGTAAAGACGATTAAAAAAAAAGAATATTTCTTTTTCTTACTGTTCTCCAGTATCACTTTTTAAACACACGTTATACATGTGGTAAAGCATCAGACGAGAAGCGAAATTAATTATCCAAGATTAAGCATACACTCTAAGACAAAAAAATCGATACACCAACAAAGAATTATCCAAATGAGACAAAATTTGGTATGTGTAATGTGAATGTACAGAAAAAGGAGATTAGAATTTCAGAACAATTGAATGATTTATTACACTGAAAGACCTACACAAAGTGAGCACGTTGATATGGCATTGCTCCACCTCTCGCCTTGATACAAGCTGTTACCCGACTTGGCATTGATGCATAGAGTTGTCGGATGGTGTTCTGAGGGATGTCGTTCCAAATGGCCTCCAATTGACAAGCTAATTCGTCTATATTCTGGGATGGTCGCAGGCGACACCCCCATCTCAGCCTAAATGTGTCCAATAGGCGAGAGATCTGGGGATCTGGCTGGCCAAGGAAGTGTGTCGTAAGCAAGCAGACACTCAATATAGAGGCGTGTCGTGTGTTGCCTGGCATTATCTTGTTGAAAAGTTAGCCCAGGGTGTTGCGAAAAGAATGGTAATACAACGGGTCATAGAATATTGGCAACATACCACTGTGCTGTGATGGTGCCATGGAGGACTATCAAAGGGGTCCGGCTATCAAACAAAATGGCACCCCAGACCATAACTCCCTGTTGTCGGGCTGTGTGGCATGTGACAGTAAGAGCAGGATCCTAATGATGCTTCCAGACACGTCTACGCTGGTCATCAGGACTCAAGTCGAAACGGGACTCATCACTGAAGACATAATTCGTTCCCAATCCAAACAATTCTATGTTGATCGGGCCCGGCACCATTGCAATCGCTGTTGTCGGTGCATACTGGTCAGTGGTAGATGGCGTAATGGGCGCCGCGAGTATAGATTCCGCTCTCGTAGTCTTCTATTAATGGTCTGGGTAGTCATTTCCGTGTTTGTCACACGTTGGATGGTTGATAACAACAAATCTCACACTGTCACAGCTGCTCTGACCATCGCTCTATCTTCCCGTTCTGTTATCACTCTAGGCCATCCACTACCCACTTGTCGCTGAAAGACCCATTCCTGCGAACATCATCTAATTGCTGCATCGTTCCTACCCAAATGTTGAGTGTTTCGTCGGTGTGCCCATTCAGCCTCATGCAATCTGACCGCACGTCCTCTTTCAAACTCCTTCATATGCTCATAGCAGCCGTGAATTTGCCGGCGAGGCATTGTTATAATCAAAGTGCGTAAACGCCACTGCATGTTTGTTTCTGAAAGCAAGGTTCGCTCCTTATATACACCACCATGGTGCTCAGTTTCAATGCGCTATAGTTCCGACTATTCATTCATTGGCTGCGAATTTTTTATCATTTGCATATTCGGTCGAAAGGTGTTTACATGCAAAACTTCCTTACTATCGGATTATTTTGCGGGGTGTGTCGATTTTTGTCTTAGAGTGTATAAACAATAATAATTGAAGGGTTCAGAGGTCAAGTAGTCTAACTGATAACTTGACGATTCTTCAGAAAATGACTTTAAAGTTGTTTTGTAAATTAAAAATTCCTATTTTAAATTAGAAAAATAGTCTAAATAGGAAAAGTTGCATTGCCAAAAGGTTATTCTATAGGTATGTACAATTTTTATTTTTTGAATATTTTGATTAAGAAAAACCGTATTTTGTTGTTAGACTACTTGACCTTAATGATTTACTTAGTGTGAATAAGTAATGGTTTAGACCAAATGAAATCCATTGAATGATGAAATTCATAAGGGCATTTTTTATAAGTTTAACCCACTCCTCTGCTGTGTAAATACATAATGCCATTTTCTTTTTTTTCTCGATTTGTGCAAAGTCACTGTCATTTGGTAAGAAGGAATGTCCTGATTCCATATACATGTGATCCCAGCATTTTATATTGAGCTTTTCTACCGCATAAAACATCATAGACACTATATATCTGTTTCAGTTCTGGCCACCTGTTGAATCACTGTAAGAAACAACATGAAGATCTTCAGTTGACATGATTGAAGATATTTATATATGAGTGATCCAACTTCACTAGCCCCTCGCTTTGCTTCATTTTCTAGCCAAATATTCATGGTTGCGTTTCTGTCTCCTAGGTTGTAGAGCTACAGCTTCCTCTTATAGAATACTTTGTGTTGATGTAGGGAATTGGCTGAGTTTTTTCTAAATCAAAGGTAAACGCAATAAAATTTTTCTCTTGTTGGGACTCTATTATTTCTTTCACTCTGGGGGTGTCAGCACAGAGGCTTTCGTGAGCTAAATCTGCTACACTATGATGATCGTTTCTCAGCTTTATTGTGGCCTCCAAAGTCTGTTGATCCTTAGTTAATTCAGTCGCTTCAATAGTGACCCTAAAACTGTCACATTTATTGCAGGTATAAGTCTTCCGCACATAAAACTATACATGTGGAAATACCGTTTTACTAACTTAGACTACTTGACCTTGCTACTACTTATTACAATGTAGATAGCCTACTTTTTCAATTCACTTTTTTACTAATATAATTTGGAGTTGCATTTAGACAACTTTACCATAAAAAGATATTGGCATTATGAGTCATTTGGGGTAGTTAACTCAATTTTCACAAAAATGTCAGTTAGACTACTTGATCGAGCCTTTCAATTACTTGCATTGCCAGACCAGGTGCCATGTCACATCAAGTGCATAATACAAACCAAAATTACAAACCTAAAACCTCAGAACAAAATCAAAAATAGGTGCATGTATGCTTAGATTTCGCATAGTTTTCAAAAAGACGCGGGTAAAGGATTTAGAGGTAGTTATAGAAATAAGTGTAGAAATGCATTTCTATTTGTGATTATTTAATCTGATTTTATTTATACCCTAGTCAGGTACTGCAAAATATGTGAAACGATTTATTAATTTTTAAGAGGATTAATTGGTATTTGTTATATTGTTTTATACTGATAGGAAAGAAGGAATTGTAATCTTCCGTGTTTAACTGAATTTTCTAGATTTATATATTTACTTGATACAAAAGTATAATAGACATATATTTTAAGAGTCAGTACATCCAGTGGCGTCCCTGGTGTTTTTGAGGCACCAAGCGAGTTTTCTGGAGAGGCCCCACCTGAATGCAGTGAAATGTCAAACAAGGCCCAATCGGTCGCTTGGCCCTCGGAACACCCCTGCAAACCAAAAGAATATCCTTATAGTTTGAAATAATGTTTTTTTAATTATACACTGCATGAATTGTGGAAATATTAATATTTCATTATTTAAATTTAAGTCAAGCATCAGATGAATAAAAAAATTGCTAAAATTTTTTGGAAAGTAATATTTCACAAGCTGTGGTATTCTAGAATATTTTAAATTAGTGAGTAACTCTGTTACTCATTATAGATTGATGTGTTGCATATTTTGAATGGGAGAAAGTTGATATGTATTGTGTGTGATGATGGTACAAGGTACCTAGGAAAAAATGCCAATATTCTTTGATTTTTGAAAATATTTTATTTAATTTTAGAATATTATACAGTATTAATACAGTCAGAAATTGGGGAGGGAAGGGGATCAACTCAAATTTGACGAAATTTTCTATTTTCATCGCAAATAATTATGTATGTAAAAATTTCAAGAAATTCAGCTTGGTAAAATTCAATCAAAAACCAATTTCAAGATCTGACCCAAACAGAGAAACTAATCTAAATAAAACAGTGTAAAAAGGAAAAAATCCCAGTGCTCTGAATTTGTATGCAAATATTTTCCAATTTTTTTTTACCTTTTATATGTGCTAATAGCATGCTGTGAGTAATGAATGTAGGTGAGGAT
Organism: Amaurobius ferox; assembly: GCA_951213105.1. Classification (NCBI taxonomy): domain Eukaryota; kingdom Metazoa; phylum Arthropoda; class Arachnida; order Araneae; family Amaurobiidae; genus Amaurobius; species Amaurobius ferox. Next base: position 56,828,401 of record OX578133.1, read on the forward strand.
TCCCTAAAATTTGCATTAGTACGTGTAACAAAAAAAAATTAACTTATTTTCACTCATTTATGCTACCAATCTAAAAAAAAAAAAATCTGATGTGGGCAGCACATGACTTCCTTATACAATGCAATGAATTTACAACTTTCACAGTCAAAAAATAATCTGATGTGGGCAACACATGACTTTCCTTATATAATGCAATGAATTTACTACTTTTACAGTAAAAAAATAGGTTTTTCTTATAGTAAATACTTATATTCTTGCCAAGATATTGAATTTTCGACAATTAGTCGTCATTTTCATTGATTTAGCGTCATTTTTATCCATTTGGCGAGATTTTCGTTAATTTGGCAACATTTTAAAAAGTCGCCAAGTTGGCGACATTCCACCAAAATCTCGCCAAGCATTATGGACGGAGAAATAAGCTATTCTTATAGCAGATAAATGACTATTGGCATTCAAATACAGAAGTATTACTCAAAATATCTTTTCTCATGAATGGAACGTGCTAGATCCACGAGAATGATGTCACCAAATTTATCGCATAATATTACATATGAAAAGTGAACATATTTCACAATAGTTAATATTTTTTTTAATTTATGGGATTTTTTGATAAATTTATTTGAAAAATGTGCAATATCTCGAGAATGGTTTATGCTAGCGTTCTAAAGTTTATGTCAATCGTTTTCGAAGGAAAAATTACATAAGACATGTCTATTTGCGTAACTTTTTTAAAGGTTTTGATTTTTTGATGATTTTTTCAAAATTTCACTCGCAAATTTAGGGAGTTCTGAACATTCGATTACGTTTAAAAACAATAGGCTTCTAGTATTCACAGATTGTGATTTTTGTACCAAATGTTATTCGAATCGCTCCATTCGTTCGTGAGATATCGTCTCCACAGACTCACTGACACACACACACACACAAACATTACCTCAAAAATGTTCGATTCGTGATCAGGGATGCTTGAAACGTGCTCTCCCGTCGAAAACTCGAATTCGAATTTTCGACCCCATCACAATACTTTCCTTATACATTATGTATATAAGGAAAGTAAAAATTATACCATAAAATTTATATTTCGACATTTTTTGTTTGTATAAAATGTCTTTATACGTATGTGCAAAACCAAAATAACATTGGTATTTAATACATATCAAATCAAATAAGTAAAATTTGGCGAATAAATTAAAACTGAAGCACAAAATTAATGCCTTCTTTTGTTATAGGAACGTCCTAAATCCACAAAAATGATATTAATTAATTTGTCTCACAATATTTTTGCATTTGGAAAGATAATCTTTTTTTAACAATACTTAATATTTCTTCCAAATCTTGGACGCTGTTTATCTACTCGTATATAAATAAAATTGAATATCTTTTTGTGTGCATGTGTCTCATCAACACGGCAAAACGGGTGTACCGAATTTTATGAAAGTTTGTGGGTCTTTGAATATCCTCTTAAAATTTATTCCATGTTTTGAGTTTCTAGAAGTCTAGAACGACAGGTTGTTGAGATATTAATAAAATCACATAATTAAACATTCCATAGTAATAGCATTATGCAGACGATATTTTTTCCGCAAATATATTAGAAAAAAATTATATCAAGCTACTAAACCTATGTCAATGGACTAACTAAATCAAGTCCCTAATAAATATCCACAGAATACTATATATTAGTCAGTGTAAATATCTTTGGCATTTCTCCTGTAAGCATGTTGAAAAAAATTGCCTGAGGCAAGGCTTCTTGGAATTATTTCAAAGGGTGACCTTGTTTGAGGGAAAAGGTGACACTCACCTCACAGAAAATCTGTGAAACATGTGTCACATAAATGGAAATGGTACATGTGCATGTGGGACGTGTGTTGAAGACCCAGACCGTCCGGCTCGTCCTGAGGACATGAGCAGCCATTTGGACGGCCGGATGTGGGACGTGTGTGTAAGTCTAACACAAAAGAAAGAGTTCTTGTCGATCTAAGAACTGCCGTCAAGAATAGAGGTGCTCTAAGCTATGTTCAACCTTTATCACCCCTTAGATATTGTTAAAATCACTGTAAAGTACATACAACAGTCATACCGGTAGTAGTGTCGTACAAGACAGAGCACCAGGCGCGAAGCGCCTTTAATCTCCAGTTTCAATATGTGGTTCTTATCGTCAAACTGTGACATTAATTCAGTGACCCTAATTGGAGGTTCGAGGTTTTTATTTACTACTTTTTATTATTTGTCCTAGCTCCTAGTGTGGCAGTTTGTTGCACATTTAGAGTTTAAGCAGTTTGGGGGGTTGATGCAGATCTAAGGGTTATCTAGCGTTTTGGCAGTTTAGAGTTTAGAATATTTTTTTTATAAAATAAAAGTCGCGAGTTTTATTTAAAAATCAGATGTTTGAGGTGGGATCTTTTAATTCCGATTATCGATGTTTAGAACAGCGCGGGGTCTCTTACGAGATTTGGCCTTGCGATGATCATAGTCATGCAGATTGAATAACAGTTCGTTTGGGACGGATGGCAAATTTCTGTAAAATTTAAGCGCTAGCTTTTTAATTTGGGCTCTAACAGTTTTTATTTTGAAGTCATTCCTAATTACCGAGTTTCTTAAGTACCTGGGAGCTTTCCTGATAATCCGTAGGATTTTGTTTTGTTTTGTCTCTAGGAGGTCTATTGTAGTTTTACAGGCATATCCCCATACGGGTGCTGCATACAGCATTCCCGGGCGGATGACCGATTTATAAATTAGAAGTTTATTTTGATAACTTAGATTTCCGTTTCCTATCATTGGGTATAAGGCTCCTGTGGCCATGTACGCTTTTTTGATTAAGTTCGTTACGTGCTGTTTCCAGGTTAGGTGGGAATCTATCGTTACACCTAGGTATTTAGTAGATTTTTCCGCTTTTAGGGCATGGTTGTTTATGTACAGAGGCGGCGGAGGTTTACGTTTTCTAGAGAAATAAATCCAATGACATTTATTGGGGTTTAATTTTATTCGCCATTTTTCCAGCCAAGTTTGGAGTATGTCTAAGTGTTGTTGTAGCTGTCTGTGCATTACTGAGACATAGGGGTGTTTTGCAAGTATCGCACTGTCGTCTGCATAGAGTGCCAGCTCTGTGTTTGGAGTCCTAGGGATGTCGTTCAGGTATATGTTAAAGAGTGTCGGGCCCAGGATAGAACCTTGCGGTACACTACTTTTAATGAGCTTGGGTGTAGATAAGTTACCTCCTACTCTGACTTGAAAGTGTCTGTTATTTAAGTATGAGATTAAAAGTTTGACAAGAGCGTCAGGGACTTTTAAAGTGATCAATTTGTACGCTAATCCACAGTGCCATACTTTATCAAAGGCTTTTTGTATGTCCAGAAAAATCGCAGCTGTGGGTGTCTTGTTATTGAGACCAGAAGATATGTACTCTACCACTCTCAGCAATTGATGAGTGGTGGAGTGCTTTGGCCGAAATCCAAACTGCTCCGGAATGATAATGTCATTCTCACTAAGGTGCGTGTTCAGTCTCTTAAGAATAATTTTCTCAGTAATTTTACTAAGTGTCGGTAGCAAGCTAATTGGTCTGTAGTTGGCTGGAATTGTGGCATCCTCACCAGGCTTATGGATTGTTATAATTATCGCTTCCTTCCATTCTTTGGGGAAATAGTTTAGTTTTAATATTTTATTTATTAAGATTGTCAAGTAACATATTACGTTTAAGGGTAGGTTTTTAACCGCAATATTTCTGATTTTGTCGTGCCCTGGGCTTATACGGTTTTTGAGATTTTTAATAATTTCTACTATCTCCTGCGGGGTAGCTGGGTCAATCTCAGCCGTTACTGGGGAATTCCTGAAGTTATTTAAAGTTTGACTAACCATTCTTAGGGTGTCCTGACACATTAGATCGTGGTTTGGTTGGAATTGTTTTTCATAATGGCTTGCGAGCGCCTCGGCTTTTTCCTCGTCTGAGTACGCGATTTTAGCACCATCTATTAGTGGCGGGAGCTTAATTTGAGGTTTCCTGAGTCTTTTTGCGAATTGCCAGAGCGATACGTCTTCTGGGCTAAGGGATTCGATTAGTTCTTTATACTGTTGCTGCTTTTCTGCGACAATTTTTTCCCTGACTTTGCACGTGAGTCTGTTAAGCTCCCTTTTAAGGGCGGGGTCTCTGTTAGCCTGCCATGTCTTACGTATTCTATTCCTTTGCCTGACTAATTGTTTGACATGGTGGGAAAGTGTGGGCATTTTTGGAGACTCACGATGTGTTGTAGCAGAGGCAATTGCTCTCTTGATTTCTGTTGTGAGTGTGTGCGTGGCAGAGTCAATATCCGCCGTGCTCATTATGTTAGGTACTGCTAAGTGCGGCTCGAAGAGTGCTCTTTTGAATACTTCCCAGTTGACCCTCTCTTGTCCCAAAGAGGCTGGAAGAGGCGTGTTCAGGTCGAATGTCACCAGTACCGGTAGATGATCTGAGTCAAATTCATCCAGGGTACTAATAGTGTGAGCGTAATCTATGTTCCGCGTTAGGACAAAGTCTATGAATGAGCCGTTGGCGCCTGAGAAGCAGGTTGGTGTCGACGGTACAATAATGTTAGTGTTTGTAGTGTTCAGCAGTCTGTGTATCTGTGTACCGCGTGAATTGGCTCTCCTACAGCCCCACGCTCGATGGTGTGCGTTGAAGTCGCCTGCGAGTATCGTGTTTGGATATTGCGCGAAAAGCAGTTCCAGTTGCGCAGCTACATCTACCCTACTCATATTTTTGACATATGTTGAGGTTAGGATAAACGGGCTAGTATTATTAATTTTAATTTTTATACTAGTATTTTCTATACTTTGAAGATTTATGCTTTTTAGTTCCTCGTGAGGAATATTTCTTTTAATGTATATTGCTGTTCCTCCATGGGGCGTTCTAGCATTAGTATTTGAGCTAAGATTATGATAACCAGAGTAGTTGGCTATGTTTAGTTTTTTACTTTCTCTAACTTTAGTTTCCTGAATTAATAAGGCGTCTACTTCATTTTCGTTCACATAATTCCTAAGTTCATTTATTCTTGGAGATATGCCGTTCGCATTCCAAAATATTATTTTAAAGGATTCTTTTTGGGACCTAGCCATGACGGGTTTGATTCTCACTGTTACTTTTAAAATCCGCGATTATTTTAAGGGCCTCAAAGACCATTACCATTGGATCGCTCTTTTTTTGCACTAGTTCTGCGAACTGCATCAACAGACGTTTTATGTCGTCTAGATTAAACATGCTGATAAATCCTCTGATGAGGTTGAGGATATCCTCCATCTTTTCAGCATCAGATATATCAGCATGTTCAGTCTCGGCTTCCATTTCCTCAGCCTCAACCGCGGTTTGCACTTTTTTGTGAGTGTCCTTTTGGAACTCGATAGTTTTTTGTTTTTTTCCATCCGTTTTAGCTAACAGCTGGGTTTGCGCGAGCTCTTCTTCCTCCCTGACTCGTTTAGTATCTTTCCATTCCTTAACTTTCCCATCCAGTCTATCCTTTGCCTCCTTTGCCTGTCTGGCTTTTTCTAACTCTGATCTCTTTTTAATTGCAGCTGTAGCTGCTCTAACTTCCTCCAGAGTCAATTCTCTGGAGGTCGAAGGTTTGGGGGCCTGCTCTTGCACCGATCTGGTAGGTGCTGTAGGTTGGTGCCTGTTTAACTGTGGCACTATGTGCGAGGAGCCCTGAGGGGGTGCCTGGGGGTTTGGTCCGAGGGCCTTTTGCCTCCAAGGGGGTATCTGATTTTTTGGGGGAGGGGGGCATACCCCGGTGCCTTTCCCTTGTTCCAGGGGTTCTTCGGGCATTGCCTGAAGTTCGCCGGGTGGTCTCCATTGCAGTTTGCACACGTCGCCTTCTCTGTCCTAGGTCTCTGGCAGTCTCGTGTGAAGTGTCCTTCACCACACTTCAGGCACTTTGGCGGCATACTGCAGTTCTCAGATGAGTGGTTGAATTGCTGGCACCGGTAGCAAATTTTAAAGCCCCTAGCTCTGAAGGCCTCTACCTTCACAGCCAAGTACCCTAATCTTGTGAGTCTGTAGACCCTCTGCCAGTCATCGGTAGGCCTAAGGCTGACTAAAAAGATCGGCAGGGGTAATCTGGTTTTGGTGTTTCTCAGTTGAGAAACCCGGACTACATCTAATCCATTGGATGTTAGAGTCAATTTTATCTCCTCAATGTCATAGCTGGTTGGTAGCCCCTTCAAAACTACCTTTTTCGGCCTTTCAGTTTTGAGGTTTAAACTATGGAAGGGGATTTTCTCGCTAGACAAATGGCGCTGAACAACCCTATAGGAGTCAGCGTCATTGGGTATCAGTTTGAGCATATCTCCTGTCAATTTTCCAGATACTTTATTTTCTGTAATTTCATTTAGCTTTTTAAGGAGAGCCTGGTAGTTGTCTCTAAACTTTATGAAGAAACACTCTGCTTTTGGTTCTTTTTTTTCTACATTCATAACATTACTATTTTCAACCGCTTTAGGTTTAGGTGCACTTTTAAACTGCACAGGTTGTGCAGCAATTTCAGCATAAGTCCTAGTTCTAACATTTTCATTTTCAGTTACAACACTATCCCTAACCTTTTCATTTACAACACTATCACTAGATTTTAAGTTTTCATCCTGGTTTTTAGTAGGCGTTCCCTTAGTGGGAGACTCCTCTATCCTAGGCCTTTTACATGGATTTACAACCGTTTCAGTTTTGTCAGAAAGTTTAATTTCATTAATTAATCCTATTTCTAGCAGTTTAGCTTTAACTACAACATTACTAACACATACATTACTATCCTCAAGTGATTTAAAGATTACGTACATTTCACTATCCATAAATTTAGTCATGTCACGGTAAGACAGAAAAGAATACACAAAATTGAACGAACCTATAATCCGGGAGACTTGGTCCTGTTCCAGTTCGATGAGTCCATTCTTGAGCATATCCCTGATATGCAGAGTCAGCGTGTAGATAACCAGTCCTAAGAAGTTGACGACTTGCATCACATCAGTTGGCCACGTGAAACACGATCCATCCTGCGGCAGAGAGTCGCTGTATAAGTTCATGGCATCCTTGAGAGGCCGAGCACAATCTCCATCAAGCTCACTTGCAGTAATCCTCGTAAGCTCCAGATGATCCTTGTCCAAATCCATAACGTCAGTTGAGAGCAATCCAAAAAGTCACTACCACGTGTAAGGCACACGTGGTAAATCCAAAGTTGAGATAGCACGAAAAGCACAAAATGGCGGAAATCCGCACACAATAAAGATGATAATTACTTAGCCCGACGTGTTCTATCGTAACTTGATATAACACGCCCAAGCGTAAGCAAGAAAGTCACCACAAGGTAAAAGCAGCAGCTTCGCAAAATCACAACCTCACACTTCGAAGTCTGAGCTCCGAATCAACAGTCATACGGCTGATTTCTTATCATTATTTATTCCTTCCCCCAAAAATATTATTGGTTTAAATATGTTCAGAAATACTTACAACAAACTTTTACAAAAATTGTGTGATAATGCTGTTTACACTACAGGTGCTGCAAAAATGCTGTTTGCGTGTGAAACATATTGCTTGCTTCATATTACTAATTTGTTGAAACATATTGATTGCTTCATAGTGCATATAAATATCTAATAACATTATCCGAAACACAAGTTGCATGTGAAAGATCGTTTTCTCTACACTAAAATTTATTAAAAACAGATTAAGAACCACCATGAATGGCCATCGACTTGAATCATTCATGTTAATGGCTTCTGAAAGAGAAATATAGACTGTGTTCTTGTAAATAATAAAATTGCTGAACATACTCTTTACTAAAAAAAGAATTATTTTTAGAAAACTCTGTAGTTTGTATATCAATATTTTTTTTTAATATGTTAGCAATATCGTTACAGGTTTTGTTTATTTTATTATTTAAATTTTTTTTGTTACAATGTATCTGTAAATATTTATATATTTGATAGGGAAGGTATCTCCTTATTGCACGAAATGAGTTCAACCTTCAAACAGCAATTAATTTGATAAGAGTTCTTTAGGTGTGAGATTTCTCACACTGAGGCTACTCTTTCTAAGAATAGGGACAGAAATATACGATTTTTTTCTTGGCCTGTTTGAATGAAATGATTTTCACTATGCGAGTTTTATACAGTAAGCATAGTCATAGAAAACGCTACATATACTCCATTAAATTTTGAGAACCTTTTGATAAGTTCAGATCTACGGTAGCTAATTTTCTGCCATAAAGCTTTGGAAACATAAACTCCTGAAGAAAGTAGCAATATACAAATACAAATATGCCTGATATTGCTAGGGGACTTATTGATTAACATACCATATTTTATGTTCTCATGACATATAATTTTTATTCAGTCATGATGGCCTTACCTTGATCTCGTATAATTTCATATGTGTTTTGTGATTATGATAGTGTTTTAATTTCTTATCTTCATTTACAAAAATCAAATATATACAAATATCCTATAAAAATAAATATTAATTTAAAAATAAATTAAACAATATAAATTCATTATCTTAAGTAATATATTTATGGTTTATATACTTCTTCTGCAATCCAAATTGTCCAATCTACCCAAACGGGAAGTGCTATCCAATTTAGATCAGAACCCAGTGGGGCGGCATCCACAGGGATTGTATCCTCTTTCCCCTACCACCAACCTCCCGAAAAGTCTTAAGAACCCACATATTTGATGTGCCCGTACTCTGCGTGAGCACAGGAACAGTTTATGTACAGCCGGGAAGCGAACTCGGGTTGTCTCTGAGTGCAATCCCCGTGCGCTAACCACTGGGCTATTCCACCCTTAAGGTTTATATACTTGTACTTTTGTCCCAAAACAGAGGCTATGTGGTCCAGACTATGAAAAGGACACATGGGAGGATTTAGGGGGTGTTCAGATTTCCCCCCTGGAGAATTGTGACTTTGATTAGAAGTCACAGAATATTGTAGTAGCAATACAGGGGAACTTTTATAGAACGATTGTGGTTAGAACATAATTTCGATAAAATCAATACATTTTCGCGATGTTGAAATAATATGAATACCAAATTCTTAATTATTTTCAAAATCTCCAGATGAAATATTGCGTAAGTTCACCAATTTGCGCTAGGAGGCTCGTTTGGCCTCAGAGACTGAAAGAGATAAATCAGTTGATACCTTTATAATTTTTGTCTGAAGCTAATTACTGACAAAGAGATTTGTCCACTGGAAGTTTTTAACCGCACTTGAATTGTTATAAATAAAATGTTAACTGTTCGTTGAATAATGTCCTGCAAAATACAAGGTCGTCATTTTATTTACTACCAGGCATATGCTAGAGCTCTTCAATTTTTTAAGGTGTCCATTTCTTTTGCCTCATGAATATCTCGAGTAACTTTTGAAAAATATCCAACAGCACTTTTTTCACCTGAAAAAGGAGTTTTATATCCTTTGTGCACAAAAGCATTAAACACATACAGTGTTGAATACATTTAAAAAATTTGGGGGCTCAAAAGATAACAATACTGTTATCTTTAATTGATTATTGTATTCCATTAATGCACCCCCCCCCCCCATTCCTTTTATCCAGTAAAAATATGGTAATATACAGAGAATTTTTTTTGGTGGAAAAATCCAGTAAGGCATTTTATAAGAAGGTTATAATAAGTTAAGCATAATTAATTTATTAATTAATTAACGATACAATCAGGTTCCAATTAATTTCTTAATAAAAAGAAATTCTCACCTTATTTAGTGAAAATTCTTATTTAAAAAGTATGACCACTTGGAAGTTTCTTGACAAGAGGAACTTCCAAGGTAGAAATAGGTTTACACAGATTTTTTTATGAAAAGGCCTCAACTTTTCAAGGAAGGGCGGGGCCGGATTAAAACTCTTTGGGGCCCTAAGAATAGAACATTTTGGTGCCCATGGTATAAGAGGGGATATAATAATTCTTTCATTCACCGGGGAAAAGTCCGTTAGTTATCCATGGGGCCCATATTGAAAAACAAAAGTATGTACTGTAACCCTCATTCGATTGTCGAATGTTCTTTTAAAGATCTTGCCAACGCCTACGCCCCATGATATGACATTGGATGACCCCATATCTTAAAAAAATATTCATATGTCAGGGGCTCGAGAACTGTCTCATAACATTTAAATCATAATTATATTATGTACTTTGAAGAATTCGACGAAAAATTGTTTGGACCTATATTCCCAAAATCATACAGCTATAAAGTGATCACAGATGAAAAAATCGACGGTGGCTCCAGTCCAATGGATCCGACATGTGTTTGCGCGAATAACATTTTGAAAAATAAAAATCAACTTTTGTAATATCAAAAAATAAATAAATAAAAAGGAAAGAAATCTATCCCAAATCTGATTACATTCACTTATAAGGTTATCAAAGAACTACAAATTATTGCTTACTGTTTATAGCTATCACTTTTAGTTTTAAGCATTACAACCTAAAATTTTCATATTTCTTTAACTTAAGACGAAAAGTTGAAAACTATCCAAGCATTTTTAAAAAAAATAAATTTCCAGTTTTTAAATGATTTTATTTTTCATCTGCTATGTTAATCTTTTATATGATATATACTTGCAAAATTTTAAGAAATGGCAATATAATACAAACGATTTATCGTTGCCACGTTAGGAGATAGTTTTAGTTTTATTAGAAATACTAGCCGCCTTTGGCGACCAGCCTGTTCGCTACCCTTGAAAGTTCTGACCGTGGCAAACTCGTTGGCGCGACCTACCAGAAAGGTGTAAGGTAACTGCTTGGAAGGCCAGGAAGTGCCACACAATTTAGACCGGAACCCAATGGGGGAGGCATCCAAAGAGACCGTACCCTCCTTCCCCTACCACAAACCTCTCGGAAGGACTTGCAGTCCCACACGTTTAACGTGATCGTACTCCGCGTGAACACGGCTGCAGTTTTGGCAATGGCGGGAATCGAACCCGGGCCTACCGAGTGAAATTCCCGCGCGCTAACCACTGGGCTGTTAGAAACTTGGTTTTGTTTACATCGCGATTCTCGTTTCGCGGGAGCGTGACGTCATTTTTAAAATGATTATTCCGTTCTCGTGAACGAATCGCGATGTGGACAAAACTTGGCTGATCATGCAAATCACCTTTCTCGCCGCTCACGCATCCTGTTTTGCATATCCAGAGGGCGTTGCCGGCAACGGTTATGTTCCGGAACGCACCCATCTTCGGGTATAAAGCAAACGGGGGAAGGTTCGCTTAGACTTAACTATCGCCATCTGGCTACTGCGGAAGAGATGTTCAAAGGAGAAGTAACCGTACAGGGGTATTCCCTTCGAGTAAAATCCCTTCTCGATGGGCGCTGGTGTGATTTCGCGCAATGCATCTTGGGTGATGGATAGAGATTCTTTGTCAAGGAGGGGAAGGAAATGGGTTATTTCTTTCGCAAGTCACTGTGTTTGTCTGTTGTATTACCACGTGGGCTGACTTTATTACAATTTTAAGTTGTTAATTTAATATTTTTGTCACTTCATTTACATGGTTGACATGTATTTAATCGTGTATTACAATTCTGGGCTGTGTACATTTGATTTTCCGATTGGGATTGTCTTAAAATGACCGATTTGCTGAGTTTCTTGCAAACACAAAAGGTACGTGAATTATTTCGATCCTAAAAGTATTTAATCTATTGTTTTATTTAATATGCATATATAATCGCAATAAACACCTTTAGAAATAAAGGATCTTGTCGTTTAGGATCCTTATCATGATTATATTTACTCATTTGTATACTTAGAACTTTTGATTTTACTAATCTTAAGCCAATTGATTAGCTTGACATAAGCCAGTTGATTAGCTTGTTGAGATAGAATTATTTTTAATTTTCTGTCTGTTCAGGCTGATTTGCTGGATGTGTTGAAGCAGATAACATTAGAAATAAAATACTTTTAGATTATTTATACTGTGATTTTCTTTCTATGTAAATGTGTTTATATAATGAATATGTGTAAATAAAAATTGTTTGATTAAATTTTGCTTAGCTTCACTCATGTTTCATTATTTTCTTTGTCTAATTTATTTTTATAGGACATTCTTTTTTCCTGGTAGGAACCATTATTGATTTTACAATTATTACAGGAGTTTTTTTTCTCCTTAATTTCTGTAGTTTAAGTTACACTTCTGCTAAAAGAGTTTATCTGAAAGAAATATGTAAAATATAGAAGAGTTTCTATCTTAAAACCATTTCATCTGCAACTTATAAATTGCAGGGGTATTATTAAAATTTACAAAAATTATCTTCTATGAAGAGTATAAAATATATCTGTGAAATAAAATCTGAGAATAAAATATATCTGTAGAGCGAAAATGTGTGAAAGAAAATTGTGGAACTTCTTACTCTTTATTCGTTTTACCTGATCATGTCAAAGGTAAGTGCATTTATAATTTCTATTTTATTAATATTACATATAAGAGTGCACTTGAATTTGAGTGTAAAAGTTTTTTGTAAGATCATGCATGCAAAATAAAATTCTTATTTTAAGTATAATTAGATATGAAATAAAATATAATTTTATTTTACCGTAATATCTTTTAATGATAACGAAAAAATATCTTAAATTGAAAAAAAATTTTATACAAGGACAAAGCATGCAAATTTAAATTCTTATTTTGAATGTAATTGGAGGTAAAAAAAAGCATTAAAATTTTTTATTTTGCTTTAAAAAATCTTTATGTAAATGAAAATATGTTTTCCATTTAAATTGCATCACTTATCATACGATTATCAAATCAAAGTGTTAAAAAAAAAAAAAAACGAAAATAAACAATAAAGAATCCTTCATCCCGGATTCTCGTCCTGTAACGTTGCTTTTCCTGCATGACAGATTTTCCGCAGTCGCGATAAGGCTGTTTACATTGGGTCTACGGAAGCTTCCCTTCTTTACGGTTAGAAATTCTTTGTATAAAGGCTAGACACTTTTCTGGTTTTATGTCAGATCGCTTTGTCAGTAGATCGCTCTGGTTTTAATGTAGATCGTTTTGATCGACGGATCGATCGCTTGGAAAGCTCGTTGGATAGCTTGCTTATACTGATCGATGGAAGGATCTAGATCGGGCAGACGGATCTTCGTAAAGTCATGTTTCGATGTTGTCGAAAGTCACGATAAAGTGTTTATCGGTGAACGCGGATATTTAAACTAAACTTAGTAGTTTTGATGGTTCTCAGTTAAGGAGACCATGTTTCCCGTGTTGTGGACTTTATAGTGCTGATCCGGAAAGTTTAAAGTTTTTGCCATAGCGTGTGCCCAGCTAGTGGTGGCATCGGAAAGTGCACGTGGTCACGTAAGTGTGAAATGCTTTTTATTCCACTTACTTGTGTAAATAATACGTTAACCAGAAACGTGTCTAGGCATGTAACTTACACTGAAAAACCTTCATATGAGCTGTAGTGCTCATGTTTTGTAAATAGTATGCTTTAGTTATTTGGCTTACCTGTTTTCATGATATATACTGTAAGCAAATACAATGGATTCACTCTTCAATAAAAGTGATTTTGATTTAAACTGGAACTGTTCTCATTTAACACTTCTACAGCTACTTGTATTCCTATAACTACTATCTAACGTTTGTTATAGCTGCAACACTCTGTTTTAAATTTTCAACGAAGTTGTGGAACCAGAATTTCGTGGCTCATAGTTATTCTATCACCAGCTTCATCAGAAATTTAATTTTACGTTAATTTTCAATATATAACTTACGGATATGATACATATTTCCGTCAAAGGTTATGGGCCTGTGCTCCCCATAACAACGTTAAAAATTTAGAAGTGTTAGAGTTCCAACGAATCCTGTCGACGGGGGCCGCGGACGGCGCCATTTGCATATCGACGAAAGCGTAAACAAAAGGTCTGTTCAGCTCAGTTCCAAAAGGCCACCTTGCCATGGAGGCAAATAAAATTACTGCATTAACTAGAGACAATTACGTCACTTGGAGGAATGAAGTCTCATTCGCTCTAAAAGGAGAGGGCTGTTTCGGATTTGTAGACCGAACAGCGTTACCGGTGGATGAAAAAACGTCACGCCGTGATTATGAAGATCACATGCGAAGAAAGGACCGCGCGTTAGCAATCCTGTTCCAGAATGTTTCATCTGATTACCAAGAGTTAATTGACATTAACGACGATCCGGCAGATGCGTGGGATAAGTTAAAAACGCACTTCGACGCGCCAACCTGGTGCGTTTACTGGATGAGTTCTTCAGCCTACGTCCGGAGCCAGATGAACCGGTGGATATCTTCTGTACGCGTTTGAAGAAGGCGGTCGCCAAATTGAAGGACGTCAAGCACCCGGTGGAAAGCGTCTATGTGGCATTCCATGCCATAAGATACCTCTCTGATGACTTCCAGGGAATAGTTCAGCTAATCTACAGATGGGAGGACAAAGATTTCACTTTGGAGAAAATCCAACATGAATTGTCTGCGGAAGAAGGACGTATCCGGCAACTCCGTAGTGATAGAAACAATGTAAGTCAAAATTCATCTGTATTCTTGTCTCAGAGTAATGTAAATGTAAAATGTAAAAATAACAAAGTGTTTAAAAGAGTTAAACCAGTTAAAAGGGTCATAGGACCATGTTATTTTTGTAAGAAGGCAGGTCATTTAAAAAATAATTGCCCTATTCTTAAGTCTAGCTCAAATATAATTGAATTATATTCATCTGCTAGAGTTGAAGCTAATACTGTGCAGGATCCTAGCGATAGACTCAGCTGGGTAATTGACACCGCTGCTACGCGGCACTTTTGCAATGATATTAATTTATTCTCAAAATTTAAGGAAAGCAAAGGTGCATCTATGTCGCTAGCAGTGGGTGATATTGAGAGCCCAGTTGAGGCTATCGGTACGGTCAAAATGTATGTTCAGTTTCAGAACATAAGAAGTAATATTGTTTTGTCTGATGTAATGTTTTCGCCTAAGTTAAGACGAAACTTATTAGCCGCATCTGTTCTTGAGGAACAGGGGTATACTTTTAAAGGGGCTAATGGGGTATTGTGGTTTTACACTCCAAAGGGAGAAAAATTCTTCTATGCTAAGCGAAAAGAAGGGTTATATTTTTTAAAACCTCAATACGAAGTTCAGACTGCAAATAACAATATTGAAGACCGTAAAACTAAAGGAAAGGATCAGGGTAGGGATAAAAATTCTAAGAAAGATAGAAACCCCCTAAATAAGAAAAACAGTATTGACAAAATGAAAAATTTGCCTAGAATAAATAAAAGTAAACGTAACTCTGAGGTGAAGTCGAGGTCAAAAGAAAAGGTTAATGAGAAACCAAGTTGTGCGGTTTCTGAGGTTTTGAATAAAACGGAACTCTGGCATAGGAGATATTGCCACATTAACTCTGATTATTTATATCAGACAAGTAAAGTTTCCGCGGCTAATGGACTCCCTAGACTAAAATATGCAAAAATTAACTGTACACACTGTAAGTTAGCAAAGTCTAAGAGAATTTCTTTTAAGCCAATTGGTAGGATAAGGTCCACTAAACCTTTACAATTACTCCATATGGATGTGTGTGGTCCCTTACCTACAGCTTCAATGGGCGGAAACAGATACTTTTTGACAATAACTGACGACTTCAGCCGGAAAGTGTTTGTTTATATAATGAAACAAAAATCAGAGGTGTTTAAGATATTTAAAGAATTCCAAGCTAAGGAAGAAAGGCAGCTAGGCAAAAAGATTTTGTGTATCCGTACGGACAATGGTATGGAGTTCTGTCACAACCAGTTCAAGGCATACTTAAATAAATTGGGGATTAAATCGGAAAGGTCAAATGCATATACACCCGAACAGAACGGGGTTTCTGAAAGATTTAATCTGACTGCACTAGATTGTGTGAAAGCTATGCTTGATCAAAGCAAGGTTGATAACAGAATGTGGGCAGAAGCGATTTTGTGTTTTACACACACCAAGAACAGAATATGTCATAAGTTCAAAACCAAAACTCCACACGAGTTATATTATGGAAGGAAGCCAGCTGTTGCTCACCTCAAAGTTTTCGGGTGCAAAGCCTATGTGGGCACAGCCAAACAAATTAGAAATAAGTTGGATATGAGAGCCCAAATAGGAATAATGGTCGGATATGCCGAAAGCACCAAAGGCTATAGGATTTATATAGCGGGTAAAAAGAAAGTTGAGGAAACTTCTAATGTAAGGTTTGAGGAAGGAGTGGCAGCGGAAGGCGTCCTGGGCCCTAATTACCCTAAAGGAATCACCTTGAGGAAATCGAACGTTACTCAGTCGATTGACTCGGAATCAGAATGCTTAGGAGGAGTGTCAGAGGAAGAAGCAGGTGAGAGCCGTGATACTAGTAAATCTAGTGGGGATGAGGACTCTCCTGCTGATTCTGGTCTGACACCCTGCTCAGATATTGACTGGATACGAAAAGCAGTACCTAGGCCTGATGGGAGTAGGACGGATATTTACTACTCAGTAAAAGGTGACAATAAAAGGCT
Source organism: Amaurobius ferox (assembly GCA_951213105.1). Classification (NCBI taxonomy): domain Eukaryota; kingdom Metazoa; phylum Arthropoda; class Arachnida; order Araneae; family Amaurobiidae; genus Amaurobius; species Amaurobius ferox. The sequence continues at coordinate 56,844,880 of OX578133.1, forward strand.
GAGATCTCATAATGATGTCAGAAAGTTTTGTGGAAAAGCTAACATTCATTATGATCAGCAAATGTTTAATTTTAGAGAGAAAAAGGGGGTAAGTGATATCAAAAGAAAACCAGAAGCAAGCAATGTTGAGATCTTGATACCCAAGAGCTATAAATCGGCAATAGAATCTCCCCAGTCCGATAAATGGCAAGAAGCCATGGATGATGAAATAGCTACAATGCAAGAGAGGGGTGTCTGGGACTTAGTGCCTGCACCCATCTCACAACAAAAAATTATAGGAAGTAGATGGGTTTATACCATTAAGAAGGATGAAAGGGGAAATGTGAAACGATTCAAAGCTCGCCTAGTAGCTCAAGGATATACCCAGATAAAAGGGGACTCATATGATGAAGTGTTTAGCCCTGTGATTAATTTTAGTTTAATCAGAGCTTTCTTCTCCATATTCGTTTGCATGCTTAAATGGAAACATTTTCAACTGGACATTAAGTCCGCATATCTTTATGCAAAGTTGAATGATAAAATTTTCTTGAAACAACAAAATGATATAGACCATACAGTTTCACTTTTGAGTAAAGAATTTGATATCAAAGAATTGGGAAAAGTCAAAAGACTTTTGGGTGTGGAATTTAAGGAACTTAGTTGTAAACGAGTCTTTTAAAATTAACTTTGTTAATACTAAAGATAACGTAGCAGATTACTTCACGAAGCCAATGACTAAAGATAGAGTTTTAAAATTTAGTAATGATATCTTTAAAATATAAAATTTCACTGTTCAAATAAAAATTTTACTTTAAATTTTTTTTCACATTTTCAAAGTATAAATGGTTAGGGTATTTTATAATTTATTCCTCTCTCATTGATACAAATGAAATGTATCTTGAGTATATATTGTTATGTGACAATGAACTGTTACTTTTCTCACATTACACTTGAAAAATATATATCCATTTTTACTACACGCATAATGCATTTTCGCTTATGTGAATAAATATGTTATCTGAATGTACATTATTGATATAATTCACATGAAACATAAAATTTTTTAATCTGTGTTTATCTCATATGTATATTTACCTTCTGTATCTTTTATTATCATTGCCATTGTATTGGGTATTTAGTGTGTATACTAGTCATGGGCTAAGATAATAAAACTTAAATTTTTAATCTTAAATGTTAAATTTCATAGTTATACATTAAATTTTCTACAAACTTGAATTTGATGTTTAGACTTAAATTTTTAATCTTAAATGTTAAATTTCATAGTTATACATTAAATTTTCTACAAACTTGAATTTGATGTTTAGACTTAAATTTTTAATCTTAAATGTTAAATTTCATAGTTATACATTAAATTTTCTACAAACTTGAATTTGATGTTTAGACTTAAATTTTTAATCTTAAATGTTAAATTTCATAGTTATACACTAAATTTTCTACAATTTGATTTTGATGTTTAGATTTAAATTTTTAATCTTAAATGTTAAATTTCATAGTTATACATTAAATTTTTCTACAAACTTGAATTTGATGTTTAGATTTAAATTTTTAATCTTAAATGTTAAAATTGATAACTATACCTAAAATTTTTCTAGAGCTTAAAATTTTTGATATCTTTATACTTTTAAATTTTAAACTTAATGTTTGTTTTAATTTTCAAAATAGTAAAGAAATAGCTTTCTTCAGTATGAGCTAGTACTTAAGAAAGGGCAATAGTATGGTTATACTGTTTTCTTTGACTATGTTATCCTTAAACATGTAATTTAAAGAATGCTTATGATCTGCATAATAGATAAGTGTACTCATTTGATTGTTGCCATTTTGAGAAAAGGCTATTCACTTTCTAAATGTTATAAATTTCTTTAATGTATAAAATTTTGTGTATGCATACATTATGTTTTTAGGATACTAAGAACTTTGATTCTTAGAATAACCTTTTGTTGGATGAAAGCATGGGCGCCGAGAGTTGGTGTTTTTGCATGAGGGGGCCGATTGTTAGAAACTTGGTTTTGTTTACATCGCGATTCTCGTTTCGCGGGAGCGTGACGTCATTTTTAAAATGATTATTCCGTTCTCGTGAACGAATCGCGATGTGGACAAAACTTGGCTGATCATGCAAATCACCTTTCTCGCCGCTCACGCATCCTGTTTTGCATATCCAGAGGGCGTTGCCGGCAACGGTTATGTTCCGGAACGCACCCATCTTCGGGTATAAAGGCTAGACACTTTTCTGGTTTTATGTCAGATCGCTTTGTCAGTAGATCGCTCTGGTTTTAATGTAGATCGTTTTGATCGACGGATCGATCGCTTGGAAAGCTCGTTGGATAGCTTGCTTATACTGATCGATGGAAGGATCTAGATCGGGCAGACGGATCTTCGTAAAGTCATGTTTCGATGTTGTCGAAAGTCACGATAAAGTGTTTATCGGTGAACGCGGATATTTAAACTAAACTTAGTAGTTTTGATGGTTCTCAGTTAAGGAGACCATGTTTCCCGTGTTGTGGATTTTATAGTGCTGATCCGGAAAGTTTAAAGTTTTTGCCATAGCGTGTGCCCAGCTAGTGGTGGCATCGGAAAGTGCACGTGGTCACGTAAGTGTGAAATGCTTTTTATTCCACTTACTTGTGTAAATAATACGTTAACCAGAAACGTGTCTAGGCATGTAACTTACACTGAAAAACCTTCATATGAGCTGTAGTGCTCATGTTTTGTAAATAGTATGCTTTAGTTATTTGGCTTACCTGTTTTCATGATATATACTGTAAGCAAATACAATGGATTCACTCTTCAATAAAAGTGATTTTGATTTAAACTGGAACTGTTCTCATTTAACACTTCTACAGCTATTTGTATTCCTACAACTACTATCTAACGTTTGTTATAGCTCTGTTTTAAATTTTCAACGAAGTTGTGGAACCAGAATTTCGTGGCTCATAGTTATTCTATCACCAGCTTCATCAGAAATTTAATTTTACGTTAATTTTCAATATATAACTTACGGATATGATACATATTTCCGTCATGGGCTACCGTGCCATCCGCGACAATCTCCATAACTTTATTTTTATTCGGCAATTTTGGGAATCGAACCCGGGCCTACCAAGTGCAAATCCCGCGCACTAACCACTGGGGTACTTCACCCTCCGCGATATTCTTCATAACTTTCTTTTTATTCACCCAATTTAGACCGGAACCAAGTGGGAGAAGCATCCACAGGGACCGTACCCTTCTTCCCCTACCACCAACCTCTCGGAAGGACTTACAGACCCACATGTTTAACGTGATCGTACTCCGCGTAAACACGGCGGCAATTTTGGGAATCGAACCCGGGCCTACCGAGTGCAATTTCCGCGCGCTAACCATTGGGCTACTTTGCCCTACGCGACAATCTCCATAACTTTCTTTTTATTCATCCAATTTAGACCGTACCCTCCTTCCCCTACCACCAACTTCTCGGAAGGACTCACGGACCCACATGTTTAACGTGCTCGTACTCCGCGTAAACACGGCGGCAATTTTGGGAATCGAACCCGGGCCTGGTAACTGGTTGGACGGCCAGGATGTGCCACCCAATTTAGACCGGAACCCAGTGGGGGAGGCATCCACAGGGAACGTACCCTCCTTCCCCTACCACCAACCTCTCGGAAAAACATACGGACCCATATGTTTAACGTGATCGTACTCCATGTCAGTGGCGGAAATCGAACCCGGGCCTACCGCGTGCAATTCCCGCGCGCTAACCACTGGGCTACTTCGCCCTCCGCGACAATCTCCATAACTTTCTTTTTATTCACCCAATTTAGACCGTACCCTCCTTCCCCTACCACCAACCTCTCGGAAGGACTCACGAACCCACATGTTTAACGTGATCGTACTCTGCGTGAACGTGGCGTAAGTTTTGGCAGTGGCGGGAATCGAACCCGGGCCTACTGAGTGCAATTCCCGCGCGCTAACCACTGGGCTGCCGCGCCCTCCGCGACAATCTCCATAACTTTCTACATATTCACCCAATTTAGACGGGAACCCAGTGGGGGAGGCATCCACAGGGGCCGTATCCTCCTTCCCCTACCACCAACCTCTCGGAAGGACTTACGGACCCACATATTTAACGTGATCGTATTCCACGTAAACACGGCGGCAGTTTTGGCAGTGGCGGGAATCGAACCCGGGCCTACCGCTAACTTCCCGCGCGCTAATTTGCAATTTAAAATGACCATATGCTTAATTCCATCATCCTCATTCCATTGTTTCATTGTTCCATCATTTAAAATATCCATAAAATTAAAATATCCAAAAGTTAAAATATACATTTAAAAAATCCAGATCGTCCCATCATTTAAAATATAAATATAATAATTTATATAGAGCAAAGGAGCTCTATTCAGAACCGTGACGTCACCTCCACCTTGACGTCCCCACCCACCACCTTCCCTGCTTCAGCGGGGGAGAAACGAAGCGGCACGCCGAGCGGAACCAAGGCTATCTAAAACAAGGCTCGGACATCTAGGAATCATGGGATACGTGACGTCAGCCGCGGGGGGATCTGCAATCACTCTGAGTGTACGCAAGTGTATTCAAGTTATAGAAGTGACTTTCAAAAATTCATATTTTTGAATAAAAAAAAATAATTTGATTACGTGCCCACGAGGATTATTGTGTCTAGTGGAAACAGGACTTCATAAATGGTGAGTTATTTTTTATTTTGTCTTATTTTATGCATGCAATTTGAACATTCTTGTAACACATAGCACGTGTAGCGCCGAATGTTGCTATATCTGTACGAATAGTCTTATATCTTGAGAAAAGCACTCTTAATTCATGTTTAATATTACCTGAATGACTTGTTATTCATCACTGAACCTTGCATTTTAAGCATAATTTTATTACAGACTTTTGTGATGTAAATATTTGCCTTTTTTGTTGAGATCGTGAATCGTACATTTTTCAGACGTTAGAAAGACAAAATCTGTTACAAATTACTCCTTACACCATGGTATGTTATTTTAAGTTAATCTAAAGTATCAATGAATCAAATTGCAGCCTTGCTAAATCATAGAATTATCGAAATAGCCTTGATAAATCATAGAACATAGAAACTGTATTCCAAATGAAATATGCGCAATATGCCTTTGTATAATTGTTTAAGAAATAAAGCATGGGGGGGGGGGGTATCTGTGATCATTGCATAATGCATTCACACTTAAATTTTCATATTGATGTTTGTATTTATTGTTGAATTGTCAGGCTTTTGTTAAAAATTACTTTTGTGCTGTGTTTATTAGTTATAACATAATATTTTACCATTCTTCATTTAACTACGGTGCCCACTTGAGTATCCAGGGCTGCCGAACTATTACTCAAAAGTCTAAACTGTAAATTTAAATTTCATAGCATTTTTTATTTTATTTTGAGAAAATTATCTGTTGATATATAACTGTGTGATGTTTCTCGCATGCGTGGTACTGAATGTTTCAATTTCTGTATGAATTACCTTATATCTTCTGAAGAAAAATACTTTTAATTCATTTTTAATATTGCCTGAATAACTTATTTATTGATGAGCTTTGTATTGTAAGTCACCCAAGACAAGCGAGAGTCTATGGCATGTGCAGAGTAAAGTAAAATTTTCCATTCAGCTGGCGACTGTACATAACAGAAAATAAAGATGACAAAATTAGAAACACGTCATTTAAAGTTGCTTGTTACCCAAAACAACAACTTGTATTCTGGATAAATTTTTCTTACTTCCCACTCCATACAATCGAGGTCTATGACGTGCGAGATTAAATTTTGCATGCGACTGTACATAACAGAAAATGGAACTGGCGAATTTGCAAACACGTCATTGAATGGAATTCGCTCATTCGAACATTTTTTAGAAGTCAGCAGACATATGGCAATAAATAGCAAATTATAGTTACTCATGTCTCTAAGCCCATATCACATTCAAGAACTTTTGGGACAACCAACTAGTTCAGACAACTTTTCCACCAATTTTCTAGCAAAGAAGTTGGTGATAGGGTTGTCTGACAATTTAAGAAGTTGGGCTAAATGAAAAACTGCGAGTGAAAGTACTGTATTTTTATCACATTTTTGGCGAGAAATATACAATTGTGTATTTTGCAACATTGCAGTTAGGGTTACGTCGGTTTGTTTACTGCTTGGCAACTCGTCTGCTTTACATTACATGGATATTTTAGATCAATTTTGCATTGAAATCTCTAAAATTTTAATTTGGGCTGATTTTTTGCCCAATTATGGGTTTCGGATTATTTTATAGACGGTATTTAACCATATATAAAGGTAATTATATAAATATATAATACATATATACTACGTTGTAATTTGAACTAATTGTTGAATGGCTGCAAATTAGTTTTTTGATACTCGACACATTCTATACAGCAAATACTATATTTATTTTATCAACCATTTTTATCAACCATTAACATATGGACTAGTTTACTTTCAATTATTATCATTCTTCATAGTTCACGTTATGTAATTAACTACTATAAAATGCATTTATTGTGTTTAAAATTTATTCGATGCTTAACTTAAAATTATTTACATTTTAGAGTCTTGAACATTTTTTTTCAAACATTGTTTGCAATTTAACAACCGATATTTAGACCTTAAAAATATTTTAATCAATACAGTGTTATGTGTATTGTCATGTACAAATTTATGATATGAAAATTTAAAAAGCGTAAATTTATAAGCGTTATAAAGCGTTATTTTTGTATCTAAAAAATTAGCACAGGAAGTAAAATTTAAATGTTAAATTATATCCTTATAATGTAAAATATTGTTCATATTTCAATTATAAAAAAAAAACTTTTTCATTGTATATAGTTATTTTTCTATACGGTTGTCAATTATCTAATTTTTAATATTTATTATTTTTAGATATCATGCCTAGGTATAGTTGTGTACCAAACTGTACTTCTAACAGGCCCGGTAAAGAGTATGTTACCTGCTTCCGATTTCTTAAGGATGAAAGAATCAGAGACTTGTGGATAAGAAAAATTCCACGAAAATTTGACATAAAAAAGGATTCAGTTGTGTGTGCTGAAGTGTTGAAAACCCAGACCACACGACAGACCCGAAGGTTTACTGTAGCTAAGTGTGTGACCGGGATCAGTTGTGTGTGCAAAACATTTCATGGAAAATGACATTATTTGATCAGATACACTGACATTAAAAGATGGGAGTACTATAAACATTCCAAGAACAATACCCAAACTTACAAACTCCGCTTATCTGTGTTTGTTTCAAGGATTCCCGGAGTACTTAAATAAACCTCCTCAACAGCGGACAGCCCCATTAGAGCGGTTGAAGAAAATGCAAAAGTTAGATGATGCATATATAAATGATTGGCTTGATAAAGACAAAATAGATTCGCTTTGTACATTACAGAATGAACTATTAACTCCACCACGTCTTATTAGATTTATTAGTGAACAAGCAATAACTCTTCATCGGTGTGATAATTGTATAGCATTTTTATTTATATCATGTCATTCTGATTTAAAGTTAGATAAGAGTCTAAGAGTTAATGAAAATCTTTTAATGACCTTCTCTGTTGGAGATAAAGTGTTTGCAGATGAGGCTTTCTGCAAGGTTCTGAGCATTTCAAACTGCCTGACATCATGGAAAACACTCTAAATCTTATAAAGTGTTATAACAATAATAAGAACAGAAATCTTTTGAAATCAAATATTGAAAATTCCTTGGATTACTTCCGTGCATATTTACAAAATGACTGCAATAGTGAAAAATCTGAATGTGCTAAGTTTTTATTGGAACAATTAACACTTATTGACAAGCCTATACATGGTAGGAAATACTCTACAGATTTGTTAATTTTTGCATATTGTGTGTACATTAAATCTTCCTCAGCATATACATATTTATATAATACAAAAATTATACAATTGCCATGTCTTCGCCATCTTAAACGCCTCTCTGGCAATTTACAGGTAAAAGCTGGTGTTTATAATGCTGAAAATTTTAATTATTTGAAAGGTAGGTGTAATACTTTATCTGAAAATGAAAGAATTGTGAATGTTCTTATTGATGAAATGTACATAAAATCCTGTGTTACATTCAAAAATCAAACTTTGATTGGGTTTACTGAAAATTCAAATAACCAAGCAAAAACTGTTCAGGCTTTTATGTTTTCCTCCATATTTTCCCCTGCTAAAGAAATTATTGCATTAGTACCAGTGTTTAAGTTAACAGCTGATGAGTTATGTAGCATGACAGTTAAAATTTTAGAAATTTTAGAAAATGTAGGGTTTACTGTGTTCAGTATTATTTCTGATAATAATCGTATCAATAGAAATATGTTTGTAAAGTTATCTGGTGGTAATGGCATGAAAATTTCCATTCCAAATCCAGCTAATATGTCAAAAAAAAGTATTTTTCTTATTTGATTCAGTGCATCTCCTCAAATCAATTCGAAATAATTAGATAAATCAAAAAGACGCAGAAAAAAAAATTCATTTTTCCTGTTCCTGAAGAATGCATCAAAAATTATTCTAGAGAAAATGACCCAAGTTTTGTCAGATTTTAAACCATCTGCCGCTGCATCATTTTCTTTATTACAGGATATCTATCAAGAAGAATTGGGAACATTTTTGAAAACTGCCCCAAAATTAAATGTTAAGGCTTTAAACCCAAGTAATTTAGAAAAACAAAATGTCAAATTAGCCCTAAAAATCTTTGATAGGTCAAATATTGCAGCATTAAAAACATTTATTGAAAAGGAAAACTGTACAAATACAGAACTTTGGGAGAATACAGCCTCCTTTATTGATCGAATTGTTAGTTGGTGGGAAATAATGAATATCAAAACTGTAAATAAAGGATGGCGCTTAAGACTACCCAATTCTGAACCTTTTACAGTAGACTACCAGCGCAAGATAAAATTTCTTCAGTCATTTGTATCATGGTTAGAACAGTGGGAAAATATGAAGCAAAAGAATGGAGAGGGTGGTTTGTCGCGAGAAACATTTTTTACCTTAACCCATACTACAACTTGTATGATTTCAATTATAGAATATATATTAAAAGATTTGAAATTTAGTTATGTTTTATGTGGAAAATTTCAAAACGATAATCTTGAGGCAAGATTTGGTCAGTATCGTGAAATGTCTGGTTCAAATTATAATATATCACTTCAGCAAATTTTAGAAGCTGAGAAGAAATTAAGAGTTAAAAGTTTATTACGTGTAAAATCAGAAAAGTATGGTAATTTTAGTATTTCTGATTTAATTTATTCCCATTCTTTTCTCTTTTCAATCTTTGTAATGATGTTGAAGTAGAAAATTTTCTGTCTATATTAGATTATCCCTTGAATTTTGATTATTTATCAAAAAATGATTTAACAGTTTTAACATACATAGGTGGATATTGTGTTTTCAAATTAAAATTATCTTGTAATCAATGTATTTCTTTATACATAACTGCAAAATGTTTGATACTTGATGAACAATCCCTACAAAATTTTTAATATTTACATTTAATGGATCGTGGTGGACTAAAAGCTCCATCAGCATCTGTAATTAGTATTCTTTCAGTATGCTATTTAATATTTATCAAGTTGGTATCCAATATGCATGAATGTGAATTTCTGAATTGTAAAAATCAAGTAATGCTTTTAGTTAAGATGACTGTTATGTCTTTGGAAGAATCCGATCTTGCATATTCTGATGAAATTTGTTTTTGTTGTAAACAGTCTCCGAATTATTTTGTTTCAAAGATTATTAGAACATTTAGTAACATCTGTTTGAATAATTATGCTAAACAATACAATAACATGGAAAAAAGGAAAAAAGATGATCGAAAACTTAATAAACTTGCATCTAAGTAAAAGAACACCTATAAAATAAGTTTCAACATCAAATTAGGCAAATTTAAAAGCTTTTACATTCCATAAACAATCTATTGGAATAATTATGCTGAACAATGTAATAATATGGGGGAAAATATTATCAAAAATGCAATACTTCCATATAAATGCTTAAGAGAAAATTTGAAATTTCAAGGGATTAGTATAATAGTACTGTAAAAGCATATAATTGAAAGTTATATCAAAATCAGCTAAAAGCAGAACTTTGTGAGAATATAGCCTTCTTTATTGACTGAATTGTTAGATGGGTTGAAATAATGCATGTCAAAAGTGTAAATAAGATTTTGAACCTTTTATATTAGATAATCAGCGTAAGTTCAAATATATTCATTTCTATTATAAGCTTTGTAGGAAAATATTGGACGAAAGAATACAAAGGGTGGATTTTTTTACAAGAAACATATTTTGCCTTATCACTGATACAACTTGTATGATTTCGATTATAAAATGAAATTTGTCCATGTTGAAAAAATTACCCAATTTACTTGTTTTGTTTTTGTTTTAAAGATTTTGGTAATTTGGATCTTTCTGACTTAAAATATATATTGCAAAACAGTGATATTCATTTTTCTGAAAAGCATAATTATTGAGATATGTAACAAATATATTTTGAAAACAAAAAATCGAGAAAGTTAATAATGTTTATTTTTAATCAAAAGTTATTGATTGATGCTTTTTATTACATTACAATCAATGTATTTAATGTGTCATTTAGATTTAACAGTTTTTGTATCTAATGAAAATGTCTATCATATTATTTATAATCCATACCTTATGTACATCATTTAATATATATCAGGTTGGTATTCAGTAGATATAAGTGGGGGGGGGGGTTGGTAACTTTTGTTTGAATGTGACATATGATATGCAGGTACTTTTCAGACAAAATATGGATCTTGCTTTTGCGGCAGATACATTTTATTTTTTTGTAACTTTGTTAACTCCAACTACTTGGATTTATACATTTGTTGTAATAAAGTTTATATATGCTCATAAAAGGCTCTTCTTTTTTGTATTTTATTTACTTGCTTCAAGAAAAACTTAATAACTTCACATTTCAACACAATATTAATGGTGTGTACTAGTTAAAATATACAAACATACATGGTACTCAGATACTCAGAAAATTTGAGCTAATTTTGAATATACTTTTTTCAGACAAAATACAAATCTAGCTATTTATTGCTATATATACAGTATGATACATTTTAATATAAATTTGATGTCACTTAATTAGGTTTGTAAGATAAAATGTTTTTACAACTCATAAAAGCCCTGTTTTTGTATTTTACTTCCTTATTTGAAGAAATACTGTTACATTTTTTGATGGATTTAATAATTTAAATAGTTTCATTGCATGTAGAAAGACAACGATTTTCTACTTAGTGTTGTAACCTAACTTATGGATAATTAAAATTTGTACATATATTACGTTATTACAAGTTAAGGTAATTTACATTTCAAGAAGAAAAAAATGATTTAAATTTCATGAAGATATAAATCGATAAATGGTGTGTATTAGCATATAGCATGCATACTGAAGTGTAACTATTGTGGTGATTGTCATTACTAAATTAAAAAGCTTTATATTTAGTCAGAAAGTTAAAATGTTTTCCTATAGTTATTTTCCTATCTAAAGTCAGACAGAAAATTATGCATAAATTTGTTTGAATTTTAAATGGCGAATTTTCAGATTTTTTAAACAGGCATGTTTCTTCGCATTTTTTATGAATTCTAGATTTACAGTATAAAATGTTGTTCAAGTTAAATAGGTAGGTATCAAGAGTTTTTGAAATATAGTATTAGTGTAAAAGTAATAATGTTGCAAAAGTTACTGTCACAAAATAGAAAAGTTAAATTTAGAAATTTATATTCATAACTATTTCACTGCGTTTTATGTTGCTTATATTTTAAAACTAAATGCTAAATCTGGAGATATATATATATGTATGTTAGCTAATAAAATATGTATTTAAAGTCATAGGTAAGTGTCAGCAGTTTCTCCCATTATAGTGAATAATATGTAATTACTTTTTTCCTAATTTATAGTTATAAAATATTATTTGAATTTCTAAGGTTTATAAGTTTTGTTTATTGATATATTTTAAATATTATATAAATATTAATATAGTTGTTTATTATATTAATATAACTTTAACATAAATATTTACAGAAGAGAGTGAAAAAATATTTGTTCTCAATGTAGATCATTTTTTATTTTGGAATCACAATTTGAAGTTTATTCTAATTTACTTATTAGTTTAGAGATATATTTTTTCATATTAGTCTTATTTATTACTGTAGAAATTCGTCTGTGTCAGATCCCGTACGTGTTACGCACGGGAGATACATTCCCTCCGTTGCTGCGGTTGAGTTGTCAATGTCCGGGCCTGTTATTCTAGGTGGCCTTGGCGGAACGCCGAGAAATTTAAAATCATGACGTCTTTAAAATTGCGATCCTGAAGGCAATTTTCATTATTTCTGGACCAGATTAGACTTGTAAGAATGCCAGATATTTCAGCTTTCTAAAAATGTAAATTATTAGTCGAAATTATGAGTACTTTTTACTATGCGAGAATTTAAAAACCAAAAATCGTTTTTTTGAGCCAAAAGTGACTTTTGTTTTAAAATCTTTAAAAAATATTAGAAATCGAAATGGAGATTTGAAATTGATATATTTTTACTCGCAATTGTCTGCTCTTTCCGATGGTGTGAGTTGTTTTTTTCTACGACGTCTGGATCGTGGAGAAAAAAGGGCAAAAAAAGGTCGAAATCGCATAAAACATTAAATAAATAAATAAATAATTAGAATTTTGAAAATCGGTTTTCACGTGTCCCCTTTCCTCCCCCCCCGGGTCTCCAATTGCCAAATTTCGTAGCTCTCCGACGCGCGGTCGCGAAACGTATAGTGTATAAGACAGACACACAGACATTGCCTTTTATTATATAGATTATATTTAATAAAAAAATATATTAAAAAATCTGATGTGGACAGCACATGGCTTTCCTTATATAATGCAATGAATTTACTACTTATACAGTAAAAAAAAAAAGGTTATTTTTATAATAGATACTTATTCCTCCAAGATATTGAATTTTTGCCAATTAGTCGCCATTTTCATTGATTTAGCATCATTTTTATATATTTGACGAGATTTTCGTTAATTTGGTAACATTTAAAAAATCATCAAGCTGGCAACATTCTGCCAAATTTATCGTCAAAATCTCGCCAAGCGTTATGGACGGAGAAATAAGTTATTCTTATAGCAGATAAATGACTGTTGGCGTTCAAATACAATAGTACTACTCAAAGTATCTTTTCTCATGAATGGAACGAGCTAGCTATCCACAAGAATAATGTCACCAAATTTATTACATGATATTACATATGAAAAGTGAACATGTTTCTCAACAGTTAATATTTTTTTTCATTTATGCGATATTTTGATAATTTTTTTTTGAAAAATGTACAATATCTCGGGAACAGTTTATGCTAGCGCTCTAAAGTTTATATCAATCGTTTTCTAAGGAAACATTACACAAGAAATGTCTATTCGAGTAACTTTATTAAAGGTTTTGAGTTTCTGATGATTTTTTCAAAATTTCACTTGAAAATTTAGGGGAATTCTAAATATTCGATTGTATTTAAAAACAATAGGCTTCCAGTATTCACAGATTGTAATTTTTGTACCAAATTTCATTAGAATCGCTCCATTCGTTCGTGAGATATCGTCTCCACAGACTCACTGACACATGCACACATACAGACATCCCCTCAAAAATGTTTGATTCGTGATCAGGGATGCTTGAAACGTGCTCTCCCGTCGAAAACTCGAATTCGAATTTTCGACCCCCATCGCAATATTTCCATACATTATACTATGTATATAAGGAAAGTAAAAATTTACTTTAAAAATGGTATTTGTATTAAACATTTTTCTCTCCCTTCATATAATATATTGATTTTCCTACATATAAGAAAAGGATCTATAAGAAAAGTATTGTGACAAGGGCGAAAATTCAAATTTTTTCGACAGGAGGACACGCTTTAAACATTCCTGAACTCGAATCTAACGTTTTTGAAGTGACGTTTGTATGTGTGCGTGTGTCCATAAGTCTGTGAATGTGATATCTTGCTAACAAATAGAGCGTTATGAAAAAGTTTTGGTACGATTATTACAGTCAAGGAATACTGGAATATTATTGATTTTAAACGTAATCATTTGATTATGGAAGTCGATCTTATTTTCAAATGAATTTTTAATATTTATTAAGAAATTGGACATTCAATTTAAAAAAGACTCCTAGAATGTTAAGAACCCGAAATTATTTAGTTGGCATTAATCCACCCCCTAAAATTTAGCACGGGTTTCAGAAACTTTCTAAAGACTGCCCTGGACCCCCAAAGTACAATACAGCCAATATTGGAAAGTTCGATGCCCTCAGTGTTATTTAAATACATAACACGTACAAACAAATGAGACGTATAAATTTATACGTCTCATTCTAGATCGTGGCATTTTCAAAGCTTCTACTCTACTAGATAGTGTCATCTGCATCAGTAGTCTTGTCCAAACTAGAAAACTCACTATCAATAGAAAAGAAAACCTCTCTCTCTACACAGTCGTCCATACCGAATTCCTCAATTCTCTGCTCCCTTCAGGGCCGATCCTAGGGTGTCGGCCGCCCTCGTGCAAAGACCTAATGCGCCGCCCCTCTAGAGAATTTTTCATATTTTGACTAATACTTAACGTTGACATTATAAACTTATCTACCTATATAAGAGTAAAAAGTAAAACATTAATAAAAATGCAAATAAAATTTGAAGTGTAAAACTTTATTTTTTGGCCAGCTAATAGGTTATAATAGCGACAAAATACTTTAACAAAATAATAAACAAACAAAAATATTACCTTTGAAATAAAATAGACATTTTATAATTAGAAATGCAAAACAACAGTATTTACTCAGAAAATATAATCTAATAAAAAAAATACTAAAGCATAAATCTCGTGAAACGAAAAGTATATAAATCAGTCCTTCTACAAAGACTACCTAATAATTAACTATAAAATAACTTTTCTGGCTTTCTGAGAAGCAAATTTGTCAATAATTTCGGTGAAATCAATTTTTTCAGAGATTTGGGATTCAATAGAGATAATGGCCAAATCTGAAAGCCTTTCTTGTGTCATATTATTTCTCAAGTAATTTTTAATTTACTGAAACTTCTTTCACCTGAAGCCACAGAAACAGGTAAGGTTAAAAAAATTCTCATTGCTAGAGCAAAATTTGGAAAACAGGGAATGAGATCATTTTTAACTATAATTTCTAATATCTCAATTGGCTGTTTTTTACCTGGAAAAATATCTTTGAATGAAGTTATTTCATTAAAGAGTTGTATAGCGTCTATATCTTTCCCAATACTTCCTTCGTCCTGTACCTGTAACTTAATATTTAAGTCCATGCAGGCTTTCATGAGATCATCATTAGAAATGTTGTGAAACTCATACAGAAAGCAGAATATTGAGTGGCACTCAGATAATAAGGTAAATCTTTCATTTACCGAAGAGATCGCGTGATCAAGAATTGCAAAATAGAAAGCAGTCTTGAATTGCTGGAAGGGATTTGAAACTGGTTCATCACTGCCCTCATAATAAAAAAAACGGACCTTTTTCCTGAGCTTCGAGATGGGAAATTCGGGATCAATACCTAAATCTCTAGCAGGTGCTGTTTCTGAATCGACAAATATTTTAAAATTATCGTCAGATCCTTGGGAAACTAAATATTTTTTTAAATTATCTAAGTCTTCAAAGCATTCCGCGATGTTTAATTTAGAATTTTGAAGCATTTTACTCAATACATCAATTCTTGATAATAAATCATGCCAAATTAAAATTGAACACAAAAATTTAAATGTTTCAAGACTTTTAATTATTGATTCAGCACCCATTTTTGGTTTCGTGTCTCTGGTGGTATCTTCAATTAAGGCATTTAATGCGGTAATAATGTTTTTTAGGTCTTGTTTTAGAGATCTAATAACAATGATACGACTTTTCCACCTTGTTTCACTTAATGGTTTTAAAGTTAGACTTTTCACGTGTTTTTTTAGTAAATCCCATCGATATGGGGACGCAGAAAAGTAGTTATATACCTCTTGTACCATATCAAAACAAGGAAGATCACTCATGCAAAAAGCATTGATTATGAAACACTTTCCAACTGAAATGCAATTTTATCTAAACATTTCTGAAAATCCATACATTCACCGGTGATATGTTTAAAATTATCACAATACTACAATAATTTATTATATTTGAGAACTTCATCGAAAACAAATGCACTTTATTCAAATAATGTCACGAAATATAAATCGCCTACCTCTCTATATAAAAACAGTGAATATTTCATTCATAAACTTTTTTCATTCCTTTCATTCAGCGGCGATATTTTTAAAATTATCACAATACTCTAATAATTTATATTACTTAAAACGTAAATCTATGAAGGTTAAAATTACTTTCTAACTCCACGCTTAAAACTTCATCAAAAAAGCAATAATATGGGATCGTCTGCTTCTCTATGTAAAATCAATGAATGTTTCATTCATATCAGCTATATTGCAGATTCCAGAGCTAAATAGTTTGGATTAAAGAAATTCAGAAAATCTTATACAACTCATCTTACAGCTTGATATGTTTACATTCTCCATACATGAAAACTAGGCTTCGTTGTAGAATTGATCAAAGTTTGATGATCATTTAAACTACAAAAAAAAATTGTAATTGCGTTGGCCGCAGTATATAGATGCACAGGAAAAAAGTAAAAAATAAAGTGATTTTAGGACGGATGCAATGCTAAATATAAATGTAAAAAAAAATTGAAAATCACGATTTTGACACAAGATGGATGCCATATTTTATTTTGAAAATGGGTCACGTGATCTCTTCATATAATATGGATGCAATTATTATTTTAATTTTTATTTAAAAAACTAATGAACATATTTTGCTGAAATTTTCTTTATATATTTTATGAGATAATTTGAATATTTCCTTAAATTTTCGAAGCAATTTGTGAATTTTAAATTCGGTTAAAAAATGTTTGAAAAATTAGCTCCCATAGGGTTCAATGTATTTTATTTTTTCAACCTGGGTTCAATTCAAAAAATAATTGGGTAAAATTATTCATTTGCATTCCCATATGTTCTACAGATCGTCTAAACCACATACTAAAATTTCATTTTGGTAAAGTCATTTTTACGGCAGTTATCGTGCTAACGGACAGACAGAATCAACTAAGTCATAAACACTTTACAACTATGTTATAAAGTGCTAACAAGAGAGATCAATCATGCTTAAAGCATTGATTATGAAACACTTTCCAACTTCAATGCAATTTTATTTAAACATGTATAAAATGCAATGCATTCCTCGGTAATATTTTAAAACTTATCACAACACTACATTAATTTATTATATTTGAAAACTTAAACCTTCATCGAAAAAAATGAACTTCATTCAAATGACGGCATTGAAATAAAAATTGCCTGGTTTAAACATCTCTAAAATGTGATACATTCCTCGGTAATAATTTTAGAATTATCATATTACTACGATAATTTATTATATTTGAAAACTTCATCGAAAACAATTGAAAGTCATTCAAATGACGTCATAGAAAAAACAAGATAGATCAATCATGCTTAAAGCATTGATTATGAAACACTTTCCAACTTTAATGCAATTCTATTTAAACATGTATAAAATGCAATACATTCCTCGGTAATATTTTAAAACTTATCACAATACTACATTAATTTATTATATTTGAAAACTTAAACCTTCATCGAAAAAAATGAACTTCATTCAAATGATGGCAGTGACATATAAATTGCCTGGTTTAAACATCTCTAAAATGTGATATATTCCTAGGTAATAATTTTAGACTTATCATAATACTACGATAATTTATTATATTTGAAAACTTCATCGAAAACAACTGAAATTCATTCAAATGACGTCATAGAAAAAATAACACGCCTGGCTCTCTCTAAAGAAGCAGCATTTCATTCATAAATAATTTCCCATTCATGTCATTCATCAGAATACTATAATAATTTATTTTATTTAAAAATTAAGACCATGGAGCTACACGTAATTAAACTCTATGCGTAAAACTTCATCGAAAAAAATTGTCCTTCTGTTTGTAAAATCAATGATTATTTGATTTATATCAGCTATGGAGACTCCATGAACTAAATGATTTTGTGTTAAAGAAATACATCAATTCAAATACAACTCATTCTACATATTTTGCTGTTTACATTTTACATAGGTGACGATTTTGAGACAAGATGGATGCCATATATCATTTTGAGGTGGGTCACGTGATATTTTCATATCATGGTCACGTGATCGCTTCATATAAGAGGTGTTATTATTATTTTAATTTTAATTTAAAAAACTACTGAATATATTTCGCTGAATTTTTTTTTATATATTTTATGGAACAATTTGAATATTACCTAAAATTTTCGAAGCAATTTGTGAATTTTATATCCGCTTAAAAAATGTTTGAAAAATTAAGTCCTATAGGGCTCAATGTATTTCATTTTTTCAACCCGGGTTCAATCCAAAACTAATTGGGTGATATTATTCATTCATATTCCCATAGGTTCTACAGACCGTCTGAACAACATACTAAAATTTCATTTTGATTAAGTCATTTTTACGGCAGTTATCGTGCTAACGGACAGACAGACAGACAGACAGAATAAACAAAGTCATAAACACTTTTCAACTTTGTTGTAAAGTCTTAATAACACGCCTGGCTCTCTCTATAAAAGCAGCATTTCATTCATAAATAATTTCCCATTCATGTCATTCATCACTATACTATAATAATTTATTTTATTTAAAAATTAAGACCATAGAGTTACAAGTAATTGAACTCTATTCGTAAAACTTCATCGAAAAAAATCGTCCTGCTATTTGTAAAATCAATGAATATTTCATTCGTATCAGATATGCAGACTCCATGAACTAAATGATTTTGTGTTAAAAAAATACAGCAATTCTAATACAACTCATTCTACATATTTTGCTGTTAACATTTTACATAGGTGAAAAATAGGCTTCGTTGTAGAAATAATCAAATTTCGATGAGTATTTTAACTAAAATATATTGCAATTGCGTTGTTTCAGTATGTAGATCCACAGAATTTAGGCAAAAATAAAGTGGTTTTAAGACGGATACAACACTCAATATGAATTAAAAAGAACTTTAAAAATCACGATTTTGACACAAGATGGGTGCCATATATCATTTTGAAGTGGGTCACGTGACCTTTTCATATTATGGTCACGTAATCGCTTCATATAAGAGGTGTTATTATTATTATTTTAATTTTTATTTACAAAACTACTGAATATATTTCGCTGAATTTTTTTTATATATTTTATGGAACAATTTGAATATTACCTAAAATTTTCGAAGCAATTTGTGGATTTTAAATCCGCTTAAAAAATGTTTGAAAAATTAGGCCCCATAGGGCTCAATGTATTTCATTTTTTCAACCCGGGTTCAATCCAAAACTAATTGGGTGATATTATTCATTTATATTCGCATAGGTCCTACAGACCGTCTGAACAACATACTAAAATTTCTTTTTGATTAAGTCATTTTTACGGCAGTTATCATGCTAACGGGCAGACAGACAGACAGACAGAATGAACAAAGCCATAAACACTTTTCAATTTTGTTGTAAAGCGTTAAAAACCAAAAATTCCACCACTGGAGCTGGCAGCGTCATTAACGATGAGATTTAATGTATGAGCCGCACACGGCACGTATAATGCTCTAGGATTGATATCGAGAATCCGTTTCTGAAGCCCTATATTTTCCCCTTTCATGTTCAATCCATTGTCGTAGCCCTGACCCCGTATACCTTTAACTTCGAGCTGCAGACTAGGTGATAGCTTCTTTAATAAAAAATTGCACAGACCTTCTCCAGTGGTCTTAGTTACTGGAAAATATCCTAGAAAAAATTCTAAAATATCTACCTTACCATCAGTAGTGTTCACACATCTAATTACAAACGTTATTTGTTCTGTGTGGCTAATATCTGGTGTAGAGTCGAAAATTATAGTGTAATATTTCGCTTTTTTGACAATGCGTGTTATCTCATTACGAATATATTCGGCTAAAATATTAATTATTTTATTTTGAAATTGCTACCCTAAGTAGTGTGGAATACGTGTTTTGTTATCTTTGTATTTACTGACATTATTAAGGTGTTCTGAAATAACTGGGTCAAATTTGGTCAACATTTCCACTGCCTCTAAAAAATTACCATTATCTCTATGATACAACTTCGTACTAGTTCCTCTGAATGCTAAATTTTGACTGGCTAAAAATTGTACTACAGCAATCATTCTTTCAATGATGGCGAGCCATCACTTTTTCTCTCGATTGTAAACATTTTGTTGTTCTGCGCCAATAGTACAATTTTTTTCCAGCCTCGTCTTTATTTTGCACCACGATCTTATAGAGTTTACGTGTTTTAGAGTATTTTCATACTTATTAAGGTAATCCGAACAATGACGCCAATCAGAAAAGCCAGTACTTACAAGTTGTGTTGAACTATCTTTACCAAACAATTTACATGCAAAACAAAAAATACGATTTAGTTTTATGGAATAGCAGAGCCACGCGCGATTTATTTTCTCCCCGTTCACTAAAGTTTTGTTATAATATGAACAGCTAAATTTTCTGCCACTCCCATCGACCTGAAATTTAAAATTTGCTACTTGTTTGGGACCATGTTCTACCAATAAATCAATATTTTTTTTTGTTAAAATGTTAGGCCAAGAATATTACGTTACCTTCATTTTACTTTTGATAGTAATGCCCAAAAGTTAGATAAATTGAAACCCATTTTAGATGCATTAGTTTCAAAATTTAAATCTGTATACACTCCTGATAACTGATTTAAATCTATATACACTCCTGATTAACTGATAATTATTTTATTGAAGGTAAGTTATCATTTTTAATACGCTAAAATTTTTAATATTTTGATAAAAGAAAATTTGAAAGAAAAATATACTTCAAACAGAAAATAAGAATGTCCTTTATTCCTGAAAATAGTAGAATGCTGTGTTGAACGGGTGATTTTTAGTGAATATTTTTGGAGAGTTATGCTTAGCGCAATAAAATTGCCGTCTCCTGGAAACAGTACGAAAAAGAAGCGCTCCGTCCTTTAGGCCGCCGCAGTTCCGGAATGCCGCTGTCGCGAAAGGGTTAACTTTACCGAAATAATTCAGCTCTAATCTACAAAGGAGACCGCTAAAATAAAGTTTCTTTTGACCATTGATCTGCGAGCCGCGTGCCAACCGTGGTATACATAAATAAGCTGCCACACAGTGGAACGAAACATCCTTAGGCGTCTCAAAAATATGCCCTTTGGTTATTTTTTTCGATAGAAATTTAAAATTTGGTATCCTTTTCTATGCCGTATTGCTGGCTCTGCCACGAATTTTGCTATCAAATGAAGGATGTGTGTATTAACATTAATGGACAATGTAGTACATTAATGGACAACAGTACATTAATGGACAACAGTAGACATTAATGGACAATGGACCAACACACTGTGCACTAACATTCTATTTTTCTTAAACTATGGGACTTATTTTAATTTTTCAATAACTATTTAAAATTCAGCATATTTATTCGATTTATTATAAGTTTTAAAAAATTTTGCTGGATTGATAGAACTTTAAGCGGCCTGCGGCCGCCCCTTGTTTTGGCCGCCCGCGTGCGGTGCACGCGTTGCACACCTGCTAGGATCGGCCCTGGCTCCCTTTCATTGCTTTATGAGGTAACAGAAGGGAAAGACTGTCGAATTTCGAAAAAAAAAATATAATAAACGTAAAAAATTCAAAGAATATGAAATAAAAATATGTGGTCATGGACCAACAGGCAGGGCCTGATTTATGCACGGTTCACAGGGTCAATGGCACTATGGAATCTAAATTTACCATTTTGGCCTGAAACTTTTAAAAGTTTTAAAAATAAATGAGAATGTCAGTGACATGTAAGAAAATTTCAGCAAAATTATTCAATATCACAACAAAGTTAATGTTGTGTGATCCAGATTCCCAGTATGCCATTTATCTTAAATATTTATTTACTTTATAGTAAATATTTAAATGTTTAAAAGTAAATATAATATTTAAATATAAGATTTAAATATTTGGAAGAAAATATTTAAATGTTTAGAAAGGGATCCCCAAATGTCATTAGGCTCTGGGTCCCATTTACTGTAAGTCAGGCTCTGGGCCCCATTTTTTGTAAATCAAGCCCTGCATGGATTTGTGTAAAGGACTATGTTCTGTTTAGAATGGGCGAATATACTTAGAAAGGACTATGTAGCATTAAAGTTTTAAGAATAATATAAGAAAATGTTTAGAAGTGGCCCTCAGATGCAATTAGGCCATGGTTCTCCTTTACTGTACGTGAGGCCCTGAGTCCTATTTACTGTTAGTCAAGCCCTACCAACATGGATTTGTGTAAAGGACCATGTTCTATTTAGAACGAGCGATTATACTTAGAAAGGTCTATGTAGCAGTAAAGTTTTAAGAATAATATTGCTACTGAAGATAAAAATTATGCTGCAGAATAAGGAAAAATATTGCTTATCTTAATTTTAGTGAGATCAGGGGCTTCATTTTATTCTCGTTGAAGTAAAAAAAGAAAAATGGATTTTGATTGGTGTCTCCCTAATTTGCTGATGCCCTAAGAGCGTGCTTAGTGTGCTTATTGGTAAATCCAGCCCTGAGGAGGGGGGACATATTTAGTGAAGTAGTATTATAAGAAATCTAAGATAGTTTTGTTAATTTTGTGATAGAAAATTTTGCACAATGAAAAAATTGTGCTCAATTTCTCTTTGATCTAGATAAAAAAAAATAACCATTTTTAATCAAATTAAGGACTTTTACTTTTCAATCTTGTAATATAACATCTTTTAAACTGATATTTATTATGATAACTGAATGAGAACAATGAAATTTTTAAAATGTGGATTGGATTGATATATCTTTGAGAATTGTTTCAAATGGTTTGCTTATTATTTTTCTTACAACTAAAAACAAAATGGTATTTTTTACAACCCCTCTCTTCATACTGACTGAAAAATAAAAAAATTTCTGTAGTCTCTATTAGAAGCCCTAGCAGTATGGTAATGATTGTTGATAGATTTTTCTCGTTCCACAGGAAGGATTGTTTAGGGAAAAAGTCATTCTAGGATATCGCTTACGTTTGGTCGGAAAAAGGGTTTCATTAATCCTTAATTTTTCAAATTGAATCGAAATGTAGTGGAAATTATTCCTCGAAGGTAGCGACTTGGGCTGGGAATAAATAAATATTCACCCGAGACCCGAGGGGTGGGGAACAATAAGCCATATGTGATTTCCAGGGCTCCCTGTGCGATTTCACCCTGGGGGCTGGAGGACGCCAACAAAGGGCGAAGAATGCCTCTCATGGTGTTCAGTTATATTGACACACACCCCACTCATTTGATTGTAAATACTGTGTGACTTTTATCTGGCTTTCATAAATAATGAATGGGAAAGAATGTCGCACACGGGATGTTTTGAAAATTTGAGAATACATGTCATTTTGAACAGGGCCTGCGGAGTGGTAGTTTTCAGTGTCAGGGCGCAAAAGTGTAGTACTGGGGCTAGCAGAGCGGGGTTTTTAGTTTCTGAGGGCAGCCCCGCGATATAATTCAAGTTTTATCATACAAACTCCTTTCAATTTATTATAGTTCATTGCATCAAGAAACTGATTTAGATCAAAGACAAAGAGGCAAATTTGCCACGTTTATTATGAAATATAGCTAATATTCTTTCCTCTCTATACTTTTTACGTCTAAAGTTTGAAAAACGGGACAATAGTTTTTATCTCAATTATTTTTGTACTTTTTATAAAGCTCAAGAACTTTTTATTTTTTTACAAGCTTTTTTCTCTTTCTGATGAGATACTTTATATATATTATTATTTTCCCTGTAATACATGGTAATGTATAGGGAAAGTATTGGAATCGTGTCGACAATCGCAACTCGAGTTTTCGACGGATCTAGACATTTTGAGACATCTAGAATACAAAAAAACTATTTTTAGTGTGATGTCTGTGTGTGTGTGTGTGTCTGTCTGTACAATGTATGTATCCACTCTAACTCAAAAACTAATGGACTGAATTTCATAAAATTGATTAGGTATAGTCCCTTGTGGGTAACTCTAGTGCTGATTAGAATTTGGTATAATTCAGGATAAAAGAACCTGCTTTTCTTTACGAAATGGCTAGCAAAATTTGCCTGTATCCACTCTAACTGAAAAACTAATTGACTAAATTTCCCAAAATTTGGTAGGGAATACCCTGGTGCTGATTAGATTTTTATACAAATCGAAAAAGAAGAACCTGCATTTTTTTACGAAATGGCCCGTAAAAATTGTATGTATCCACTCTAACTCAACTAATGAATAAAATTTAGTAGATAAGTCGTTGACGATTCTGGTACGATGTGGGATAAATGAACCTGCCTTTTTTACGAAATGGCCCACAAAAATTGTATATTTCTACTTTACCTGCAAACTAATCGATCAAATTACACAAAATTTGGTGGGTAAATAAAATCTTAGTCGATGCAAACAGATTGCAAAAATTGAAAATGTCATTACAATAAAATAAAATATAAGGAGGATTATACACCAATGCTGATTTTTGTGATATTGCCAGCGAATCTTTTTCAAATTGCCAACAAATAAATAAAACATATTAAAAACTTTTCAACATACTAATTTAAAATTGTAGGCTAAATGTAAGCCATAGTTGTCGAGGGAGCCATTTTCATTTTCTTTCTCCTTAAACACTTCAAACACCAAGAGACTTGCATATTTGCCTGAAAATCGGCAGAAAATATACAAATTGGTGTTTCATAAGAAAACACACTATCTGAAAAAGTCAAAAAGAGATTGGTTTTAAATTATGTTTTTACAGCCGCAATTTTGTTTTTTTTCCCCTGGGCATTTTGGACAAGGATAACTTAAATTAATAAATAATTTCAAAAATTGGGATTTTAAAATGTTCTTTTAAACATTTGATAAAAAGAAAAAAAATATCAGACCAAAATTGCATTGCACAAACATGTGAGTGATACACTTAGAAATCTGCATAAATTATCCACTGTAATGCAGAAACACAAAGTTTGTCATAATAAAATTTTGCAATTTGCTTTTGGCAAAAAAACACATCAGACACATCTCTCAGATCTAATCAGAGAAAAGCAAGCCCTCTGTAATTTAAAAGGTGTTATAAGGAAGTAATAATCTCGATGACCCATTTAGCAATTTATGCCAACTTTAGCATATATTATGAAGCATATAATATATTTATGAAGCATACAATATATTATGTTCAAGAAAAATGAGATATTAATTAATGAATTATGCGGGCATAAATTTTCATTGTTGCGTGGATTGACAACACAAGTGACTGCAAATATTCTGTAGGAAAACAAAAACCATATTTTGCATTATGAGGAAACATCCCAAGTAACACGAATACAGCATTATAACCATTTTTAAACCGTTTATATGTTATATTTTCGTATGTGTTATACAAAAAACGGTAATACATCGGTTATAATACCATTATGAGTGCACGGTATATAAAAATACTATATATTATACATATGAATTATTGTGTATGAACATACCATACGTAGAAGTACAGTTTTAAATATGTATGTATTACTGTTTATTATACGTTAAAATAACCATTTTTATTACATTAAAAATACCAATTTATCATATGTAAAAATAAACATTATCGCTCCTTTCTTTTAACCGCCTGTTGAAAACCTCTTTCAGCTTTGTTCTCGAACCCTTTTCCTGAAGGCATCTTCATAGATTATTTATCATACATTATAAGTACCATTTATATTACATTAAAATTACCATTTTTCATACGTAAAAATAACCATTCCTCCTTCCTCCCCTTGTAGCTTCTTGCTAATCCCCTATCAACTTTGTCCTCGAACACAGGTGGTCAGGGTCACCTTCATCCTCCCGAGTACTAACCACGTCCGATGCTACTTGATTTCGGTGATCGGACATGACGTCACACAGTTCTCGAAGCTTCCAGCAAGGATCAATTTCCTCAACTCATCTCTACCACGGTGCACGAAGCATATATTCTGTGTATCTGGCAACACTGAATGCAGTTATTCTTTTCCTTTCCCGCCTGGTTTGTATCTACGTGTGTTGGGTTCACATGTTGCTTAATTTATATATTTTAACTTATTTAATTATATTTAGCTTTAACTTTTATTTTATTTCATATATCGTCCTGGTATTATTGTATGCATATATTACTTTTAGCATTAGATATTGAGAGAGAGAGGGGGGGAGGGAGGGAGAGAGGGAGAGAGAGTATTCTTTAAATGATTAAAATAATTTTAATATTTAATACTGTCTAAGTGGAGATTAAATGAAAACGTGGTCTGAGATTGCATTTGTTGTCATGTATGCATGTTTATTTCAATTAAATATTTATATCATGTAAAATCATAAATTATTCTTTTACATGCTTTTATATATTTAGACTTAGACAGGTATAATTACACTAAATGAGAGTTGCTTCATTTATAACCCACCTGCAAGTAAAAATACTTATTTATTAGTGTTGGTTAGTGTTTATATTAAAATAATTTTAATCTATTTAATAGTAAATGAAGCAATAAATATGCATGTATAACAACAAATTCAATCTCTGTTCACATTTTCATTTATTCTCCGCTTAGACAGTGTTAAATATTAAAATTATTTTATTTATTTAAAGTATAATTTTTCTATAAATAATTTGATGTTATTTTCAGAATACTGTTTCTGCTTGCACGATTTTGTTCACTTAATAATTCTACAATATTTTCATAGTATTTTTCTGCTAATGCATATGCAGAATGCTATAAAAACATGAGACTAAATAACAGGCACTTTCATTACATTAACAAACTCTTTTTAGTTTATAATATTCCTTGCTTTTAAGATTTTTTTTTATTTTAAAACAAAAGTTTAAAGCCTTTACTTTTCTAAGTTTATCGTCTTTTAGAAACTTTTTTAAATTCACGAAAATGGGCATTTTTTTTCCATAATTCGTATGGTCTCAAATTTGGTGATTGTTTTTTACACCAATTCTGTTATGGTATCCAATGTTTATAAAATGCATCTTTAACTTATAAAGAGGCATTTTCTGGCAATTTTTTTTTTGTTTGCAAGTTTAATGATATTTAACTTGTAAAAAGTTATAAGAAAATAGTCAAATGTTCATAAAATCAAAAGGGAAAGACTTCATTATGAATAAAAGCACATTTTAAAATTGACACTATGTATAAGCATTTTAAAAATGATATTTTGATATACATTTTTTTTTAAAAAAACACGACTTTGAAGAAATTAGAAAAAAATATACTTGGAGAAAATTTTAATACAACACTCTACTTAAAAGAAATTTTAAAAAATGTTGATACATTGGTGAAATGTTAAGATGCACATACATATTTATATTAACATATATTAACTCTTTAGTTTATACTATTTCTTGCTATTTAAGATTTTTTTATTTTAAAACAAATTTAAAGCTTTTACTTTCTTGTTATAAATTACCGTTTGCGATGAAAGTTTTGTACAAATTTAAAAACAGGTGAAAATTCAAAGTATTGTTTAGTTTTTAAAAAAATTCTTATGAAAATGGTCATTTTTTTCCCCATGATTTGTATGGTTTCGAATTTGGTGATGGTTTTTTACACAAATTCTGTTATGGCATCTGGTGTTTATAAAATGGCTCTTTCTTATAAGAAGACATTTCTAAAAGGAAATAGTCAAATGTGTATAAAATCAACAGGAAAGATCAATCGTGCATAAAGCATTTATGAAACACTTTCCAACTGCAGTGCAATTTTATTTAAACATCTCTAAAATGCAATACATTCAGTGGTAATATTTTAAAAATTACCACAATACTACAATAATTTATTACATTTAAAAACTTAAAACTTCATCGAAAAAAAATGTACTTTATTCAAATGATGTCATTGAAATATAGATCGCTTGACTCTCTATGTAAAAGCTGTAAATATATCATTCATACACTTTTAGTTCATTCCTTTCATTTATCACAATACTACAATAATTTATTTTATTTAGAAACTTAAAACCATGGAGATAAAAGTAATTTAACTCTGCTTAAAACTTCATCGAAAAAGTCTGCTATAAAATCGTCTGTTCTCTATATAAAATCAATGAATGTTTCATTCATATCAGTTCTATTGCAAACTCCAGAGCTAAATAATTTTGTGTTAAAGAAATTTAGCAATTTTTATATGACTCATCCTACATCTTTATGTATTTACAATCTCCATAAATGAAAATTAGACTTCATCGTGCATGCTTGATACGTAAGAATTACGTATTTGTGCTACCTGGGATTCCATAGAAACTATGAAATATTGGTAGTAAATAACAATCCTGATTTGGCGAGAGTTAAGAGAAAAATAAACACTATTTGAAAAATTTAAAATATGTTTGTTGGCACAAAATTTGGAATCATTCTGTCCAATTTCGTTTTTAGGAGCATTTCGGATATTGGAATGTCGGATAAATAATCCTGCGCTGTACCTGTTATGGATGTCATATGTATTGTAGGATTCTTTGCTGGGATCATTTTGGCCAAGGTCATCTATGAGACTTGCCTTTGTCTTGGTTTCTATATCGACTTTTATTTTAAGACTTCTCTTTTACACTCGTCATCAACTTTTTACTCACGGACAACCACTTCAGTTCACCAACTTTGCATTAAATCATTTCCAATTCTCATATTATTTCTTGTACAGAAACTGAACTTGCTCAGCTGGCCCCACCTCCATTTCTCCTCCTTGGGTCTACTGGCTGGTGTACTTGTGTGAGGAAGTTGTTACTGGCTGGCAATACACTGGGCATAACTGCTTGAGGTACTAAGAGTCATATGACTTTACAATATGTGTGGGACTTATTTATTATCCCCACATAAATTTATGTGAACAAAATGTCAACCACTGGTGGCTGTCTAACTGCATCTACTGTTTAACTCTTACAAAGTTTCTTGTTACCTTTTGGTACTTGTTGTTTGAGGTCAAAAATGCCTTATAGGCTGCAGTCATTCACAATATAAAAACAAAGTGAACTTCCATCATCACCCCCCCCCCCACACACACACACAAAAGGATGTCAAAAATATTTTTATTGAGGATAACCTGTAAAATTTTTTTATATTGTTAAGTTCAGGACTGCATATATTTTAATTTGTTTGTGGTCTGCACATAGGCATAGAGTTGTATGGGCCCATAGGGCTCGAGCTCCCCCCCCCCCCCCAATATTTTAAAGGTCAATTTTTTCCCCTACACCAAACTGCATTTGTGGCAGTTACTAAAAGTTTCTCATTGTGCAGTGTAGAATTTTTTTTTCTGGAAGAATCTCCAAAGAAAACAACTTAAACTGCAGGGACTCATATAGCGATTGCCTGATGGTGTGAACAATCTGCTTGTTTGCTTTTCATGACCAGGAGGGTGTTCCATTATATGCTCTTTTCCTGTAGATTGAATGTTGACCACATGTTTGGAAAGTAATTGATTACACCTAAAGACATTCTTTGATTTATCTTTTGGATCTCTACTCCACGGGAGTTGAAGCTAAATTCAAATATTTCAGGTGGGGGAGGTTCTGGAAGAGACTGAAAGAAATGGTCACTTATTAAGAACCATTATTTAAAATGATGTATAGATATTAACGTTTGATTATTTTTGGAACTTTAATCAAGTGTTTGAAATGAAATATATAAATGAATTGATGACAATCATGATGTTACCTATGGCTAAGCAAATTTTAATTAATCTCGGGAAAAATTATCATTTTCGTCGTATATCTTAACTCTTTGGTGTTCGAATGCGCTTTACCACTTTCAATTTTCCATATCATATCATTCAAGATATTTATCTACTTAATAATAACCAAAACTTAGATAATTAGTAAATGCTGAAAATTAGTTATACAACTCCGTACTGAACAACTGTGGCAGATGCAGGGAGATGGGAGCTCCTCCAAAGAGCAGGACCACCCATACAAATTGTGGGACCCTCTAAATCTTTTATGATGGGCTCCCTCTGCAAACTTTTATCATGGACCCTCTTTATAAACTTTTATCATAGTCTTCCTCTACAAACATTTATCATGGGCCTCCTATACCAACTTTTATGATAGGCTCCATCTACAAATTTTTATCATGGGCTTCCTCTACAAACATTTATCATGGGCTTCCTTTACCAACTTTTATGATGGGCTCCCCTCTACAAATTTTTATTATGGGGCCCCATATTCAAATTTTTATCATGGGCCCCATTTACAAATTTTTATCATGGGCTTCTACAAACATTTATCATGGACCCCTTTTACAAATTTTTATCATGGACTCCCTCAACAAACTTTTATCATGGACCCCTTTTACAAACTTTTATAATAGGCTTCCTCTAGAAACATATTATGGGCCCCTTTTACAAACTTTGATCATGGGCTCCCTCTACAAACATTTACTATGGGCCCCTTTACAAATATTTATCATGGGCTCCCTCTACAAACTTTTATCATGGGTTTCATTTACAAACATTTATCATAGGCCCCCTTTACAAATTTTTATCATGGGCTTCCTCTACAAACAGCCTCCTCTTTACCAACTTTTATAATGAGCTCCCTCTACAAACTTTAATCATGGACCCCTTTTACAAACTTTTATCATAGACTTCCTTTAGAAACATATATTATGGACCCCTTTTACAAACTTTGATCATGGGCTCCTTCTACAAACATTTATTATGTGGGCCCTTTTTATAAATATTTATCATAGACTCCTTTTACAAACTTTTATCATGGGCCCTTTACAAACTTTTATCATGGGTTTCATCTACACACATTTTATCATAGGCCCCCTTTACAAATTTTTATTATGGACTTCTTCTACAAACATTTATCATGGACTCCCTTTACAAATTATCATCATAGACTACCTCGACAAACTTTTATCATGAACCCCTGTTACAAACTTTTATCATATGCTTCTTCTACAAACATTTATCATGCCCCGCTTTACAAATTTTTATCATGGGCTTCCTCTACAAACATTTATCATGAGCCCTTTACAAACATTTATCATGGGCTTCATCTACAAACATTTATCATAGGCCCTTTTTACAAATTTTTATCATGGGCTTCTTCTACAAATATTTATCATGGGCCTCCCTTTATAAATTTTTATCATGAACTCCCTCAACAAACTTTTATTATGGACCCCTTTTACAAATGTTTATCATAGGCTTCTTTTACAAACATTTATCATGGCCCTCTTTATAAATGTGTATAATGGACTCCCTCTACAAACTTTTATCATGGGCCCTATACAAACTGTTATCATGGACTTCCTCTACAAACATTTATCATAGACCCTATATACAATTTTTTATCATGGGCTTCCTCTACAAACATTTATCATGGGCCCTTTTACAAATTTTTATCATGGACCCCCTTTACAAACTTTTACCATAGCTTTCTCCTCAAAGATCTATCATGAGCCCTTTACAAACTTTTATCATAGGCCCCCTTTACAAATTTTTATCATGGGCTGGCTCTCTCTACAAACATTTATCATAGATCCTTTACAAAATTTTATCATGGGCTTGAATGAATGAAATAAAGGTGGGTGGCTCAAAAAGAGCCCAGCACATCGACCAGAGGTCTATTGTACTACCCCAAAAAGAAAACGAAGATCCCTAAGAAAAGAGACCAGTAGCCGATGCGAAAATAAGCAGGCACTTGACAGGAATGTCGTTCAGCTCCCAGGGTTCAATCACATGACGACCAATGTGTTCAAATCTGTGAGCAGAGTATGCCTCACATTCACATAGAATGTGAGCTGCAGTTTCTTCGCTGTAATTGCAGCCTCTGCAAAGCGAATCCTTGGAGACACCCATAATATTAAGATGTCTCTTGAGGGTACAGTGCCCAGTAAGGAGCCCAACAGCTCTCCTGATGCCAGTTCTACTGAGCCTGAAAAGTTCCTTTTGACGTGTACTAGGGCAATTGCAGTTGAGGATTTTCGCTTGCCTTTGTCCCTTAGTGTCACACCAGTTCTTACATTGAAGCTTCCTGAAGATGTCATAGACAATTCTTCTGATAAGATCATTGGGAATACCCAAGGCCAGCTCAGGGCCCACAAAAGGAGTACTAGAGCCTTTCCTAGCAAGTTCGTCTGCCAATTCGTTGCCAGGAATGCCCGAATGACCAGGCACCCAGTACAGAATGACACTATTATTACTAGCAATTTTACAGAGAGCATTATAACATTCCCAGACAAGGGAAGACGTCACAGTGAACTTCCCCAGAGTCATAAGAGCAGCCTGGCTGTCAGAACAAATGAAAATCTGGCTATTCTCATACTTTCTGTCATAGCAAATTCTACAACACATAAGAATGGCAAATACTTCAGCCTGAAAGACAGTAGCAAAATTGCCAAGCGGATAAGATAGCTCAGTGCCATCATCAGGGCAACAGACACCAGCACCAGTACTTGTGTCAATCTTCGAGCCATCAGTGTACCATACAAAACATTTCAGTTTATTGTAGGTAGGAGTCCTCTTCCAATCCTCCCGCGAGGGGACAAGAATTTCATAAGGCTTATCAAACGTAAATTTGACATGTATGCCATCAGGTGGCATACAGAAATAAGGATGCCTAGCAACATTACTGTTAAGTTCGCCCCAAGATAGATACCTTGAGTAATCTTTCCAGTGTTTCAGATATTTGAGTCTGTTCATGCAGATAAGTGCCTCTGCTTCAATACGCATATAAAGCGGATGCAAACCAAGTAAAAGTTCAAGAGATGCAGTAGGAGTGGTTTTCATGCAACCAGAAATTGCAATGCACACCATCCTTTGAAGTTTAACTAAATCAAGTTTAGCAGTTTCACTTCTAATTCTGGACCACCAAACAATGGATCCATAAGAAATGATAGGACAGACTATCATCGAGTAAATCCAATGGATAGCTCTGGGATTTAATCCCCAGGTTTTCCCAATAGCATTCCTACAAGACCAGAAGATTCTTCTGGCTTTAGTCGTGCAGTAGTCCAAGTGTCTCTTCCAATTGAGTTCCTTGTCAAAATAAATTCCCAAGAATTTAACCTCCTTGAAGCAAATAAGCTTCTGTCCAAAGAAGCAAATATTCCCAAGATTAAGTATGCGTTTCCTTGTAAACGCAACTAAAGCAGTCTTCTGCGGATTAACCGTAAGGCCTGCATTTTTACACCATGTCTCAACCCTCCTGAGAGCAGTAGACATCATGTCAGAGACAGTGTTGCCAAATTTACCCCTGGCAATGATGACAACATCGTCAGCATATCCAACGCAAGAGACGCCAGAGATATTGATGCTTTCCAAAAGAGAGTCCACAACTAAACACCAGAGAATTGGTGAGAGCACACCTCCTTGTGGACAGCCCGAAAGTGCATGCACAGTCATACTATCACCAAGTAAAGATGCACAGATATACCTGTTAGATAACAGGTTCTTGATCCAATAAGAGATCGTGGTATCAACACCTTTTCTGTCAAGAGCAACAAGAATGGTGTCGATGGGTACCTTATCAAAGGCACCTTCAATGTCAAGAAAGGTAGCAAGAGCAATTTCCTTGGCATTGAGATTTCTCTCTAAAATAAAGGAGAGACTGTAAAGAGCAGTGTCCGTAGATTTGCCCGGTTGATAGGCATGTTGAGAATTAGACAAGGGCTTAGAGGCCAGAATCACTTCCCTTAAATACCTATCAATAAGCTTTTCAATAGTCTTTAAAAGAAAAGACGTAAGGCTGATAGGCCTAAAATATTTGGCCTCATAATAATTGTCCTTCCCAATTTTCGGGATGAAGATTACCTTAGTATGCCTCCACGCATTTGGTATATGACCTAAGGCAATACAGGCTCTGTAGATACTGCAGAGAATGGGAGCAAGCACCTCAATTCTCTCCTGGAGAAGAATTGGAATGATGCCATCAGTTCCCGGAGTTTTATAGGGTTTATGGGAATTAATTTCCCATTTAACCCTATCAAGAGTAACAATGCTCCTAGCAATCTTCCAGCTATTGTCATCAGACAAGGACGTGGAGCAAGCAATACCGCTGTCACACTGAACATATCATGGCTTCCTCTACAAACTTTTATAATGGGCCCAGGGACGTAAGTACAGTGGGGAAGAGGGTGTCACACACACCCTGACTCAAAAAAGTCGGAAAAGTTGGTAATTATTAGGGAAAATTCCAAATTGAAGTGGGTTTTGCTCATTATAAATTCTACTTTAAAAATATTTTTTCTTTTAATTTTCTATAAATGTCCACTAGAAAATAACAATTCTCTTTAGTAAAACAAAGTCCTTGACGCACATACAAAATCATTTATAAAAAGGGACAATGGTTTCTTTCCGATGAAATTCTATTCAAGCCCAGATGAGCCACCAAAGAGCAGGCAATGCTGGGGGCCAGCGGAGGACTATCTATTGCCTGGGATCAAGCAAGTCCACATACATTGTCTGCTTTTTATTAAAGGATGAGGATCTTACATCTGGAGGGTGCAGATCATTTGTAGTATAAATTTTCTTGACAAAACCACTTTTCTTCACTATGCAGTTGGAAGTTAGAAAAATACTGAAACACATTTGAAGTCCAGGGAAGTGTCATGAATTAGGCAAGTGATATATGACTCGTAGAAAAAAAGGGATGGTCACCACTTTGCAAAGTACAAAAGCAAGCGATCTCATTCAGCCAAGATTGCTCAAGAGAGCAGAAGGCAAATCAGCCATCTGCTCTTATAATTTGTGTATTTTAGTATATGTTTATTTTAGTATAGTTTATTAAATACACACGTTTCATGAAACAAAATTTTTCAATGTGAAAATATGTAATCAATGTTACTGTTCTCTCGAAAATATAATGTTTTCAATATGATGTAAGGTAGTATTTTTTAATTATAGGCATGCATAAGAAACATTTATATATGCTTCTCATATTTATTTTTATTGCTTTGTCTAATTCTGTTATAAGATTTACGTACTTTTTAGAGGTATCCTTCAACAATTCATAACAAACTCAAATAATTTTTTAGCAACAAAATAAAATCGCAAATTTGAATGAAATATTGAACTATACAGAAAACAAAAAATTGGCAGTGGGCTCCAGCCTATGGAGCCAAAATATTTTTAAGTGAATAGCATCTTTTTGTGGGTATCATTTTTGACATAACTCAAAATATTAAATTATCGAAATTAGAATCAACCTTTCAAAATTGTTCAAAATTCTAAAATATCGAAATTAGAACCACATTTTCAAAAAAGTTCAAAATATTAAAATATCGAAATTATTATCCATACATTTCAAAAACTGAGAACTCTAAAATCCAATTATATATCTGTGTAGGACTTTCAAAGGACTACAGATTACCTATTATAGTTCATAGTTACCACTTTTAGTTTAGGAAATATAAGTATTATAAACTTGAGAAACAAAAAATTTTCAATCTTCTTAACCTGATAGGACAATTCCTCGAAAATTATAATTGTAAAAACAAAATATTAATCTAGAACATGGATTTTCTACTGAAAACATTTGTGTCGCTTTCTGTTTATATCTATCCTTTATAGTTTAGAAGAAGTATATAGTTTTATATTTTAAAAGTAAGCAAAGAGAGGCTAAAACTCGCTTGGACTAAAACTTATACTTCTTCAAAAAAAAAAAAAAAAGGTTCAAAATACTAAAATATGGAAATTTTTTCGATATGTATGTAAATGGTACTATATTTTTGATAAAATTGTTTACATTTTTACCTATTAAGTTTGGAGATGTAAACGTCCATAGTTTACACATTTTTTGTAACGCTCCAATGTCAGCCAACGATAGATCTTCAACCATAGATCTTATTGACATCAAAATCTAAGCAATGCTTTGATTTTATATTGTGAATATTTTGTTATATATTAAATTTATGAGAAAAAGAAACAAGTTTTTTTTCTTAAATTGACTAAAAAGTAGTTTAAAAATTTGTAGTGTAAAAAAGGTTTTAATATTAATTCATATTTGAAACTAATTATTTAAATCCTCCTAATTTCTGAAAGATGCTACGAGTACATAAAGCACAGATCTCAGGAGGCAAAATTTTAGGGATAATAACAACAAATAAATTCTACTATTATAAGAATTTAAAAACACTGTGTTTAAGGTTTAAAAACATTGTGTGTAAGGTATATATTGCAAAAATGGAACTTTGGAAGTCTGATTAAGTTGAAATTTCTAAAGTGACTAGAACTGCAGTAAAGTTTTATGTTAGAAAATATATGCTCACAGAAACCCACCTAATGGGGGGTATTCCAAAAGATAGAGTAACACTCACATTACAGATACCAGTATCGATACTAGTGTTACTTTAGCTTAGGGAACACTTCCTTTAAGCGGGTTCTGAAAAAATTAATGTTTGGTTTGGGCCATAGACAAATCGTGCAGTCTGAACTCAATTTTTGTAAAATTTGTTACTGACTGCATGGTAAGACTGAATTTGTCTACTCTATAGAGGTTTATGAATTTGTGGAATATAGCAAGTTTTCGTGTTGCCATTGCACATCAGGTATTATATGCAGCGAGCTAAAAAGCGGTCAATGAATGCTGGTACATGCAAAGAGAATGCATTCCTTATCGAATATAATTATATGTTTTAAACTGTTTATGATTAAGGAATTTAAAACACTTACAATGATGTAAATGCAACTGTTGTTTGTACACAATTTTATATGTTCTGCATTGGAATAAAAATATATTTCTACTTCCTTCATATAAATCAAATGCATGGTAATATATACAAGTAAAAATATGAGTAAATATTGTAATAGTGTAGAAATTCAAAATCAATTTTTATCCAAGATCAGACAGCCTTCACGGACTGCGGGTACTGACTTTATTTGGTCATTAAAACAAATAAGGTACATGCTCTTTCATATAAATCTTTATTATAAATTACTTCACAAAAGGTATCTTTTTCTTAGAAACAGGACTCAATTATCCTTGCCTTATGAAATCTCTTTCATCTCCTCCCCTCAAAATGGACATTTTAATTTTTTAAGTAATCTTTTCCAGTATAAAATTGTGATGAAATTAATAAAAATGATTAATTCCCCCAAAAAATATTATTTTACAAGTTTTTTCTACCATATTTTAAATTTCAATGTTGTAAAGAACCTTACTGCCCCAATTGGAAGTTGAACCACAGAACTTCTTACTAGTCAGCTGACGATCTATACTGAGGCTCCTGTATATATAGGAGGCTTACTCTATACCGTTGAGCTGGGACAGAATTGTAAGTTCTTATTACCAAAGTAGACTCTGCAATACATTTAAAATTAACAAGTTTACATAAAACAAAATTACATGAAAAATTAACAAGTTTCTTTAATGTTTAAAGATTTTTTGCTTTGCAAAAGAGATATGGTATTACTTAAGTTAATATGTTTCCTTAAAGCTGCTATCAATTTGTGGTGCCTTAATTTAGGTGTCATCTTGAATAGAGGAAGGAAGAAGTTTAACAAATTTTAATTTTCTGAAGGTATTTTTTAAAATTATTTTATTGCTTAATTCGAGTTGATGTCTAGTTGTGAGATGATACATTATTAAAATTGTGTTTATATTTTCTGATTACTAAATTTGTGTATTTTTTTTAATGCCCAGGTTCTAAAACTAATTTTTGAGAAAAGTACAGTGCTTTGTTTTAAAACAATTTTTAGGTTTTTTAACTACAAGCATTGGCGCCGACTACGGGAGGGCACAAGGGCACCAGTCCCCACTGAAATTGCTCAAAGGGGGCAAAGTCCCCCTCTGGGAAATTTCAAGATATTTTTTCTAATTTCATTCTTTTTACTAAAAACCAGAAGATGCAATTTTCAATTATTAAAACAGAGAAAAAAATGAAAACAATTCTTATAAACATAAATGTCTCATTCCAATTCAGTCTTGTTCACATCTTCCTTACCACAGGACCATAAACTATCTCGCACACAAACCAAGTTCCTCTTTACCCCAGGAAACATGTTTACGCTAATGACGAAAACACATGGATACCAGAACGCTTTTTGATTGACCACTTTCTTCAAAGAGAAAAAGGAATATTGACAGCCATGAGAATATTAGATCGACATTTCCCAAAAGTACTGTCTCCAGTAATAACTATAAATAAGAACCACGAAGTAGGGGAAGATTTATTATCTGCTGCATGGAGGAAGGTCTTCTTTCCTCCACGATCTGCTGTGTACCAAAGATCTCTCATTTGTAATTGCTCCTCGATTCTATATACCAGACCTGTACCATCTTTCCAGGTGATATTGTGTATAAATTATATCCATTTGTAGCTGCGGACCCTAAAGGGTAGCTTTGTCCCTGTGAGCATAGGCGCCGAGTTTTCAAAATCTCAGCGGGGGCACAATCCGATAAAGTTATATACAAGATTCACAAAGTCGATAAATACATAACAACTTGCAAGGCCGCCTTGAAGAAAGCAAGCATATGTCAGTTAGGTGCCTACAATTGGTTTGAGGTCATTTTAAGCCCCTACTTTAGGCCAAAAGAACAGTATACGCCCTTCAAGGAAATTTTGTAAGTTATTGTCTTACAAGCAGCAGTTTTGGAGTCAGATAACCGAGAGGCTAAGTCATGGGGATTGTACTCGGAGGACCCAAGTTCGATTTCCGGCTTTGCCTAAACTGTCCCCATGTACGACCATGTTAAATTTGTGGGTTTGAAAGTCCTTCCGAGCTATTGGCAACAAAAAAAGGAGGGTCGGCCCCTGTGGATGTCGCCCCCACTGGTTTCCAATCTAAATTAGATGTCATTGTCTCGGTGGTCTAAACAGACATCTTACACCTTCGGGTAGGTCGACGGGCTGGGTTGAAAGAAAGATATCAGCAGTTTTATTTATTGTACGATAAATATTTTTAATCTTTTTAGGCCTATTTATATTTGTAAGCTAGGAGTTGATTAGGAAAATCCATATAGTTACTATGCATCAATATTATAATATATAATAATTACAATGGATTTCAATATAAGAATTAAGTAGTAGCAAAGCTGTTAATTAATAAAAAAAAAAACCCTGAAAGTTAATACAAGTTAACGCTTAATATCAACTCTTAAATACCTATCAGTTGATTTTGACACAATAAATTAAAACAATGAATCCAGCAATAATACAAAAGTATCCAAACACTACTGTCTATATTTAAATATTTTTAAATTAAATATGCATATAAAGTGATCATCACTATAACCACACATTCAGCTAAATTAAAATTTTTTTAAAATAAATCAATTTATAAAAAAAAATCTCATAAATAATATTTTTATGCAAAATTTGGATGACATGTTAGTTGACAGTTCTTATCACAACTAAAACTTTAATATTTTTATCATAGGGGTGGGCTGAGTATGCCTAGTGGGTGGGGGGAGGGTGTAGCACCCTCTGGCCCTTGCCTGACTATGGTGCTGTGCCAAACGTCCCGTGCTCAGCAGGAACAAAACTACCCGCGGGGTTTGCAACTTCAAACAGAATGGATACCACCCACGGGGTTTGCAGCTTCAAACGGAATGGGTGCCATCTGTAAAGACAGCACTGGTATATAGGATCCAGGAGTAATTACAGATAAGATCTCTTTAGGTAGACAAAATAAGTCATCTCTACTTCGTGGTAATCATTTATAGTTATTACTGGAGGGAAACAGCTATTTTTTGGAAATGCCAATAGCATGGCTGTAAATATTCCATTTCTCTTTGAATTAGGCGGTCAGTTGAAAAAGTTCTGGTAACCAGGTGTTTTTGTCATTAGCGTAAACATGTTTCCTGGGAGTAAAGATGAGCTTGGTTTGTGTGCGAGATAGTTTAGGGAGCTATGGTAAGGAAGATGTGAGCAAGACTGAACGGAAATGTGACATTTACGTTGATAGGATTTTCTTTCAATTATTTTTATGTTTAAAAAAATTTCATTTTTTGGTATTTAGTAAAATATGAAGTTAGAAAAAAATATTGAAATTTCCCAGAGGGGGCTTTGCCTCTTCTGGAAAAATTCAGCGGGGGCTCGTGCTCCTCTGCCCTCCCGTAGTCGGCGCCTATGCCTGTGAGCCCAGATGTTTGCCAGCCATTAGCACCAAGTAGTTTGAGAGCAGAGAGCTAGAGTTATAAATTATGAGAAAATAGAAATACCCAATTCATAAGAACTTAATGAGAAAATGGTTGCTTTGTGTTGAAGGACTTGGCATATCCTTAACTGGTGTGGTCTCAGATGAGTGACGTTTGTAGTGTTGAAGGCAATGTAATGTTTGGGTTCTGTTAATAAAGGTTTCATTTGGTTTGTGATGAAAAAAGAACCCGATTTTTTGTGCTATTTATAAAGGTTGCATTTCGGTTTGTAATTAAGAAAATATACTTATTTCTCAAGGATAAATTTAAATTAGAACAGAAAAAAATTCTTATTGCGTGAGAAATCCCCAAACTGCTGAAAGATCTGTATATTATATTAAAAATCATGCAGATGTTGACCTAAGAGCAATACTATATGGTAAGTATGTATGTTATAATGGCTATGCAAATTTGCATTATATTCTGCAAAATTGTACTGATAGGTATTTTTGAATTAAGTAATATATCTATATTGGAGCTTTCATTTAAAGGGCTTAGTGAAACATGGCAATGCTACAATTTTACCAAAAATAGGATTTTTCCAGAAATTGCAGCACAGCTAGGTATCATTTGAGGGAAAAATCCCAGTTTGGAAAAAAATGTCACTAGTCATGTTATTGCTCCAAGCCCTTCATTTATATGTTTATGTTTTCTTAAT
Organism: Amaurobius ferox; assembly: GCA_951213105.1. Lineage (NCBI taxonomy): Eukaryota > Metazoa > Arthropoda > Arachnida > Araneae > Amaurobiidae > Amaurobius > Amaurobius ferox. Next base: position 56,885,844 of record OX578133.1, read on the forward strand.
TAAACTTGTTTTTACATATCTTACACAACTGATGGGATGGACAACCAGATTTATATAAATTTATATGCGACAAAATCTTAAGGTTTTTTCACATATCCTAACTACAACTGTGATGTTTATTGTTTTTCAACTTACTATGTATATTTTATCCTTTATGTGTGGGTCGGTACTCGAGTTTTCAATGGACCCGGCCCACTGGGAAATCTCCAGAGATCCCACTGGCCATATCTGGGTTATTAAACAATATGCTGGAGAGCATTACATGATGGACTCTTGTAGTGCCTTGTTTTTGTATAACTTTAACGTACAATAAATAAAACTGCTGATTTCTTTCTTTCGACCAGACCGTCTGACTTACCCAACAGTGCAAGGTATTTGTTTAGACCCCAGGGACAGTGCCACCCAATTTAGACCGGAACCCAGTGGAGCCGACATCCACAGGGACCGTACCCTCTTTTTCCAGCCACCAACCGCTCGGAGGGATTTTCGAAGATTTAACATACTCACACTTTGCTGGAACAAAGGGACAGTTTGGACAGAGGTGGGAATTGAACTCGAACCCTCTGAGTACAATTCCCGTGTCTTAATCACTGGACTATTCCACCCCCAAACTGCTGCTTGTGAAACAATAACTTATAAAAATTCCTTGAAGACAGCAGACATATATCAGATAGGTGACTACAGTTGCTTCAATGGCATTATAAGCCCCTTTCGACAGGCTAAGATAACAAACAGTATGCACCCTTAGCAATCACTAAGAACAAACTGCCGTTCGTTAGGCAGTTCGGTCTTAGTTTTTTTTAAGGGTGCATACTGATCTTTTGGACAAAAGTAGGAGGTTTATAATGTCCTCGAAACAATTTTAATCACCTAACTAATATATCTTTGCTTTCTTCAAGGAAATATAAGTTATTATAGCTATATAGAATTCAACTTTGAATCTTTCGTATAACTTTGTCGGATTATACTCCCCCTGAGATTTTGAAAACTCGGCGCCTATGACTACAAGTTGGCTCAACCCCATGCTCGCTAAGCTCCCAGAATAAAAGTAACTTGCTTTGGGAGTCGGAAGGCTTTGCCTCCTACTTGCTGGTGCTCGCAGAGCTATTTTAAGCCAAACTACAGTTTAAATCTAAAAGGGACTTATTTCATGGTGTTTCCATATTATTTCTTTACAAATGTACCAATTTTCATATTTTTATATGATATAGTTTTTGCAGTACGAGACAGAGAAAATTGATGGATGCGTCGATACAGAAAAACATTTTTCACTTCAGAAATATAGAAAAAAATAGAATAACTCGTACACTACATCTGAATTAGAGTTCATATCTCGGTGGAACCTCCATTTTTCCCGGCCACACACATTGCTACCGGAAACCCTTGGGTTGGTCGTGTGGTCTGGGCCTTCAACTACATCTGAATTAAAAAAAGGACTACGTCATATGAAAATTCAACTATGTAGGTACATGCTTAGAAAAATTCATGGTCTTGCTATTGTTAGTCTGTCCAGGATGCAAACTCATAGCTCAATTAATTTTTTTTTACTTTGACATTAAATATATCTTAAACTAAAATTGAATTCGGAAAACGATTTATTTCAGCTTATTCTCCGGACATTTTTCTACAAGTATACCCAATTTTATGTTTTTATATACTATAGCTTCTGCTGTGCAAAGAAGAGAAACTCGACAAATGAGAAATTTGTTAAACAGTGGAGGCGGTGGCGTCAGTTAATATTTATTAATATTGAGAGATAATAAAAACTTCAATTTTGGTGCCCCTGTGATAGTGGCCAAGGCAGTCGCCTCGCCACTTAACCCCTCGTCACGACCCTGTGACCACTAGAGCTGCCACTATAGGAAGGAAACAAAAAAACTGACGAAATTAATTCCAGATATTAAATAGCGGATGAAGAATCTTGAAAAATTGATCCAAACAGTGGAGAAAATAATAAATAATTTTTACTTTCTCTACAATACATTGTAACGCGTAAGGGAAGTATACTATTTAAATTGTGTCGAAAATCGGTACTCGAGTTTTCGACGGATCTATGCATTTCAAATGAAAAAGAACACAAAAAACTATTTTTAACATGGTGTCTGTGTGTGTGTCTGTACAATGTATGTATCCAATCTAGCTCAAACACTATTTGACAAAATTTTGCAAAATTTTATAGGCAAGTCACTTCTAAATTCCCCTGGTGCTAATTAGATTTTAGTACGATTTGGGAAAATAGAACGCTGACTCAACACAGGTTAAATCATATTGTTGTTCTGAACTCTTATCAAGAGAAAATGGATAAATTGGATATATCCAGCTTGATGAACATTTTTATTCAAAGATCTCAACATTTAAATTCATTCTCTATTTAATATTAAATAGTTTATTGCATTATCAATTTATATTTATATTGTTGTATTATTTTATGAGTTCTTATAAAATTTCAGTATTATACATTTTAAAAAGGTGTAAATAGTCTCAAAAACTTCACTAATATTAACAAACTTCATATTTATAGTATGAAACGTTTCACATTAAATATGCCCTCACAATTGCAATATTTATACATTATTTTGTTACTCCATTTCTGTTGTATGTTTCCAAACAACTAATAATTATTGCAAATTTCTTTTATACTATGTCAACTACTTCATATTCTAGTCAGAATGATAAATTATTTAAAATACACAGATATTTTAAAGGTATCGGTTACTGTTAATTTGAAGCTAAATGTAATTAAAACTTTAAATATTTGTAAGTACATATACTTAATTTAGATATTTAATTGCATGTGGTTTATTTAAATATATTATTATTTATTTAATTCTTTTATATAGCTTACTAGAAATGCTACTTAATTGTAGTTAGTCTTGGATTTTTATATAAAAACCTATAAACTTTGTATGGACATTTTTATCAAGGTACAAATGAAATACATGCACACACAAGCAGCCCCAAATGTCAACAAAATGTTTTGATCAGTATTAAAACAGAGCAGGTATTAAAGCATGAATAGCTACAAAAATAATTTGAATTTTTAAAACAGTGTTTCCATACTGTATGAGAAATTATAAAAATATATTTAGTATTGAGTTCAATAACAAAGATGCTATATGTTCTGTGAATGTTTTCTGAAAATCATTTCTCTCAAACTTGGATTTATTTCATCAAGATATTGCTTCCCTATTATTTGTTTTATTTTCGAATAATTTTTCGAAAAGATGAGCATTTTTGTAGATTTAAATAATGAATTTTAAAATTGTCCACTAAAAGGTTAAAGAAACAAAACTATATTCAATATATGTGAAAACTTCCAAAAGTTTTATTTGCAAATTACTTGTATAAACCTATATGTTAATTTCTTCTGAAAAGTAAATTTCAGAGCTTGGATTTTCTTTAATACTTGACTTCAAAGTACTGTTATTCGATAGTGTTAGTATATTAGTGTTGTTGTTGTTGAAACCCAGACCGTCCGACCTACCAGAAAGGTGTAAGGTAACTGTTTGGATGGTCGGGAAGTGCCACCCAATTTAGACCGGAACCCAGTGGGGGAGGCATCCACAGTAGTATATTAGTGTATAAAACTCTATATTAATTCAGAAAAATGAACATTGAAAAATAATTATTGAATTGCTGATTATTTTCTGCTGCTTTGTTTTTATGTTCTGAATTTTGAGTGCAACTGGAAGCTATGGTATCTCGCAATATATAGTAAAGTGCTGCTATAAATAATAAATATAAATATAAAAAGTACTTCAGGATGTATGGAAATGTAAACTAGATGCATAAAATTGCACATTGAAAATAGTTAATATATTACAAACATATTTATTGATAATTAAACGTACTCTGACCAACATAACCAACAAACATATAATCAACAAACCTGAAGTCCCAGAGTCTCAAAGTTATCTTGCACTGATAAAGGGGATCCATCATATCCTCATAACAGCTGTATGCTGCATTATCATTTTATTTGTGCTTATACATGTTGCTCAAGTTTTTCTTATTCTTTTGCACAAAGTGTATTTTACTTATAATAATTTTGTTTCTCCAATTTTGATTAAAAAAATATTTAATTATTTTTTTTACACACTGTAAAAATATAATAAGTTTGTTTCTCTAATTTTGGATTCTTTGAAAATTAGGAAAACAAAATTAGAAAATACATCGACATTTTTTAATCATAATTTACTTAAAATCATTTATTTTAGTGAATAGCAACATAATACTTTTATATATGATCCTATGTGAAAAGTTGAAGTACTTCTGATGTAGCTAATTATGTGGATCTGAATGATATTTAAATGTAAAAATATTAAATTGTAATAATATTTTTATATATAGTATGACCTGGCTATAACGAGCAGCTCAGGACTCACAAATTTGCTCGTTACATCCAGATACTCACTAAATCAGTTCTGCACAGCAAACTATATACGTGTATTTTAAGAAATGAGGGAATACCAAGGTGGATATGAGGATCATACCTCCAGATAGCAATAAAAGTGATGTGAAACAAAACAGTAGACAACAATCTATTTATTTGTTAATCCCACAAACTAAGGTCCATTTACATACTCCAAGAAATTTTAGTTCAGGCTAATGATTAAATTATCACATTCTAGGAACTTTTATCATACCTTTAACTTTGAATACATGCCTTTTCTTAGAGACAAGGTTCTCATTCCCTGACATAAAGATCATTTACAGGAACTTTATCCAATATCTTTGTAACTCTGTAGCTGAAGACAACAAGGAAAGCAAACAAATCTTTCCAGTTTATCAGTGCAAGATATTTTTTCGGGGTGCCTGATGTTTAGATATTAATTCAACCCTCCAACCCATACCATTTATCTTACTTCTACAACCATTCAGAAATGACGTCAAGGAGTTTTCTTTTGCTCTGATTTTTATAATTGTTTTAATAGTTGATTCAACTTTACTATTTTGTATGTTCCTTAAATCTGGGAAACTAAAATCTTTGCTCTTTGAGCAAATTAGGCTTAAATTAGTATTATCCCAAATTAAAGTCCACAATTTTCTTGTTAAATCCAGAATATCGCTAAATACAGGCTCATTATATGTAGGTTTTACAATATATAATAAATGCTGAAAATAATGGGGTAACTTTATGGCATGATCATATTTTAAAATCTTGTCTGGTAACTTTACTGGTTGTTCTGGAACTCATTTGCATAATTGCAAGTGTCAGTGCTGATTGACAACATGGGTCATGCAAATCTTGCACTTGATAGGTGGATCTTCATGTAATATGCAATTTCCATAATGCCATATTTGTATATAGGCCTGGAGTTGGATAGCCTACTTACTTTGACTTGTAGTGTCTCTTGTCTTGACTGTCTATTCAGTGATGTTGATTTCTCAGTTTTAAACATGCTATTACAATAAATTGATGTCAACGAAAGATGCCAAGTTAGGTATGCTTTAACAGTAAGAATGCTTTTGTTCATCTTTATAATAATTTTAAAATTCAAAATAAATCTGATTTAATTTAAAAAGCCTGAAGTTTTAATTAAATTTTGTTTTCATCGTGTTTCAATTTTTTTTTTCTTTCTTTTTTATCTGTAAGACTGATTATAAAGAAATTGAGCTCTGCTGCAGGAATGGCTGCCTTTTGCACAGATCTTATGTTAAGATACCATCAATAAAAGTTGAAAACCCAGACCGTCCGACTCATCCACCCATCAATGAAAGTGTAATTATTTAAATTAGGCGATTACTGAAAGATTTTAATAACCACATAGGTTAGTGATTTTAAATCCAAATGAATATAAATGCAAATTACCCAGTACAAAATACTGCTAAATGCTGAAACATTATGTATGGCTATGTAATAATTCTCTATAATGAACAAAAAAGGAGATGCTTGTTCATAAATACAATACTGACTTATATAGACTACACAAGGCAGACAAATAAATCAACTGTAAATGGAGGATTAATTAATCCTATTTTTCATGTTTAAGTTGAATCGGCTAGATATGTCTGCTTCTGGACAAAATAAGTATGCAACTGAAATATTACTCACACATCTTAAGTCATTGCTATTTGTTATAGGTATAGTAAAAACATGCATGTGATAATAGCTGTAATTCAGAAAGTTGTCTATAGTTTTCTGCATATTCTTGATGTCTAGTTCTTGATTTCATAGACTTGCTAACATTATTATTTTGATAATTTATATATTATTTGTTAACAACATATTTTAAAATTCTTTATATTCACTAATTCAGATAGCCATTATTATTTCTGAAGACATTTTGTTACTAGTTAAAATAACATTAAGCAATTTAGTAATGCATATAATCAGTCAATTTGTATTCCATAAGGAGTTAAAGTACATTTGCTAATATTTACATTAAATAATAAGTTTGTATTTTGAATAACCCAGCACCTGAAATTAATATGTTCTAGATTGTTACCCTGATTATGTCATATGTGCTGTTCCACACAGATACACAGACTATCTGATTTTATTTTTTATAATTGATTATGTATATATAATCAAATGTATTAGAAAATGTAAAGCACATGAATCTATATAAATATAAAAAGACATAGAAATTAAAATAGCAACTCACTCTCATATATGGATCACAAAGTATTGCTCTAAGTTCAGCAATATCTGCAGACATATTACTAGAACTTACATGTAGGAACTCTAACACCTGAAATTGTATACACCATGTGAATGTTATACATATAACAGAAAGATAGAAACAAATACATAGAAACAGATTTAGAAAAGAAATTAAAAGGGTTAAAAATGTATTTTATGTATCAATACCTATCAATTACCTATGTATTAAAAAACACTCAAAAACTGCTGTTAAAACTAGATTGTTAATATAAAATCTCTGTATAAATACTGCAAACAATAAAATAGAGATGTGGGTCAGAAAATTTTCACTACGTTTTCCTGGAAAATTTTCAGTTTTTTTTTAATTAATTAATTTGAAAATGGAATGGACGGCTCTTTCAAACTCTGTTTTTCTTTTAAGCACATAGCTTTACAAGAAGTTTTTGATAGTTGAATTTTCTAATTTTGAGGAGGAAAACATATGGGGAAGGAGAAATGTGTGTGTGCATGCTTTATTTTGAAGAAAAGAGAATCAGAAGGGTACAATTAACATTTTACTCATTCTCAGGAAAAAAAAACTGATACAATTTTAAGAATCCTGTTCTTTCAGTATTAATTTTGTAAAATTTATAAAAATATTAAAAATATGGAAGGTAAATGCTTTAATACTACTACATATATGAACTCATCTCCAGCAAGTTGTCTCTTCTATATCATGATACTCACCCATTTAATTACAAGCAGGTGATTTTTAAACAATTTTTAATATGATACACATATAAATTATTTTTAAGAAAGACTTTTATTATAAGAACTTTTTAAAATTTATTTTTATACATTTAATAATTTATTTTTTATAGATATAATAAACTTGTATATATTTTTCTTTTTATTTTAAAAGTGATAAAGGTTCCACTTTCAATTATCAGTAGGTATTTAAAAAAACTTAATATGATATTATTTTATTTTTTAATTATACATACCATATATACCCGTGTATAAGTTAACCCTGTCTACTTTCAGAGGAAAAAATCAAAAACTCGCATATATAAGTAGATCCCAATATGAGAAAAAAAATTTCTCAATTTATTCAAAAACACTTGAAAATGAAAAAAAATTATATATATATATATAATACAGTACAACCTCGAAAATCCGGACATCCAAAATCCGGAAACCTCCAAAATCTGGACGTTTTCCAAATTTTCTTTTTTTTTTTCCCCCGGACTGACGAAGTCGCGGATTTAAAACAACAGGGTAAAATTATTTATATGGAATTATATTTTATAAGCAAATACTGTATTTTTTCCGGTTGACTTTCTGAACCCGGAAATGAAACGAAAGTTTAGATGGACGGCCGTAGAACGATCGGCTCATGGTTGGAGCGTGAATTACGTTGTTATCGTTAATCCCTCCTCCCCCTTATTCAAGTCACAACTCCCGATGAATTATTTCGCGTAAAATATACATCGTTATTTAAATACGGAATTTTTATTATTAAAATTTCCTTTTCTAATTATTGAAAAAGACATTCTTCTGAAACAATGTAATTTTTAATATTAAACACTTTAAAACGTTATCGTAACATTTTATCACAGATTATTCAATTAAATCTAAAAATCCTGAGAATTCATAAAATAACGCTCACGGAAATTTATTTTGTTCACTTCGTAGTACGAATTCCATTCTTCAATGTATTCTGTTTTGTCTTCAAAATCTCCTCCCCCTCCCGATATCTGACGATTTTTTCGTTCTCGTCGAACGTGTCAGCTTAAAATCAACTGTATATTTTGCCTTTTTTGTTTAGAAAGCCATATTTACATAGTATAAATAGCAAATAAATAACTAAATAATATCGTATCACAACAGAACCGAGCAACAAGGTCATTAACACACAGACCTCTCAAAGGGGTCGGCTACGTTTACGATTAGGAGCTAAGCAAATTCCTTTCTTCGCTTTCCCTGCCCCACTACGTCCCGGTGCTGCAGCCTAGTAATGACTCATAGTAATTTAGAAAAATCATTGAGGAGAAATATTTTTGTTTTGGAAAAGATATTTATTTTATCTACTGCGATATTTTTTACGTATTTGACTATTACTAATAAAGTTTTTACTTTTTTCAGAGTCATCAGCCTTTTTAAACATAACATTATATAGATGCTGGAAAATAAATAATACTTTTAAGTTCTTATTTTTTGTTTTTCGTTCATTAATAGCGAAAATGGTTTAAACACATTTACACCTTTAAAGATATCGTCAAAAGTGCTAATCCTTGATCTTTATTAAATCTCGGCACTTCATTAAATCTTCCGGCGCTTCATTAAATCTTGACAAAGCCGATATAACGGAAGTTCTTCACTGTGATGATGATGCGCCAATCGTAAATAAATTGAGTGATGGCATAATTCGCGATATGATATTAAAAAAAAAAGATCAAAGTAGGGACGATAAATGCGGAGAAGAAAAAATACCCATTGATAATCTTATGCAAACAATCGATCATGCTATTAAAGGTCTTGAACAAAGAAGCTTTATAAAACCGAGCAGAAATAATATCCATCTACAGGATAAAGAAAACTGCTTTCCCATAAACAAAAATTAATGAAATAACAAATGTTAATTCAAATATTTAAACGAAATGATAAAATGTGATTTTATCATTTCGTTTCGTTCACACATTCTAAATTATTAATGTGTATTTCTTTTCTTAGAAATTTCTTTTGCCCTATTTTTTAAATTAAATAATATGTTTTAATTGATTAACTTAACTTTAGCCATTATTTTTACTAAAAATAGTGCTTTATAGCATATTTAGTTAATATTAAATCGGAATTTTATACAAATTCTATAATCCGGAAAAATCGATAATCCGGAATCGGCAAAGTCCGGACGAGTCCGGATTTTCGAGATTGTACTGTAATAGAATTTAATTTGCATAACAAAAACCTCATCAAAACCCTTTAAAGTCCGATTTCAAGCAAGTTTAATACAGAGTTCGAGTCAAACTAGTCAAACAATTAAAAGTCTTTCACCGCCATTGGCGCATCATTAAATATCAGCAATCCAAATGTCATAAGTATCACTGTCATCGTCATTTATAAAACCCCATCATCATCCATGCCATCAAGTTCATTACAAAACACACATTTCTTAAACAATTTCAAGACCATTTCCTGCAAGTATCGCATACCTGTCCCGAGAGTCCTTGACCTACCGCACATTGAAAACAATATCTGGCTTCTTAAGGTTTACGCCTGTTATTTGAGCAGATTTTTTTGTTAACAACTAATTGACTTGAAGCAACTTATTAGTATTCTTTACAAAAGAAACCACTTTCAACTTAGCATCCTACATTAGAGTTTTACATAATCTGTATCACGGAGTATGTAGCTCTGAAAAGAGTAATTTTTTGTCAAAGACAATCAGCCATAATCAGAGACAAACATCGAATGAAAACGAGCAAGTTATAACAGTAGGCGTGGCTATGTTCAGTTGAGTCAAAGTACTGCGGTGTGCACTGTAATTATGGGAATTTCAGAAAATTTGTGGAGAATTTTTAATATAAGCAGGGCATTTTATGATGTTTTTCTATTGAATTTTTTCCTTTAGTGCAGGTCAGTGCAAAATATATAGAAAACACTTAAATTGGTGTAATTTATATCCGGGTAATAGATTTAATGCAGGTGCAACATCCCTGCTTCTTACATAATGAAGAAAAATGCCTGTGTGTGTGTAGTTCTGTAGTGTGAAATTTAAGCATCATATAGCCATGGAATTTGGCACACAGGTACTTCAAGATCTGAATAGGTGTACTTCAGTGTTATGTTTTAGCTTGATTTACAAAGATTTTGGGCATTATTTACACAAATTGATTCCTTATTAACCTAAATTATTATCACAAAGCTTCCATTTTGACACCATTGGAAAGATCAAAGAATGTTCTTATCTAGCAATGTCTGAACCAAATACATGAGAGAATTCTTTGATATATATATTCTATTAAATACATCGAAATTTGCATTTTATACATGATCTGATGTATATATATATTGTTACATCCAAAACAAAGATTAGCACAATTCTATAATTTGGCTAAAACTTCACATATATCTTAGTATCCTAATAAAAAAACATTTGGATTTCATAAGCAATTTTAATTTTTGTAATTCTTTAAATGATCGCATTCAGTCATCACAATGGACCATCTGCACATCAATGGATATTCCACATTCCCCTCTCTGGATTAGATCCATTTTAAAGAGGAATAAGCAGGTTACGTACAATGGATGGGTTCTTGGCATTCAAGAAGAAACTTCTGGCAAGAGGTTTCTGCTTTGCAGAGGTAAGAAACATCCTGATATGTAATTATAAATCGTAGGAGAGTGGGAGCTATTTAGTTTATTTTGTGCTTTCACACATGGCCAAAATGGAGTATTGGAAATATAAATATTATGATGTTTATAAAAGATATGGGCAATTGCAATTCTCATTTTATGATTTGGAAATTTTATTTGTATCGTGAGAATGATTTTAGTTCAAAACAGCCAATTTTTTTAAATTGAGTATGGTGTTACCTGTGTATTATTTAAGTAACAAACACTTATTTAGGACCTGGGTAACACCAGGTAATTCATTCTAGTATTAAGGTAAAAAATACCAATCAAGGGATTTATGCAAGTTTTACTGTATTTTCTTTATTTTACTTAAAATACCTTTACAAATTCAAGTAAATAGAAATCCCTTTTGAAAATATATGCCCATGAGTAAAATACAAAAAATGAATTTATATTATGTATTTAAAAAGTATTTGAGTTTACCAGCCTTATACAGTAGATTTAACAGATAGCTATATTATACATACATACCCAGTCATAGAAAGAAACTGTAAAATTCTTTACAACTGATTCTTTGTAAAAATACAATGGGTAATATGTTTCTGAATAGCATAGAACTAGTATTTGACACAATGGTATTTAAATTGTCTATAGACAAATTCATTCTGTATTTAGATGAAAGTTGGTGGTATTTGATATTTACTTTTAACATATTTTCACAATACATTCTAACATTCTTCACAATCTACTAATCAGATGTTTATTTTGATTTATAATTTGGTTAACATCTCGAATTACTGACTTACTCTTGCCCTAATTTTCATGCAAGTGCAAAAAAATATTTTACTGGAAATATCAAGATTGATATTTGATACTATAGATATGAGTGAAAACTACATACCTCCCTAGCTGCAGGTAAGGCATCTGGAATAGGGCTTCTGACAGGGTTGAAAGATCTAGAGCTTATTCTATCATACAGCTGAAAAACAATAAAAAAATATAAAGACATAGTACAAAAAATATGGTTTTTGATACTTAATAGAGCTTACATTATTATAACTATTTTTATATTTTAACTCATATTTGTTTATGAGATTTTACAGGGAATTATATATGAAAATTTAATGAAGACACTAAAAGATAAAAAAAAATATTACTATGTTGATCACATTCTAAATAGTAAAATAGTCAAAATTTTTATCAATGGCACCTCATCTGAAGATAGAGTTGCTAACGGTTCCATATTGTATGCAAATGCCTGTATTCAGGCACTCAAAAAATCATCCCAGATGGATGTGGAATGGGAATCAATTCACATATCCTATATCATAATTTTTCACAATATGCACAATCCACCATTTCATGAATGACCACTATTGCTGCTATTCCTGCCATGGCAAACCAATACCATCTAGGCAGCTACAGCTGGCATTCACAGGTGGCATTTGTCAAGACAAGCTAATTGCATGTCGGGAAATGTACAGTTATTTTTTAGTGTATACATTATAATTGAAGGCATGTTGTACAAAGATAAGATTGTGTGAAAAAAGTGGCTTTCCTCGTATTAAGACAGAAAGGGACAGAAATATCAGTGGCTAGCTCATAAAAATAATAAAAGTTTCAAAGCTAAGTGCTTAATTTGCAAACAAAATTTTCTACTTCACATCGTGATGAGAATAATGTAAAACAACATACATTGTTGCATAAAAACATGTTTCAGCAAGCAAACACAAGTTGTTGTAGTTGAGACCCAGACCATCCGACCTACCAGAAAGGTGTAAGGTAACCGTTTGGATGGCCGGGAAGTGCCACCCAATTTAGACCGGAACCCAGTGGGGGATGCATCCACAGGGACCATACCCTCCTTCCCCTACCACCAACCTCTCGGAAGGACTTATGGACCCACATGTTTAACGTGATCATACTCCGCATGAATACGGTGGCAATTTTGGCAGTGGCGGGAATTGGACCCGGGTCTACAGAGTGTAATTCCCGCGAGCTAACTACTGAGCTACCATGCCCTAAACAAACACAAGTGAAAGAACTAAGATAAACAATTATTTTGTTTAAAAAATCTAACCAACAGAATTCAGTTGTGGCATGTGAATTCACCTTATGTTACCATAATACTATGCATGGTTTGTTTTAGTGTAACACCAAATCAAATTGTCCTATTTTCAGCAGTGAGTCAGAAAGAGCAAGAAAATTATCTTACGACAGAACTAATCGAAAATTTTTGTTTTGAATGTTTTATCTTCAAAAGTATGGAGGGTTTTGTGAATGTGTTGAAATCTCTGCAAAAATTTGCCCAGTTTTATTCCATTGCTATTGATACATCCAACAAATGAATCTGATGATATTTCTTGTCTTATTTGATGCCTGCAAAGAAATTTAATGGAAAGTAAGATATAATATTATTATTATTATTGGTTTCAAATTAATTTATATTCACATTTATTGCAATTAGGCTCATGCAGATTATAGACATTAGAAAAGAGTCTGGCAAATCTGCATCTAGCATTTAAAAAAAACTTAAAGCAGTGCATTATCTCTTCTAAATCTCAGGATCTCTTCTAAAAATCTATTGTTATATTCAGCAAACAATGCCAATGCAAACTTTAGAAAAGAGAAAATTGTATACATACTTTTACAAAAGGACAATAGTGCAATACTAAAGGCTAATTGCAAAGCCCATGTAAATGTAATTCACTGTTGTAACAGTTGTTAAGATAAACAATTATTTTGTTTAAAAAATCTAACCAACAGAATTCAGTTGTGGCATGTGAATTCACCTTATGTTACCATAATACTATGCATGGTTTGTTTTAGTGTAACACCAAATCAAATTGTCCTATTTTCAGCAGTGAGTCAGAAAGAGCAAGAAAATTATCTTACGACAGAACTAATCGAAAATTTTTGTTTTGAATGTTTTATCTTCAAAAGTATGGAGGGTTTTGTGAATGTGTTGAAATCTCTGCAAAAATTTGCACAGTTTTATTCCATTGCTATTGATACATCCAACAAATGAATCTGATGATATTTCTTGTCTTATTTGATGCCTGCAAAGAAATTTAATGGAAAGTAAGATATAATATTATTATTATTATTGGTTTCAAATTAATTTATATTCACATTTATTGCAATTAGGCTCATGCAGATTATAGACATTAGAAAAGAGTCTGACAAATCTGCATCTAGCATTTAAAAAAAACCTAAAGCAGTGCATTATCTCTTCTAAATCTCAGGATCTCTTCTAAAAATCTATTGTTATATTCAGCAAACAATGCCAATGCAAACTTTAGAAAAGAGAAAATTGTATACATACTTTTACAAAAGGACAATAGTGCAATACTAAAGGCTAATTGCAAAGCCCATGTAAATGTAATTCACAGTTGTTGTAAACACAATAGTGATATTCTTTATATTGACACATAAAATGCTATTTTAAAACTTGAACAATTTCTCATGTTCTGCTAGTTTATTTTTAATTTTTGAATTTATGTACAGTAAGACATGCATGGTCCCAACAAGATGGCTTTCATTAAGTAAAGAAGCAGATAGACTTTGGCAACTACTGAAGCAGTTTCTAGTTATTTTAAAAGCATAGCAGATTGTCCAGCTTATTTAAAACATGTTCTTACTTTTCCTACATACATGGGCATATGCAGGATTTTTTTCCAGGGGTGTGTGTGTGTGCTAAAATTGATTGCATTCAAGATTTGGAGATTACTATCAACCTTTCATTTTTAGAGTTTCTAAATTAAAAGCTAGGAATCATGTTTATAGATGTCTGTGTTTGTCTGTAATACCCCACCCCCTCTAATATTTTAAATTTCATTCATTTAACAACCTTGAATTGAAAATTGGCATGCAAATGTAGATTTAGGTACAATAACAATTTGAAAAGACATTCAAAACATATAAATTTCAAGGGAAGGGGAATAAACATCAGGCAAAAAATAAAACACATATAAACAAATATAGCAGGATATCAAAGAAATGGACATATGAAAACATGGAGAAAAATATAAAATTCTTTTTTTTTACTGTGCTGTAAAATCTTTAAAATTTCACTTTTCCTTAGTTTGGGAAGAAGTAATGAACAAAAAATTTTGAAACAGCTTTTTGGAATCCCAACAAATATGAAAAATAACAGGTACACTTCAGGTCAATTAGAAAAAGAAGGGAGTGAGAGAATATGAGGATTTAAACATAAAAGAAATAATACAAAATCGAGTGGGGTATCAAAAAATTAGAGATTGAGACTAAGAGAAAAACAACATGTTCAACAATCATTCAAGAAATGTTACATTAGTAATAAACTTGATGGCATAGACAATAATGGGGTTTTTAAAGTGACGACAGCAATGATTCTTATGACATGAAAATAGATAGGATTACTCATATGTACATGACACACTAATGACAGTGCAACATAGTAGTGTTGTAAGCCAAAGGCACAGATAAAACAGTACATAAAAATTTTAAAATAACTTTAATTTACAAAAAGCATTATTTACACTATTTCAAAACTTAAAATTTTAAAAATCATAGTAGTTTTTAAGTATCGGCTGGCTCTTGGCTGAAATTTGGTTCGTGAGCTGCAGAAGGATGGCGACTAGCACCTTCATATCCTCAAATTGATATCTCCTCTCTGTTTCAAAAGTCCTCTCCTTAAGCCATTGGTAGGTTCTCTCTTTAGGCCATAGTTCACAGCAGTTCAGAGGTAACTCCATAAGTATTAATCATAAAAACCCAGTCTTGAGATAACTTTTTTTGAAGTTATATACAGAAATATCAAACAGCTCATTTTTAGTGCTAGAAGATATGGAAATTCAACAGTTCTACAAAAAATAAGAAGGCACTTGTGTGTGGGGTTTTCAAAAGATCACTTTTCCTTGTTTCAAGAAGAACAAAATTCATAGATGGGGGTGAGAAAGATATCTCCGCTTCTCATGATAGTATTGTATGCCAGTAGAATCTACCACATTTCTGGAAACTATTAATCTGCCATCTCCAGCACAGTTTATCCCCTGAGTGTTTCAGTTCCCAGACTTTCCAAAAAATCTGGACAACAGGATGCTTCATCACCCCAAGAAATCTTTTCTATATAGTAATGAAGTTTTCTATATAGTAATGAGTATAGTAAGAAGAACAAAATTCATAGATGGGGGTGAGAAAGATATCTCCACTTCTCATGATAGTATTATATGCCAGTAGAATCAACCACATTTCTGGAAACTATTAATCTGTCATCTCCAGCACAGTTTATCCCCTGAGTGTTTCAGTTCCCAGACCTTCCAAAAGATTTGGATAATAGGAAGTTACAGCTTCATCCCCCCAAGATATATTTTCTATATAGTAATGAAGTTTTCTACGAGGTAGAGTCAATAAGTTCCCGAAATGGTCGCCTACATTCACGCAGGTGTTCGTTGGAGGGGAAATATCTCTTTTGGAGGTTGGCAGCATTAATAAGGAAAACACACAGCCATCTGGAATTCGTAACAGAATTCTGGAATTCGTCTGGAATTCGAAACAGTACTGTCGGCGTCAGCTGCAGATCATTTCTGACAAAGCAAATTTTTCATTCGTCGGATTTTGAAATGTCGTCTTTAAAGCAGCGTGCAAACATCAAATTCTGCGTTTTGCTTGAGAAATCACCTTCTGAGACGCTCGAGATGCTGAAGAAAGCATAAGGAAATGATGCCATGAAAAAAACGGCTGTATATGAGTGGCATAAGCGTTTTCGTGAAGGTTGCACAAACATCGAAGATGACCTTCGAACTGGGCGGCCCTCCTCTTCCACCGCAGATGAGAATGTTAAGCGCGTTCGAGAAATCGTGTGTGCATGCAGACGAATAACCATTGATGCTATTGCCTCTGAACTTGGATTTTCACATGAGAGTGTTCACAGCATTCTTCATGATAATTTGAACATGCATTGTGTTTGTTTGCACATGGTTCCAAAAATGTTATCACCTGAACAAAAAGAAGTGAGAGTGAATATGTCCAGGGATTTGATTGACATGACTGATGAAGATGACAGCTTCTTGAAGAAAATCGTGACAGATGATGAGACATGGTGCTTTCTTTACGACCCTCAGACAAAACGTCAGTCAAGTGAATGGAAAGCAAAAACATCACCAAGGATGGAAAATTTTCGCTTGGACAAAAGCCGAGGGAAAGTGATGTTGGAGGTATTTTTCGATTACAAGGGCGTCATTCACTACGAATTTATTCCTCAAGGCCAAACTGTCAATAGAGAACATTACCTGGAGATCCTTAAATGACTACGAGATGCAATCAGACGAAAACAACCTGAAAAATGGGCAACAAATGATTGGTTTCTTTTACATGACAATGTTCCACCACATCGCGCTGTGATTGTGAAAAAGTACCTTGCCAGAAACAGTGTTACCACTCTGGAACACCCTCCTTATTCTCCCAACCTAGCACCAGCAGATTTTTACCTGTTTCCACGGCTGAAAATGAAATTGAAGGGACACCATTTTGTGGATTCAGATGAGGTGATCAAAAATGCGACGAAGCAACTGAAGGACCTCTTAAGAAATGGATTTCAGGAGTGTTTTGAACAGTTATATGAACGCTGGAACAAGTGTGTGGAAGCAGGAGGACAATACTTTGAAGGCCAATAAGGTAAAATTATTGTTCTATTTTTTAATAATTTGTAATTCCGAAAATTTTTGACCCTACCTCGTATATAGTAATGAGTATAGTAAGAAGAACAAAATTTATAAATAGGGATGAGAAAGATATCTCCGCTTCTCATGATAGTATTGTATGCCAGTAGAATCTACCACATTTCTGGAAAGTATTAATCTGTCATCTCCAGCACAGTTTATCCCCTGAGTGTTTCAGTTCTCAGACCTTCCAAAAGATCTGGACAACAGGATGTTACAGCTTCATCCCCCCAAGAAATCTTTTCTATATAGTAATGGAGAGAAAATATAAAGCAGAATTTCTCCTATGGCTTATAGCTTATTAAAAACATAATTATATTGAAATCTATTATAATTATAAACAATTAAAATTAGAACCATAAAAATACAGCAAGGATAGCTATTAAGTAATTTACAACAGTGTCTACACAAAAAACAAATTTAACTTAGACACCCACATCAAAATTACTTAAATCATATTCATTCTTTGAAAATCACCAAGTTTCAATACACTGCCATGGAACTATCAATATAAATAATTAAGAACATAAATGATTACTAGAACTATACATAATTGAGTAATATGCACTCAAATTATCACATATAAATAAAAACTTAACTAGCATATATATTGCTACTATCCTAGCTTATCTCAAATATTTTAGTAAACTTTACAAGTTACATACAGGCCTGGTTTAGGGTGTGGGCAGCATGGACAATTGCTCATGGCGGCCTAATTAGGGGTGGCCATTTGGAAGTGAAATTAGGTGTAGTAAGAATGACTTTTGTAGTCATAAAAATTTTTTTTTTGAAATTAGACTAATTTTGTGCCACTTTAATATAAATGAATTAATCTTAGTATTAAAACATTAAAAAGGATAAAATTGATTTTCCCCCATAATTATGTCTTTTGAAGTAATGTAAAGTTTAGTTTTGCTTGAAAGTACGTACGCTCAAACACGTGGGAGATTACTAGATTTTATACAACTTGCAGCTGGCTGCAGCCTGCAATCCCTGAACTTTGTTTCCCCCAAATACTGGTAAAAACCATAGTTATGAAAAAAACCCGAGAGGCAATTCTCAGAATTTGTTCCCGGTTTCAAATTCAAATTGCAAACAGATGAATGCGGTCTCTATAATCGCACTTCTAAAAGGATGGGAGGGAGGAGATTAGTCCAGATGGGCATTCTTTTGGTCATTTACCGTTTTAGCTCATTTAGACAGTGAGCCTAGCTGGAGGCCATGCAGATAACACTGTGGCTAGAAATAACAAGCTACTTCTAGTGTTCAGAGTGTTACATTATGCTGTTATGCGAGATTCACAAATTTATCTACGTCAAATATGGCTATCTTTTAAGTTTTTCCAAATATTCGGGTAACTCTTTTTTTCAATTATTTAAAATATTTTCATAAAATATCTTAACTGACTATGTATTTTGTTGATTTTTAATGTGTTTCAACAAATAAAGTACATGTGATGCTGAATTTAATCTATGGGATTAACCCCAGAATAATATTGATAAACGAATAATTTTTTTCATGTTTTCATTCCAAATAATATCTATAGGCCCCATGGCTGTTCTATGAGGAATTTCAGAAGCAAATAATTAAGCAATGGCATAAAATGATCTTAATTTTGTAATTTTTCCAGTTTCTGCAAAACGGGGGGAGGGGGGGGGATGATACAAAAGATTTTTGAAGAGCAAAATATTTCTTTATGAATATTTGCACAGAAGTACAAAAGTTGTTTCTAAAGTGTTAGAGCTGTTTTATAAATTAATATATTTATTCTATAGACTCAATCTGAGAATTTGACAGATTCTTTTGCTTATGCATACAAATTTCTCTCTAGATATACGTTCAATAATCTGTAAATATAATTTTATTTTTGCATAATTATACTTTTAGTTATAATTATAATGTAATACACTTTTAGACAAAATGTTAAGTAAACAATCTTAAAATTTGTAATATATATTTTGATATTGTGATTCTTTTTATTTCTACCCAAACAATTTATTATGCCTATCCCTATAGTTCTAGTCAACTTAAAACATCCGAGTTACTATTCTTCTTATATAAAGTTGTATTGCACGTGGTATTATATGTGGTGTGGGTGGTATTTTTTTTTTCTATTTTTTTTTCAAAACCAAGAAAAAATTAAAGATTGATGTTCCTCTTTCTCCAACGAATGGAACATGTTTTATTCTTAATACACCCTTACCCCACTTGAAAGTCATATTTTTTAATTTCTAATTCCCCCTTTTTTTAATGAATTTGGAAGCATTTAAGTATTTCCCCATATTTCTGTTGGGCCCATGTATTTCTAAATTCTTTTCATATGACTTTATCATTTTCTCCAAAATTACGAAAAAAAAAAATATTGCATTTTTACAGCCTTGTCCTTTAATGATTGCAAATATGATTTTTTTCCCCTCTTTTAGTTTTGTGATGCACTTTATCTTTTGACACAAAATTAGAATATTCTTAATTTTTACCCCCTTCCTAATTGTTGTCCCCTTTACTATTCTGTGTAATTTTCCTGCATTTGGAATAGGTTTTGTATATTCTAACATTTTTTATATATTTTCATTCACTTGTCACAAACTCAAAGACATTTTAAACATTACATTTCTTTTGTCTTCACCCCCAGTTAATCTATAATAATAAAAAGAAGAATATGTCTGTTTGTCCACAGTGTTGCACGGTATCTACCGCACCAAATTTATTTCATTCAGTTGCATTTATACCTGAACTAATGCATCTCGAAGGCCTTTTTCTAAAATTTTAATTAGATTTTTCATCAAATTTTTAAATTCCAAAATTAGATAATCTCTAGCTACTGATATGACCTAGCAGTTATATTCACAATTTAACAGTTACAGAACCTCCAGCCATCAATATGATCTAACAGCTACCCATACGATTTAACAGCTACCAAATTAACAGTTATCAATCTAATGCCATGTTCATCTCCTAAAGGTTATTGATCTTTCATTCATTTATTTTGTGCTTTACGGAGTGTTGTTGTTGTTGAGACCCAGACCGTCCGACCTACCAAAAAGGTGTATGGTAACTGTTTGGACGGCTAGGAAGTGCCACCCAATTTAGATCGGAACCCAGTGGAGGAGGTATCCACAGGGACCATATCCTCCTTCCCCTATCACCAACCTCTCAGAAAGACTTACTGACCCACATGTTTAATATTACAGAGAGCGTGTATTTCCTTTTTATACAGTATGTGGTAATTTGGAGTAGGTTTAAGATTTGAAGAAAATTGAGTAGTGTTATCTGTAAATGTGCTATTTAAGTAGCGGGGTTTATTTATGACCTGGGTAATTCATTCAGTACCGGGTAATTTGTTCCAGTGATACAATAAAACAAATTTTTAATTTGTCAAGGTGTAAAATGTTCTTGTAATTTGGCACAAGCCCCCACTGAACTTTTCCAGAGGGAGCTTTGTCCCCTTTGGGAAATTTCAAGATTTTTTTTCTAACTTCATATTTTGCTAAATATCAAAAAATGAAACTTTTTAAACATAAAAATAATTGAAAGAAAATCAATCCTATCCACGTAAATGTCACATTTCAGTTCAGCCTTGTTCACATCTTCCTTACTGCAGGGCCATAAACTATCTCACACACAAACCAAGCTCCTCTTTACTCCCAGGAAACATGTTTACACTAATGACAAAAACAACTGGTTGCCAGAACTTTTTCGACTAATCACCTAATTCAAAGAGAAATGAAATATTTACAGTCATGGGATTGGCATTTCCAAAAAATAGCTGTTTCCCTCCAGTAATAACTATAAATGATAACCAAGAAGTAGAGATGACTTATTTGGTCTACCTAAAGAGATCCTATCTATAATTACTCCTCGATTCTATATACCAGTGCCATCTTTACAGGTGGCATCCATTCCGTTTGAAGTTGCAAACCCCGCAGGTAGCTTTACTCCTGGTGAGTGCCGGATGTTTGGCAACTAACAGCATCAACTCATTTGGGACCAGAAAGATAGAATTATAAATTATGAGAAAATAGAAAATATCGGATTCGTAGGAACCTTGTGGAAAAATGGCTATGTTTAGTAGGAGGACTTGGCATATGTTCAATTGATGTGGTCTCAGATGAGTGATGTTTGTGGTGTGGAAGGCAGTGTGATGATGTTTGTGGTGTTGAAGGTAGTGTGATGCTTTGGTTCTTTTAATAAAGGTTTCATTTTGTTTTGTGATGAAAAAAGAACGCAATATTTTTGTACTATTCATAAAGGTTATATCTGTAATTAAATATAAATATACTTATTTTTCATGGATAAATTTAAATTAAAACAGCAAAAATTTCTTTTTGCGTGAAACATCCCCAAACTACTGAAAGACCTGCATATTATATTAAACATGCAGATTTTGATTTAAGAGCAACACCGGTAAGTATATATGTTATAATGGCTCTGTGCATCTCATTCTATGAAATTGTACTGATAGGTGTTTTTGAATTAAATAATATAACAATACTAGATCTTTCATAGGGGTTTGGTGAAACATAACAATGCTATAATTTTAACAAAAAAGGGATTTTTCAGAAATTGCTGTATACAGTTAGGTGTCATTTGATGAAAAACTGCCAGTTTGGCAAAAAGTGTCATGTTGATGCTCCAAACCCTTCATTTACATATTTATGTTTTCTTAATGAAACTTGTTTTTACATATCTTACTCACATGATGGCAGCGACATCCAAATTCATATAAATTTATATGTGACAAAATCTTAAGGTTTCGTTACATATCATACAGTTTTTGATTTTATTGTTTTGCAACTTTATCTTTTTTACCTTCAGTGGATATGGGGCGGACCCGGTTACTAGCTCCGAGATTGGCCCAGGAAAAAAAGGTGCATGATCATCCCTTTAAGTCCGTCATACACATTAAGGAAAAATTAAATGCAATGGCCCCAACCTACCGGAAAATCTATATAGAGATCCCACCGACCATATCTAGGCCTGGTATGGGAAATCAACAATATGCTGGAGAGCATAACGTGACAGATTCTTGCTAAGGGGACTACAAACTTTACCTCCATCAGTGGCAACGCTACAAGGCACTAGACTTGTAGTGTTGCCATTGATAGAGGCGTTGATAGAGGTTGATAGAGGCGTTGCCATTGATATATGCCCCTTGTAGCATTGCCATTGATGGGGGCTACAAGGCACCACTTTCAACCCCTAAATTGCTCCTCAAAGGGAGAAAATGCAATACGTAGACAATGGCATCTGGTACGTCAAGAAGGGAGTGAGTTCAGGAGTTAAAGAACTTAAGTTTTATAAGTGGTAAACTAGAGTGGTGCAGACCTAAAAATATTAAAAATATTTATCGTACAATAAATAAAACTGCTGATTTCTGTCTTTCGACCCAGCCTGTCAGACCTACCTGAAGGTGTAAGATATCTGTTTAGACCACTGGGACAGTGCCATCTAATTTAGACTGGAACCCAGTGGGGGCGACATCCATAGGGACCGACCTTCCTTTCCTTGCTACCAACTGCTCGGAAGGACTTTCAAACCCACAAATTTAATGTGCTCATACACGGGGACAGTTTAGGCAAAGCCGGAAATCAAACTCAGGTCTTCAGAGTACAATCCCTGTGACTTAACCACTTGGTTATCACACTCCAAAACTACTGCTTGTAAGACTGTAACTTACGAAACTTCCTTGAGGAAAGCATATATAAGTCAGTTAGGTGACTACAGTTGCTTCAATGGCATTATAAGCCCCCCCCTTTTTTCAGAACAAAATAACAGTATGCGTTCTTAAGTACTATTGCCGTTTGTTCTTGGCAGTTGTTAAGGGCACATACTGCTCTTTTGACCTGAAGTAGGGCTTATAATGCCCTCAAAACAATTGTAGTCACTTAACTGACATATGCTTGCTTTCTTCAAGGAGGTTTTGTAAGATGTTATATCTTTATCGACTTTGTGAATCTTTTGTGTAACTTAATCGGAATGTCTGCCCCCCCCCCTTCTGAGATTTTGAAAACTTGGCACCTATGATCTCAAACACAGTTTATCACCATGAGTGTTTCAATTCCCAAACCCTCAAAAAAATCTGGGTAACTGAATGCTACAATGGAGAAAGAAGTTTTTTAACAGTTGGTGAGTTTGACTCAGACTATATGTATTAACATTGCTCGGGATCGGACATTAAAGGGTTCCGAATAAATTTTTGTTATGCAAATTAAATTTTATTGTATATTTTATATATATATATATATATATATATATACATATATACAATATATATATATACATAATAACAAAGTTTTTATGCTAGTTTATGTGGATGACATTATTCTTTTTTCCAAGTATCAGAAAGACATAGACCACATTGTTTCACTGCTTAGCAATGAATTTGATATCAAAATATTAGGGAAAATTAAGAAACTACTTGGTGTGGAATTTAAAGAATGTGATAACAAATTTTTTATACATCAGAATCAATATATAGATAAAGTATGCCAAATGTTCCAACAGTATAAATATCCAGTTGCTTCATTTCCTACTACTAAAGGTAATATTTTGAGTAAAATTGATTGTCCAATGACAAGTGAAGAAGTGAATGAAACGCAAAGATTTCCATATAGGAGTTTAATTGGGTGTTTAGCTTTTATAACTAGTAGGACTAGACCAGATATATGTTATGCAATTACATATTATCTCAGTTTCAAGAAAACCCTGGAATTAAGCATTGGGATGCTTTGTTAAGGCTTTTAGGATATGTTGGGAAAACTAAAAATTATATGTTAAATTTATCTGATATTAAAGAGTTAAAATTAAACTGTTACTCAGATTCTGACTTTGCAGCAAATAGAGATGACCGTGTTTCACTTGGAGGTATGATATTTTTTATTGATAATGTACCTATTTCTTGGCGAACCTTCAAGTATAAGTGCGTCAGTTTGTCAACAATGGAAGCTGAGTATGTATCTTTAACAGAAGCACCTAAGGAAATGGTATGGGTACAGAATATAATTGAGGAATGTCATACGCTTGAGTTAAACTTTAATAAAAATAATAGTATCATTTTTAGCGATAACCAAGCAGCAATAAATTTTTCTAACTCTCCAATTGAAAACAATCGAACTAAGCATAATGATGTAAGATATCATTTCCTAAAAACTTTAGTAGTCAATGAGTTATTTAATGTTAAATTCATAAATAGTAAAGATAACTTAGCAGATCATTTTACTAAACCAATGACTAAGGAAAGAATATTTAAATTTTGTAGTAAAATATTTGAAAAGTAAATCAAACTTTCGAGGGTTAATGGTTTGTCCAAACTTTAAAGCTAAATTTGAATTTACAACTTTTTAAAGATGTTATATATATTATTGTTTATCTCAACCTCATTGATATAAATAAGCTAATATATCTTGAATTTAAATTTTTGTAATGTTGAATCTTGTCCACTTTACACTATAGTCTATATACATCCATTTTCAATTATGCACATAATGCCAGTTAGTAGCTTATGTGTATAAAGTTTTGTAATTTTTCAATTTAGTTGAAAATGTATATTGAAGTTTTCATGAAGGACATTCATTATCTGTTTACTTATGTCATGTATTTAAAAAAAAATTTTTTTTTAGTATATCGGTACAATTTAGTAGTATTAATCATGCATACTTGTCTGGTACTAATAGACTAAATTTTAAGCTTTTGAAATTATAATGTTTATACTCAAATTTAATGTGAACTTAAATTCTGTGCTTATACTAAAATTTTTAATCTTTTAAAGCTGATGTACCAAACATTAAACATGCTTATACTTAAAATTTATACTTAAAATTTAAACTAAATTTAAATTTTTAAATGCCTATATTTAAATATTGAAATATTGTTGTATATGAATTTCTACTTGATGTAAATGTTGATTTTACAATGTAGTTTACTATACTTAACTATTTTTCAATGGTGTATGTAATTATATCTTTAACTTAAATTTTGTAATGATGTGATTTTTAAAAAAATTTTCTGTATTATAATTTTCGTAGGATACTGGATACCTTGGTGTTTATTTATATATCTTGGTTTTTCAGAATAAGTTTTTGTAGCATATGCATTGAGACTCAGGGATTCGCATGAGGGGACTGATTGTTGGAAAAATCAAATGTAAACATCACGATTCACGTTTCCTGTGAACGGACGTTCATGCAAATTTCTTGTGATTGACTCTTTCCGTTCACAGGCATGAATCATGATGTTTTTCCAGCATGAGGTGTCATGCAAATCAGATTCTCAATGCGTACGCATCTCATTTGCATATCCGGGGGCGTTTCCGGAACGGTCCATTATTGGATATATAAGATGGAACTTTCTTGAGACATTATCTTCATTCCATTACGGCGATCTGTTAGATAAGTTAGCAGACGACTGCTAGCATATGGCGACGATAAGACGGAGTTAGTTCTTAGTCGATATGTTTGATATGCGAGTCTAAGTCGGATTTGTTTAGTTTAAAACACAGACTTGTTTTTCTGCAATATGATGGCATTTTGTAAAGTTACGTGCAGTTTTTCAAGACGTTAAGTGTTCAAGTTTATTAACAGTGAAATTGTGTGAAGTCATAGTCAAGTATATCATTCCTTCATTTTTCTGCCATGTGTGATAGCAACTTGGTCGTGGTGGCTTCAATAGCACACAAGATATTAAGATAGTATAAGTTTTCCTAAATACTACAAATGCTTCAAGAAAGTTCTGGAACTCAATTCAATCTTTACAAGCTTATGAGCTTTCTGTACATAACTTTGTTTACTGTTTTGGCATAGTTTACAAAGTTGTGTAAATTGCCTAAATGTGCTTTATTTTCATTCACGAATAAAGTGAACTGGAATTTACTTAACTGGAATTTATTTAACTTTTACCTAACATTACTTAATTGAAACACGTATGTTTCAATTTACACACAAACATTCATCTGGGGTTTTGGGTGTGATCAACTCTGCAATGTTTCAAGCTGCTATGCAGTTAGCTCAGCTCTTGAAATCTCCAATCATCAAATTTATTATCTATCACCGAATTTTTCAAATTTTCATATTAAATTTTCCAGCATTCCTCTAAAACCCAAACTTAAAACAAATACTCTCTTATATGATTCACCAATGAAATCATAAAGCGAAAAACAAAACGAGAACCAAAACTCAATTATAAAACAGTAGATGCTGCGAGAAGTGCTCTGTTTGTTTATATTACAAAACCACGTTTCACCGCTCCAGATGGAGAAATAATTCATTGGATCCCCCTATGCCAAGGTCAAGTATGTGCAAAATACATTGCAGTTGTTCGCATGGATATTTGACGCCATTAAAAACGTTCCATATGAAAACACGCTCTCGTGACCGTCGTCTTTTAGGGTAAATTTGTCTTCAATGCGGATGCGTGACAGTCATCCTGGAATACAAGTTCACAGCCGATGCACGGGCATGCCAATCGTCCAGAATGGGTTAAGGTATGCCTGGTTAATGGGACAAAAAATTTTTTCTACTGGCTGGATGTGGAACAAAGTTGCTAGTTGGATAGTCCCTGTTCCAAAAATCAAAATAATGAAATCAAACCATCCAAACTCACATATCAAAACATAAAATTTTATGAAGCATAAACAGCTCTTAATAGTAACATAACATTTATTTATTTAAAATATATGTTTTGCATATGCATTTTTATACTGACTTCCAATATTTAAGCATGCAGCAATAAATCCGACATAACTCAAAAAGTTCTGCTTTGATTGATTCTAAATTTCACAAGAAGGTAGTCAATTGTCATATATTTATGCCAATATACTTAGTCAATATATATATCTAGGTACCAGTGTGTAAAATACTTTTTTTTCATTGTATAGCACTTTTGCTACACCAAATGAATTTTGTGTAGCAATTACTAATTAATGTGTAGCATTTATCGAAAAAACTTTAGTTTTAATATAAAAAAAGTTTTAATATAAAAAAATTTAGTTTTAATATTTAAAATAATAAATTTAATATCAAATTCTGAATATTATACATACTAAAAACAAAAGAACATTACTTAATTTTAACTTTATACATGGTATCATATTACAATATTATACTGATACTTTTATTTTGCAACAAATATTAATCATAATCAGGATATTACGAATCCAAAAGTTGTACAAAAAAGTGAAGAAAAAGATTAATAGGAATCACTTTCAGTTCCTGTTTTTTTTTTCTTTTGTCATATGGCTTAGTGTTTGGACGTCTAGGAGTACTAAAAAAAAATTCAATACCTTATCAGGTGAGAAATCTTCTAGTGGAGGTCCTTCAAGCCTAATTTAAAGCAAATTTTCAAGGGTTTTTTCTTCTAAGTGATTTCTGGAATCAGTTTTTATTCTACCCATAAAAGAAAATCCTCTTTCCACAGCTGCATTTAAAATTGGTAATATTAATAAAATTTCAAATAAGTGAGCAACATTTGGGAATTTTTTTCTATTTGTTTAACAAATTTCCACATGTCTTGTCGAGTAAAGAGAAATACATTTTGTTGCCAAAAGATTTTTAGCTCTTGCCATTCTTCATTTATCATTAGTATATCAACTTTACTTAAAAGAAGCAATGGCTCTAATGTTTTTTTCAGCAATTCTATATCCTCATTTCCAAATTCAATCAAAAGCTTTTTATTTGAAGGCCATAATGTGACATCTAAAATCTTAACAGTTCGTATTATTTCGCTCTTGATATCTGAAAATCTATTGTCGATACAAGCTTGTAACGTTGTCATATACATCGTAGCTTTATCACTTTCAGTTAACATTCCAGTCAATTCTACATTTGCAAATGGTTCACCATTTTCCACTTCCATGATACTAAAAGATAAGTAATCCTTATCTTTAGCTTCTATATCAGAAAATTTTTTTAATATATCTTTTAAACTTTCTAAATACATTATTGCATGCAGAAGATAACAACTATCTTTTTGAAGACACAGTGAAAATTTTGATAACTTTTCATATATTTTTAACATCAATAGTAAATAATATACAAAACTTCTTGACTTCAAAATTTTAAGGTAACCTTTAACTTTTGCTGCTTGAGTTCCTGATTCCGATAATGCTGAACTTTCTAAATGAGTAACAATAAGTGCATATGATTTTACTAAAGATTGAGCTGCTCTTTTTTTATGATCAATCCATCTGGTGCTTTGGATATTTTTGGGACTATATGAAGCAGAGTTTTCTTCTTCTGCCATTATTTCTGATAATTCTTGAAGTTCTCTTCATTTTTTTGGACTCCGTTTATAATAGGCATATAGCTTACCTAAAATATTTATTACAGTCTCAAAATGAGTATTTGATACAGAATCTTTTACAGCCAATTTAAGGCGATGATTGAGACAGTGGACAATAAAAGGCCATGGGTAGATTTCTTTTAATTGGGTCGAAAGACCCTGTTTGATGCCCAAATTTACACTAGCACCATCACAACAAAGTGCAACTACCTTTTTTCCACAGTTAATGCCAAATTCATTTAATACATTTAATAGCAACAATTTTAAACCATTAGTAGTCCCAGAATTAACATTTCTAAGTGCAAGAAATTTCGTAGTTGTACTTCCATCTGAGTCTATAAACTTTACATACATTATGAATTTTTTGTATGTACTAACGTCCGTTGATTCATCCACTAAAACAGAAATGCAGTTTGAACTGTTCATTTCTTTAATTAAGTCTTCAGTAAAGACTTTAGAAATACAATTAATGAATTCTGGGCAGCTATGTTTATTTATGTATGTTTCACCTAGTTCAACACCATGTCGTTTTTCTAATTTAGTAATACTTGCAAACATTGCAAATGACAATTCTTCTTTGGCTATAAAATAAGCAACTTCAATAAGTTTGGCAATTTGATCTTTTTCTTGTTTCCCAATTTCTGTTAAACTCTTTCCGATAGGCGTTTGTAATAACTTATTAATTGTTTTTGGTTTTTTTTTCAATACTAATTGCTGTTACATGCATATCAGACTTTGTATGTTTGAAAACATTATCTTTTTTTATCGATGTACCGCTAATTCCAGTAATAAATGAAGCATTGAAATTTTTTTTATATTTTAGTCGTTCCGCGTACTTTAAACATAAAGAACATGATATTTTAGTGACAACATTGTTATTTATTTTGTAATTCAACCATTCATTATTAGGATCCAAGATTCCAATCCAATTTTTTACAGTTCGCAACTGAACTGCCATTTTTATAATTTTCGTTTCTAATTTCTAATTTTCACTGATTTATGGACCAGAGAGATAGATACTCACAAATTTGACATGCTTCTTATCAGCTTTCAACTGCATTCGAAGCAACTGCATTTACTTTTATTTTGATTGCGAAAGGTTGTAAATTATCGACTGGAATGTTTATAATAGACGCGTCTGGGAGACTGCTCTTCCACGCGGTAATGATATTAGTTAACTTGAATGGTTGTTTATAAGAAAATGAGTGAGAGGGTGGGGCAGGGAATGGGACATGTTTATTAATGCGTAGATAAGCAGGAAACATAAGATTGTGGTACGCCCGTACATGGGAAATACCTTGTTGTATCTAGATTTTTTTTTTGGTAGGTTTTATATTGACGTTTTTAGTTAATAAGTTTCTTTTTATTTCAGTTTCTATTTCTTTTTAGTTTGGTTAAGAAACGGAGTTCTTGCAGTCCTTAAAAATATTAAGAACTTGTTTCCGTAAAATGTGCGAATTTACGGGAACTGCCATATTTCGTTATAAAATATGACGATTATGGGAACTGCTGAAATATGGAGCGGTTACCCCATAAATTAGTATATTATTGGATTTGAAATGCTCAAATTTCGCAATTCAGTTCCATGCATCAATGCGAGTCCAAAAGTATCAGTTTGCATCTATTTTCATCTTCTAAATATCCCATATCAGAGCAAAATATCTTTTTCATTTTTATAGCGCGATTAAAAATAAGCAAATATTTTACCAAACCAAATTATTTCTCGCATAAATTGTACGTTTGTGCAATTCCATTCTTTAATTACCTACGTCGCCGTGCCATTCAGCATTTAGTCATGTGCGTTGTTCACGTAACTAGCATCACGATATATCGTGATGTTAGACTGCCGATATATCACGATGTTGAAATTGCCATATCGTACAAGCCTAATTTTCACATGGTGTCGCAATTATGTGCAATGCAATTCTGAATTCGCTTAGCAATTTATCAATTTTGTTTCGCATTTCGTGATGTGATACCGCTTATTTTACACGCTGCTAGGTACACTTATGTCCAAAAATTATGCAATAAACAGAAAAATTAGCATTTTCGGTGAAAGAAACATGTAGCCACAAAATTTGTATACGTAACAGGTGCACACATGCGTAACTAGCTTGCAGAAAACATTTTGCATACCAACATTTTTTAACAAGGAAACATATTAGATATAAAAATGGCCAGTTTTGTGCAGAACCTGTATCTCTGCATTACTGATTCCAGAAGGAAAAAAGAGAAGAGTCAAATTTTGAAAAATGGGTAGACAACATTATCTGCATGACGCCAGGCGATGGGAGGTTATAGGCCATCTAGATGGGGCCAGAAATAGTCTCAGCCCTAAATGTCAATAGTTCTGTCATTTGCCACCTGTGGAACTAATATCAAAGTAAAGGAACACTATCGCAAAGACCAGTAAGTGGACTTCCAAGGGTCACAACTGCTCAGGATAACTGTTTTCTGTAGCTGCAAGCATGATGCCATGGTTCAAATATTGCATATCAGCTTGATTTTGAACATGCAGCATCGGCAGTAAGAGCAGTATCTCGGCAAACTATTTACAGACGGATACATGCAGATGAGCTGTATGCAAGATAATCAGTGATTTGCATCACTGACACCCTCTCACAGAGGGGCCCGGTAGAACTGGGCTCGAGATCACCTTAACTGGGGTACTGTGCTCTTCCTGGATGAGTCATGATTTTTAGTGTACAGTGACACCCAACAGTTATTGGTCTGTAGATGATCACTTAGAACTTGCTATCACGCCAGTACCATCTGTGAAATGCAAACATAGAGAGGAGGTGGTTTGGTGGTTAAGGTAGGGATTGCTCTTGGCATCTACACTGCTTTCCACATCTTCCCTTGCAGTATTGTGACTGCAATGTGGTATAGAGATGAAATCCTTGCTCAATATGTTCACCCATTTTTTGCAGCCACGGGTCCTGATGCCATTTTTATGGATGATAATGCATGAGTTCACAGGGCTTACAGTGTTGGTCAGAACTTAGAATAGGAAACAATACTTCATATGGAATGGTCATCAAGATTATCCGGCTTGAATCCTATCAAGCATGTAGAAGACATGCTTGGGAGATGCTTAAGTTCTCTTCATGATCCCCTCTGAAGCCTTTAAGAGCTAAGAACACGTCTGATCCATAAATGGGCACAGATACCCCAAACCACCATAGATGATCTTATTCTTGGCATGAATTGATGCTGTCGGGCATGTGTTTCCAGCAGAATCATCACATTCCATATTGACAGACCTCCATCAACGAACTGTTTTTGCCACCCAAAGTCTTATGTTTTCGCTTATATCTATTATTTAATTATTTGTCGATAATTTTCATTGCATTTCCCCATGCTAATGTCTTTTGTTATAAGCAATGATTTTTGAAAGATTCAATGAATTTGAATAAATACATTTTATTTTATCCGTTGTTTTCACTTTGTTGCTTAACTTTTGGACATAAGTGTATCATGTCAACATATTTAGGCATACATTTAAAGGGTAAAAAATATTTTTTACCCTTTAAGTGCTTACATACCAGTTTTGGCTTATGACTTCAGGAATGGGTGAAGCAGATTCAGTTGACACTCCCCAGTAACCAAAATAAGTAACATTGTTATGACATATCCTCTTGTGTTCATGGGCAAAGTTGGGAAAAACACATTGAAAATGGATTTTTGATACAAAATACATAGGTTTTAGGGCTTAAAATACAAAATACAAAATACTTCTCAAATTAAAAATATTCCAAATACAAAATACATTCAAAATACAAAATACATTTTAAAAAATTAAACATTGCTGTATATTGGACTGGATTGAATTTTCAATGCAAAGCAACATTTGTTTATACATTTTATTGTAAATAACAAACCTTATCTTTGTTAAATAGTAACATTGGAATTTTAAAAGGATTAGAATGTATTGAAAAAATATATGACTTCAAAAACTTTGGAATTTTAAATCTTAAATAAAAGTTAATAAAGTAAAAATAAATGAATCTATGCGAGAACACATTTTTATAACAGAGAAAGATATAATAAAAAACAAGAAGTTTATGAAGAAACTATATGGTGGCAAATGGTTTTGTATACTTCAATTTTGAGGGAAGTATTAAGCATTTTAGTTCTATTTTGCATAGGTATTTCTTATAATCATATGAATTTTCAGGAAAACGACATGGAAATGAAAATTCTGGAATGAATCCCCATACCCCCTCTAGAATTAGATGATGAATGCATATCAGCTATCGTCTAAGTTTTATCTACAACAAATTCTTAGAAAAAGGAAATTTTTTTTTGTTTCAAGGAAATTTTTTGAATCGATAGTGAAAAAAACAAGTAGAAGTGGAAACCTTTAGTAAACCTTCAACCATATACCACATTTAATTCTGAATTCATATCAGATATCATCTCAGCTCTATTTATAATCATCTTAAGAAATAAAGTTTTAAGAAATTTTTTTTGAACCAGAAGTGGAAAAAAGAACTAGAGGTGGATATCCCTAGTGAACCCACCATTCAGCTCCATAATTGGATGCTGAATCTATATCAGTCATTATCTGTATTTAGAATTAATTATGAGAAATAGATGTTTTAAGGAAAATTTTTGAACCAGATGTAGAAAAGAAACCAGAAATACAAATTATACTGGAAGTGGAAATCCTTTGTGAAACCCAATCTGCTCCAGAATTTGATGTTGAATCCATATATTATGTCGGTCTATAACAAATTCTGAAAAATAGATGATTTAAGGAAAATTTTTTAACCAGATGTGGAAAAGAAACAGGAAGTACAAATTCTTTGTGAACCACCCTACATCCTCTAAAA
This sequence comes from Amaurobius ferox, assembly GCA_951213105.1. NCBI lineage: Eukaryota > Metazoa > Arthropoda > Arachnida > Araneae > Amaurobiidae > Amaurobius > Amaurobius ferox. The sequence continues at coordinate 56,919,596 of OX578133.1, forward strand.
ATTGATACAGAATCCATATCATCAGTTATCATCTAATCTATATCTATAGCCAATTTTGAGATATAGACATTTCGAGTAAAATGACATTTTTAAGAACCATGAGTAGAAATACATAGTGAACCTCCAGCCCCTCTGAAATACGATGCTAACTTCAAATCAGTCATTATCTGATCCTTATTGATAGCAGATACCAAGAAATTGTTTCACAGGAAATACTTTTCAGAAAAAATATAGTATGGCAACCGCACCCTCCTTTCCCTACCACCAACCTCTTGAAGAACTTAGGGACCCACATATTTAATGTGCCTATACTTAGCGTGAATATGGGGCAGAGGCAGGAAATCGAACTCGGGTTGTTCAGAGTGCAATCTCCGCATGCTAACCAGACTGTCCTACCTGCATAGTAGAGCTTCTTCTTCAGCACAGATTGTGGGGCCTGCCAACTAGATGCAAGGCACCATAATGCACAACCGGAAAAATCATAGCAGGACTTGGATTGCCTACATTTCTGTTTTCAGAAAGAATGGAATTTCAAGCTCTTTTCTTATCCCTCTTCCTTATACATAGACAGGAAGGAGCCATCTATCAAACAACATCGTTATACAATTCCTATAGGAATGTAAAGCTTATAACAGAAACTATATTTTTCAGTAGCCACCACAGTTACTAAACATCCCATTAATTAACATCTTTATCAGCGCCAGGTTGCAAAAGGCTGTTTAAATTGGTTCCTAGAAATGAATTTAATGACTAGGCAAAACAAACTAGCCATTTACTTTTTTGCGAATCATTCATCTGTGGTTTAAACACGTTTGAAATCTGGAAGAAATGTATTTTGAAAATATAAAATACTATGATAATGTATTTTCAATATATTATCAAACATACTTTAACATATACATTACCAAAATACTTTAGTTTTTTCAGTTTAAAATACAAAATACAAATGAATTTTGAAAATGTATTTCAAATACATGTATTTTTGATACTGCCTAACTATGTTTGTGGGTCAGGATACAAAAATGAGTTCGAATTTTTGGATAACTCTAACACTTTTATTTAAAAGCTCCATTAAGCATGAACAAAAGCAATACTGATAATTTTAGGTGAAGCAGCATTTTACCTGCATCACCTGAGGTGCCACTGTTACACACTTAGTACATTTGGAGAAAGTTTTGTATACAATGCATACAAATCAAACAAGCCCTAATATGGAATGTAATCTCCACTGACTTTGACACAAGAATATTTGGAGCAGGTAGATGGAGAGAGACAGCTTCTTCAAGGGCATCCCAAAGATTTGGGATGGGATTGAAGTCCAGAGAATATGCTGGTCACTGCATATGATCAATACCTTTACTCTCAAGGTACTCGTTCATCAGCTCTACTCTGTGTGGATGAGTATTACTGTCCATAAAAAGAACATCTGGACCCACTGCTGTATCATAGAGTCTCAATGGTTCATGGACTTGACCCGGAACCTTTCCACTGTCACAGTGCCCTTCATAAACACTTGCAGGTCAGTGCAATATCCCAAAGAAAATCCAGCCCATACCAATACATTAAAATGAATAAAGATGTGATGCTCAATGATGCTATTTGGCTGGTTGCATGTTCCCCATTCTCTCCAGACCCATACATGTTTATTTTCTGAATTCATGACAAATTGTGGCTCATTCATGAAGAGCACATTGGACCATTGCACTTCTATTCAAGTTGCATGTTGATGATGCCATTTTAATTGTACTCCTCTGGCCTTAGTGATCAAAGGAACACAAACTAATGGTACTATGTAGCCTTTGCCTCATAGTACTGGTGAATATTGACTTTCCTGTTGCTCTGGTAGCCATTGCTCAGGAAGTTGGATTGTGTTGGCCAGTAATGTGAGGTACTGGTCACCAGTTAGGATACTGGTCACCAGTTAGGGTACTAGTCAGCTGAGGTACTGGCGCTAGGACAATCTGGAATTGTTCTCTGGATAACTGCCCCAATTGTTTGGAATTATTTCCATAAAAGAGAAATGACAGGATAGTACACAGAAAATAAATTGGTAACTTCTTTAATGGACTGCCCTGCCTAAAGCCTCCCATAAGCATTCTCTTCCAAACATATTCTTTGCATTATAACAAATCTAATCTAATCCAAAATTAACCCTAACACTCCTAAAAAATTTCTTTGAGCATTGAAACACTTAAGTGCAAATGATTCATTTCACCCACACCAAATTTTCATATTGTTCAAAGAGCAAATAATTGTTGGACACATAGTTTGATATTTGAATATCCCAATTGATAACAACAGTAAGTTTTACCCAATAAAATCCATGAATGCATTTGGTATTTGAGAATTTGCATTGAATGCTTAATGTTTGGAAGGCAGAGTATTTAATATGTTTTAAATATATTATATTTTAAATATATTTGATTACATAAAACGTATTACTTACATCAAGTAATGTATGGAGTTTCCTATCTTCTAAAATAGATAAAAGAAATTCTCTGTCTTTAATTGTACTGTCCGATAAACACTGTATAGTATCTAAACTGTCTAAAACAACAGATATTGCACCTAAGAGATGGAAAACACTGTTTTATATTTAAAAATGTGTAAAATATTAATTACTGAATAAACATATACAGAGAAATATAATTAAATTATGTATAATACACCTGACAGTTTTGCCTAAATTGGGAGAGTAAGGTGAATTAGAAATTCAATAGTCAGAAATAGCCATGTTACCAAGGAATGGTACTTTCTGTGGAGGAATTTAAAAAAAAAACCTGTAGTATATGCAAGTTACATGTTAGAAAACCACGGAAACAATACATATGCAACCTATCAATATTGTCCATGCTGAAGACGGACCCCCCACCTCCAATATTTACTTCCCATGTTTCAGTAATCACAGAGTTAACCATTAGGTCATACATTAACACACTCGAGTCGGAGTAACAGTTAAATTATCAGTAGAATATTACACTGATTATTAATATTTATACTGATTAAAGTGTATCACTTTTGTACTATTTGTTCCTAAAAAATGTACTTGCTGTTTTTTTAGCCAACTTTAGGTGGTATAGATGCTAACCACTAAATTGTAGAGTGTCATGAACAAGTACTCCTTGAAAGTCACCCCCCTTTTAACAGTAAGGTCACATTTGACATGTAAATCCAATCTCTCCCTCTCTTATTCTTCAATAAGTATATTAAATGTTCCATAATATTATTGCTAGTAGTGAAGCGTCAGAGGGAGGAAGTACCGCACATTAAAAATGATAAGTATCTGGTACATTTAAATATGTCTAACATAAAAACCACCAATAGTGATACAGTACAACCTCGAAAATCCGGACTCGTCCGGAATTGGCCGATTCCGGATTTTCGATTTTTCTGGATTATAGAATTTGAATAAAATTCAAATTTGATATTAACTAAATATATTATAAAGCACTATTTTTAGTAAAAATAATGGCAAAAGTTAAGTTAATCAATTAAAACATAGTAATTAATCTAAAAAATAGGGCAAAAGAAATTTCTAAGAAAAAATATACACATTATTAATTTAGAATGTGTGAACGAAACTAAATGATAAAATTCCATTTTATCATTTCGTTTAAATATTTGAATTAACATTTGCTATTTCATTAATTTTGGTTTATGGGAAAACAGTTTTCTTTATCCTGTAGATGGACATTACTTCTGCTCGGTTATAATGCTTCTTTGTTCAAGACCTTTAACTGCATGATCGATTGTTTGCATAAGATTATCAATGGGTATTTTTTCTTCTCCACATTTATCGTCACTACTTCGATCTTTTTTATTTAATATCATATCGCGAATTTCGCCATCATTCAATTTATTTACGATTGCCGCATCATCATCAAAGTGCAGAACTTCTGTTATATCGGCTTTGTCGAGATTTAATGAAGCGCCGGAAGATTTAATGAAGTGCTAAAGGTGTAAATGTGTTTAAACCGTTTTCGCTATTAACGAACGAAAAACAAAAAATAAGAACTTAAAAGTTTTATTTATTATCTAGCATCTATATAATGTTATGTTTAAAAAGACTGATGACTCTGAAAAAAGTAAAAACTTTATTAGTAATAGTCAAATATGTAAAAAATATCGCAGTAGATAAAATAAATGTCTTTTCCAAAAAAGAAAAATATCTCTCCTCTCAATGATTATTCTAAATTACGATGGGTCATTACTAAGTTACAGCAGCACCCGGACGTGGGGGGGCAGGGAAAGCGAAGAAAGGAATTTGCTTAGTTCCTAATTGTAAACGCAGCCGACTGTCACCGGTGGCAAGCCGACCCCTTTGAGAGGTCTGTGTGTTAATGACCTTGTTGCTCGGTTCTGTACGATACGATATTATTTAGTTTTTTATTTGCTATTTATAGTATGTAAATATGGCTTTCTAAACAAAAAAGGCAAAATATACAGTCGATTTCAAGCTGACACGTTCGATGAGAACGAAAAAATCGTCAGATATCGGGAGGGGGAGGAGATTCTGAAGACAAAACGGAATACATTGAAGAATGGAAATCGTATTACGAAGTGAACAAAATAAATTTTCGTGAGCGTTAATATGAATTCTCAGGATTTTTAGATTTAATTGAACATCTGTGATAAAATGTTACGATAACGTTTTAAAGTGTTTAATATTAAAAATTACATTGTTTCAGAAAAATGTCTTTTCAATAATGAGAAAAGGAAATTTTGATAATAAAAATTCCGTATTTAAATAACGATGTATATTTTACGCGAAATAATTCATCAGGAGTTGTGACTTGAATAAGGGGGAGGAGGAATTAACGCTAACAACCCAATTCACGCTCCAACCACGAGCCTATCTATCTACAGCCATCCATCTAAACTTTCGTTTCATTTCCGGGTTCAGAAAGTCGACCGGAAAATACGGTAAAATAAATAATCTTATGTATAAAATAAATAATCTTACCCTGTTGTTTTTTAAATCCGTGACTTCATCAGCCCGGGGGGAAAAAAAAAAAAACCGAAAATTTGGAAAACGTCCGGATTTTGGAGGTTTCCGGATTTTGGATGTCCAGATTTTTGAGGTTGTACTGTACTTGAAAACATGATTTTGGGGGTGTAAGTACACATCAATGAATGAAATTCACAATTTAAGCTTCTAAGATTTATGAGAAACTTCAGAAAATATTCCAAAGAATGGATGCAACACTGAATGATTGGTTCACGAATTCACAAAAATTGATGTTCATTTAAAAACAATATTTTCATCATAAATACCTCTTACATGAATGGCAGGTACAGCTGAAGAAAAATAAGTGTCCCACCTCTAGTTATTCGAGCATCGTTCATCATAGAGCAAATTTAAAGATACCATTCAATTAGAAATAATGTCCTCTATATATATTCATGTACATAGGATTTGCATAAGGGCCTATTTTCATATTTAAATATGCACAAACCTTGAAACCCACAGGCTTTTGATTTCATGAACAAATTCTAGACCTCCAAATTAATCCAAATAAAAATTTTCGCACAGTTTCTATCTATATCTGGAGATATTCAATATTCCAAAATGTGCAATTTTCAGGTGTCAACATTATATTGAAAACTATAAGTTGAAGGATGAGACCACAACTGTTCTAATAAACTGGATCATTTGCTATTTTATCGAAAGACGTTATTAGTTTATTCTGACATCTCATCTTGTGTTTGAGAACATAAAACCCGGTTCTGTAATCATCATATGGAATTTTAAAATGGTCAAATTAATGGACGAATTATGCAAATGATGGAATCAGCACATTGCAATAACATTCGAATATGTCAAAGTCGTGCAATTAATAGTTCATAGAATAGATATGTTAACAATGTCCAACAGTTCTTAGGTTGTTGTAATAACTATCATACTAAACCACAAATATGCAAATCTATCTTTTGACATAAAGCTACATCTTGGTAATTAGTATCACATAATTTTATTATTTATTATTATAACGTTTTACATATTTATGATTTTTTATAACACATTTTATTATATTTATTATTTTTTCATAAATATTTTATTATCATAAATTATCACATAATTTTGTGACAAATTTCAACTCCCAATAACTCTATTAATTACAAAGTAATAAATAATACATCATTAGATAGCTTATAGAGTCCAAATTATAACAATACAAGTTTCTACCCTCCATCCCCTTTTTAACCCTTCAATATAGTTGTAGAATTATGTTGATTAGATTGCATCTATACTAGACATTTTATACAAATTTTTATTAAAACTGGGTAAAGAGAAATGTCTGTTATATTAAATAAAGACTAAATTAAAATTAATATAACTTTTTAAATTAGTCATTGTTTTTTCAACTAACATATGACCCCTAAAATCATTGCGATAATGAATATTTCAATATAATAAATTAATTAAGGGAGTATTCACAGATGAAATTTTGTATACTCATATAAAAAGTCTTTGTGAACTGATTTCCATCAAAATGTGTCAAGGTTCCAATTAATATTTTTTTAATATTAATTTCATAATTCATATTACATGAAAAGAAATATGTTGTCAAACTTGGAGTTAATTTATGTCCATGTGACCTCACAAATTTATACATATTTAGGCTTGCTTGGCCAAAAAATTAAAAAAAAAAATTTGGCTATAAATACTCTACTTCTGATTAATATGTATAAATTTAGCTTCTAATGCAAAAAAATAAATAAAATATATCATCCCCTATTATGTAATATAATTTAAATATTATTTAAATTAATATAACATAATTTTGTTAAAAACATTCTCAGATTTCATTGTTTATAATTGAAATTTAAGGTGATACAGAAAGGAATATGAAATCAATTTGGATCAATAACCATTATGACATATTTTTAAGCTCTTATAGGATTGTCTGCAACTATAGCTATAATTAGTAATGTGAATACATCTATTCATAAGTAACAGATATAAAAAAAAAACTGATCAAAACAGTTAGGATTGTTATTTTGTAAAATATAAAATATTTTGTCAGCAATCAAAACTAACAATGGTACAAAAACTTTTCAATTAAAATCAAATCAGAACTATACAATTTTTTTTTTCAAAGATTCATTTAAAACTTTAAAACTAAAAAATCTGATGTGGGTAGCAGATGACTTTCCTTACAGGCTCAAATTCATTTTCTCTTTCTTTCTTTTCATAATTCATTAGATTCCGTTTAATTGCACAAATAACCATATATACTCACATATAAGTCGAGAAATTTATGACAAAAAAAAAAGCTTCACAGTGTGTATGTGTGTAGGGGCATATGCAGAGTTTAAAAAGGAGAAAAAAAAATCGTAAGTTTAAAAATTCCTTCAGTAAGGCAATCCATCTTAAAATGACGCGGTAGTAATTACACAATCACCACACTGAATTTCTCTGCATTTCAAAACTCTCCTGTGATTCGCTGCCCTCCCGATTACCACCATATTGCATTATAACAGGACTGAATGCAGACACGTCCACACTACAGTCACTGTTACAACTTGCTTAGTTTCATTTGATGTTTATCTCTTGGTTCTAAGATTATGGTTGATCGTCTTCAACCAAAAATGGCTCTTTTCAGAGCTACACACTCCATAACATGGATTGTGTAAAATTATGATGCAGGATTTTAAGCTGAAAGTGGTTTCTTTTGCAGAAAATACTAACTGTGCTTCGCATCAATTCGGAGTTAACAAAAAAATCAGCAGAAATAATAAGCAGAAACCTTAATAAGCCAGATATCGCTTTGATTGCACGGTGGGTCAAGGGTACTTGTGGTACTGGGATGCAATACCTGCAGGAAATGGTCGCAAAATCGTTCAAGAAATGTTGTTCTAGTAATGAACTTAATGGCATAAATGATGGGGGTTTTATAAATGACGATGACAGTGATTCGTATGATATGGGTGTACATGAGATTGCTTATATTTAAATGATGTATCAATGGTGGAGGAAGACTTTTTTAACTCTTTGGCAAGTTCGGCTTGGACAATATGTGCTAGACTTCTTGGAATCGGACTTTAAAGGGTTTCGATGAAGTTTTTGTTTCGTAAATTAAATTTTATTATTATATATATAATTTTTTTTTTCATTTTTAGTGTTTTTGAATAAATTTATTGAAATTTTTTTTCTCTTTTTTTAGAATCGACTTATGAGTTTTGATTTTTTCTGATTTTTTTTCTCAGAAAGTAGGGGAGTCGACTTATATGCGAGTATATACAGTAATACAGGAAATTATTTGATATTACATTGAATTTGTAGCTTTAATTCAATTTTCGCTTCATTTGGAAACTGGATGTATTTTCAAAGGTGACATGACAAAAATGTCGAAAATCCAGACCGCCCGATTCACCTGAAGATATGAGCAGCTGTTTGAATGGTCAGATGACAAAAATGTGAAAAAACTAATATATCTTGAGAACAGTTAGCCCTAAAGTTATGTTGTTGGTCTTATTCTTTCTATTGTCAAAATTGTGTATAAAAAAATAATTTAATTGATACAATTTAAGCACATATAATATTTTATTTCAAATGTTTACAATTTTTATAGGCTATTTTGCAAAAAAAAGCAGGTTCCTTTTCCAAATAGCACCAAAATCTAATCAGGGTAATCCACAAGTGACTTATATAAAATTTTAAGAAATTTTGTCAATTATTTTTTCAGGTAGAGTGATTACATATGATTCTAGCAGACCATTTCACAAAAAATTTAGGTCATTTTCTTCAAAATTGTGCCAAAATCTAATCAGCACCAGGATAGCCCACAAGTGACTGTCTACCAAATTTTGTGAAATCTGATCAATACATAACTTATTCAGAGTAAATACATACAATTTCTGCAGGCCATTTCATTAAAAAAGACAGGTTCTTTCCTTTCCAAATTGTACCAAAATCTAATCAACATCAGAGTAAACAACACATCTACCAAATTTTGTGAAATTTGATCCATTAGTTTTACAGCTATAGTGGATACATGCATTACACAGACAAACACACACATAGACATCAAGTCAAAAATAGTTTGTTTGGTTCTAGAGTCCATGAAACATGTAAATTCGCTGAAAACTCGAAATGTGATTTTTGATAGGATTCCAATACTTTCTCTATACAAAACTATATATTTTAGGGAAAGTAATAAATAAAGACTATAAAATATATTCTAAATACTTTTAGAAATAGGTGAAATAAAATCAGCGTAACTAAGTTAATATTAGCAGCACTGTTTACAGCACTAGCTTGGTTACTGGCAACAGGTGCTCAATTCTTTATGATGAAAATTCCATTGAAATGAGGTAATGTTCATATTAATTCATTCAAGCCTGCAATATTTTTTTTAAATATGTTCTTGTACAATCAACACTTGCTACATCTAATTTGTAGACTTCACAAAAATTCCTTGTCTGTCCCTGTAGCAATAATTTGGTATTTTTTACCGATTCACTTATTCAAAATACATACTGAAACTCAGTAGCAGGAATTATTGGTAGATGGCAGAACTAAAATATCTTGTATCTGCAGTTTTTGATGTAATTCAGATAAGAATTAATTTTATTTTTTTGCAAAAAATGTTACAGAATCTATGTAAATGTAAAAAAAATAATTTATCATTTTAGCACCTGTGTCCAAATACACATGCTGCGCCTGTATATAAACACAACATTTCAAGGAATAATTCTGTAATTGAAATGGAATTCAGTATTATTTTAAATTAATCTTTAGAAGTAGCTGATTAGTTTCCAACAAGATTGAATTACAAATACATCAATTTATGCTATTGCTTTTTTACAATTTAAAAAATATTGTTTGCAGGTAAGTCATATATTAGTCACATCAGGTACCTCCATCTTAATAGGAATTTTAGTGGAAGTACAGTCTAATTTGCAAATTAGATTCTGTAAAAATACTTCAGTTAAAGTAATTATCTAAAAAAATTTGCTCAAACTGCTGACTAACTTAAATAATAAGAAAATTAAAATACTTTTGTTAGTTACAGCATTTGACAACTGATTAATCAACTATCTTATGCTATAACTAACAAAGTATTATAATTTACAAAAGAATTATGGTTACTGCTTCAATATTTAAAGAAATATTATTTATATATATTTCACAGAAAAATCATGGATAAGTCATAAAATTTTTGGGTGGTCTTAGACAAAGTTAAACTTAACCATGGAATCATACTTTAAAAGTCTTACCCCCAACCATATTATTAAGCTCTCCATATTCCTGGCTATGCAACTGATCACAGTAGTATGCAGGAGTAATGTTATCACATTCTAAAAGTAAAGAGCACAAACTTAATGTTCATTCTATTTGAACATTTCTTATTGCTGAAAAACATTCTTATGATTATGGGATACTGTTTAGTCAGAGGGAACTGAATTTGACAGTGTTTTAGGTACTAAGCATTTTCAATCCATTCAGTAGGGCCAACAAAATATTGTAATAATTATTACTATATTAGGTGACAATTGATACAATTCATTTTTATGAAGGCACAGTAAAAATTTAGAAACTTATTTAATGAATACACATGTTGACTCTAATTTCAAAACCTTATACATGAGTCTTAAAGCACTAAGAAGTAAACTACTTACTGCAATTTTTACACAAAGAAGTCTGTGACTAGATTTGCAGTGTCAACCTGCTTATTGCAGTATCTTAATAAAAGAATGGAAATCATCATCAACCCTTAGTTAATAGGTAGCAAAGATTGAAAAGTATAATCAACCTCTAGTTAATATGCAGCAACACATCAAGGTGGCTCAAGATTAATGATAAAGTATTACAGGGTGTCCCAAAAACATTGACCTTGGCTTTCATTCCTTAAATATTGATCTTAGATATATATAATAAATTACAAAGTTGCATAAAAAAAGGTACAGAATTTTATGAAATCGATAAACATTTTCAGGGGATTCAATTTGAAGAAATACAAAATTTAAATTTTTATACGGTTCCTGTACAAAAACATTTCCAATAAGTAAAATGTGCCCCATACACTAATAAGGTCATGTACAAAATTTCAGCATTTTATCATGAAAGGTCCCAGAGATATGCTTAAATAAAGTTGGCGAGGGATTATCACAAATTAAAATGTAAATGTTTACAGCAAGAGTGCAAATGATGCAATGCAGAAATGCATCATAGGCAAATAATATCTGCCTCCTATCTTTAGATTTATTTACAACTTTTCAAAAATATGCTTCCTGAAAAATACTTTAAAATTTTACATGATTAATTACAGAATAAAACTTGGAAATGGCACAATCAAAATGAACATTAAAACAGCTTAGAAATGTATGCATATGCAAATATCTGCCTCTGATCAGTGCATCACACAATCGCAACAGACGCGTTATCACATGAGAAAGTTGTTTCTGCTCTGCCATTGATCAATTGCCTCACTTACACAAGCATAGAGCATACAGCCCGGCAGTCTGAGGGACCCTTAAGTATTTCACATTTCTGCTACATTTTGAAAGTGTAGTTAGCCTGTATACCAATGGTATGTCACAATACAGCAATGAAGAACTTTTTGAAATGCTTATGCTGTACAGTTTATGCAATCGCAATGCTAATGAAACTGCAAGGGAATATCAACATACTTTTCCCAATTCTCGACATCCTTCTGGGAAATTTATTTCCAGATTGGTGCAACGAGCATGTGAAAGAGGGTAGGTGAACTAGGTAGGCCCAGACTTCACTCAACTGATGTAGAAATTGATATTTTGGCTTACTTTTGCAGTCATCCACATAGTAGTGTTCTTACCACTGCTTCAGAAGTGAAAGTACCAAGTGCAATAGTGTGGAGAATACTGAGACTGAATAAATGGTATCCGTTTAACATTCATGGTGTGCAAGGACATGAGCCAACGATTATCACTGTCATCTAGATTTTTGTAATTGAGCTTTAAATCAGGAAAATGCAAATACCACTTTCCTGAAAAATGTAATGGACTGGCTCTAATGCTGTTTTAAACAAGATGGATACATAAATCCTCAAAATGAGCACTTCTGATCTGACATAAATCCATTCATGGTACATGATATTCATCATCAGAAGCAATTTTCTGTGAATGTATGGTGTAGTATTTTCAGAAACCGTTTGCTTAGACCTATACTGTATGATAGTATGTAGAAGGGTCACAGATATGTTAATGAGATTCTAAATGCGATTATTCCTAATTTTATGGATGAACTACCCCTAACAGTTATTCCACATGTACCGTTTCAACAGGACAGATCTCCAGCTCACCATACTACAGTTGTGTAACCAGTGGCGGCTCATGAGCAACATGAAGAGGGGGACGCTCATCTATGTATTTGAGCCTATATATATATATATATATATATATATATATATATATATATATATATGTATGTATTATATATATATATTTATATATATATATATATATTTCATTTTGAAAATATTTTTAATCCTCTTTTTAGTGCAGCTTTGGGCCTTTTAAGTGTGATTTCTGATGATTTTATAATATTATATTTCACGGTATTTTCATATTATATATATATATATATATATATATATATATATACAGTACGCGACCTCTTATCCGGCACCCCAATATCCGGACTCTCCCAAAACCGGAATACGGCAAAATAATGCCAAATTTTGCACCAAAAAGCGATTATTTGCCAAATATTGCGCCAAATAGCGATTTTTTGTTTAAAATCCTGCCAAATGCTTTTTTGCCTTAATTAGCAATATCAATTAAAAAAAAAAAAATGATGCATTGAAGCCTACATTTTTCCACGGTACGTGCGATCCGCGTACGAAATTCAAAAATCCCGAGCAGAAAAAAATGTCACGCAGGAATTCGTGTGCACTCTCCGCTGCTGCCTCTGATCCTTCTTAAATTTCGAAAATGAACGCGAGGAATTCTCGCGAGAGCGAATGAAAAGCAGGAATGAAAATATTCAGTGGATGTGTTTTTTCCGGGAAGTTCTGCATCTCCATAGCACAACTCCTCTTTTCCGGAAAACATCTGAAGTAGCACCGTTTTCCCCGAAAATTTCCGAAGCGGCTGCATCCGGCACGGGCGAGACACATAAAGGATAAAAGGATCTATCTAGTTAGTCTTCATGGCGAGACGTGTCATTCCATTCTTCACTAGTTACGGATATGGCTCCTGTATACATAGGAGCCTTAGTTACGGACAAGTCACGGCAAGGTGCTTTTTTTAATGGCATTTCATTCTTTTCTGGGTATATAGAGCAGGGCCCACTAGGCACACTTGTGCCACACACTAGGCACAAGTTTTGATTTTTCCGAATTCGTTATATTTTCTTTTCTGCTCTTTGTTCCAGGACTTTGATTTTCAGTAAAAGTATTTCAACGTTTTTGCTTGAAATATTCCGATATCGCTAAAGAAATCCTATTTGCTTTAACTATGTCCTTCAAACACGATGTGCTACACAGAATTCACACTATTTTGCACAAACATTTATTGGAAAAGATTGAAAAAAAAAAAGGTCATCAGTGCATTTCTGAGATGATAGAAAGTACGTTTAAGTAAGGAATTCTTGAAATTAATGAGAGTTAACTTTTACCGAAATGCGAAGAAAAATATAGCAGCTACAGAATGTCATTCAGGGCCTTCTGATTGATATCTTTAAATACTTAACCTAAGCAATAAACTTGCCATTTTCTCAGAAAAACCCGATTTTTTTTCATCTCCGTGGAAATATATACATCTTTAATAGTTTAAAAAACGTTGATGGAATTCCAACATCACAGTCATTTTCAATGAAATCCTATTATTTGGATGAAAATGGCTATTTTGAACCAAAAATTGACCCTATCAAAAAGTTCTATTGCAGTATATTTATGGAGTTTTAACGTGCTACATTTATTAATTAGTATTTTATAAAAGACAGTTTAGCAATATCACGGAATTTTTTTATGTAAACACGATCGCCGATATATTTCATTTTATTTTTAAATATTTTCCATTTTTTCAATCTGTTTTTGTCCACTAATATTTTTATATTTCTTGAGCTTTTTATGTTGGGATATTATTTTTAAACATATAGTTGATGAAATTGAGATATATGTTTAGGATAACGAAATTAAATTTTTTTATTTATTCAGGCATTTAGAATTATAAGGCTTATTAGAAATATATTTGAAGAGCATAAATTAGAATTTGATATATTTGCACCCATAGTTGAATCTCTCATTTCAATTAAAAATTAACATCCTTCTCATCTTAATTTTATTAAAAGTACAGTACGCGACCTCTTATCCGGCGTTCCAATATCCGAACTCTCCCAAAACCGGAATACAGCGAAATAATTCCAAATTCTGTGCCAACAAGCGATTATTTGCTATATATTGCACCAAATAGCGATTTTTTTATTTAAAATCGCATAAAATGCTTTTTTGCTTTAATTAGCAATATCAATAAAAAAAATGCATTGAAACATACTATTTTAGAGGGTTTGAAATAGGACGCGCAAACAGCGCACGAAATTCAAAATTCCCGCGCAGAAAAAAATGCCGCGCACTCTCACCGCCACTGATTCTTCTTAAATTTCAAAAACGAACGCGAGGAATTCTCGCGATAGCGAATGAAAATATTCCGTGGATCATGTTTTTTCCGAGAAGTTCCACAATTCCTCTTTTATGGAAAACATCGAAAGTAGCATCATTTTTCCCAAAAATTTCCTATGCGGCTGCATCCGGCTGTCACCCCCGATAGTAGCTCACGGAGGTGACGATCCGGCACGGGCGAGACCATCACATTGACGGTTAGTTATTAGAAGTCTTTTTTTTTTTTAACATTTCAACTAAAGTGGGCCCTCACCATATTCATCTAATATTTCGGCAGAAGCACCTTTGTTCATACGTCTTAAAATATTTTAAAGTACTTTTAATAAAATTAAGAAGAGAAGGATGTCCATTTTTAATTGAAATGAGATATTCAACTATGGGTGCAAATATATCAAATTCTAATTTATGCTCTTCAAATGTGTTTCTAATAAGCCTTTATAATTCTAAATGCCTGAATAAATAAAAAAAATTTAATTTCGTTATATTAAACATATATCTCATTTACACCAACAATATGTTTAAAAGATAATATCCCAGCATAAAAAGCACAAAAAATATAAAAATATTAGTGGATGGAAGCAGATTGAAAAAATGAAAAATATTTAAAAATAAAACGAAATATACCAGCGATCGTGTTTAAATAAAAAAATTTTGCGATATTGCTAAACTGTCTTCTATAAATTACTAATTAATAAATTTAACACGTTAAAACCTCATAAATATGCTGCAATGGAACTTTTTGCTAGGGTCAATTTTCGGTCCAAAATAGCCATTTTCATCCAAATAATAGGATTTAATTGAAAATGATTTTGATCTTGGAATTCCATCAACGTTTTCTAAAATATTGAAGATGAGTATATTTCAAAGGAGATGAAAAAAAAAATGGATTTTCCCGAGAAAATGACAAGTTTATTGCTTAAGGTTAAGTATTTAAAGAGATCAATCAGAAAGCCCTGAATGACATTTTATAGCTGCTATACTTTTCTCTGCATTTTGGCAAAAGTTAACTCTCATTAATTTTGGGAATTCCTTACATAAACGTACTTTCTATCATCTCGTAAATGCGCTGATGACTCTCTTTTTTTGCATCTTTTCTAATAAATGTTTATTAAATTGTGCAAAATAGTGTGAATTCTGCGTGGCACATCGCATTTGAAGAGTGTAGGATTTCTTTAGATCATATCGGGATATTTCTAGGCACGGGCGAGACCATCACATTGACGGCGAGATGCGTCATTCCATTCTTCACTAGTTTCGATAAGAGCCGCGACTTGTCCGTAACTAACTCCTACATAGTATAATACAGGAGTTAGTTACGGACAAATTGCGGCAAGGTGCTTTTGTAATGGCATTTCATTTTTTTCTGGGTGTATAGGGCAGAGCACATTAGGTACAAAGGTTTCGATTTTTCCGAATTCGTTACATTTTCTTTTCTGCATTTTGTTCCGGGACTTTGATTCTCGGTAAAAGTATTCTAACTTTTTCGCTAGAAATATCCCGATATTGCTAAAGAAATCCTACACTCTTCAAATGCGATGTGCCACACAGAATTCACACTATTTTGCACAATTTAATAAACATTTATTAGAAAAGATGCAAAAAAAGAGAGTCATCAGCGCATTTACGAGATGATAGAAAGTACGTTTATGTAAGGAATTCCCAAAATTAATGAGAGTTAACTTTTGCCAAGAAAAATATAGCAGCTATAAAATGTCATTCAGGGCTTTCTGATTGATCTCTTTAAATACTTAACCTAAGGAATAAACTTGTCATTTTCTTGGGAAAATCCTTTTTTTTTTTCATCTCCGTGGAAATATACACATCTTCAATATTTTAAAAAACGTTGATGGAATTCCAAGATCAAAATCATTTTCAATTAAATCCTATTATTTGGATGAAAATGGCTATTTTGGACCGAAAATTGACCCTAGCAAAAAGTTCCATTGCAGTATATTTATGGGGTTTTAACGTGTTACATTTATTAATTAGTAATTTATAGAAGACAGTTTAGCAATATCGCAAAAATTTTTTATTTAAACACGATTGCTGGTATATTTCGTTTTATTTTTAAATATTTTCCATTTTTTCAATCTGCTTCCATCCACTAATATTTATATATTTTTTGTGCTTTTATGCTGGGATATTATCTTTTAAACATATTGTTGGTGAAAATGAGATATATGTTTAGGATAACGAAATTAATTTTTTTTTATTTATTCAGGCATTTAGAATTATAAAGGCTTATTAGAAACACATTTGAAGAGCATAAATTAGAATTTGATATATTTGCACCCATAGTTGAATATCTCATTTCAATTAAAAATGAACATCCTTCTCATCTTAATTTTATTAAAAGTACTTTAAAATATTTTGAAAGGTATGAACAAAGGTGCTTCTGCCAAAATATTAGATGAATATGCAGGGATGTATCTAGAGAAATGTGAGTGGTGGTTGATTTTCCAGAACAATTATAATTGCGAATATAAAATTTCAAAACGAGCTTCGCGTTAATTCGCACACACAAACCGTATTAGTATTGTATACTTTTATATTAAAGAAAAACATTTGATAAAATTGAATATAACTTTTTTTAAATGTAATTATAATATGTATATTTTTTTAGATGAGTGGTGGTCGGCAATTGAGTGGTGGTCGGAAATTCTGAGTGGTGGAAACCCCGACCACCGCCGACCACTGTAGATACATCCCTGAATATGGTGAGGGCCCACTTTAGTTGAAATGTTAAAAAAAAAAAAAAAAGACTTCTAATAACTACCCTGAATAATCAACTTTTTTCAGACATTTTGAATTGATCAGGTATTTTATTTATTATTGTAATTCGAGTTTTTAATTCAAATCTATTTCTTTTTTAAACCTTTTACTTCTTTATGGAGGCATTGCCGTCTATGGATGCACGTTCTTGTGTGATTTGCGTCTTCTACTTTAATGTTATTCTGAATTAGAACCACAGGTGAACATGGCTCCGGGAGTGTTTCCTATGGTGTAAAAAGTTGACTTGTAACCAGGAACTAGGGGTTGCCATCCCTCTAGGCCTTTTATATATTCCCTGTTGGTCTTTTTCACTTTATTCATGTATTCACGTTCTTGCAATTTTTGACTTGTTATTTTCTCGACATTAACTAGCTGCATTGTGCTATTATGTCTTGAATTTGATTTAGTACTATTTGTACATTGATAATTACTGTTTTTTGACATTATTATATATATATATATATATATATATATATATATATATAGGGTGAGTCAGAATGCTTGGGCCAAACTTTAAGGGGTGATAAATTACATCTAAGCAAGCAATTTTTGTCATACAAAACAGGGTCATAACGCAAGAGGTGAACTGCTAGATGTCGCTGACATTGAACACAGTGATGACTGCATCAGAACTAGTCAGGGTTTAAGCCGAGTTTAAAATTTCTTTAGCAAAAAGTTAAAACCTCTTGTTTTATTTTCACATTTTCGATAGTCTATTAGCATTTTGCGAAAAATTCGATCACAGCGGAAACATTGGAACTAGAGAATGAACCTCAATTTGCAGCGCCACTGTTATTCTCTTGTAAAGTAATCAAAAATAATTAGTTTTTTTGCAGACGATTTTTATGTACTTGTGGCAACAGTTTTTAATTGCTTATTCTAGTTGATAGAATTTTGGTTAAAAAACGGTAGAAAAAATAAAAGCTTGGAAGAAATAAACGCATAAAGAGGTGGTTTTTCACACTCATTGTCATTTCTACCGTGGATTGTAGAAGGAATGGCTGGCTTCACAAATCAGAAAAAGGCGGACATGCATTTTATGTATGGTGCTGTGGACAGGAATGCTCGTAAAGCCCAAAGACTATCTGGGGCATTTCCCGACAAGACACGTGCCAGACCGAAAAAGTTTTCAGCGATTGCATTGGTGTTTGTGTGAAACGAGCTTCTTTGTCAGCGGCATGCATGATACAGGATGTTTCAGAAGTGTGAGAATGCCACAAGTTGAAGAGAACATTCTGCAAAGGGTTGAAGATCGTCCGGAAAGCAGCACGAAGGCACTTTCCCATGCCTTAAATGTGTCCCAAAGAACGGTTTGCTGAGTATTACAGAACGAAGGATTACACCCCTACCATGTACAGAAAGTGCAAGCCTTGACATCTGCAGATTATCAGCCACGTGTCAATTTTGCACATTGGTTTCTGCAACAGATGGCAGTGCAGCCTGATTTTAGTGCATATGTTTTATTCATGAACAAATGCACTTTTACTCATGAGGGCATTTTTAATATGCACAATTTTCATGTGTGGGCATCTAGAAATCCGCACGCCACATGTCCACATTCCTTCCAGCAGCGTTTCTCCATAAATGTTTGGGCTGGAATCGTCCATGATCATTTGATTGGCACATATCTTCTACCATGCTGACTGGAAGGCAGAACATACCTTCTATTTTTACAGGAGGTATTGCCACAGTTACTGCAACATGTTCCTGCCAACATTAAAGCATGTATATGGTTCCAACACGGCAGAGCACCACCCCATTTCAGTGTGGATGTGCAGCACACCTCAGATGCAACATTCCCAGGGCAATGCATTCGTCGGGGTGGTCCCATAGCTTGGCCGGCATGTTCGTTTGATCTCTCCTGTCTTGACTTTTTCTTATAGGGCCATATGAAAAGTCTCATCTACAATAGCCCCATTGACTCCGACGAGGATTGCTAGGATTGCTGTTGCTACAGGAGTTGTCCAAGATATGCCGGTTTTTTTTTTTTAAATGTGCAGTGCTCGCTACATCGCAGGTGTGAAGCCTGCATTACTGCTGGTGGTTGCACGTTTGAGCAGTTAAGGGAGGCGAGATATAAAATTGGAGGGGGGCTTACTAAAGTAAAAGTTACGCTCAGGGATTTGTCACGTTAAAGATGCATATCCAGGTGGCATGTAAAAATGGTGCAGAGACTATAGCCACTAGTAGAACCAAAATCGCTCAATTAGGAAACGAAATGTAAAATTGTAGGGGCTAGTTAAGCTAAAAGTTACGCCCAAGGGGTTGACACAAAATATGTATATTCAGATGACATGTATAGATGGTGCAGAGACTATAGCCATCATCAGAATCAAAATCACTGAATTAGAAGCCGAGAAAAGAAATTTGGGGTGCTACCTCAATTAAATTATACGCCCATGGGGTATGTGAGCAATATAATCGCCAACGGAGGGGGGCCAAAATTTCCAGAAAAATAACGTCAGATAAAAGGATCATGTTAAAATTTAATGTTAAAATTTAATGTTGCCGGCTTGTCCTGAGCGAACGAAGGGTATGGGAACAATATTAGATATTTGGCGTGAAATAAAAACAGACATTGCAGTTTTAGTTCTTGATATGTGTTGCGTTTTGAAAGAACCTTTCGCCAAAGAGAAATAAAAGAGTAGTAAAACATGAGGTGGGACCTCTCAAATTGGCGATTACTCTTTTTTGTAATTTTTAACAAATTTTTAGGTATTTTTTAATGTTAAATAGCTGAAAAGTAAGACAGCAGTGTAGGTCAAGTGGCCCCCTCAAACTGAGTGTCCCATTTTACTCATGATGGACAAAAACCCCTAAAATATCATAAATAACTCTCACTTATTCAACTCACTTATTAAAAGAAATAAAAAACATACATCAAAGATTTTTTAGATTTCAAATTTCTAAATCCAATACAATTTCGCCATGAACCAAAACTGAAAGAACTAGGTTAATAGATTTAATAAAAGAAATCAAAATTACAAAAAAGAGTAATCGCCAATTTGAGAGGTGCCACCTCATGTTTTACTACTCTTTTATTTCTCTTTGGCGAAAGGTACTTTCAAAACGCAACACATATCAAGAACTAAAACTGCAATGTCTGTTTTTATTTCACGCCAAATATCTAATATTGTTCCCATACCCTTCGTTCGCTCAGGACAAGCCGGCAATAGGGACGCGGCTTTAACAAATATCTCTGTATTCCCTGCATTTTTCCTTGAAAATTCTATGCACTACAGCATTTGTTAGTCCTCTTTCTCTCAGGAAAACTGTAGTGCAGCCATCTAGTAACATTTTCCAATACTTATTTACAATAATTCTAGATTTAACTGAACAAAAATTCAGATTTTTTCAATAGAAGTTGTAATAAATCTGTATAACTAAAAAAATAATTTGGGGTGTTTACTCAATGGTGTCGCACGTCCCAGCGACTTCCCTCAATAACCGTGCCTGTATGAAACACTGGTTAAATAACGAGTTTCCAAACAAGTGGATGAGCTTGCATGGGCCAGTCGAATTTCCCCCTAGATTGCCTGATATAACAACTATGGATTTTTATTTGTGAGGTCGTTTATGCACAACTGTTTATCTGTCACCTCCCTTAAATAAAGCAGAGTTACACCAATGCATTCAAGATGGTTGTCGTGACATCACCGAACAAGAACTTGATCGAGTGCACAGAAGTGTTATCAGGCGAATGCAGCTCTGTATTGGCATGAATGGAAAACATTTTGAACAAGCATTGTAATCTTTGTGTAACGTTATTATTTCTACACAGTGTAGATACTTTTGTACCAATAACAAAATTATTATTTATTTATGTAATCATTGTTTTCTTTCAAAATTTGTGTATGACTCCTGAAACGTGATCTGCCAACATTTTTCACCTCTGAGAAGCATCAAAAAGTGGTTCAAGTCACCATTTTTGTCTTTTCATATCTCTGGGACTTTTTACGATAAAATACTGAAATTTTGTACATCACCTTATTAGTGTATAGGGCACATTTTACTCATTGGAAATGTTTTTGTACGGGGGCCGTATAAAAATTTTAATTTTGTATTTCTTAAAATATAATTCCCTTGAAAATTTTAATCGATTTCATAAAATTCTGTACCTTTTTTTACGCAACTTTGTAATTTATTATATATGTCTAAGATCAATATTTAAGAAATAAAAGCCGAGGTCAATGTTTTTGGAATACCATGTATATATATACATACACACAGGATGTCCCAAAAAGATTAAAATGCGCTTTAATTCTTTACCTGTTGAAGATAAGTGGGCAATGATGTAAATTGCAAAAATTTTGAAAGTAAGGTAGGAAATAAGACTACGTTAATGAAATAGTCCTGCCATTAATTTTCAAAAGTTACACTTTTTAAATTTTTATACGACCCCCTTAGGAAAAGTTGGTCAATCAGAATTTTTTATTTTTAATGCAACAAGATCATTAACCCCCCCCCCCCCCCCCCGCGCATATCTGTATCTTTAAAATCAACTGAATTATGATAAAGGAAAAAATCTGACTTATGCCACTTTTCCATATCATGTGAAAGCCTGTTTCATCAGTGAAAATAGGGATCATAAACAAATTGATGAATGAAATTGTTGTTTAGATCAAAAATACATTAATATGTGTCAAAATGTTTTATCACAAATGTACCAAAATAAAGCATTACACAGACAGAGATTATATAAAGCTGTGATATTCACTAAGAGGTTGGGTATCTTATGTATTATCATCCAGTTTTATCTTTTTTGTGATATGTCACAAATTTACATTTCTAATTTGATACAGTAAACTCCCGATTATCCGCGTGGCCTTCCGCGAATTTTTCTTTTTTTTTACGACAATCATTTACGGAATGTAGAGATATAAACACGCAACACGCCTTTCATAATCAACAAATGCAAAATCTATTTTTAGAGCAACAATCGGATTGCTCCTATTCCTTTCTACCCCTCCCCCCCAAGGTCACCGAAACCTTTACAATGGACGAATATGCCGTTTGTCAGGTTTCGGACCAGATTGAAGATCGTGGCGAATTCGCCGAGGTCATTTTCTGTACCTCCCTATTCCTTTACGCTTGCCATTTCAAGTCAGAATTGACACCACATCACTTTAGTATGTTGCGGTCAATCTGTGTGCACGATCTGCTCATGTCTGTTTAAACTTGTAATTTTAGCGAAAAGAGAAAAAAAGTTGTCTTATCCATCCAAGATAAGTTAGAGTTGATAAAAAAAATTGAAAATGGTTCATCAAAAAAACAAATGAGCTTGAAGTATGGCATTGGAGAGTCTACAGTTAGAGACATTATGAAGCAAAAAGTTAAACTTAGACAAAAACAAAACGTTAGAGTCTCCACAGGAAGAAGAAGACTAGGAAGTTACTGCATCTGATATGGCAAATTTAACAAAATCTGTTCCTGGAGGAAGTAACGTGGATGAAGATAACATCGTTGAGTGGATCAATTGTGACACAAACAATCCAGGCTTCGAACATCTTACCGATGAAGAAATCATAGCCGGAGAAAAAGGTGTAATTTCGGCTGAGAACGATGAAGAAGATGAGGGAGAAGGGATGCAGAAGAAAATGAGGCATGATGAAGCGCTAACTCACAATGATGGAATCATTAAATACATAGAGGAGCACGACGATTCATCACTTTGCGACAAGATGCTGTTAAAAAAACTTCAATCGCAAATAAAGAAAAGGAGCATCGAAATGAAAAAACAAAAACAATTAACCAACTTTTTTGTAAAAACTTAAGGATACCGTTTATGAAGTCACAACTCTATGTATGTAAGTATGTGCTACTATATTATGATTCTTAAAAATGGTTTAAATGCATTTGTGTGTGGATTTTTGTCCTTTTTCAGCTATTTTGCGGATTATCCGCGAAATTTGCTTATCCATGGTTATCGCGTCACCCTATTCCGCGGATAATCGGGAGTTTATTGTATATGGTTCCTATTCAAAATGTTCAATTTTCAATTAAATATACCTCACTCAATTTTAAAGATATAGATATATGGGTTTTTTAATGATCTTGTTGCATTAAAAATAAAAAATTTCTGAATGACCAAATTTGTCTTAGGGGGTCGTATAAAAATTTAAAAAGTGTAACTTTTTGAGAATTAATGGGAGGAGTATTTCATTAACATAGTCTCATTTCCTACCTTACTTTCAACATTTTTGCAATTTACATTGCCCACTTATTTCCAACAGGTAAAGAATTAAAGTGCATTTCAATCTTTTGGGGATACCCTATATATGTGCATGCCTTTTCTGATTTATAAATTATTTCTATAAAATTTATATACACATATGTATAACATTATAACTAATTATATCTTAAAAAATTATGCTGCAACACAGAAGCATGACATGAAGAATAAGTATTTTACCTGCAGCAGTAATTTCATCTTCTATACCATACTCAGAATTTCCATCATGAATAGGATCATAATAGAAATTATTCCATTTTGGACTTGAAACTGCTGCTATCACCGCACCCTAAAGAATTTAAATAAGTTTTATATCAAATTAAAAGCCTTAAATTAAATCATTTTTATAACAACAGCATATAATACTAAAATAAGATATCAGAAATTAATTCTTTAATCTATTACTGCAAAATTGCCAAGCAGTTTTCAAAACGCTTTCCTTGTGACAACTTTAAATTTTTAAACTTTGAAATGTTTTGTTAAAGCTCTAAACTGCTGGAAGTTAGATAGTACCAAAGCTATGCTGTACAAAGTGTAGAACAATTATAAATTACAATGCTCACTCATCACTGAAGTGATACAGCACTGGAAATACAAGCTAAACTAATATTGAGTTTATTTACTATGGCTCTCTGAGAAAGTTATGAATTTTCATGAATAAAAACTATATTTTAAACCAATCGTCAAAGTTAGCATACGAAAATGGCTTCAAGAACAGAAGAATTCCACTATAATGGTTTGAAATACTTGTAGAGTTTTAGGTTTGCTGAATCTAAGTGGAAAAATAAATTACAGAATTGAAACATATATTTTGAGCTACATTTTGTTTCTTCTTTCTGCACTCTCAAAACTGCAAACATGGAGACAAAACTTTCCATATGTGTTTTGCATATACAATAATTTTTTAATGTTCATAGAAGCATAATTATCAATGAAGAAAAATCATAAAAAATATATAAAAGAATAGAAACACTGTACAGAAGCTAAATTATACACCAGTAGGCATTCCTGTATAATATAATTGTGTAACCAAATACAATACCTTTAAAAATGGCAATGTAGTTATTTGTAAGTCAATTAAAAAAAAAAAAAAACCTCAATATTAAACATTTGTATTTTATATTACAAATGTCAGCAATAGTCATGTCAGCAATATGCACTATACTGTAGAGTTTCCCAATGTGTGATAAATATGTATATAAACATGTAATAAATATGTGCAGAAAGACAATATAAATACGTAGGTAGACACATTATAAATACGTATGGGAGCACATTATAAATACGTATGGGGACACCTTATAAATATGTATGGAAACACGTTATAAATACGTATGGGAGCATGTTATAAATATGTATGTGATACATAATATACAAGTATGTGATGCATAATAAACATGTATGTGGATATGTGTAATATACATGTATGTGATACATACAGTACAAACTCGAAAATCCGGCCATCCAAAATCCGGACGTTTTCAAAAAAAATTTTTTTTTTTGTGTGTGTTTTTTTCCCCCGGACTGACGAAGTCGAGGATTTAAAATAACAGGGTAAGATTATTTATTTTATACGTAAGATTATTTATTTTACCGTATTTTCCGGTCGACTTTCTGAACTCGGAAATGAAACGAAAGTTTAGATGGACGGCCGTAGATCGGCTCGTGGTTGGAGCGTGAATTACGTTGTTAGCGTTAATCCCTCCTCCCCCTTATTCAAGTCACAACTCCCGATGAATTATTTCGTATAAAATATACATCGTTATGTAAATACGGAATTTTTATTATCAAAATTTCCATTCCTCATTATTGAAAAAGGCATTTTTCTGAAACAATGTAATTTTTAATATTAAACACTTTAAAACGTTATCGTAACATTTTATCACAGATTGTTTAATTAAAATTAAAAATCCAGAGAATTCATATTAAAGCTCGCAGAAATTTATTTTGTTCACTTCATAGTATGAATTCCATTCTTCAATGTATTCTGTTTTATCTTCGGAATCTCCTCCCCCTCCCGATTTTTTCATTCTCGTCGAACGTGTCAGCCTGAAATCAACTGTATATTTTGCCTTTTTTGTTTAGAAAGCCATATTTACACACTATATATAGCAAATAAATAACTAAATAATATCGTATCACACAGAACCGAGCAACAAGGTCACACAGACTCTCAAAGGGGTCGGCTGTCGGCTGCGTTTACGATTAGGTTAGGAACTAAGCAAATTCCTTTCTTCACTTTCCCTGCCCCACCATGTCCCGGTGCTGCTGCAGCCTAGTAATGACTCATCGTAATTTAGAAAAATCATTGAGAGGAGAGATATTTTTCTTTTCTTTGGAAAAGATATTTATTTTATCTACTGCGATATTTTTTACATATTTGACTATTACTAATAAAGTTTTTACTTTTTTCAGAGTCATCAGCCTTTTTTAACATAACATTATATATATGCTAGAGAATAAATAAAACTTTTAAGTTCTTATTTTTTGTTTTTCGTTCGTTAATAGCGAAAACGGTTTAAACACATTTACACCTTTAAATATATTGTCAAAAGTGCTAATCCTTGATCTTTATTAAATCTCGGCACTTCATTAAATCTTCCGGCGCTTCATTAAATTTTGACAAAGCCGATATAACGGAAGTTCTGCACTGTGATGATGATGCGCCAATCATAAATAAATTGAATGATGGCGAAATTTGCGATATGATATTAAATAAAAAAAGATCAAAGTAGCGACGATAAATGTGGAGAAGAAATATACCCATTGATAATCTTATGCAAACAATCGATCATGCAATTGAACATGTCTTGAACAAAGAAGCTTTATAACCGAGAAGAAATAATGTCAATCTAAAGAATAAAGAAAACTGCTTTCCCATAAACCAAAATTAATGAAATATCAAATATTAATTCAAATATTTAAACGAAATGATAAAATGGAATTTTATCATTTCGTTTCGTTCACACATTCTAAATTATTAATGTGTATATTTGTATATTTTTTCTTAGAAATTTCTTTTGCCCTATTTTTTAGGGTACTTACGTATTATCGCAACCATGACAAAACGTAATTGATGTATCGTCCAATAAAGGTCCGATCGATTCCAAGGACAACATGCAACAAAGTGATCTGTATGAGGACCCACGTTCGAGCGGGCTCGAACTGGTTGGGGACGTACGCACCGCTGCGACTGTGTCGTCAGACAGGCCGGCTTCGCCGGACCAAGTCATAGAGCATACTAGACTCGCTTCTGGGACCGTCGCACGGCGCAAGGACCGTGACAACATGCAGCCAAGTGATCTGTATGAGGACCCACGTTCGAGCGGGCTCGAACTGGTTGAGAAAAACCCAGAAGCGAGTCTAGTATGCTCTGTGACTTGGTCCGGCGAAGCCGGCCTGTCTGACGACACAGTCCCAGCGGTGCGTACGTCCCCCAACCAGTTCGAGCCCGCTCGAACGTGGGTCCTCATACAGATCACTTTGTTGCATGTTGTCCTTGGAATCGATCGGGACCTTTATTGGACGATACATCAATTACGTTTTGTCAAGGTTGCGATAATACGTAAGTACCTTTTTTAGATTAAATAATATGTTTTAATCGATTAACTTAACTTTTGCCATTATTTTAACTAAAAATAGTGCTTTATAGTGTATTTAGTTAAAATTAAATCTGAATTTTATTCAAATTCTATAATTTGGAAAAATCGAAAATCTGGAATCGGCAAAGTCCGGACGAGTCCGGATTTTCGAGGTTGTACTGTAATAAACATATATGTAGATATGTAATAATAACATATGTGGATATACGTAATAATAACATATGTGGATACATAATAACATATGTGGATATGCAATAATAACATATGTGGATATATGTAATAATAATGTATAAGGATATGTATTTATGGCTTTTTTGCAATGGTTGGTATACCGTATTCTAATGTACCATTTTCCGTAATAGTTACATATGCTTGATATGTAAGAATTACGTATTTGTGCTACTTGGGATATGAAAATACCCAATTTAGTAGCCATCTAGCCGATTTACTAAAATACTGTAAGGCTGAATCTTATCCAGATAATTTTGTTAATTATCACTATAGAAATTTTAAATTCAATTTATAAATTAGTCAATTATCGTTTTAGTCATCTTTTTAATTACTATAATAACCTTTTGTGTATATACTTCTTATATTAATATTTTTATAAATATTCTTGCAGTTTTTGACAAATCATTGTGATAAGTTTTAGATACATCTTATTTAACAATAATTATTTAATAAATAATTTAATTATTTATTTCTTCATTTCTTTAATTCCTGGAGTTATAATTTATTTGTATACCTATTATCAATTGAGTACCAAGCTTCTTCAAGAGTATTTCCAAACATTCTCATCAGATGGTGCTGTTTACAATTCTATCGAGTATTTTTCTTTTGTTAGTTCATTGCAATATTCAACATCAAGAATGAAGGTGATTACATGTAATTTTTTATTTCTAATCGCATCCTTATTAATTAATTTGTTTAATATTGTTATATTTAGTTTATTGTACTCTCATCCTCCATTTTTCATTTTCCCCTTATTATTCCCATTATTATTTCTATTTTATAATGTGTAGGATCTTTTTATGATGTTTCAACCACATGGTTGAATCATAATATGAAACATATTTAGAACCTCTGTGGATGTAAAGATTCTTGGAAAGTAACATCTACAGAGGTTCTATCCAAATCCATCTATTCAAATTTACATCTTTTCTTCATTAAATTTTTGTCATTTTAATATTTTGGATCTCCATTTACCATTCCTTTGACACAAGTGCTTAGATTGCATGTATCATTCTAGTAAACTATTAATTTAATTCACATGTTTTGTTACTTATATCACCTTTTAGTATAAAATTAAGATCAATTTTAATTCTCTGGTATCATTGTTTTCTTTTTGTTAGATATTATATTTCAAATC
Source organism: Amaurobius ferox (assembly GCA_951213105.1). Taxonomy (NCBI): domain Eukaryota; kingdom Metazoa; phylum Arthropoda; class Arachnida; order Araneae; family Amaurobiidae; genus Amaurobius; species Amaurobius ferox. The sequence goes on from OX578133.1 coordinate 56,948,177, forward strand.
CTCTTTGACAGATATCTCATTTAATCTCTTTAATGTTATTGAACTAGGGTATGCCATATATTTCATGTTCTATATATTAGCTTCCTTATCTATATATTTTTATTATATATATATATATATATATATATATATATATAGTAGTATATATAGTATATAATATATACATATATATATATATATATATATATATAGTATATATAGTATATATTATATATATATATATAGTATCTTAGAAACAAGATGAGATGTCTGATTTTTTTTCACAGATAGGATATCACAATTAAACACTTTGAACACTTATAATTGATTACTATAATTAATAACTACCATCTCAATTTTATATCTTTCAATACTTAAGGAGCTTTATTAATTTCACTGGTTATCCAAACAAATTAAAATCATCAGTTTTAATTGCTTGGATGAACAAAACATATTTTCTTTGAAGAACAAATTCCATTAATTTCCAAGAGCTAAATATATGTGTTGCGTACCTTCAGTTTTCTTCTTGCATTGAAACGCTTGAGTTCTTCAACTGTTTGTGACAGATGAGTTTTGGGGGCACAACGTTCTCGTCCCTAAAAAAGAAAATTTATTCTTATTAACATTTAAATAAACCAAAAGTGTAAATAAAATGAAAAATTATATTCGACTAATTAGCACAGTTTTGGCTTCCGAGAGTGTTGAAATGCATACATAAAGATGCACAAATACTCTTAATATATTTTAAAAGTTGAAAAATTTGTCTTTAAATATATATTTACTGATTTTTTCAATTATCAAAGTTTAATGTTTTCACATTTTTATAAGACTACTTGATCTATTAAGTAAATATGATTTCAACTACTCACATCAAATGTTTCTAAAATTGTGGGGACAGCATAAAATTCTATTCATGGAACATGCACAAGTCTAAGAACAAAGTTTTTTTGTGTAACATGTTAGGCATAGAATCGAAACCCATGCAGGGTACCATGCTTTGGGATCGAAACCTATGCCTTGGTATATATATGACCAAATAAACTAAAAAATTCTAATGTGTACAGCACATCACTTTTCCTACATAATATATGTACTTTACTTCTTTCAATGTGAAATAACGAAGGACTAGTTCCATGGCACAATGTTTTTAACATTGAAAAATGAACTGACATTTGGCAATTTTCTGGATGACAACATGTACAATTATTTTATAGTACCAATTAACTTATATTTTGCACAAATATAACTTCATAATTGGAAATATTGCTAACATATGCTAAGCAATATATACTACTATATTAGAATATGTTACATTAATTATTATTAATTTATCAATTTGGCATCATTTTAATAACTTTAGCATCATTTTTGCCAATTTGGTGACATTTTTGTCAATTTGACAGTACATTAAAAAAATCAGTAATATTTCACAAAATTATTTGCCAAATTTGGTGCCAAGGGTTACATATTTAATGATACTACTGTTCATTTTTATGCACTTTTTAGATACATTTATTTGAAAAAAGTGCAATATCCCAAATACAGTTGAAGCTAATGTTCAAAAGCTTGTGTCATTCGTTTTAGAATAAAAAATTACGTATAAAACGATTATATATTTAACATTATTAAATGTTCTGATTTTTTAAAAAATTCATTCAAAAATTTGGCAATCTTCCAAGAGTTTGACAGCGCTTAAAATCAGGCTTCCAGTATTCATGGATCGTAATAATCATACCAATTGTTCAAAACACTCCATTTGTTCATGAGATATTATATCCACAGACTCACGGACACATCACCTCTTAAAGCATTTGATTCGGGTTCAAGAATACTCTCGAAACATGCTCTTCCATCGATAACTCAAATTCGAATTTTCAAATCCATTACAATTCTACCTTTCTATTACCTTTTCTATATATTATACAATTTATGCAGGGAAAGTAAAAAGAGGAGTGGTAAAAATAATATTTGCAGGCAATATTAAATACTCAAAATTTTATTTTTAATTTTAAACAAACTATATATAAAATTGATGTATTTATTATGAAAATTTAGTTACGAGGAAGAGAAGCACCTTGCAATAAATAGGACCTGTACTATATGGTACAAATAAAACAAATTTCATTCTGGGTAAAATCAACACAGCCCCCAACTTGATTTCTTTTTTTAAATTGGCTATTTTGCTGTTTATTTATATACATAAACTGTACTATGCAAAATTTAAGCTTCCAATTTGCTTTATTTGGTGACTTTTTATAATTCTAGATCTAGATGTCATTTTTTATTATTCCAGAGATATTCAAACATTTGTATATTTTGACTTAATACAGCGGTTGTGCTAAAATAAGGATAGTATAACCTGTCTTACGTTACATGACCATGTCAATGATATTTTTAAATTTCAAGATAACTAGATTTGATAATTAACCTTTATGAAAATACACAATACGTACCTTTATAATTTTTTTTTTAAATAATATATTTTGTTGATACAGTATTTATCTCTATTATACAAAAATTTAGTTGGGAGAACAAGAGGCTTCTAGTGAAATTTTTTTAAAATAAATATATATTATATGAAAAGTTACAGTTTGGTGGGCAGTATCTTTTCTGCTATCATGAGTGCCTACAGTATGGGATATGATGGACACTTGCCCCTCCTGGATTTTGAATTTATTTTTTTGTAAAAGGCCAACTGCATAAAAGATTTTTTAAATTAATGTCAATAACATCTATGCTTGGGGTTTCTGTGGCAGAAATCTGAGCATTATGAAAAATGTAAACACTTTGGATGGTTATACTTCCAAACCTAATATATAAAAATGTAATAGTTTTCTTGTTTTATTGAAAATATGGTCCAGATAATGAATATATAAAAATAATTTCAATATTTTAATACTTTGAACTTTCTTTTCAAAAAACTGAAAAGTACCTATCTGAACGAGTGTTTTATGTTTAATTCTTACTTTCAATCGAAATATCCTCCAAACTATAAAAGATAGATGTAAATAGTAAGCAACAAAAATATGAGTTAAGAAATTTAGTTTCTAAATATATTTATACACAGTAGAGTCACGTTATTGTGACCAGCAGCTAATACGGAGTAGGATTCAAAAGTTCCTGGAGTGAGTCTATAGCTTAAAAAATATTATCAATTAAAATGCTGAAACACATCCTCCTTCGAAATAAGACCCTTGCGCAACAACACACTTTTGCCATTGCTTGTAAAGATCATCGAAACACTTCTGGAATCCATTTTTGGCCATGCCCTTTAATTCAGCTTGCGATGCACTTTTAACTTCATCTGCGGATTGAAATCGACGATCCTGCAAGTGACTTGCCAGTTCAGGAAATAGGCTGAAGTCGCAGGGAGCGAGATCAGGGAAGTAAGGAGGATGTGGCAAAACAGTTGTTTGAGTTTTCGCAAGAAAGTCAGCGATGAGGAGGGATCGATGCGCAGGAGCGTTGTCATGCAAAAGCACCCATGATCTGACCCCTTTTGGACTTCGGTTAACATGCGGGGAACAATGTGTTGACATACCCTATGCATGTTAAGATCCATTGACATGTGGCATCGGATATCCCAACTGATTCTGCTATTTCCGCTATTGTTTGCTGACTGTTCCCACGTACCGTCGCAGAAACCTGTTTTCAACGGTGCAGAAAGTCTGACGCCGGCCAACGCATTCGTCGTCATTGGCACTTTCCCTGCCTTCTCTGAAACGTCGATACCACTCAAAAGCTTGTGTTCACGATAATGTATCACTGCCATACACATGTTTCAACATTTCGTAAACCTCCGTAGCACTCTTTCCCAAGCGAACACAAAATTTGATATTAATTCTCTGCTCAACAAACGCCATTTCTTTCAATTGCCGGTTACTAAGTGTACCCGTCTACAAAATACGATGCCACGGCAAGCCACCAACCACGTGATTTGGGTCAAACCACTTTTAGAAGAGGGGGAGAACTTAGTAACACAGAAACATTATCGTAGTCGCTCTACTACAAATATTTTTTAAGTTACAGACTCAGTCAGGGAACTTTTGAATCCTACATCGTATATGGAGTAACTGCCATGTGCAGCACAGACAGCAGCTAAACGGGCTGGGAGTGGTTTAATAAGGTGCTGGAAAGTGCTCACAGGTATGTGGAGCCATGCTGATTGCAGTACATCTGACAGCTGCTGGAGGGTACATGATGGAGAATCCATAGAGTGAATAACCCGATCGAGGTGGTCCCACAGATTCTTAATTGGGTTTAAGTCTGGTTAATTAGGGAGTCTGAGAAGTACTTTCAAGTGTTCACTATGCTCTGCCAACCACTCCTGGACAGTTCTCGCTGTTTGATATGTCACATTCTCATGCTGGTAGATCCGATCTGCCTCAGGGAAGACAATTAGCATGTATGGATGTATGTGGTTTGCAAAGATGGATTCATAATGAATTCAATTCCTTTCCCAGATATGAGTGGACCTAGAGAATGCTAAAAAAATATTCCCTAGACCATAATACTGCAATCACCGCCTTACAGTCTTCCAGCAATGGTACAAAGAACAGCATAAAAGAGCTTCCAGTAATGGTACAAGCCAAAGTCCATCCATTCGATGAAGCAGAAGATGTGACTCATAGGAGAAGGAAATTTTTTGCCAATCAACAGAGGTCCATTTCCAATACTATCATGCAAATGTAATCCTTTTCAGCCAATGCACCTTCATTAGAATAGGTACAGTGACTATCCATCTGCTTCAGAGGCCCATACGTAGCAGGGTTTGCTGAACCGTTGTTTGAGACACACTTCTGGTAATCCCCTGGTTTATTTGTCCAGTAAGTTACTCCATTGTAGCATGTTTCGATAACATATAATTAAACTGTAGGAGTAAAACCATGAAGTATAAATGTTTTCTTACAACTAAAGATGCATTGGACTATTTTATGCTCTAAATTTAGGAAATAATTCTTGTACATTATTTATTAAGCCACAATAGTGCTTTTACAGATGAAGAGACTATCAAATCAATGATACATGTCTCGTAGAGAATAGACTGGGAAGGTTTTTAGGGGAAAGGGGGATTATTTTAGAGGTAGTTATGGGGGAGAGGCCATTTTAATTATTATATTTATTATTCCAAAATTAACTAAAAGGCAGTTTTAAAAGGTCATTTTAGGGATATTTGCCTAAAGCTATTCCACAACATTCTTAATTAGTACTTAGAATGTAACAAGAGTTTTCTCACAAAGACTACTTATATCTATTACATATATTTAGATATAAACAGTAAAAATATGTATGTATAAATATACAGGGTGGCCATAATTAAAGTAGAGGTATTTAGAGCCCGATAGTGAGAAAACTGTTATGCCAAACTCAACAAAATTTGCAGTAAATACTATTTAGACTATGGGGTTTTGATTTATTAAAAAAAAATCATATTTTTGCCACTACGGGCCAAAGTGGCACGTGTAAGGTCCATTTTTGGAGTAAAAAGTTTTGATTAAATTATCACATCAATCCTTGAGATATTTAAATAGAAAATAATACAGAGCGACCAAAAGTTGATGTAAGAAATGTTATTAGTATGCCTAAGCCCATATTATTACATTAGTTATGTTTGTAATGGTAACGAGTCTGGTATTATGTTTGATGTCATGTAGCCACATGTTTGCTTTGTATTTATACAAGCTTTATTTACAAGCTTTAGAAAAATAGCTAAAATTTACAAGCTTCAGAAAAATAGATTCAAGTGTTAAAGTTGCCATGATGAAATTTGAGTTGAAGGTGTGGGGCATGTTGACATTGAGTTGTGTGAAGCAAATGGTGGATTACATGCATCCATGGACAATGTTTTATACGTACCTGGATTAGACAGAAATCTCTTATCAGTTGGTAGAATTGAAGAGCTTGGACTTAAAATACAATTTATAAATAATTAAGCCATGGTTATCATGAAAAATAGGCAGATTTTGCTGATGGCAAAACACAGTTACAGACTTTAAGCAGTTGAAGAACACCGTAAAGTCGTAAAATTTGTAAAACTCATTGATAAATCCTTGTTGCATTGCTGACTTGGATACCTCCATTATAATGTCATAAAACAATTAAGAAGTGGAACACAGCATTGCATATAGACTGAAGAACTCTAAAAAATGTATTCTATCTGTATGATTGAAAAAATGAAGAAAATAAATTTTCCAGAAGGTAATACCATCAGAGCAAAAGAAGTATTGGAATTAATCTGCTTTGACGTAATTGAAGAAATAGAACCAACATCAGGGGGGGGGGGAGGAATCAAAGTACTTCATTACTTTTATTGATGACTACTCTTGATATACAGTTGTGTATCCAATGAAGGCAAAAAGAGATGCCCCTAGTAAATTTGATAAATATAGGTGGACGGTTGAAAACCTCTATAAATGTAAGATAGGAATACTAAGAAGCAACAATGATGGTGAGTATGATAGCAGAGAAGTTGATGACTATCTACTTAAGCATGGAATATGAAGACAACTAACAGTTCCTAATACCCCACAGCAAAAAGGCGTTACCGAGAGGATGAATTAGACATTGTTGATTATGACTAGGTGTTTGTTAATTGAATCAAGACTCAAAAGAACTCTATGGGCTGTAGTATGTACAGCAAGCTACATTAGGAACAAGTGCCCCTCTAAATTTATTGACAGAACTGCTCCTGAGACCCTATGGTTTGAAAATCAAGCCTCACTTGATCATCTAAGAGTGTACGGTTGCAAAGCATGGAGTGTGGTTAATCGCAGATACAGACACAGTAAATTAGACCCTAAATCTATAGAGTGCATATTTGTGGGCTATCCAGATGGAGTTAAAGGCTATAAGTTATGAGAAATGAAGCGTAACACTTTTTTTGTCAGTCTGAATGTAATTTTTCATGAAGATGTATTTCTCTGCAAGAAAGAGCAGAAATCTGTTCAAGACACAGAAAGCCAAAATATCAAAGATACTGCTATAATCCACGTTGAGAATAAAGAAGGTGATGATACGTAGAGTTGGAATCTTGAAGCTGATTACATGAAGGGGAGATTGATATAACTCCACTAACGAGCATAATAATGAATGAAAATGAAATGCCTAATGTAAACTGAGACTCAACAAGTATGCAAGATGTAACATCAACTCCTGCAAACACCCCTGTTAGTGTTCCATCCTCTAACAACACAATGACTTTAGGTGGTTATCAACATCAAGATGTTCAGATCAGTTGGCAATAAGGAAACTAAAGCAAGTGACATGTCACTTATATAATGCAGTCAAATGGCAAGATTCTGCAGGGGTGGTTATTCAGAGGGGCCGTGCAGACCCTTTTGATCAAGCACCTCAAATTATTTTAGTTATATAGGTTAATTACAATTTTTAAGGACATTTTCTGAATTTTATTTCAATCGAAAGTCGAATTATTGGAAATAAGTGATAAAATTGTCACAAGATGGCAGCACTAAAGCTTTGACTCTCAAAAAAGTCTCCTGTGCTTTTTTCATACCATGTTAAATCTATAGGGGGAAATACTGCATTACAGGGAAAGACGAGGGAATTTTAATGAGGGTCGCGTCCCTTTATTGCCTCTGGCTGATAGAACGAATGGTATGTTAATATAACAGCAATAGAAATTCGAGTTAAAAAAACAGACATTGCAATATTGCAATTCAACGTGTGCAGCGTCGGTGTCTGCACTTTAAACCAAAGAAGAAACTAATACTGTGAATGACTGACTCGAATTGGCTAAGTTTCGCTAATTTGGCCTCGAATTTTTCTTGATAATTGTGTGTTCTTTCTCTCGCTTCTTTTTAAAATAATAAATTTGGATGTTTAAATAAATATTTGAAAACAAATTACTGTAATTATGTAATTCTGATTTATTTTATTGATTCTATTGACCTAGTTCTTTCAGTTTGGGTTCATGACAAAATAGTTTAGCATTAGATTTAGATACAGAAAATAGAAATTCAAAAAAGTTTCTATACACATTTTATGCTTTTTACTTAATTGAATAAGTGGGGGTTATTTATGGTATTTTGGGGGTTTCTGTTCTTCATCTTCGGTATAAAATGAATTGTTTGGAGCACTCAGTTTAGTTTTGACTTACCCAGCCGTATTACTTAATGAAACTGTTTCACTCTGTAAGCGTCCGGGGGAGGGGGGGGGGAGTCATTTTTGATGTAGGGTGGTTCTGTCCTTCGGGAAGGGGATCATTTCTGATTTAGGGTAGTTCTATGTTTTGTTTGTGATGAATTGCAATGCGTTTGACCTCTTAATTGTTTAAAAGTCACAAGAATTGTATTTGTGGCATACCCGTGGATATTTTTAGTGACACTTTCAGAAATGTGTTGTCTGAGGGTGTGGGTCTCTTGACTTACTTGGCTGTTTTACTTTTTCAGCTATTCAACATTAAAGATTGAAAAAATTATAAATATTTCTTAAAAAATGTTAATCAATTTTCAACCTGATACTTGATTCTTTGAGCTGACATTGTTTTCCTTAAAATCTCCCCCCCCCCCCCCCCTCCTTCACCGGCGACTACTCAATCCCTTTGGTTTTACTTCTAATTTCATTGAAGACCAATATTGCTCCGATACTCCCTGGGCGTAAATTGTACTTGAGGTAGTCCTAAAATTTCTCCTCTCGCTTCCTAATTAAGAAGTGATTTCGAACCTACTTGTGACTATAGTCTCTGCACTATCTATATGTGTATTGCCTGGATATGCATATTTTTTTATTCAAACCCCCCTGAGCTTAAATTTTAGTTTAACTAGCCCACACGGTTTTACATCTCAGTTCCTAAATTGAGCAATTTTGAATCTTCTGGTAGCTACAGCCTTTGTACCATCTAAATATACATCTCTTTTGTATCAATCCCCTGGGCGCAACTTTTACTTTATGTAGTCCCCCTCTAATTTCACATCTCGGCTCCTAATTGAGCGATTTTGATTCCGCTGGTGGCTATAGTCCCGGCACTATCTGTACATATGAACTGGATATACATATTTATTGTGTCAGCTCCCTGGGTGTAACTTTCAGTTCGGTTAGCCCCCCCCCCCCTATTTCTTATTTCGCCTTCTAATTGAGCGATTTAAATTTTGCTGGTGACAATTACTTAGCTATACAACCTTATTATGTCAACTCCCTGGGCGTAACTTTTACTTTGAGTAGTCTCAATTTCATATTTCAATTTTACAAAAAATGCATCGTCTTGCTTCTTGAAATATCCGTGTACAACATTTCAAGGTTGTATGATGTTTATATTTTCTGCTACAGACCTTACACACACGTCGACACACAAACATCGTCTGTTATTATGTAATATGAAACAACCATGGTGGAAGAGGGGAGACTCCCTCTTTTTCATATTTACATGTTTATTTATCTTAGTGACTCTTGCTCCAATTTTGATGCAATTTTCACACTGTATTTTCTACTCAACAATGGACCCACTCGATCTACTCACTCTAAACTTTGATCCACTTTTGTTGCACCTGCGCAACGAGCTAACTACTTATTGCTATAAAAAACAGTTGCTATATATAGTGACTGCTAGCAGCTAGAACTCGGTAGTATCATATGAAAGACGAAGAGATAAGCATAAAGCATATGAATTTTCTATAAATTCCAAATTCATTCTTAAACTTGTATTAAAAATAGTTCTTTTGTTTCTACATATAAACGGCCATAGATTTAGTTGGTTTCCACTCTCTAATTATGTTACTGTTTGGGTTACAAGGACGATCAGGTGCAAAACTGTTAGCCATAGAGTGTATATGAGAAAAATTGTGTGCATTTTAGGTGTAAAAACGTTTGTGCTAATCATAAAATACTGCACATACATACGACTGAGAGTATCTAATTTTTACAAATTTGATACAAATGTATTTATAAATATATTCAAATAATTTCCATGGTTGCAATAGGATCTTATTCATTTTAAGGAAACTTGCACAACGTATATCAGTACAAGTAAAATAATAATTTGGTATACAGCTGTTTCGAGGTAATACTGGAACCAATTTATCAGTGCCAGACAAACAACGAACTCGAAGTCTAAAAGACGTAGTTGGCACAAACTGAGGAATATATATATATATATATATATATATATATATATATATATATACATAGATGAGCACCTCCATCTACATGTAGTTCACGAGCCGCCACTGAGATTCTGTAAAAGACCCAATAACGATAGAACAAGCTCTATCATCTCCAGAAGCAAATGAATGGGAAATGGCCATTCAAGAAGAGTTAGAAAACTTGAGATGAAATGATACATGGGAAATAGTACCATGACGTAAAGGAATAAGAATAGTGAAAACAAATGGGTTTTCAAAAAGAAGTTTGACAAAAATGGCAAATTAAAAAGGTATAAAGCCAGGTTAGTTGACTGTGGTTTCACACAAGTAGAAGGAATTGATTTCAATGAAATTTTTTCAGCAGGTGTGAAGTTAAAATATATTAGGACATTGCTTGCACTCACAGTGGAGCATAGCTGGAAAATTTATCAGCTGGATATCACAGCAGCTTACCTAAATGGAGTATTAAAAGAGAATACATACATGGAACAGCCTACAATATGCACAGATGCGGATGAAAAAGAATATGTCTGCTTGCTAAAGAAAAGAGTCTGTGTGGTCTACATCATTCAAGAAGGGAGTGGAATGCTCACTTCGACGAATTCTTGAAATCCATTGGACTAATAAGATCAAAAGCAGACCCATGTGTATTTCACCAAACAACAGGACTTAATTATTGGAGTTTACATTGACAATCTTATTATTTTCTCAAATGATGATGTAAACATTCAATCTTTCAAATCTAAGATAAATAGAGTCTTTAAAGTAAAAGACTTAGGAAAAGTTAACCACATATTATCCACGAAAGCTGAATATCATGACGATGGGACACTCACCCTAGACCAATCTGCATATGCAGATGAGCTGTGTTGTGCTTAGATTCAGAGATTTTCATTATCTAAGGTTTTTAAGGTTCAAAATTCATGATTTTCCCCCTTCCCTTCAAAATTCAAAATTAATTTATGGTTATTGAATATTTCGACGATTTATCTCGTATTAACGTTTATTTATTATCCCTTTCATACATTTTTATATTCCAAATTACGCGCACGAAGTATCTACAAACGCTAAAAGTATTCATAGAATCCTTTACTTATTCGCCTGTGCCCCTGTAATTTTCCTTTTCGGCCTTACGCCTTCACTTTTCGAACAGCAATTATATTACTCTGAAAGCGAAAAATAACGCTCCTTTTTGACCATTTCATTGCTTATCAGTTGAGTTGATGTTTATTCCAGATCTTTTGGGGTGCCTAAAATTCCGTAGGGTTGGCGCCGCGGAGCAATGAACTTTGGCGGGAAAAACGGGGTAGCTAGCTTGGCGGCATTTTCATGCCGCGCGGTTCGTTGCGAAGTGTCCCATTTTTTAATTCCCCAGCGTATGTGAGGCGCTCTGTGTGCGGCGCAAGTTTTTTCACTCGCCAAGATTGGCGTCTCCTGGGAGGCGAAATTTGGTTGGCATGTTTGGAGCAAACGGGGGAAGGCTACGAAAGACGTCAAGTGCGACCTCAAACATTCAATGTTTGGTGTGTAAAGATGAAGCAAACTTACAGGCGAATTTGCTCCCGCACAATCTCACTCCAACTCCCGTGACGCATGCGCATTAGCTCGGGGGAAATAGTTGTGTACCAAGCAGGGGGGAAATGGGTTATTTCTTTTCTTCATCGCAAGTCAATGTGTGTGTGGTATATTTCCACGTGGTCCGAATTTATTACAATTTTAAGCTGTTAATTTAATATTTTTATCACTTCTTTTACATGGTTGACATGTATTTAGTCGTGTATTACAATTCTGGGCTGTGTACATTTGATTTTCCGATTGTAATTGTTTTAAAATGACCAATTTGCTGAGTTTCTTGCAAACACAAAAGGTACGTGAATTATTTCTATCCTAAAAGTATTTAATCTATTGTTTTATTTAGTATGCATATGTAGTCGCAATAAACACCTTTAGAAATAAGGGATCTTGTCGTTTAGGATTCTTATCATGATTATATTTATTCATTGTATACTTAGAATTTTGATTCTACTAATCTACTGCCAGTTGATTAAAATAGCTTGACATAAGCCAGTTGATTAGCTTGTTTGAGATAGAATTATTTTTAAATTTCTGTCTGTTCAGGTTGATTTGCTGGATGTGTTGAAGCAGATAGCATTAGAAATAAAATACTATTAGATTATTTATACTGTGTAATGACTATGCTATGCTTTTAATTTCTACTGATTTTAATGAGTCTCCAAATACATTAATTAACAAGACTTTTTCTTATTTGGATTATTTGATAAAATAAAGAGTGGAATGACTGTTTATTTTCCGAAACATTGCCGTTGCTTAAAAATTTTGGCCCCTCAATCATTTAAAGCAAAATATTCAATTCATACAATTTAGTATTTTTTAGTTGTGTTAAATTTTAAGTAAAATTAAAAATAGTTTATAAATTTTGAATTCAAAAAGCTGAAATTTTATTTTTATCTAATTTGCTAATTGGATTTTTGATTATAAAGGGGCCGGTGTAAAGAAATCTTATTTTCTTCATTTTTCAATCACAGAATAGTAGTTTGAAACTTTCATATATTTTAAAGCTATATGTTAATGGTGTCACTCAAAATATACAAATTTGAGTTATCCTTTTCAAAACTAATTTGATTATGAATTAAAATTATTTCTTGAAATATGTTTATACCCTTAATTTTTTTTCTTTACATTCTTAACATTTTCTTTATTAAAACTAAGGAATATATATAAAACAATAATCTGTTAAAAATAATGTTTATACCATTTCATAAGTGAAGGCAAAGGATTAATTAGGTTTTCCTTTCCGTTAAGGAAAAATTCACATATTTCACTAATATGTAAATTTTATTCTAATTTTTTTATCAATAAGTAAATAACATCTGTTTTCAATATATTTTACAATCAGTGAAAACATTAATTTTTTATCAATATGAAATTAATGTGAATATTTTAAAACAAATTCAGAAAATATAATTTTGAAAACAAATTGAAAAACAAATGCATTCCATACTCTTTTTTTAATTTCTTCATAACATAAAATATTTTTCCATGTTATACGAACAATTTTGACCTCTCGATCATTTAAAGCGAAGTAGTTTATTCATACAGTACGGCAATATTTTAGATTTTTACTAAATTTAAGGAAAAACTATATATGTTTGTTTTGTAAATTTAACAAATCATGTTATACAAAATTTATGAGAAAGGAATATGTAACGTAATCAGTTTTGCATAATCTTTGAAAAAATAGTCTATACTGAAATCACATCAGTATTATTACTATTACAATACCGCAAAAAAGAAAAACAAAATATTTTATGTTACAGTCTTGTACAAAAAGATTTCGTAGGCATTAAAAAAAAAAAAAAAATAGGAGGAAAAGCTGAGGTGCAACGCGTTGCGGCCCCGGAATGTTGTTTTCTCTGCATACCTCCGTCAATTTCTCATAGCGCATGCGCCGGATTTCGTGTTTACATTAGCCCAATGGAAGCTTCCCTTCTTTATATGTATATTCTTTGTTTGGAGTTCGGTCTCTGAGATTAGAGCAGAGAGGTTGGAAAAAGATTTTGGGGCCGCGGCCGGACCTCACGCGGAGGGGCCGCGGTCGCCGTAAGAATGTTTTGAGTTGGATTCTAAGAGCAGATTAGAGAGGTTGGAAGGAAATTTGAAGTGCCGAGCCGGGGCTCATGCTGAGTGCCCGTGCTCGCCCGAAAGAGGTTTTGAAGACCGCGAAAAATTCTCACGCAAGTTTAGTTTCTTTGAATTTACGAACTGTTGGCTTTAATAAATCCCGATGCAACAGAAAATCCTTCGATTTTACGAACTGTTGGCTTTAATAAATCCCGATGCAACAGAAAATCCTGCGGTCGGGATGACTCTGGGAGGTACGGCTAAGATCTTAAAAATGTGCTATTGATGACACAGTGGTGTTCGTTTTTCTGCGAGTGTCACATCCACCAATATGCCTACTGCAAGTGTTTTCTGTTTTAATTGCCAGTACTACAGATGGTGTTCTTTTTCTGCAAGTGTTTGTTCTAAAGAGTAGTGTCACATCCAACAAGGTGCCTACTGCAAGTGTGTGTCCAAGAGTACCAGTGTTTATAACAGCCCTTTCAAATCTACATCTTCGTCAAAAGTGGTTTTTTTTTTCAAAGTGAATCGTTGACCTAGGCAGGGCCTTTTAAATTTGCATTTTTATCACAAGTGTTTGTCAAAGAGTACCATTGATCACAACAAGCCGTTTCATATCTACATTTTTATCAAACTGTTACATGTTTTTAGAGTGTGACATGATGTGTGAACAAACAGGAATTTTACATTTTTCTATTTGGTGATGACTTTTGTTGTTCTGGATTTTAATCATTTGTAATTTTGTCATTCACCATTTGTGTTTCGTTTTATTATTTTGAATTATTCATTTAACATTTTTAGTGGTGGACAGCTCAGGCAGACCAAACTCTGGTCTTCAGACCAGAGTGGATTCTGTTCCCAGGGTTATTTTTATTAAATTACAAAGTTAAAAGATTTTAATTTGGAGCAATGTACTAACTTAACTTTATGCCACTATACAAATAATGAAATCTTATAAATGGATCAGATGTTGAATTTTTAATTGTTAATAAAAGTTAATTTTTAATTTAACAAATGAGTTGTGGATTCTTTATGTTGGCTGTGCTATTTATGTATTTAAAAGGTAAGTGGAATTTTTAGAAATATTAAGAAGTTGGAATGTCTTTGAAAGTGTAACATGGTTCAGCACAGACCAAGCTGTAAGTAACAAAGTATATAAAGAAACTAAATAAATAATAATATTAAAAGTAAACTTTATTGATTAATAAATCTATACGATCACAGGTTAAAAATAATGTAAATAACTTAAAGAATAATAATAGTTAAATAATATAAATAAATAAACTTGTGTGTGAATCAAAAATGAAATAATACTTAAAGTATAAATAGTAATCTATAATTAAGTAAATAAATAGTAAAATTTCAAAAGGAAAGGAAAACCTTCACAACAGCTGTTGACTACCTTCCCTATGACTGATGTTAAGAGAGCATCTACACCTTTAGATCCTGAAAAGAAATTTAGCCGATCATCAGATGGCGAAGTAATGAACCCTGAAGATACCCACAGATATCGATAAATTACTGGAGGACTTCTGTATTTAACTGGTGGCATGAGGCCAGACTTAAGTTTTGCTATGATGCCAGTTCAATAATAGGCAAAGTAAAGAACACTGGGCCAGTGTCAAGCATATATTATGATATATGAAGCAGATGAAAGACTACAGCCTAACATTCAGAAAAACAGGAGAAAGTGTGACAGTGCTTTGTGATGCTTTGTGGTCACAGACAGAAGTGGTGATGTGTGGTGATTATGTGGTTCAGTTAGTAGGTACAATAATTTCTTGGAGTAGCAAGAAACAATGGTCAACTGGGTTCTGGACAGTAGAAGCAGAATACATAGCGATGTGCCACACTGTGAAGAAAGTTCTTTGGTTGCAAAATTTCCTATATGAAATTAAAGCTAGTGAGAGTATTCCATTACCACAAACTATACACATGAACACTCAGGGTGCTATTTCCATAGTAAAAAATCAGAGTGACATTACTATGATGAGCCTACATTTATATCCACATTTACTCCTCCTTCATTGGAAAACAAGTTTTGAATCTAAATGTTTTAGCAGTAGAGATGACTAGAAATGTTTGATCACAGTGGAGGTTTGAACTATTCTTAATATTTTAAACACATTTCTTAATAAGCACTAGAAGTGAGCATAATATCCATGAGCTGTACTGTCTCCTTTTTTGGCATCCCTTTTTTAAATGGAAGTTTAGTATGTGGGCAGTTACACAACATAGTCAAAAAGTTTAAAAAATTAATAAATATTTTTATTTAAACATTGTAAAATAACTAAAAAGTAAATTCTTAAAATTATTTTGAATTCTTGCTCCAGAATATTATTTTTTTTTTTAATGATAGTTAAATATGTAGTTACACAGCATGTTAAATTAACCTCATGGTTTACCTCGACTTTCTCATACAATAATCCACTTTTAAGTAGCTTGTAGGGGTTTTTTTTCGCATTTGACAAAAAAAATTTTAAAAAATTGGTATCATTGGTCCAAATGATTATCATTATAGCTTGTTACCTTTCACTTTGAAGGACTTGAAATTTTTTTTGATTGATACTATATTTGAAAATGTATCCTCCGGGGGTAACTTATCCCTTAGACTTGTGATTTTCTTTTTTTTTTATTATTAGACTCTGAGTATAAGTCGACCCCCTTATTTTGAAGCTTTTTTTTGTCACAAATTTCTTGACTTATATGCGAGTATATATGGTAATTATTCAGTTGTTAGTAAAATGCTGTCATAGAATTTCCTGTACGTGAAATCCAATATGAGGGAGTGCATCATCTTGCATAAATATTGTAGATTCAAGACATCCATGCTGTTGGAAGTTGCAGAATAACAAAGTTCAACAGCATTGTTCGATTCCTTTCAGCATTGACGGAATTTTCTGTACTTCCTATGCCTATTTTACTCCAAAATTGGATCTTACAGAGCCACTTTGACCCATGGTGGCAAAAATCTGAACTACTTTTTTTTCTCTTAAAAATCAAAACCCTATGGTCTAAATAGTATTTACTGCACATTTGGTTGAGTTTGGCCCAACAGTTTTCTCACTATCAGGCTCAAAATATCTTTACTTTAATTATGGCCACCCTGTATTTCAATGATGTCATTTGAATCAAGTTTATTTTTATCAATGACGTTTTAAGTTTTCAAGTAAAATAAATTATTGTAGTTCTGTGATAATTTAAAAAAATATCCCTGTTGAATGTATCAGATTTGAGATGTTTAAATAAAATGGCATTTCATTTGAAAAGTATTTCATAATCAATGCTTTATGCATGATTGATCTTTCTTGTATATTTAATGCTTAACATCTTATCATAAAAGAAATATATTTATATTATATGCACTGAACTGACTGATTAAGTGAGTGGATCATATATCAAAATTATCATGCACTTCCCCTATAGCTAGAATCTTAGTTTTGATGTCATCCAATCCATCGCAGATGTAAGACCAAGGGGAAAATCTAAAATTTCAAAATTTTGAATTAGGGGTGATGGTGCAAGGAATAATAAAATAAATTCAAAACCTCTCTGCCTAATTATCAAGCATTCCACTCTAGTTAGAATCTTGGTTTTGGTCTCATCTTCTAGGCCAACAGAAAAATCTAATATTTCGAAAAATTCAAATTAGAGGCGACAATGTAAAGGAATAATTACACAGTTTAAACAACTTTTCAAATTGATCGAGTACTTTCACTTGAGACAGAATCTTGGATTTAGTCTCATTTGATCCATCTCAGCTTCCAGATCAATGAAAAAAAAAATCAAAATGTCTAATTAGGGATGATGATACAAAAGGATTAAAAAAAAACTAGCATCATTTTGGCTCTCAAAATATGCGCATACACACAAATCCATTTTTTTTTCTTATTTAAAATTGAAGCAGTTTTTTATATTCTGAACTTAAGTGTGTAGATGTTACATTTTGTAGCCAATAGCCATTAAAAATGGGCGAAGCCTGGGCAAAATGGCTAGTTTTAAATTAAACTCAGCATAATAATAATTTGAAAACCTGAAATATTAAAAAAAAACTTTAAATTCAAAACACTGGATGAGACAGAATGTTAACTATCAAAATCATCTTACTTCCATCATTATTAACTCTCATAATATTTTTTAAATTATGCACAATATTTCTTTAAAATTAACTAAAATATGAAAATAAACAAGTTTAATCAGCCTACTGTGTAATAATTAAAGGATGGAGATGGATGGGAAGAAGATGCTTGTGGACCCTCAGTAATGCATCACAATACAAAATAAATTGTGCAATCCCACCATTTATCTTAAATAATAAAAGGCAATATCTGTGTGTCTGTCTTATACACTATAGGCTCAGCGACAGCGTGTCACAGAGCTACGAAATTTGGAAATCAGAGACCCGGGGGGGGGGGGGGGGGGGGGAAGGGAAGGTGACACACCAAAACCAATTTTTTAAATTTGAATTATTTTTTTAGTTATTTAATGTTTTATGCGATTTCAACCATTTTCCCCCTTTTTTCTCCACCATCCAGACGTCGTAGAAATAAACAAATCACACAACCGGAAAGAGCAGTCAATTGCGAGTAAAAATATATCAATTTCAAATCTCATGGATAAATTTTAATATTTTTTAAAGATTTTAAAACTTAACTTTCATTTTTAAATCCTCGCATCGGGAAAAGTTCCGAGTATTTCGACTAATAATTTATATTTTTAGAAAGCTCAAAGATCAGGGATTCTCACAAGCCCAATCTGGTCAAGAAATATGAAAAGTACCTGTAGAATTCGGATTTTAAGAATTTCCAAATTTCAATTTCTCGGCCACAAGCCGGCAAAATAATTTTTCCTGCCATTTCAGCGCAGGAGCACTGCAGCGGCATTTCCATGGCCACGGTGTTAAAGTTAGTTACCCCAAGCAAAGATTTGAGATCAGACTGACTGCGGTAAATGGAGGGGAGGTCCCACAAGATGGGTTTTACGTAATGCCTTTATTTTAAATGATGGAACAATGGAATGAGGATATTTCAAATCATATGACGTTATATTTTTTGGCATAGGGACAATAAAAACTGAATTAGTGTTTGCTTTTCATAAGGTTTTTGGCTCATTATGCTGGATTGAATTGTGGCGAGGTATTGTTTACATCGGGTGGTGGTTGGGACCATAATGTTGGAAAAATCAAATGTAAACATCGCGATTCACGTTTCCCGTGAACGGACGTTTATGCAAATTTCTTGTGAACGACTCTTTCCATTCACAGGCATGAACCGTGACGTTTTTCCATCATGAGGTGTCATGCAAATCAGATTCTCAATGCATACGCATCTCATTTGCATATCTGGGGGCGTTTCCGGAACGGTCCATTATTGGGTATATAAGACGGAACTTTCTTGAAGCATTATTCTATTCAATTCAATTCATTCATTATCCTCCATCTCTGTTCTTACAGTAGGATCTGTTAGGATGAGTTAGCAGATGACCGCTAGCATATGACGACTATAAGACGGAGTTAGTTCTTAGTCGATATGTTTGATACGCGAGTCTAAGTCAGGATGTATTTAGTTTAAAACATTGACTTGTTTTTCTGCAATATGACGGCATTTTATAAAGTTACATGCAGTTTTTCACGACGCTAAGTGTTCAAGTTTATTAACGGTGAAATTGTATGAAGTCATAGCAAAGTATATCATTGCTTTATTTTTCTGCCATGTGTGATATCAATGGTGGTGGCTTCAAAAGCATGTAAATGATTAAGGTAGTATAAGTTTTCTTAAATACTACAAATGCTTCAAGAAAGTTCTGGAACTCAATTGTCTTTACAAGCCTACGAGCTTTCTATACATAGCTTTGTTTACTGTTTTTGGCATAGATTTTACAAAGTTGTAAATTGCTTAATGTGCTTCATTTTTATTCACGAATAAAGTGAACTGGAATTTACTTAACATGTTTCCTATGTCTTAATTTACAAACGAACATTCATCTGGGGTTTTTGATGCATTCAACTCTGCAATTTTTTAAGCTGCTACGCAGTTAGCTCAGCTCCCACCAATCATCATCAATTTATCTATCTTTGAATTTCAAATTTAATTTTCCATCAAAAAACCACAATGAAGTGTTAAGAAAATTCACAGTGCGTAGAGGTATTCAGATGAGGGCCGCAAATGGCACCATTCTGATACTGAGAGAAGGCTTTGGGATGTACGTTACGGAAAACCCAGCATTATCCCTAATGCTCCATACAAAGTCACAACAAAAAAACTCACAAAAACCCCTCAAAAAGCACTTCAAGTCACAGAAAAAACACACAGACAAACGTGCCCAAATCTATGACACAAAAAGTAAATTAAACAGGTGGTCACATTCCTACCACAGTGGTAACGCCAGGATCAAAATTAAACTTTCAAAGAAATACTTAAGTTCACATGAAATTGCAATTTAGTTCATTTTATAAAAATAACCGAAACCAGGCGAAGTGGAAAAAAGTTAAGATTATTTGTCTTTCTTCTTACTGCGTTTGGCACGAGGACAGGTTTTGACCCTATCAGCTGCACCTTCCCACTGGATGATGGGCAGTTTTCCTTTTTTACAGGTCTTTATGTCGACTGTGCTTTGATTGGTTGATTTTTCATTCTTATCACTCACTTCACTAATGTTTGCTGATTCATCTTCACTTGAGCTGCTTTCTTCCATATCACTTTCAGTTTCCTTAGTTTGTTCATATTTGCTCTTTAGGAAATTAGTCAAGTCTCCAATTCTATTTAAGCATAAGCAGATATTTCTGTTCAGCACCTCAAGGTTTTTTTAGGACCACATCAATGTTTTTTAGAGTCCACCTAAATGGATTATCCACATTCTGAAGATTTATCAGGTCAGCCACAACTGCCTTTACCGTCTCAAAATTTTCCGTGAGTTCCAATTGTTTTTGTCTATTTTCACTTTCATCCGCCCCTGCTTTCTCCTTTTTTTGTGGTAATCTACACACTGTAGAATATTTTATTTTTTGATTTATTATTTTTTTTGCTTCACCATAGGAGATATTATTAGCTTTTATTGCTGTTTGTATTTCTGTTTGTTTTCTTATGTCCTGACATTGTTTACTTGTAGCCGTGTGCTTTCCCCCACACCGAAAGAATTTAAGATGTTCCGCTAAACACTTTGCAACTTCGTGATTTCCTCCACATATATAGCATGTTGTGGTTTTACTTCCACGTTCATGTTTGGTTGAATTTTAGGCATTTTAGACATATTTTTGGGCTTTCTACATATGGGAGGACTTTATATCTTGAATATCCAATGTTCACGTTGCTTCTGTTTGTTTTGTCTAGTTCACATAATAAGATAATTGGCATTTTCTCTGTACTTTTAGGCTTAGTGAACCGGGTCAAATCACTCCAATTTATCTCTTATTCCTTCAGTTCTTCAGTAATTTCCTCTAAGTTCACTTCTGGGTGTATATCTCGTATTATCCATTTGGTCGTGACAGAGTCTTCAATTATTCTCGCACATATAGGTACACCACAAAATTTTTTCTTTTCTAAAATTCGGGTAGTGCTTTCGCCTGATTTGATAACCACAGCCACGTTGCCATTCCTTGTTATGGATATATTACTTATATCTCTGTCAATATCTTCTTTTTGCAGTTCTTTTTTACAAAGGATTGGGTGATATCGGATCTTCTCCACTGTCCCGGTTAGAGTAATTTTAGCTTCTGTGGTTCCGTTTTGGAATGCAGTTTCGATTTTTTGCCTATCAGATAGGTTGTTACCTCTCCATAGACCAGCGTCACTGAATATTTTCTGCCGACTTATCTCCGGCTCTTCGTTATTTAGCCCCTTTCTTTTTCCTGCGCTACTAGGAAACTTCTCCATTCACTGCTCGTAAAAGATTTTCCAGAGCAGAAAACTTCCAACCGACCACCTCCATGATCAAACTCTTTTCACTGACACCATTTTGAACTACGCACATTGGTAAACAATTGTGCAAAAGACTTTGGTTTGCTTCTTCATCAAAACTACTAGTAGCCATGGAGGCGAATAGAATTGAGCCACTGTCCGGAGACAACTACGTCACATGCAGCACGGAAATTTCATTCATCCTCAAGGGAGAAGGGTGCTTCAGTCATGTAGCGGGAATCGTAAAGCTGATCGAAGAAGATGCATCTCGCCGTGATTTTGACGACTTCTATCATCGAAAAAAACAGAGCTTTCGCAATTATTTTTCAAAGTTTATCACCAGATATACAAGGAACTTGTCAATGTTTCTGATGAACCAAGTCAAGTCTGGGAAACTTTGAAGCAGCATTTTGAAGCTCCAAGCAGAGCAAATCTAGTGAGATTACTGGACAAGTTTTTCTCAATTCGGCCTGAACCCGACAAGCCCGTCGACATCTTCTGTGTGAGACTCCGGAAGGCAGTCACAAAACTTAAAGACACCAAACATCCTATAGAAGATTTGTACGTCGCCTTTCAAGCGATCCGATATTTGCCTGAAGAATATCAAGAGATTGTTCAGATCATTTACAGATGGACGGATGCGGATTTTAAGTTAAACAAGATCCAGGAAGAGCTGCCTGCCGAGGAAAGCCGACTTCGTCAACAGAACTTAGACATGGCAAAAACTGTAAGTTTTAATTCTGCATATTTTACATCTAAAAGTAGTGTAAATAATGTAAAAAAGCCTAATTTTAAACTGCCAAATATGTAAAATGCAAATACTTCTAGAAAGTGTATTAATAATAGAAATGTTTCTAAGAGTAATGTTAATATTGAGTAAAGTGAAGTGTTTTTATTATAAAAAGCCAGGTCATATTAAAGTATACTGTCCTAAAATTAAACAGAGTGGATCAAGCATAATTTAAGTTTTTAGGTCTCCAAGTATCGAGGCTAATACTGTTATCGATCCTAACAATAGGCACAACTGGGTAGTAGATACTGCTACTACGTGACATTTTTGTAATAACATTAAGTTCTTCTCTAAATTTAATGAGTGTAAAGGCACTTCCATATCGCTAGCAGTAGGGGATATCGAAAGTCCAGTTGAGGCTATCGGGATGCTGGAAATGTACGTCCAGTTTAAGGACATTAAAAGTGTTATTGTGCTAAAAGATGTGATGTATTCGCCTAAACTTAGATGAAATTTATTAGCTGCCTCAGTTCTAGAAGAACAAAATTACAGTTTTAGGGAAGCTAATGGGGTATTTTGGTTTTTTATACCCAAAGGTGATAAATTTTTCTATGCTAAGAGAAAAAATGGGTTATATTTTTTAAAACCTCAGTATAGTACTGGTCAGCCAAATAACACAGAAAACCGTAAATCTCAAGATAAGGATCATAAGGGAGATAGGAAACATAAAAAGGATAGGAAAAATAGTGATAGGGATGCTAGTTCTATCAAAAATGTAAGTATTGTAAATATAGCACCTAAGGAAACTAAATGTAAATATGACTCGTCAAAAACTAAGCAGAAAGGAAATATGACTAAATTTAAAAATAAGCCCAGCAGTTCAGTAACTGAGGTTAATGATACAAATTATCTATGGCACAAGAGATATTGTCATATAAATGCTGAATATCTTTACCAAACCAGCAAAGATTCTGCAGTAAATGGGCTTCCTAGGCTTAGATACAGGAAGATAAATTGTAAACACTGTAGGTTAGCTAAGTCTAGGAGAGTTTCATATCAACCTACTGGTAGGATTAGGTCCACTAGACTATTACAATTATTACATATGGACGTCTGTGTTCCCATGCCTACAGTATCATATGGTAGAAATAAATATATTCTATTCATCACTGATGATTATAGCTGAAAAGTTTTTGTTTGTTTAATGAAACAGAAGTCTGAGGTTTTTAAACATTTTAAAGAGTTTCAAACCAGAAAAGAAAGGCAACTAGGTACTAAAATTCTATGTATCCGAACGGATAATGGAATGGAATTCTGTCATGACAAGTTCAAAGCTTATCTGAATAATATTGGAATTAAGGCAGAGAGAACTAACATGTATACACCACAGCAGAATGGAGTATCAGCTTATCTCTATGCTAAATTGAGTCAGAATATTTATATGAAACAATCTCAAGGCTATGTTAGTTAAAAACAACCTGATTATATTTGTTTGTTGAAGAAAGCCATTTATGTTCTTCATCAAAGTGGAAGAGAATGGTATATTGAACTTGACACCAAATTAAAGGAATTGAAATTTTTGAAACTTAAATGGTGTAATTGTGCTTGTATATACAATAACAAAGTTCTTATGCTAGTCTATGTGGATGACATAATTTTTTTTTCAAATATCAGAAAGACATAGACCATATTGTTTCACTGCTTAGCAATGGATTTGATATCAAAATATTAGGGAAAATTAAGAAACTACTTGGTGTGGAATTTAAAAAATGTGATAACAAATTTTTCATACATCAGAGTCAATATATAGATAAAGTATGCCAAATGTTCCAACAGTATAAATATCCATTTGCTTCACTTCCTATTACTAAAGGTAATATTTTGAGTAAAATTGATTGTCCAATGACAAGTGAAGAAGTGAATCAAATGCAAAGATTTCCATATAGGAGTTTATATAATTGGGTGTTTAGCTTTTATAACTAGTAGGACTAGACCAGATATATGTTATGCAATTACATATTATCTCAGTTTCAAGAAAACCCTGGAATTAAGCATTGGGATGCTTTGTTAAGGCTTTTAGGATATGTTGGGAAAACTAAAAATTATATGTTAAATTTATCTGATATTAAAGAGTTAAAATTAAACTGTTACTCAGATTCTGACTTTGCAGCAAATAGAGATGACCATGTTTCACTTGGAGGTATGATATTTTTTATTGACAATGTACCCATTTCTTGGCGAACCTTCAAGTTTAAGTGCATCAGTTTGTCAACAATGGAAGCTGAGTATGTATCTTTAACAGAAGCAGCTAAGGAAATAGTATGGGTACAGAATATAATTGAGGAATGTCATACGCTTGGGTTAAAAGTTAATGAAAATAATAGCATCATTTTTAGCGATAGCCAAGCAGCAATAAATTTTTCTAACTCTCAAATTGAAAACAATCGAACTAAGCATATTGATGTAAGATATCATTTCCTAAGAAATTTAATAGTCAATGGGTTATTTAATGTTACATTCATAAATAGTAAAGATAACTTAGCAGATCATTTTACTAAACCAATGACTAAGGAAAGAATATTTAAATTTTGTAATAAAATATTTGAAAAGTAAATCAAACTTTTGAGAGTTAATGGTTTGTCCAAACTTTAAAAGCTAAATTTGAATTTACAACTTTAAAATTTTTTAAAGATGTTATATATATTATTGTTTATCTCAACCTCATTGATATAAACTAATATATCTTGAGTTTAAATTTTTGTAATGTTGAATCTTGTCCACTTTACACTATAGTCTATATACATCCATTTTCAATTACCCACATAATGCCAGTTAGTAGCTTATGTGTATAAAGTTTTGTAATTTTCAATTTAGTTGAAAATGTATATTGAAGTTTTCATGAAGGGCATTCATTATCTGTTTACTTATGTCATGTATTTTAAAAAATTTTTAGTATATCGGTACAATTTAGTAGTATTAATCATGTATACTTATCTTGTATTAATAGACTAAATTTTAAGCTTTGGAATTATAATGTTTATACTCAAATTTAATGTGAACTTAAATTCTGTGCTTATACTAAAATTTTTAATCTTTCAAAGCTGAGGTACTAATCATTAAACGTGCTTATACTTAAAATTTAAACTAAATTTAAATTTTTGAATGCCTATATTTAAATATTGAAATATTGTTGTATATGAATTTCTACTTGATGTAAATGTTGACTTCATAATGTAGTTTACTATACTTAACTATTTTTCAAGGCTGTAGGTATTTATGTTTTTGACTTAAATTTTGTAATGATGTGACTTTTAAAAAATTTTCCTGCATTATAATTTTGGTAGGATACTGGAGACCTTGGTGTTTATTTATATATCTAGGTTTTTCAGAATAAGTTTTTATAGCATATGCATTGAGACTCAGGGATCAGCATGAGGGGGGCGATTGTTGGAAAAATCAAATGTAAACATTGCGATTCACATTTCCCGTGAACAGGCATTTATGCAAATTTCTTGTGAATGACTCTTTCCATTCACAGGCGTAAACCGTGAGGTTTTTCCATCATGAGGTGTCATGCAAATCAGATTCTCAAAGTGTACACATCTCATTTGCATATCTGGGGGCATTAACGGTCCATTATCGGGTATATAAGATGGAACTTTCTAGAAGCATTATTCTATTCAATTGAATTCATCAATTATCCTCCATCTCTGTTCTTACAGTAGGATCTGTTAGGATGAGTTAGCAGATGACCGCTAGCATATGACGACAATAAGACGGAGTTAGTTCTTAGTCGATATGTTTGATAGACGCGTCTAAGTCAGGATGTGTTTAGTTTAAAACACTGATTTGTTTTTCTGCAATATGATGGCATTTTATAAAGTTACATGCAGTTTTTCACGACGTAAAGTGTTCAACTTTAACGGTAAAATTGTATGAAGTCATAGCAAAGTATATCGCTGCTTCATTTTTCTACCATGTGTGATACCAACGGTGGTGGCTTCAAAAGCACGCAAGTGATTAAGGTAGTATAAGTTTTCCTAAACACTACAAATGCTTCAAGAAAGTTCTGGAACTCAATTGTCTTTACAAGCTTACGAGCTTTCTGTACATAGCTTTGTTTACCGTTTTTGGCATAGATTTTACGAAGTTGTAAATTGCCTAAATGTGCTTTATTTTTATTCACGAATAAAGTGAACTGAAATTTACTTAACATGTTTCATATGTCTTAATTTACAAATGAACACTCATCTGGGGTTTTTGATGCATTCATCTCTGTAATTTTTCAAGCTGCTATGCAGTTAGCTCAGCTCCCACCAATCATCATCAATTTATCTATCTTTGAATTTCAAATTTTATTTCCAGTCAGTACTGTTTACATCAGGTGGTGGTTGGGATCATAATGAAAACTTAAACACTGAAGAAATAAAAAAATAAATAAAAAGAAATTTATGGAGATTGTCGCGGTGTCTTAGAATTTCATTATTTGTTTTAACGTCATTAAACTAAACCAAACTTTGTTAACTCCACGGGGTTGAGGGCGCAGTAGCCAAGTGGTTAGCATGTGGAAATTGCATTTGGTAGACCCAGGTTCGATTCCCGCCACTGCCAAAACTGCCACCATGTTCATGCGGAGTACGATCATGTTAAACATGTGGGTCCGTAAATCCTTCCGAGACGTTGGTGGTAGGAGAAAGAGGGTACGGTCCCTGTGGATGCCTCTCCCACTGGGTTCCAGTCTAAATTGGGTGGAACTTCCTGGCCGTCCAAATAGGTACCTTACACCTTTCTAGTAGGTCGTGCTAGCGAGTTTGCCACGGTCAGAATTTCAAAGGGTAGCGAACAGGCTGGTCGCCAAAGGCAGCTAGTGCAAAAATATATTTCGTTTAGTAAAATATTTATTCATTTATACTGGACCCCTATAAAAATAACCTGATGATAATATTTGAAATGTGTCACTTCAAAAACATTGTGGTAATTTGTGTAGTGAATATAACCAAAAGCCCTGAAGGTGAAAAAATTTGTGTTTAGAGAGAAAGTCACAAGCTGCTCATATCAGATATTTTGTGAAACAAATACTTATTTTTAAAGTTAGGCTTATTTTTTAATCCATTTCTTATTGGTTCTAACATACATAGAAAAATTTTGAACTGGATAAAAAGAGATAATGATATAAGGCAAATGTTTAAAATAAACATTATATTAAAAAAAATATACATATATTTCAATCTCATTAAGATACTTAACCCCTTCAAGATCACTAATCAAAGAATACTGGCTACCCTTCCCTGTTTTGACTTAACTCAAAGTAAACAGTAAACACTTTGTGAAAATATTGTTTTCTCTAATGAGGAACATAAGGGAATCGTAGTACAAATAATTATATTTGGAAATTTTGATTTTAGAGCAAAATTTTTTGAAGAGTTCAAATTTTCAGAACTTTTTATCCCAAATTCACACTAAACAAAAAATCAAATTCACACTAAACAAAGAATCATTGAACAAAATTTTGCCTTTGAACCTGCAATAATTTATCAGGTAGAAATGGAAGTGCATTACACTAATCAACAATCTTCCAGTCTTATTCCATTCTATTTTTATTTCTCAGAAGAGGTGAAAAAGGGTGTTTTGTTTCTTGTTATTTTTACTTTTGATTTGCTAATGAAGTTGGGATTTTATGCAAAAGAAATGAAAAAAACAAAAGCAATAGTAATATCTAATATTTTGATAATATTCTTCACAGTACCAATTTCAGACCATCAGTCATCGTCCGGCTTCCTCTTCTTGCATTTTGGAATTGAAACGGCAAAAATTTTAAGAAGATTTTAGTGAAAATAAATAGTTTTAAGGGCCCTAAAAAACAAAGTATAAATTTAAGACGTTCTTAAAGAGTTTTTAATGACCGTGCGAACCCTATAAAACATATATTGGCATTAAAATCTCGAATTCGAAAATTTTGCAAAAACAAAATTTTCGTTATTACTATATTATATAGTATGAGAAAGTAAAAATAAAAAAAATAATAGATTTTTAAAATAGCTCTTTAAACATTACAAAAAGCATGACACATGCTGCCATCAAGGATCAAAGATTTCAATTAATATCATGGAATATACATTTTATTTCAAGAAATAACCATCCTGCATAAGCTGTGATAAGAATAAAATCAGGCACTTTAATCTTTAGAAATAAATTCACCAATATGTAATGATAGAAAAGCAAACCATTAAGATATCTTATATTCGTTATTTTTCATTCAATTTAAAAATGAGTATGTATAAAAATTGTTTATGCAAGAAGAGTGCCAGTGTGAGTTTTATTTAAAAAAAATATAGAATTTAATATAGAACTTAATATAGAATTTAATAGGTGATGTTTAGCCACTTTTTAAAGAATATTACAAATGAGCAGTAAATGGCTGGTCAGCGATGGTGGCTAGTTTCTTTAATATCATCTGAAGATGTTATAAAGCTGCAATCATACCTCTAGTTGTGGTGAAGAAAGATTTACCTTAAAAATAGGTTTGACTATAATTTTTTAGATAATTATTACCTTTTTATTGCTTTACTAAATACAGCTTATGAGCTACTTTTGCAAGAAATAAAATTTACATTTTTACAAATTTCTACTAAAATTTGTAAAAAATATGTAGTAGTAAAATAGTTTATAGTTCATTACCTATTTATTATTGTCAATATTCAAGCATATTTTCATTAAATAAGTAAAACTTTCTTAAAATGATGAAGCAGCTTTTACAATTATGAAAATCTTTAAAAAATATATGATAAATTAAAAAGAAAAAAAAAAACCACCTGATAATGTGAAAAGTTTATTGTCCTGCATTATCAAAATATAATTAAATTGGATCTGTGCCATGTTTTTAAAAACATCGAAAATCAATATTCATTCAAATCACAAACTAATTATATACATATTTCATAATATATAGTATATTATATATCATACTCATATTTATATAAGATATAATAATACAAAATACCTTAAAATCCTTAGGACAATATAATTATGCAAATAACTACTTTTGCAATTTTTGTTCAAAACTTTACTGCTAAAGCATTGTTTGCAATACGAATGTCTTCGTTATCTGAGACTTAAGCTGTATATGTTCATATGCGTTACGACTATCACCAGTTTTTACTAGTTCAGTAGTTCACTTGGTTTTACACAAGAAAGTCAGACTTGTCAGTATGGTTTCTGAACAAAGATACTATATGCAATATCTTTGACTAATGATATATTAAGCTTTACATTTTATGCATGTAACAATATCATGGTGCATAGATATACACAAGATTAAACAGTTTTGTATCATTATTTTTATCCCAAAATTTCAAATATAATATTAAGTAATTAATAGATGTTTGTGTCTCATATTATAAAAACAAAAATAACTACAGTTATATTCACACTAATTCCACATAAACCAGTATTCACTCAAAATCACAAGAACATAAGCTATAGCAGCAGCATTCAAACAAATCAAAAATGATCCATAGATTTATTGTCTGAAATGCAGTTCACCAACACCAACTTCCTTGCAAACCAGTTCATCCATGACAACTTTATCCAAAAAGGTTTGACTGAATACAAGTTTATTGCAATGACAATCAAATGAGTTTTTTTAAATTTGTTGAACTTTTAATTCGATAAACAATAGTGATTATTATTAAGACATATGTTATGAACAGATTCAACTTTTTTCAGCCCGGTTTTGAGTTAAATATTGCATTGTAATAGCAAAAAATAAAAATGTGAAATCTGTTTCAAAATGTGTCTTAATCATATTCACTGTTGTCAGAGAGTAAAATGTAAAAAAATTCATTAAACCCAGTAATACTTATGAAATAAGATGTTCAATAGTACTTCGATGTAGTAGTCATTGCAATAAAGTTGTACCAGGTCAAATAATTTTAGACAAATTTGCCATTGTTGCAGTGGTTTGTGAGGAAGTTGCTGTGCGTGAACTGATTTTTGATTTGCATGATTACTCTCATAACATGGCATAAAATAGAGATAATTGTTTTATACTTTAACATAAAATGAAAATCCAGCATTTGCTGTGATTAATGATTTTAAATTAGTATTTACTAGTCTTTAATATTTACTTCTTAATATTTACTAGATTTTAGTATTTACTTCTTCAGTATTTACTAGTCTTTAGTATTTACTTCTGATATAAAAATACTTGTTTTTGATTATATATTGACCAAGGTCCTTGGATTAAAATGGATAAACAATATGTAATTAAAGTACCCTCCATTATAAAATTCAGTGTTTACTATAGTTTTATATTGAATCCACAAAGCTTTCTATATGTGCATAACATTTTTTTTGTTTAGTACTTTTTAATCTATTTATATATATTATTGTTTACAGCTATTATTTTGAAAATTTCTAGATCTGAATTTACCACTTGTGGTATAATGGCTAAAATATGTCTTTTGAAATACATCATTATTATCCGCAGTGTTTACCTGATAATTTGTAAATCCAGTTTTTTTTTTCTATAATTGTAGTCTTAACTTGACCATAAGATGTCCTTTCTCTAACATTTCACAGTTTCTAATTCTATGTTGATTTTTCATTGTTTCTATACAGTTGGTGTTCAATTTTGCTCTTTGTATTTAGCATTGGATGTTTCAGTTTGTGATTTTTGTCCCTTTTCTAATCACTAAGAAATTCATAATTTGGGTTAAAATATCCTAGGTGTATCATACTTCACCGATACCTATTCTTTGTAGATTCATTCTTTCTATGCTAATGGTGTTTATTTTTACTGTTTGTTTTTAGCATTGGATACTTCAGTTTTTTATCATTTTCATACCTTTTCTTATCATTGGAAAGTTTGTAAGATGGGTTAAGATATTTTCATTGTGTATCAGATATTAAATTTTACTTAAATCAACTGTCATTATTCTAGCATATGGGTAATTCATTAGTGCTAATGCAATCTTGGTGCATTTTTTACAAATCCTATATGTGCTCTGTATGATACAATATATTCTTGGCAAAAGAAATGTGTTTTCTGAATGTTATTACATATACTCTCTGTCCTATATGCATTTTGTGTATTTTATGATATTTAGAATAGCTCTCCTGTACCTGTTTATTTTACAGTATTATATGTATAGCTATTCCTATATTGTGTTCACAAAATAGACTCTGTTGCAAAAAAAATGTATCCACCCATAAGAAATTGAGCTGCAGCTGTGAAACATGACATGTATCATTTGAGGAGATACGCAAATTATTAGAATTGGTGGCAAAAAAAAAGTTTTATTAAGAAATAATGGCAATAGGAAGATGATATTTTAGTAAATGATAAATCCTTATTTCATTGGTGATAGGTCTGGAGACCTTGATGGCCACGGGAGGGTATTAAATCCTCAAAGACATTATTGAGAAGGTCGTGCAGTATGTGTTAAGTGTTGTCTTGTTAGTAAATGGAAACTGGAAAATGGACCTTGACAGCATAAGCAGAACAATTGGCTGCAGAATATCATGAATATACAAGTGAGCTGTCTCTCTCTGATTGGCTTTCAGCACAACTAGAAGAGATTGGCTATCCCACAAGATGGCGCCTCAGACATTCACACTATGTGTGATGGCCGTGTGCCACTTGACAATAAATACAGGATTGGAATGCTGGCCAGTCCTCCTTCACTCATGTATGCGGTGGTCATCAGCACCGAGAGAGAAGTAGGATTCATCACTAACGGCAACATGCCTCTAATCGGACACTGTCCAGGATGTCCAATCTTGGCACTAATTCAGACGGCTTTGCCTATGTTGGGGGGTGAGTGGTAAGTATGGTGGAATTAGGTGGATGCCGACACTCAATCCTATCTTCTGCCAGTCGTCTCTGAATAGTATCTCTTGATACAGTATTCATGAAGACATGCAAATACCTTCGAATAGCTGATAGTAATGTCATTGATGTGAACTTAGCTCCTCTAATGACTGCATGATCCTCTCAAGCAGTTGTCTGTCTGGGGCAGAGATTGAGATAATGCTTCTATAAGCATATTTCACGCTATAAAATAAGCAAATACGCATTATAAATTAGGTAATGCATATTTCTAAGCACCGATTTTGTAAACATAAAAGAAAAAAAAATCTTTTTCAGAATCGCAAATTAAACAAATTTGGCTTAAATGTAAATGTAATTTTGAGAAATCTGTTCCTTTATGGAAAAGCCCAAAGCAAAAAAGTTTAGAATTCTAAAGTGAAAAAATAAAAATTATTTTATTTAATAGGTTTTTAATTTTCTTTTCCCTTTATTTGTTTACAACCATATGGAAAAACTAAGTCAAAGGTAAAGTAAGCTAAAGGTAAATTTTGATATTTCATCATGAATTATATGATTGGTTATTTTTAAGAAAAAAAAATATTGTTAATTATACTATGATGAATTTATAATTCAAGATTGCTACTCTACTTACTGAAAATTAAAAGGAAACTAAAAAAAAAATGCAATCCGAAAAGTCCAAAATTTAGTAAACATTTTAAAACTCATTTCATAAAGTTTATAAGGTATATCAATTGTGCTATTAGATATACAATGTATTTTGTTTATTAACACAAATAAAGAGTATAGTACATTTCTTAAATATTATTTTATTTTTCAAAGTAGAAATGTTAGAAATTTATATTCTGTTGGCCGATGACCCTGTAATTTTTTTTATACAAAATATAATACTTTTAATAAATACCAGGAAATGTTAGGGTAATTGTACATTTATTAAAAATTACTCCTCTGGAAAGGAAAATACTCCTTCAACTCAAGTCAGGGAGTATTTTTACTCTTCTGGAAAACTTCTAGCTCGATCTCTGGTCTGGAGCATCCTGAGCCTTTGCGATGGTTACACGTGTCTTCTCTGATTTACTGTTGTTAACACCAAGCAACTGCCATATCACTCTGATCAAGATGGTGACTGATACATATGCTGGACCAACCACCTTCCCTTAGGCTTATGATGTGACCTCTCTCTCAATCAGATTAGTGTTTGTAGCACTGTCGAGTATGTCTCAAAGGCATTTAAGTATTAAAGCAGAAAATACAGTCCCAATTGCTAATGAGTGAGAACATTGGTCGCTTTAAACACTGTATGATATACTGTTCTCATTCATGTGGCATAAGCACTATAACATTATTGGCACTGGCAGTTTGATCATTTGTATACCCCTCAACATGCCAAATTTTGTGGCTGTAGCTCCATTTTTTGTGGGTGCATGTATTCTTTTGTAACAGAGTGCATTACCCATGTGTATAAAATTAGCTTCTTAAATTATTACTATGTATTTGTTTCATTTACATGTTTTATTGCTTATTTTATTAATTAGAAAATTTCTTGATTTGAATTTACAGCATATAGTATTATTACTAAAATATATCTTTCATGCTGTATCATTTTCATTAACAGTATTTATCTGATAATTTGTAACAATTTTTATCAATAATAAAAGTTTTACTTGATCACGAGCTGGCTGTTTTCCCCCTCAAACTGCACTGTTTCTTATTCTCTATTGATTAGTTGTTTTTATGCTGTTATTATTAATTTCCTCTATATTGGTGCTGAGTTTCACATGCTTCAGTTTTGTCCCCTTTTTATCACTAGTAAGTTTGTAATTCATGTTGAGATATTATCTAAGTGCATCAGATATAAAAATTTTATATAAATGGACTTGTCATCATTTTAGCATATGGGTCATTGATGGGTGCTATGCAATATTGTTAGTTGTGCTACTCATTTTAGGTACTCTGGACATTAAATTCTTTGTCTAAATAATTGTTTTCTAAATCATTTTATGTGAAACTTTTGTGCGAACTTTGTGTGCTTCATATTTAAAATTAATCATATATATTGTTTGTAATTGATTTTCATATATTGTTTCTTTTTCTGTATCTCATCATTTTTTAATTGTATTTATAGAATTTGGGAAATTTGTATCATGCTGATCAATGTTGCCTCATTTTCTCCCTTTAGTTTTTGATCATCTAATAAATTTAATTCCTCAGCAGTGGTGATGCTTGATAAAATAATTTGGAGAGAAAGAACCCTGGGGAACAAAATTTGCAAATAAAGTTTCATGCTATATATTTTAGCAATGTTACAAATAAAATAAAACATACAGTATACTTCTGATAATCCGGCATGATTGGGACTTCAGTAGTGCCAGATTACTAAATTTGCCGAATTATCAAATGGCGAACTAAACTAGGGAAAAAAATGGGAAAAGTTAATTTAAAACAAAATAATGGACAACAAAATTGATATTTTTGCCTAAAAAGTTACAGAATAAATTATACTGTAGAGTATGTGAAAAAACACTTACATTGACTTAAAAATTATATAGCAAATTTCAATGAATATAAATCTGCATATAAAGTATTTAGTCTATTACAGTAAATACACCTCACTACAGCCGAATGAACCTGAACAGTCCTCTCTCTGACTGATTTGATTAAAAATTACACTAGTCTTGATTTACATTTAGAAGAAATATCAAATGGTTCTGGGGAAGAGGTTGCAACTGTCAAGGGGTTATTAAAAGATTTGAAATCATTTCATTTTGCTAAGTTTAAGAAACCCCAGTTTAATCTAGAGGCTTTAAGGAGTTCATGTGGTGAGATGGAAAATTTAGTTGTATCTAACACAACTTTAGATTGGAAATTTGAGGAGATACATCTTACAAATATTAATACAAATGGTTTTGAAAATGACAAGCAAAATATGCTGGAAGATGGTATTCAGTTTTTGATTGAGATATTTTTAGTAAATTCAATAATGATTACTGATTTTGTTGCAGTATTTGACACATTTTAATAGCCAGATGATTTATTTAATTATAGAGAAAGTAAAATAAAAATGTTAGACTTACATTATACAAATTTCTAAGTAATAAAGATAAAACATAAGAGTTTGTTGATGATTTTTTAACAGAGTGGTTTGATCTAAAAACACTTGGAGATTTTTTTAATATTGAACAATTACTAGAAAAGCCGAAGCCATGAAAGATAGATTTCCAAATTTAAGTTCTCTTATTAAGATAGTAGCTGTCTGTCATACCAGTTTTCAAAGCTTCATGTGAGAGAGGATTTTCTCGCATGAACCGGATAAAAAATAAATTTAGAAACAGAGTGGAAGTAGATATATTATAAAATTTATTGATGATAAATTTAAATAGACCTGATCTAAAGAACCTTAATAAAGCTGTTGACCATTGGTATTTTAAAACAAAAGCTGTGAGGCATCTCAATGGATATAAACACAGTGTATAAAAAGTATATAATTTTATATTTATACACTTTGTATGATCTTGTTAGTACTAATACAAATTTTTTAAAAATACATTGCACTGTTCTTATGGCTCCTAAGTTTTCTAGCCTGGATCCTAGCATTTCAAGAGATTTTTTAATCCCTGATTTAACCTTTTGAGTCTTAAATCTTGTTATAGAAATTTTTTTATCTCCTCAATTCTCTTCTGAATTTAGCAAGATTGTTAATTTAAAGAGTCACTTCTGCTTGCTCATTACAAAATTTAGAAGTTTTAAGTTGTAATTTAGTTGTAGAATGGCTTTCTGCTTTTTAAAAAGTAATTCAGTAATGGACCAATTATCCAGAATCCAGAAAGCTGGAGTTCTTAATTTCCTTTAATATAAACAAGATTAAAAACAAAATACCTTCTTTCAAATTTATATAACGGATTTGTGATATAAAACAAATACAGCACAGTCGCCAAAATCTGGACACCAAACTCAAAAAACCTCTAAAATTTGGACACTAAACTCTGAAAACTTTTTAAATTTGGACACCAAACTCCTAAAACCTCCAAAATCTGGACGTTTTTCAAATTTTCTGAACTGCCAAAGTTGCGGATTTAAAACAACAGGGTAAAATTATTTATATAGAATTATATTTTATAAACATATACCCTATTTTCTGGTGTATAAGTTCACTTTTTGAACCTCAAAAATGAGATGAAAGTTTAGGAGTTGACTTACACACCAGATATCATGCTGTTGACGTTAACCCCTCCCCAAATGCAACATGCTCACCAAAATATATATTTTGTTCATTTCATTATACTGTGGATCAGATTTTTCACTGAGTTCTGTTTCATATCCAGCATCCCTCCCCTCCACACACACAACAATATCTTCATTAATGAAAGTAACAACTATTTTATTATATATATTATTTTCATTAATGAAAGTAACAACTTTCAGTTTAAAATCGACCATATATTTTGCTCTTTTTGTTTAGAAAGCCATATTCACTATAAATAAAAAATAACTATGAGACTGTATTGCAAAGCTTGGAGTAACACGGTTATTAACACATTGACCTCTCAAAGGAGTCAGCTGTGTTTATGAGACGAGGACAATCTTTTTCTCTTATCATTCAATGCTCCAATGCTCCCAGAGCTGCGGCTCAAAAATGGCTTATTGTATTTTAGAAAAATCAATGAGAGGAGTGGTATTTTTCTTTATAAGGAAAGTTATTTATCAAGCAGGGTGATCTGCCCGCAATGATAAGCCAAAAAAAAAAAGAAACTTGCAATGAAAGAAACAAAGTTAAAGCAACTGACAGCCAAGCAAGCCTTTGCTTATAGTGCTCAGCACAACAAGCCCATATTAAAGCGTGACTATAAAATATGTTATGATTTTTAAACCAAGAATCATACGAACATGAGATAAAATTATTTCTAAGAGCTTTAAAATATGACTTAAATGAACTTTCTAATCTGAAAATCAAAAGGTATAATGCTATAAAACTTGTGTAAAGTTAGTGATTTTGATATCTCTTTAAGACAAAAATTTCAATCAAGCTACAGAGGAGTGTAATTGATAGATTTGTTTGAGGTTTGATTTAGCTAATAGATAATGAGCGAACTAAAAATCCTTTATAAATTTTAATTTGAAAAAAATTTAAACTAAGCTACAGAGATGTGTAATTGACAGGTTTTTTAGGATTGCTTCAGCTAACAGATAATTAGGTAACCTAGAATCCTTCATAAGTTTAAATTTAAAAAAAATAAGTTTTCTATATTTAATTATTGAAAAACCAATAATTTTATACGATATTTCCAAAGAAAGCAGTACGTTTCCTATTCCTCTGTATAACTGGTGAAATTCCTTAAATTCACTCTCAAGAGCCAAAATTAAGTACCGTATATACTTGCGTATAAGTCGAGACATTTGTGACAAAAAAAAAGCTTCAAAGTGGGGTAGTCGACATATATGAGGAGTCTAAGAAAAAAAAAATATCGTAAGTCTAAAAGTTCTTTTTTCCCGTGAGGCAATCCCTTTTCGATGCGGTAGTAATCATGCAATAGTGCACGCTGAATTTCTCTGCACTTTAACATTCTGTGAGTCACTGCCCTTCCGATGTTCCCGACTACCAGTATATCCCATCATCAAAAAATATGCATACATTTTCATTCGATGTTTATCTCTCGTTTCTCGGATTATGGCTGATCGTTTTCGACAAAAAATGGCTCTTTCCAGAAATAATTCTGTAACACCGATTGTTTAAAACTATATATAATGCAGGGTTTTAAGTTGAAAGTATTTTTTTATTTCGTTTATTGAAGAGAGTATCTAATAACAACTGTGTTGGGAGGTTAATGAAAAAAATCGGCTCAACAGAAGGAAGCCAGATATTGTTTTGATTGCGTGGTGGGTCAAGGAAGCATGAGAGACAGGAATGTGCGGTCTTCCTTCCGTTTTGAAGACCCTGCATACTGGGAGTAAAAGAATGCCTGAAGCTTGTAACATGAGAACGAGCGTCTTCAAAACGGATGGGAGACAACGCTCATATATCACAGGCCTACTTGTTTGGAATCAGACTTTAAAGGGTTCCGATGAAGATTCTTATGGAAATTAAATTTTAGTATTATGTAATAATTATATATTTTCGTTTTCAAGTGTTTTTGAATAATTTATTGAATTTTTTTTTCTCTTTTTGGGGTCAATTTATATGCGAGTTTTGGATGTTTTCCTCTGAAAGTGTGGGCGGGAGGGAGGGGGTCGACTTATACACGAGTATCTAAGGTATTGGGTTACTAGATTAAAATATCTGTCAACAATTTAAAATTGTCCTACAGACTAGCAGCAAAGTTTGTGATCATCAGAAAACATAGATAATTTACAGTGTCAAAATAGACCGATCACCAAAGATGACAATTTAAAAATGAAATATCATTTTTACACTCTAAAAAATGAGTTTTTAAAAAAAAAATTGGTAAAAATTGGAAAATAACGTCATATATACGGAATAAGCATTATTACCATCCGAAAAAGATTCTGTTTTGTTTCCTATAGAATATTTTATTTAAACTTCATTTAATTGCTCACAATTTAATTGTAAAAAATGGATAGAACAAATTTCAACATTTAATAAGCCTAAAAGTAAAAATCAGAGAAACACGATTGAATATGATTTTGAAATTGTACATACTTTAATTTAAGATAAAAATTAAAAAATTTGGATAATTATTTTTTGAACAACATATTTTACTGCAAATTAAAATTTAACATTCTTTCACAGTCACAGTTTTAATCAAAATTTTTTAATCAAAATTAATTTGAAAAATAATTTAATAATATTTTAAAAATGATAAATATTGAAAGAAATTGGTAATTAGAACATATAGTAATTAATAAACTCCCCACCAAGTATTCAAATACACAGCCTAATTGAGTTTGGCTACTTATGCATGCGAGTCAGTCTGATTCCCGCACATGACACCGCACATCATGCACACTAGACAGTGATTAAAACAGCAAATAAACTCCTGCTCTTTCAATATGGATATTTAACACACAATTAAACAACTTAGACACATTTAAAATATATTATCTCTTAGATTTAAATTAATTCAATATTGTCTAAACTGAAGAATATTTTTACTATTTTCTTATACTATTGTATAGAGAAAGTTCCCACCAAATATTTTAATCCAAGATTCAGACAAAAAAAAAAAGCATTTAAAGACATCCTGAACACATTTCAGGGGTCATAGCAGATTTTTAAAAAATTTTAGGTAGGAATTTAAGGATTTTTTTTCAAAATTTTAGGAAAATTTTAGGAGTTAATTTTTATTATTTCTATTATTAGTACTGCTTAATTACCATTCTTTTCATTAATTAAAGGAGAATTGATACAAAAAACAAACATCATTGAAAGAAAAGGTAATCTTTTGAATATTTTTCCTATTTCATTTTTCATTTTAATGCTCTGTAGACTTAAAAATTCAAATTATCACTTAATATCCAGTGGCCACTTTATCACAGGTATTTTTTGTGTAAATATATACATACATACACACCTATATATGTATGTTAGAAAAATGTTAGTTTAGTTTTCAAACAACTTTATATAAACAGAAAAAGAAAATCTTAATATATATTTAACAAAAAAAAAAAGAAAAAAAGAATCCAAAAAGCTCAAAATCACATTTAAAATTTTTGAAGAATTGTAAAATAAAATACGGCCATAAGAGCAAAAATCTAGCTGGTAAATTAGTAGTTTTTCCATGTAATGTACAAGGATTGCATGCACCCGCGCAGCGGGCGGGCTTAAAGCAAATAATGCTAATAAAAGCCAATTTATTTTGGGAAAAGTATTTATCTGTTACCCTTGAACCCTCGTAGTGAGCTGGAACGTGATTGACAGCTATTTCAAATCTATGTAGATTGCATGTGCCCGTGCAGCGTGTATATCGTTATTACATGCAGCAGAATTGTCGTTATTGCATATATCGTACGTGGATTGCATACACCCGCTAATAAAAGACGATTCCTTTTATACGCAGCAGCTGTATCATTACCAGTGTGCCCGCATTACGGTCGGAAACGCGATTGACAGCTACTTAATGAGTTAGCCATAACTTGTGCGCGTAACTGAGGTGTGCGATTGACAGCTACTTCATGAACTGCACCATTAGTCATAACTTGCATGCATAACGGAAACGTGCAATCA
This sequence comes from Amaurobius ferox, assembly GCA_951213105.1. Lineage (NCBI taxonomy): Eukaryota > Metazoa > Arthropoda > Arachnida > Araneae > Amaurobiidae > Amaurobius > Amaurobius ferox. Next base: position 56,988,528 of record OX578133.1, read on the forward strand.
ACAGCCACTTGATGAACTATATCGTTAGCCGTAACTTGCACGCGTAGCTGAGATAGATAGCTACTTCATCAACTGTACCGTTAGCCGTGACTTGGCCGCGTAGCTGAGGTGTGCAATTGACAATTGCTATATCAACTGCACCATTAGCCATGACTTGCGCACGTAACGAAGGCGTGCGATCGACATCCACTCCAGGAACTGCACCGGTAACCACGATTTATGCGTGTAGCTGAGGTATGCGATAGACAGCTACTTAATGAACTGAACCATTAGTTATGACCTGAGCGCATAACGGAGACGTGCGATCGACAGCTACTTCATGAACTACATCGTTAGCCGTAATTTGCGCGCGTAGCTGAGATAGACAGCTACTTCATTAAATGTACCGCTAGCCGTGAATTGCCCGCGTAGCTGAGGTGTGCGAATGACAGCTACTTCATCAACTGTACCGTTAGCCATGACTTGGGCGAGTAACGAAGGCGTGGGATCAACATCTATTCCATGAAATGCACCGCTAGCCACGATTTATGCATGTAACTGAGGTGTGCGATAGACAGCTACTTCATGAACTACATCGTTAGCCGTAACTTGCACATGTAGCTGAGGTACAAGATCAACACTTCATAAACTGCACACTTAGTCATGACTTGCGCACGTAATGTAGGTGTGCGATCGACAGTTACTGCAAGAAAGACTATTTTAAAAACAATAGGGCTGGTCGCCGAAGGCAGTAATTAAATAATATGAGGGAAATAAGTTATCCTATATTTCATCAAAGCTACTGCAACGCGTTAATCTAGACACAGCTATTTCCCTTCAATCATCCTGTTTTGATAGAATCAACAAAAACACATGCACAAGCTCCTGCGGCTCAAAAGAACTCTAGTCCAGAAAACTATATTTTTAAATATTGGTTTTTGAGCAAAAATTCTTACAGAGTTCAAATCTTTGGTACTTTTCATCCCAGATGCATGGAATAATTTGACAAAATTTTAAGTTTAAAAAGAAATGAAAATTGTTTAAAAGTTTTATCTGTTGGAAGAGGGAATGTGTTTATTTAACATTCTTCACATTTCTGCTCTTTCATTATTTTAAATTTATTTTTTATGGGGAGCGTGGCGATCCAATTGCGGGACCTCCCTACTATGCCGCATTTTATTTTATCCATGTGGTCCGGGCCCCTACGCAATGCATCCTTTTGAAGAGATATCCTTTAATATAATCAATGCCTAGAGAGGTTGCTAACAGCAGACAAAAATTCCTTCTCTACTCTCCTGTTTTGACATGATGTTGATCAAATATTACATAATGAGGGGCGTAAGAGAATCATAATCCGACAAACTATATTTGTATTATTGAATTCAGACCTAAAATTCTTCAAAATTTTTGCACACAATTGATTCCCAACAAAGAATAGTTGAGCAAAATTTTAACTTTGCAAAGAAAGAGAAACTTCGTGATTTATGTAGTAAATATGAGGAAGCACACTATTCAACAATCGAACCCGTCTTTTTCTATTTTATTTCTTTGAGAGGTTAAAGGCTTCTAGGTTTGTTAGCTTGTGCTGGAGATTCTCACTCCCACAAACAAAAGAATCTCCCCCAAACTCAGGTCTGTAAATGATCACATGGGTCGCCATTCGTCTTGCGATCGTATTTCACTAAAACCGCCTGTGGACGGAGAGGATTTAACCATTGAGAATAGGCGATTTTGTCGTGATTGACACTTTTGTAGTCGTTGTAAAAGATGAGTACTATTTTGAACAACGTTTTAATTTCTAAAGTCTTTTTTAACATCGATTGCCGTATGAATGGATGTATTCGGGCGATAGTAGAGTGTAAATTTGACGCCACAGCAAAAACATTACAAAATTTTAGGATGATTTAAAAATTTTAGGTTAATTTTAGGAATTCAAGGGAAGCTTTAAACTTATAGGAATTTTAGGACGAATGCGATCCCTGGCATTTAAAACATTTTTGTAAATATTTCTATCAGTATATTTGTATGTAGCTGTGAAGTGCATGTACAAGTGCTTAATGGACAAACCTACATTGAAATTTTATATGTAGGTGTATTCTGTAGAAAATTGTACATATAGTACTTAAACATCTTTTCGTTCATTGCACAAGCACATATGTGGCTTCACCATGCCTGTTTTGCAAATGCTTAATATGACTTTGGCATGTTGTGTGAACTCAGAAAACATCAACTGCTATTCCATAACGAGACCATGTTTTACATCCTACGTATGCCTTTTTACCTTTGCAAGAGGGTAATATGTACTACATCAGCTCCTTTGATATGCCCAAAAAATGCATGAGGGTAAAAAATTATTTACAGTTTAAAAAAGCATTGATATTCCCTTAAAAAATCTTTAAAAGTAAAAAAAAAAAAATCACCATTAAAAATATTAAAAGTTATGTCTAAAAATGTTGTGATATCAAATTACAAAGATTTTACTTTTTTAATTCTAGTACACTTGGCACTTGGTGGCCACCTTTTAAAAAAAAAAAAATAATAATAATAACAATATAATTCTCTTTCATAACCATCTTCAATTGTCAAATTTTATATTCAATAAAAAAAATAAAAAAATAAAAAAATAAAAAAATAGGACATACTTTGCGGAAATGTCTGAAAAAGAAAATGGAGACAGGAACTACATGGAATTACATTGCATATAATGCACACATAATTGATTTAAAATATGAAAAGGTGGTAGCAAAGTGTACCAGAATTAAAAAAGTAAAAGTTTGGCAATTTGATAGCACAAGATGTTTTAGACATAACTTTATATTTTCTTTAATGTCGATTTTGTTTAAGCTTGGTGTTTCTTTACTTTGTTAAAGGTCTTTTTAGGGATTTTTATCCACTGCAGTATTTTTTACATATTTGACTAATAAAGTTTTCTTTTTTTCAGAGCATTAATTCTTTTGAATATAACGATGTATAGATTTTAGAAAATAAATAAAATATTTATAAGTTTTAAGTTATAATATATATTTTTAAGATATAATATAGATTTTGTTTAAGCTTGGTGTTTCTTTACTTTGTTAAAGGTCTTTTTAGGGATTTTTATCCACTGCAGTATTTTTTACATATTTGACTAATAACGTTTTCTTTTTTTCAGAGCATTAATTCTTTTAAATATAATGATGTATAGATTTTAGAAAATAAATAAAATATTTATAAGTTTTAAGTTATAATATATATATATATATATATATATAACTTTAAGTTATAAAATATATAAAGTTTTATAGTGTATTTAGTGCAGTACGGTGGTTTAGCCATTAGTGTGAAATCAACATAATACCTTGTTTAGCAGCTGTTTTTGTAATGGATCAGTAATCAGGAAAATTATCAGTCCTGAGGATTCTGGATAATTGGTCTATTAATGTATCCTAATATTATTGTACTGTCAGTTTCAAAACTATGTTACAAAGAATACTGTGTTTAATTTAAAATTTCAATATACTTTTTATTTAGTGAAGGAATTATACTTCCAGCGCAGCATCCAGTATCCATGGGCCAGTTTCATACGTTTTAGCACTTTTTAGCATAAATAACCAATAACTGCACTGGTATCAAGGAAACTCGCTATGAGTCCCACTTTTGCAAACTTTTATGATAATCAACAAACTCAATTAAACCATATAAACTGGCTCTGTGGCAGCTAACTTTATCAGTTAGCACAGGGGGACTATCAGTTATCACAGGGGGACCAACTATCAGTTACCACAGGAGGACTAACTTTATCAGTTACTAAAGGGGGTCACAAAAATGTGGCATATAGCAAAGCTTCTTGCTGCAAGTGCAATCATCTGCTATTCTATGCTGAAGAGTTTAAAAGTTGGCAAAACTGGCCCATAGATACTAGTCACTGCACTGAAAAATGTAATTTCTAGCTTTGAGAACATCCACTGTAGGCAGATAATTTTGTGAATGTTAATTTTCTCTATAACCTGGTCATCTACTTCTGAACTGATTCCTACATCGCTAATTGCTACAATAGTTTGACAGATAATATGGTCTATAATTTGATCTTTTATTATCTTCTTTTGAACATGATGTTTTTGCTTTCTGCTATGTCTGTCCTATATTTTTGTCTTACTCTGGTAATGAAATGTTGACTCAGTGCCTTTTTAGTAGATATCTATTTACCTTATATAATGGCATATATTTATCCATATTGGATATTCTTGGTATTAAATTTTAACTTTTCAAATTCTATTTTTCTTTCTGCATAGAGACATTGCAAGAAAAGATTATACTTATAGCCAGGATTTAAAAATGATACGTTGTACATCTGTCCAGGATTTTAAAGTTGAAATTTGTTCAAATTGATTAATAAAAAATTTATTAATATGCTCTGATTTATCTTGAACACCTGTAGTATTTACACAATCAGAAAATTAGCACCTGTACTGATTTAGCTTCTCACAGATTTAATTTTAGTTTCAAAATTTTGCTTTTATTTGCTATTCATAATGACCTGATTCTGAATCTAATTTTTTTGTCTTACTTCTGCTTCAAACTTTATTCCTATATGTATGTATTTGTATATATTTAATTTTGTGTATATTTAATATACACAGTCATTATAAATGATTTCATCTATGTACAATATATAAAAATATTCTCCTTTAAAACAAACTATTCACTCTTACTTTACACAATTCAACTATTTTAAATTCTGATAGCACAATTCTAACATTATGCAATATACACTACTATCCTTATAGCAATTTATCACGAAGTCTTCCCTCATCTGGGAGTGCTATACTGCACTTTGTAAAATTGCTAGCAACAATAAAGTCATACTCTACTGGGTGCCTGGACATTTGGGCATTCCAGGAAATGAGTTGGCTGATGAATTGGCTAGGAAAGGCTCAAGTACTCCATTTGTTGGTCCCGAGCCGGCTTTGGGTGTTCCCAATGAACTTACTAGAAGAACTGTCTATGGCATCTTCAGAAAGCTTCAGTGCAGGAACTGGCGAGATGCAAAGGGCCAAAGACAGGCGAAAATCCTCAACTGCAATTGCCCTAGCATATGTCAGAAGGAATTATTCATGCTCAGTAGAACTGGCATCAGAAGGGCTGTTGGGCTTCTTACTAGACACTGCACCCTTAAAAGACACCTAAATATTGTGGGTGTCATTAAAGATTCGCTTTGCAGAGGCTGCAACTACAGTGAAGAAACTGCCATACACATTCTCTGTGAATGTGAGGTATTCTCCACCCACAGATTCGAGCATATGGGTCGACATGTGATTGAACCCTGAGAGTTGTATGACATTCCTGTCAAGTGCCTGCTTATTTTTGCTTCGGCTACTGGTCTCTTTTCGCAGAGATCTTTTTGTTTGGGGTAGTATAATAGACCTCTAGTCGATGTGCTGGGCTCTTCTGGAGATACCCACCTTCATTTCATTCATCCTTACAGCAATATATATGTTTAAAATGCACATAAAAAGAGATTATACAATTGTTTTACAATATGCTTTTATTATAAATTTCCGATACTCTATGGTTCATCTTTGCATTCTATGTACCAAAATATTTAATACAGAGTGTAAATATATAATTCAAATAAATCAAAATTATATTAATATTATAGAGACACAAACACCTGCTTAACAATGTTCTTTTACATACTATATTGTCTCTCCCCATGTTATCTCTACATATGGACATTAGACATGAAAGAAATAATAAATGACTTCAAATTCATTGTAAAATTATGAGGCGAGGTTAGCAAAATTTAAAATAACTCAAGAAATAAAAACAAGTTTAGATGGTCACAGAGACCAAAATTAATGAGAAGATATGAGGTGGAACATTCGTCATAAGCAAATTGCACTATTAAAATAAAACTAAATAAACTGAGTGAGTGTTGCTCTCCAAAACAGCAGAATACAAATATCTGACTTTTCTAGGTTTTCTAGATAAGTTTTAAAACTTTTCCAGGTTGAAAAATGAGTAGATCAAATACATTGAACCTATTAATTAGTGAACACAAGTGCACCCAGACAAGTGTATGACAAGTCCAATTTTATATACTTGTCCAGAGATAAGCAAAACATCCAAAGAACTTCATAAAATAGGTTAAAAATGGGTCAATCCATATCAAATTAACACAAAGTGATATTTAAAACCTGACCAACACCATTTTTTTTTTGTTAAACCTGGCTATTGTTGTTGTCAACTATGCAAAATTTAGTTCCCAATGTTTATTATTTTTTTATTTAAAAAAAATTTGAAGTTTGGAAAATATGTTAATTTTTCATGATACTTGACATATTCAAATGTCTATATATTTTGACCTAATCCACAGATTGTACTGAAATAAGGCTTATTTTGTAGCTTAAGGTACGACCTTTATTGTGATGTCATATGACCCTGTAATTGAAATTTTTATTTCAAGGTCACTTGATTTGACCTTTGACCTTGAAATTGCAAAAAAGTTATTAATTTTTTTTAATATATATATTATGTTGATACGCTATTTAACTCTATTATACAAAAATTTCAAGTAGGGAACACTAAGAGCTCTAACTGAAAAAAAAATTCTACATAAATATATACTATATGAGCAGAGCTATTCAATAAATGCTGGAAACCATATAAAAGCATAATTGATTAAATAATTCTTAATTAAACATCATTATACTTAACTAAAAATTATAAACATTTACTAATGTACATATAATTTTATAAATTTTTTTTGCTCAATTTTACGATTTGAAAAAGAATTTAAATAATTCAAATATGCAAATAATTCAGCTATTCAATAAATGTTGGAAATCAACACAAAAGCATAATTGATTAAACAGTTCTTAAGAAATAAACATTATCATTCTTAACTAAAAGTTATAAACGTTTTCTAATGTAAATATGATTTTTTCATCTTATTCTGCTGAATTTTAAGATTTGAAACAGAATGCAGATGCTTTTTTTTAAGTACACTTACTAACATTACTATTTTGTGTGTATATATGGTCTAGGTTCAGTGATGTTTAAATGGACTGTAAATTTTACTTTAAAAATTGTAGTCGCACACAAAACCTGCCAATAGAGAGTTTGAAGCCAATGTTGATTGGTGGGAAGACAGTCCTTTATATAAAATCATGTATTTCAGTGATATTGAACCCCAGTTTAATAAATTAAAGAATTTTTTTTTTTAAATTTTTATAGCCCCCCAATCCCACAAACATAGCCTCCAGTTATGCCCTCATATTCTGGGGGGTCATAAATTGGTGAGTCAAGTAAAGATTTCTTACTTCCATTGGATGAGTGGGTAGGCACCTAATAAAAACATATGTTTGGGGTGGGTGAAATTGCCAAAGTGAATATGACATTTCATTTAACATTTTAAATAAATTATCTAAAATTATAAACGGACATCCCCACTAAAGACATGTAGCAAGGTTTTTACATGCTTTTACATACAACGGTCAAAATTCCTAAGCTAACAAGAACTGAGTTTTCTACAGAAACACAGTTCAAGTTACAAACCAATATCCTAGCTAGATCCATGAAGGAACACATTATTTTTGTCAACATATAAAATTAAGTGTGAAAAGTTACTTCTACTAGACAACACAGCTATGCTCTCATATTCTGGGGTTTTTAAATTGGTTAGTCATGTAAAGGTTTCATATTTCCATTGGATGAGAGGGTAGGCACCTAATAAAGACATTAGTTTAAAGTGGGTGAAATTGTCAAAGTGAATATGACATTTCATTTAACATTTTATATAAATTATCTAAAATTATAAATGGACACTCCTACTAAAGACACGTGCAACGTTTTTACATGCTTTTAAGTACAATGGTCAAAATTCTTATGCAGACAAGAACTGAGTTTCCTACAGCAATGCAGAACCACAGTTCAAGTTACAAAGTGATATCCTTGCTAGATCCCTGAAAAAACCCGTTATTTCTATCAACATCTAAAATTAAGTGCAAAAAGTTACTTCCACTAGAAAACACAGCTTGGACAAAATTCACAGTTGTTACTATGTTCCCATAAAGTGGGCAAGTAACATTTTATCCCTTTATTTTAGTATTGCACAGGTTATGACCAATCAGAACGACTTTTAAGACCACTCCCAGCCAATTACGTGGGACCAGGGGCGGCAAATAGGGGGAGCGGTCGCATTCCCCAATTTTTCCTCATCGTCTATCGGCTTCTCCCCTTTTTTATCAACTGTCCACTGGTCAGTTTTCTCACACTATGAAGTTTCAAAAGAGCCAACCTTCACAGTGAAGCTTCCCACTTACGGTTGAAACGAATCCTTTTCAAATTGAAAAGATTGGGATGATGTTATGATGATGAAAAGATTTGCTCATCAACAAATGCTTTTTCTGGAGGCTCTTCAACTCTACAATCACTAAGTGATACAAGGTGGTCTTCCAGAGTAAAAGCCATTAAAGCACTACTAAATTTGAAGCAGTGATTTTAACACTGGAAGAATTATTGCACTGGATTATAACACTGGAAGAATTATCTGAAAACGATTCCCTCAATGATGGAAGAGCCGAAGCTCTTTTAACATGCATGACATCGTTCGAATTTTTGTTCACTTTGTTTGCATTGTGCAGTGTTTTTGATCAAAGCAATACTTTCTCAAAGCATTTTCAGTCATATGATCTTAATTTTCAGACTGTGCAAACTTTGGCTAAAGTTACTATTGAAACTGTTAGTTCTTTTCGCACTGATGCATATTTCTATCAAGTGTGGAGTTTTGTGATAGAACTTTGTGAGAAAAATTCTTATTCTGGACCAAAACTGAAAAGGAGTAAAAAAATTCCAAGCGAATTCAGAGGCAGTGAAAAAATTTCCCATGATGATGTTAAATCATATTACAGAATCAATATTCAATATGAAATTATAGATTCAGTATCTAATGAAGTTGAGACAAGATTTAATGAGAACAATATATCTGTTTTGTTTGCCCTTAGTTCAGTATTATCCGGATCAGATGTGGAAAAAGAAAAAGAAAATGTTTCAACCATATGCAAAGTATATAACTTGCAGAAAGAGGAATTGCTATGTGAATTCTGACTGTTTTATTCAAAACAGTAGACAACAATTTTTATGTTTATTTCAAACATAGACCATCTCAATTTTAAAAGTCGCCAGGATTATTTTAAAGAGCGGAATTTAAAAAATGTGTTTCCTGTCATAACTGTTTTAGTTAAATTGTTTTTGACTGTGCCAATCAGCTCAGCCAGTTGTGAAAGGTCTTTTTCGTGTTTCAGGAGGCTGAAAAATTATTTTCGCAGTACAATGGGACAATAAAGACTTTAATCTTTAGCTCTGTTTTAGCTATAGAATAAGACATACCACTGGATTATGATGATATTGTAACAAAGTTTTTTCTTCTTCCAGACTCCAGAACCGGCATTTAAAACTTCAATGAAAGGTAAATAAATATAGATATTTGTATTCAGAAAAATTATGATAACATAATTATGTACAAAAATTATGTTAACAACAATTTTTTTCCTCAACATCAATTCAATTTTGTGATCCCCCCCCCCCCTCTCCTCTCCCTGTTAACAAATATTTTATTCATTCCATATTGTGGATTTTCATACATACAAATCTCGCACCCCCAAATGAAATGCTGAAATGCCACTCTTGCATGGGACCTTAGTACAGCTGCGCAATATAGAGATGTAAAGATGTAATGCTAGAACTCTCATGTGTGGTCCTGCCACTATGGGTCTTTTTTAAAATTTTATATTATGCTCTGAGATTTGGCCTAAGAAAGACCTAAAAGATCCAAGCCCCAAGTTTGGGCAATTGCTGTTACTTCAGGACAATGGGGGACCTACCTGACACTGCATTATTATACTGTATTATTATGGCTGCATTATTACACTGTATTATTATGGCTGCAGATGTGCAAGTTCGATATATATATATATATATATATATAACTAAAAAGTAAGTACGAAAGTAAAAACAGTATTTGAAATTATTGGTATATATCCTATGAACATAATCAGAATGGAATGTGCCAATGCTGCTCTTTCACTCAAATATGAGATAAGCTTAAAAATGAAAAAAGAAAAAGACGTACGAGGAAAGCTAACAAGCAGAGTGTCAAAAATAGCCGAAGGGGGGTGGGGTAGGTCATTTCAATTTCATGTCTTTGGTGCATTGGGGTTGGCTTCAGGAGGTTGCCTGCTTCTGGGAGTGCTTGTCACGGCCTAGCAGCATGCTGTAACCGGGGTTTAGAAGGGATCACAACCCCCTTCAGCTATTTTTTAGCACTCTGCTTGTTAGCTTTCTTTGTCCGTCTTTTTCTTTTTTCATTTTTAAGCTTATCTTAAATAATAAAAGGCAATGTCTGTGTGTGTGTGTGTCTGTCTGTCTGTCTTATACACTATACGTTTCGCGACCGCGCGTCGGAGAGCTACGAAATTTGGCAATCGGAGACCCGGGGGGGAGGGAAGGGGACACATGAAAACCGATTTTTAAAATTTTAATTATTTTTTTATTTATTTAATGTTTTATGCGATTTCGACCGTTTTTTGCCCTTTTTGCCCTTTTTTCTCCACGATCCAGACATCGTAGAAAAAAATAAATGACACCATCGGAAAGAGCAGAGAATTTCGAGTAAAAATATATCAATTTCAAATCTGAATTTCGATTTCTAATATTTTTTAAAGATTTTAAAACAAAACTCACTTTTGGCTCAAAAAATCAATTTTTTGTTTTTAAATTCTCGCATCGTGAAAAGTACTCATAATTTCGACTAATAATTTACATTTTTAGAAAGCTGAAATATCTGGCATTCTTACAAGTCTAATGTGGTCCAGAAATAATGAAAATTGCCTTCAGGATGGCAATTTTAAAGACGCCATGATTTTAAATTTCTCGGCGTTCCGTTCGTTTCTCCCCCGCTGAAGCAGGGAAGGTGGTGGGTGGGGACGTCAAGGTGGAGGTGACGTCACGGTTCTGAATAGAGCGCCTTTGCTCTATATAAATTATTATATTTATATTTTAAATGATGGGACGATCTGGATTTTTTAAATGTATATTTTAACTTTTGGATATTTTAAATGGATATTTTAATTTTATGGATATTTTAAATGATAGAACAATGAAACAATGGAATGAGGATGATGGAATTAAGCATATGGTCATTTTAAATTGCAAATTAGCGCGCGGGAAGTTAGCGGTAGGCCCGGGTTCGATTCCCGCCACTGCCAAAACTGCCGCCGTGTTTACGTGGAATACGATCACGTTAAATATGTGGGTCCGTAAGTCCTTCCGAGAGGTTGGTGGTAGGGGAAGGAGGATACGGCCCCTGTGGATGCCTCCCCCACTGGGTTCCCGTCTAAATTGGGTGAATATGTAGAAAGTTATGGAGATTGTCGCGGAGGGCGCGGCAGCCCAGTGGTTAGCGCGCGGGAATTGCACTCAGTAGGCCCGGGTTCGATTCCCGCCACTGCCAAAACTTACGCCACGTTCACGCAGAGTACGATCACGTTAAACATGTGGGTTCGTGAGTCCTTCCGAGAGGTTGGTGGTAGGGGAAGGAGGGTACGGTCTAAATTGGGTGAATAAAAAGAAAGTTATGGAGATTGTCGCGGAGGGCGAAGTAGCCCAGTGGTTAGCGCGCGGGAATTGCACGCGGTAGGCCCGGGTTCGATTTCCGCCACTGACATGGAGTACGATCACGTTAAACATATGGGTCCGTATGTTTTTCCGAGAGGTTGGTGGTAGGGGAAGGAAGGTACGTTCCCTGTGGATGCCTCCCCCACTGGGTTCCGGTCTAAATTGGGTGGCACATCCTGGCCGTCCAACCAGTTACCAGGCCCGGGTTCGATTCCCAAAATTGCCGCCGTGTTTACGCGGAGTACGAGCACGTTAAACATGTGGGTCCGTGAGTCCTTCCGAGAAGTTGGTGGTATTGGAAGGAGGGTACGGTCTAAATTGGATGAATAAAAAGAAAGTTATGGAGATTGTCGCGTAGGGCAAAGTAGCCCAATGGTTAGCGCGCGGAAATTGCACTCGGTAGGCCCGGATTCGATTCCCAAAATTGCCGCCGTGTTTACGCGGAGTACGATCACGTTAAACATGTGGGTCTGTAAGTCCTTCCGAGAGGTTGGTGGTAGGGGAAGAAGGGTACGGTCCCTGTGGATGCTTCTCCCACTTGGTTCCGGTCTAAATTGGGTAAATAAAAAGAAAGTTATGAAGAATATCGCGGAGGGTGAAGTACCCCAGTGGTTAGTGCGCGGGATTTGCACTTGGTAGGCCCGGGTTCGATTCCCAAAATTGCCGAATAAAAATAAAGTTATGGAGATTGTCGCGGATGGCACGGTAGCCCAGTGGTTAGCGTGCGGGAATTTCACTCGGTAGGCCCGGGTTCGATTCCCGCCATTGCCAAAACTGCAGCCGTGTTCACGCGGAGTACGATCACGTTAAACGTGTGGGACTGCAAGTCCTTCCGAGAGGTTTGTGGTAGGGGAAGGAGGGTACGGTCTCTTTGGATGCCTCCCCCATTGGGTTCCGGTCTAAATTGTGTGGCACTTCCTGGCCTTCCAAGCAGTTACCTTACACCTTTCTGGTAGGTCGCGCCAACGAGTTTGCCACGGTCAGAATTTTCAAGGGTAGCGAACAGGCTGGTCGCCAAAGGCGGCCGAGAGGTTTGTGGTAGGGGAAGGAGGGTACGGTTTCTTTGGATGCCTCCCCCATTGGGTTCCGGTCTAAATTGTGTGGCACTTCCTGGCCTTCCAAGCAGTTACCTTACACCTTTCTGGTAGGTCGCGCCAACGAGTTTGCCACGGTCAGAATTTTCAAGGGTAGCGAACAGGCTGGTCGCCAAAGGCGGCTAGTATATAAATATATATAGTCTGGGTTTCATCTTCAACAAATCTTAACTTTCAACCACTAGAAGTATCAGCTCCTGCACAATTATATCACGTGACCATACTTATAACTCTAATGGTTCTTATGCCATATTGAATACAGTGGCCTACTACAAAATGGCAGAACATTAATCAGGATGAGTGGAATCCTTGGATACTGTAATGAGCGAACATCAATGAGGGATAGATATATCAAAGCTTCTACACATCAAATGATTGGGAAGCCTCATACCAGAACATCATCCACGTAAAATTGTTTGGTTAAAAATTATAAAATAACAATTGAAATGAAGGAACAACAAAACCAATATGCCAGCACATACAAAAAGTAACCCTAACCAATTTTGGACATGACATTTTACCATGTAAATTAACTCCATTATCTACATTTATTCATTTATTCTGAAAATGAAACAATTTTTCGAGATTAAGTTTAAGCTTTTATAAAGAGACTGTACAAAAAGGATTGCATAATGAAAGTAAGTTACGATTCCTGTTGACATAATTGACATTAAGTATGTAAAATCAACTTGATAAATTTTGATTAATCATAAAAATAAATCTCCCTGTTCAGAGCTTGGAAGAATAGATTGTGTGTATGTTTTTATACTATGCAAACAGAAGTATAAATATCTATATAAATTTTGATGCAATACAAGTATGGAATGTTAAATATGAATTTTGTAAGAAATATGTTAATTTTCAATTCTAACACAAAAAAATGTTTTTAGCTAAGTAAACCTATTATGCATTATGAATTTTAATGATTTACATATAATACATAAATAAACTATTTTTGGATCCACATCAGTCATTTTAAATGACTTTGACTTTTGGATTTTAATTATAATGTATAAATGATTTTCTTACAGCTGATTTTTGATGGTAAATCATCATTTTAAAGCTAACCACTATGATATATTTATTTCAAATAATAGACCATTGACCACAATACTGAATGATGAATATTTTAACATAATTATTTGGTAATCCTTCATGGTCTAGATACTCTTTTTCATGTGTCAGGAATATGATGGCCAGTATTCTCCTGACAGAAATATACCAGTAATCTTAGAACTATATGGTGATGCCAATGACATAACTAGATTTTTGATTTTGGCACATCCAGAAAGAATTTCAGGGCGCCCTTTCACTTAATATACATTCTTTGGTTTTAGTAAGCCAAAAGTATATTCAATACACTTTCTTAAGGCAAAAGGGTTCTATGCTTAATTTATATATTTGTCAACTATTTTATTAATTTTATATAACTAAAATAAATTTCTAAAATAACAAATTGAATTCACATTGACTATTTTATTTAATTTATGTTTTTCAATGATGAATTTAAGGATATTCTTAATAATGCACATGAAAATCTTGCAAAATTTATTAACAATAAACTACTACTAGCTTCAGAACAATTTGCACTAGCATCCAGAGAATCCCAATTTTTATAACATTTTGCTATATAGTTTATAAAATTTTTTCAATACACCCCCCATTTGAGATCATTATTTCAAATATTTATAAATATAGCAGTTTAAAAAAATATTAAATAAAAAATATTAAGAGAAAAATCCTAATTATATATGAGCTGCAACTTGTTTTGAAGAAAAAAATTTCAAAGTAATTACATGCAATGCCACGTTGATGTCCTGAAGCAGTCACTCCACCACGCTTTATCATGGTAAATCACTTGTGTGCACCTCAGAAATATGAATAGCATTTAGTTAGTGATATTTGGACAGGGCAGACCATTTTAAAAGAATTCAAATACTCCAACTCTTTGGCAAAATTGCTAATATTTGAATTTCTTTGCACCTGCTTTCAGTTTCACAAACTTTTGTTTCAGTTGTTACAATATTGCATACTTTGCTTTTTCCCCAGATATATGACTAGATGATTAAACAAACAAAACTTTATTCCTTAAAGACTTTTGTATTCTCTGTAATTTTTGCTTTGTTATACTTGGCTTCATTTGATCTTTTCATTTGTCAGCATATAATTGTTCTAAAATTGCTGGTACATTTCACTCATCCCAAACATCTGTTTTCATGGGGTGCCTATCCAATGGAAAAACAAGTCCTATACTAGACTAAACAAGTTATGGTCCTAGAACATGAGAACACAACTGGAAGTCATGTTTCTGGAATTGATACACACTATTAGGGGACTGTGCAAATTCTAAAAATAAAACTCAAGATTTGATTCTTTATTCTACTAAACTAGAGTATAATATATCACTAAAATACACTATTTTTATATAAGGATATATATATATATACAATATATATATATATATATATATATACAATATATATATATATATATATATATATATATATATATATAATTGAAGAATTTTTATTTTACTTGTATTATATATACCTGAGATATAATAGAAAATTAATAGGAAATGTTCTGTAATTCTAAAATGAAAGGAAGTTGGACTGAAATGTATATGTGATATCAAAAACACTGTATGACAAGCTGTTGAAAATTTTTAAAAAACTTGATAAGTAAACATTATAAATAAAACAGGAACTAAATTGGTATAAATTACCCCTTTTTTCCCTGTTCCATATATAATTTAAGAAATGGAAAAAGATATACATGTGGTAAAGGAGGGTGAAAAAAAAATTTTACTATACATTTAGATGAAAGTATTTTTATAAATCATATATGAAATGCAGGTACTTAAGGTACTAATCCCTTTGTTCCCTGCATAAACATACATGGTGTAAATGCAAGAATTGTGTGTAAGATGAAAAGTTGCAAAACAGAAACATTGTTTTGCACGATGAGCTAGGCCTTTTCTAGCTCTCAATAAAAATTTGAAATTGAATAAATTGAATAATTTGAATAATATATATAAATTAAAATAATAAAAACAAAAGTGCAGGAGTGCAAATCAGTATACACAGCATCAAACCACAGGTAATATAATAACGTGTATTTAATTACATTAAAAGCAGAAAGTAAAAAAGTAATGAGGAAGGATTGGAAAAGTAGATCATGGAATAGCAAAGAATAAGAAAATAAATCAATGAATAGTATATCTGACAGAAACGTCTTCAGAGGCACAGTCTAGACAGATATACTAAAATTTGTTGTTTCTATGATTGCATAAAAACACATGGTTAAAATTTTATGCAATCTGTGCCCAACAAAGGAATAAACAAGATTCACAGAGAAACAACTCATGAGGACAAAATTCAACATATATATCATAAAATAACATATAATCATGAAAAATATAGCACACAAATGCACAAACATGAAAAAAAAAAAAAAAAAAAAAAAAAAAAAAGGCAACTTACAAATTTTGAAGATTTGTAAGTTGAATAATTTTCTGGGAATCTTACCATGTGATATATATATATATATATATATATATATATATATGTGTGTGTGTGTGTGTGTGTGTATATATACATATATATATATATATATATATATACACATATATACACATACAAAATAACAATAGCTATGAGTGTACTTAAAAAAAATATGATTAATAAGATTTACATTATATTTCAAATCAAAATTAAGCAAAAAAAATTATAAAATGATATGCACATTAGTAAACATTTATAACTTTTAGTTAAGTACAGTGATGTTTATTTGAGAATTATTTAATCAATTATGCCTTTATGCGGTTCCTACCATTTTTCGAATAGCTGCTCATATAACATATTTATTTAGAATTTTTTTTCACTATAAGCCCATGGTTTAAACAACTTGAAATTTTCGTATATTAGAGATAACTAGCATATCAACTAAATACATTTTTTTGAAAAAAACTAAAGGTACACTTTTTTCGCAGTTAAACTTTTGCAGTTAAATCAAGTGACCTAGAAATGAAAAATATCATTTGCATAATCAAGTGGCATATCACAAGAAAGGTAATATCTTAAGCTACAAAATAAGATTTATTTCGGCACAATCTGTTGATTAGGTCAAAAAATAGACATTTGAATATGTTAAGAATCATGAAATATTACCATATTTTCTAAACTTCAAATTTTTATAAATAAAAAAATAATGAAAATTTGGGACTAAAATTTTGCAGAGTCTTATATATGAGTGGATAACAAAATAGTCAAGTTTTAAAAGAATCAGTGTTGGTCGGGATGGGGGCCTGTGTTGATTTGACATAGAATGACCAAAATGCCAGTTAAATGTGAAAATTCTAATTTTCCAAGTTTGGAACTTTTTAAAAGATCTCACTAACCTTTTAGCCTTTTAAAAAAATTCTGATAAATCTATGTGTTTCTTGTAACTTAAGTAGGGTGGCAACACTGTGAGAACAATTAATGTAGAAAAACTGAATCACACAAAATAGTTTAAATAAAACAAATTTATCTTATTGTTAAATAATTTATAATAAAAATCTTATTCAAGGAAAATATATCTTATGCAATATTAAATTATTTATTATACAATTTAGTTATTTCAACAATTTCTCACAGCATTTAACATATAAAAGCAATTAATAATAACTATTAATGGTCAAATATATTTACCAATTCAATATGATTAATTCAAATTTAAGATCTAGATGGCAAGAGGAGAGAGACTTTTAACTGTAAATCAATATATAAAGCCAAATATAAAAATCATGCACCATAATAGCAAAATTGTATTTCTTACCAATTGTTGACTGCCATTCCCTGCAGACATATCAGCCCATCCTGGTGTAGGATTGGTGGTAACCTTTACAATACACAAATTTCATAATATGGCTCATCACTTGCACTTTCACATACATATTAATTTATGGATCGCTACCACTTTTCACATGATTATCAAAAAACATACACATGCCAACACTGGCTCTTAGACCATTCTTTTACAGTATTTTGAACATTTGGCCAAGCCTAATTACTACAAGAGCAACATCACGTATAACACTTACCAATGCTCATTTTCCACTTTTTTACATTTTTATTTTAGAAGGTTAGGCTAGCAGCTGCAGCTTCTCTTGAGAATACACTAAATTTTTAAACATCCCCATTATATCTGGAATGCTGCACCACCTCCGGACTGTAAACTGGTATAGAGAATTTTATGGAATTTTTTACTATGTTAAAATTGAGATATTTCAACATTCTAGGATTAGCGATGCAGAGATGCAAACTAATTGATGAAGAATTCAGTAGAGAAGAAGGAAAATATCAGTAGTTTTAAGAATTTTTCAGTAGTCAGTTTAAAAAATGAAATATATATATGCTCGCATAATACAAAAATGCATATACATAAAATTATTTAAGCATATACAGTACAACCTCAAAAATTCGGACTCGTCCGGACTTTGCCGATTCGGTATTTTCGATTTTTCCGGATTACAGAATTTGAATAAAATTCAGATTTAATATTAACTAAATACACTATAAAGCAATATTTTTAGTAAAAATAATAACAAAAGTTAAGTTAATCAATTAAAACATATTATTTAATCTAAAAAATAGGGCAAAAGAAATTTCTAAAAAAAAATATGCACATTAATAATTTAGAATATGTGAACAAAACGAAATGATAAAATTACTTTTTATCATTTCGTTTAAATATTTGAATTAACATTTGCTATTTCAATAATTTTGGTTTATGGGAAAGCAGTTTTCTTTATCCTGTAGATGGACATTATTTCTGCTCGGTTATAAAGCTTCTTTGTTCAAGACCTTTAATTGCATGATCGATTGTTTGCATAAGATTATCAATAGGCATTTTTTCTTCTCCATATTTATCGTTGCTACTTTGATCCTGTTTTATTTAATATCATATCGCGAATTTCGCCATCACTCAATTTATTTACGAATGGCGCATCATCATCACAGTGCAGAACTTCAGTTATATTGGCTTTGTCGAGATTTAATGAAGCACCAGAAGATTTAATGAAGTGCCGAGATTTAATAAAGATTGAGGATTAGCACTTTTAACGATATATTAAAGGTGTAAAAGTGTTTAAACCATTTTCGCTATTAACGAACGAAAAACAAAAAACAAGAACTTCAAAGTTTTATTTATTTTATAGCATCTATATAATGTTATGTTTAAAAAGGCTGAAGACTGAAAAAAGTAAAAACTTTATTAGTAATAGCCAAATATGTAAAAAATATCACAGTAGATAAAATAAATATCTTTCCCAAAAGAGAAAAATATCTCTCCTCTCAATGATTTTTCTAAATTACGATGAGTCATTCATTCTTAGGCTGCAGCAGCACTGGGATGTGGCGAGGCCAACATTAGCTTCGGATGTGGTGGGGCAGGGAAAGCGAAGAAAGGAATTTGCTTAGTTCCGAGTTCCTAATCGTAAACACAGCCAACCCCTTTGAAAGGTCTGTGTGTTAATGACCTTGTTGCTCGGTTCTGTGCGATATGATATTATTTAGTTATTTATTTGCTATTTATAGTATGTAAATATGGCTTTCAAAACAAAAAAGGAAAAATATACAGTCAATTTCAAGCTGACACGTTCGACGAGAATGAAAAACTCATCAGATATCGGGAGGGGGGGGGGGGAGATTCTGAAGACAAAACAGAATACACTGAAGAAAGGGATTCGTACTAAATTTCCATGAGCGTTAATATGAATTCTCGAGATTTTTAGATTTAATTGAACAATCTGTGATAAAATGTTATGATAACGTTTTAAAGTGTCTAATATTAAAAATTACATTGTTTCAGAAAAATGTCTTTTTCACTAATGAGAAAAGGAAATTTTCAAAATAAAAATTCAGTATTTAAATAACAATGTATATTTTACGTGAAATAATTTGTCGGGAGTTGTGACTTGAATAAGGGGGAGGAGGGATTAATGCTAACAACGTAATTCAAGCTCCAACCACGAGCCGATTTATGGCCGTCCATCTAAACTTTTGTTTCATTTCGGGGTTCAGAAAATCGACCGGAAAATACGGTATTTGTTTATAAAATATAATTCCATATAAATAATCTTACCCTGTTGTTTTAAGTCCACGACTTCGCCAGTCCGGAGGGGAACAGAAAATTTGGAAAACGTCTGGATTTTGGATGTCTGGATTTGCGAGGTTGTACTGTATATAATTATGCATTTATATATATACAGGGTGTCCCCAAAAAATTGAAATGTGCTTTAATTCTTTACTTGTTGGAGATAAGTGAGCAGTGTAAATTGAAAAATGTTGAAAGTAAGGTAGGAAATAAGACTACGTTAATGGAATAGTCTTCCAAATAATTTTCAATAAGTTAAACTTTTTTAATTTTTATATGACCCCCCCCCCTAGACAAATATATTCAATCAGAAAACTTTTATTTTTAATGCAACAAGATCATTAAAAAATCCCGCATATCTGTATCTTTAAAATTGAGCGAGTTATAATTAATTGAAAATCGAACATTGCGAAGGGGACCATACATCATTAGAAATGTAAATTTGTAACATATCACAAAAAAGATAAAACTGGATGATACAGTACAGGATCTTTTATCCGGACTGCTTGGGACTTTAGGCAGTCTGGATAAGGGGTTTTTACGTAATTCAGAACTATTTTCTAAAAATTACTGGAATGGTCTAAAATGTTACAGAAAATTATAATTCATTTTGAAAACATGCATTAAATAAAGATTTTTTACAATCCATATGAAAAGATATACTTGGTTAACTAAAATGCATTTTAGTATCAAATTTAGTGATTAAGAAAATTTTTGAAAAAAAAAAATGTCTGAAAAAAGTTGATTATTCAGGGTAATTATTAGAAGTCTTTTTTTTTTAAGAATTCAACTAAAGTGGATCTTCATCATATTCATCTAATATTTTAGCAGAAGCACCTTTGTTCATATGTTTCAAAATATTTTAAAATACTTTTAATAAAATTAAGATGAGAAGGATGTTCATTTTTAATTGAAATGAGAGATCCAACTATGGGTGCAAATATATCAAATACTAATTTATGCTCTTCAAATGTATTTCTAATAAGCCTTATAAATCTAAATGCCTGAATAAATAAAAACAAATAATTTCTTTATCCTAAATATATATCTCAATTTCATCAACAATATGTTTAAAAGATAATATCCCAGCATAAAAAGCACAAAAAATATAAAATATTAATGGATGGAAACAGATTGAAAAAATGGAAAATATTTAAAAATAAACGAAATATACCCGCGATTGTGTTTAAATAAAAAAATTCCACGATATTGCTAAACTGCCTTTTATAAATTACTAATTAATAAATGTAACACGTTAAAGCCGCATAAATATACTGCAATGGAACTTTTTGCTAGGGTCAATTTTCGGTCCAAAATAGCCATTTTCATCCAAATAATAGGATTTAATTGAAAATGATTTTGATGTTGGAATTCCATCAACGTTTTTTAAAATATTGATGATGTGTATATTTCCACGGAGATGAAGAAAGAAATCGGGTTTTCCCGAAAAAATGATAAGTTTATTGCTTAGGTTAAGTATTTAAAGAGATCGATCACAAGGCTCTGGATGACATTTTATAGCTGCTATATTTTTCTTGGCATTTCGGCAAAAGTTAACTCTCATTAATTTCAGGAATTCCTTACTTAAACGCACTTTCTATCATCTCGCAAATGCGCTGATGACTTTTTTATTCATTTTTTCCAATAAATGTTTATTAAATTTTGCAAAATAGTGTGAATTCTGTGCGGCACATTGCGTTTAAAGGTCGTAAATAAAGCAAATAGGATTTCTTTAGCGATATCGGAATATTTCTAGCTAAAAAGTTGGAATACTTTTACCGAAAATCTAAGTCCCCGAACAATCGCAGAAAAGAAAATGTAACTAATTTGGAAAAATCGAAACCTTTGTACCTAGTGTGCTCTGCCCTATACACCCAGAAAAAAATGAAACACCATTACAAAAGCACCTTGTCACGACTTGTCCGTAACTAAGGCTCCTATATATACAGGAGCCTTATCCGTAACTAGTGAAGGATTGAATGACGCGTCTCGCCCGTTCCGTATGCAGCAGCTTAGGAAATTTTTGGGAAAAACGGTGCTACTTCGGATGTTTTCCAGAAAAGTGGAGTTGCGCTATGGAGATGCGGAACTTCCCGGAAAAAACACGATCCACAGAATATTTTCATTCCTGCTTTTCATTCGCTCTCGCGAGAATTCCTCACGTTCGTTTTCGAAATTTAAGAAGGATCTGTCGGCTGCTATTTGCTGTGTTAGCTGAGTGACTTGACTAGAAAATTTGAAAGTCATTTGCAGATTTAGCAGTGTTGGTCATATCCCTATCCGAAGTGCTGGTAGAAAAAATTTTGTAGCAGATGATACGCAGTAGTGATGTGTTTTCTCAAGAAAGCAAGCTCGTTAAACACAAACACAATTTATTTGTTGTGAGATCCATTGCATCAGATGAAGTTACAAAATAAAACACTGTAACATTCGTTGCAAAGCAAAACTATATACAATGAGCTAGCAAGCTCATGAAAAAGGTTTTGAACAGTCTATGACTAGGCACACACTCTCAGTTATTATAACATCGGTAAGTAGAAAAAACAGCTACTGTACCACTCATGTCGTGCACGTTAATGAAGCCACCATCATCAGGTCACACGTCATGGCTTTAGAAGTTAGACTACTCTCTACCGATCAAGGTCTGCCTTCCATACAAGGTCTTTCACCGTCGATCACCGTCTGATCGATCTGACTATACGTCGAGTCTTAAGTCTGCATAACTACAAGATCTTAAACTCTGAAAAGTCTCCCACGTCTACTACATGGTCAGTCAAGGTCAAGATAACTGAGAATGTGTCCTATCATATATACACTGTGATGGGTACGCTCCGGAACACAACCGTTGACGGCAGCGCCCTCACTATATGCAAATCAGGATGCGCGCGCGGCGAGATGGCGATTTGCATGAATGGCATGTTCTGTTCCCGTCACGAGTCGTTCACGAGAACGGTAGAACCATTCTAAAAATGTAAACACGTTCTCGCGATAACGAGAATCGCGACGAAAACAGAACCAAGTTTCCAACAATCGGCCCCCTCATGCAAAACCCCAAATCTCGGCGCACGTGCTATCAATCAATGAAATTACTCTAAAAAAACATAACAGCAAAAATGTCAAGTTCTTTAGTATCCAGCAAAAACATAAAGTATATATATTACTTTTCATGTTAAGCAAAAAAAAATTTATCATTGAAAGAAAATTTTAGATATCATTGAAACACTAAGTTCCAAAAAATTTAATTTAAGTCAAAATTTAAGTTTCAAGAAATTTAAGTATAATAATTTAAATTTAACATTTAAGATTAAAAAATTTTACTATAAATATCAAATTCAATTTGTGTAGAAAATTTTATGTATAATTATTAAATTTAACATTTAAGATTAAAAAAAAATTCACTTTAAATATCAAATTCAATTATGTAGAAAATTTTATGTATAATTATTAAATTTAACATTTAAGATTAAAAAATTTCACTATAAATATTAAATTCAATTTGTAGAAAATTTCATGTATAACTATTAAATTTAACATTTTAAGATTAAAAAATTTCACTATAAATATCAAATTCAATTATGTAGAAAATTTTTATGTATAATTATTAAATTTAACATTTAAGATTAAAAAATTTCACTATAAATATTAAATTCAATTTGTAGAAAATTTCATGTATAACTATTAAATTTAACATTTAAGATTAAAAAATTTCACTATAAATATCAAATTCAATTATGTAGAAAATTTTATGTATAATTATTAAATTTAACATTTAAGATTAAAAAAAAATTTACTATAAATATTAAATTCAATTATGGCTGTTCATTATCTCTGTCCAAGACCAGTATACATAATTAATACTAATAGCAATGACACAGATAACGAAAGATTTTTTTTTTCCTTTCTGTGTTGTATTCAAATTTAAATAAGTGGTTTGTCATCAATGAATCATAGCCAAGTGTATGATAACAAGGAGTAAACACACAAAATAATACACATAAGCATAACTGTCTTATGCGGGAATTGAAAACATGGATATATATATACATTCAGTGTAATGTGAAAAATTTTAGAAAGTTCATTGTAAACAATACACATATATATACTCTAGATACAATTATCTGCATCACAGAGGGAGGAGTAATTTATACGATATCCTAACCATATTTTTGTAAAAGAAAGAAAAAAAAATTTAGAAGTTACAAATTTAATCATTTTTGTTTTTGGAAATTTGATTACAAAAATTTAATGCTAAAAATTCCTCAAACATTTGGCAAATCTTATTAATGTACTGCCTATGATGTATAAAAATTTTGTTATTGATTTCAGCAAATTCCACACCTATTATTTCTATGTTGCTTGCCTCTGGCCTGGATTTGATATCCCTCTTTTCTCTGAAGTTAAACAAATTTTGGTCATAATGTATGTTAGCCTTAGCACAGAATTTTTTAACATCATTATGACTTCTCAGCCTATGTTTATCACCCCTCACTGAGTAGTAAACATCAGTTCGAGTTCCATCAGGCCTGGGTACAGCTTTCCTTTCCCAATCTATGTTTGAACAGGGGGTCAGATCGGAATCAGCAGGAGAGTCCTCTTCCTCACTAGTATGACTAGTGTCATGGCTCTCACCTGCTTCTTCCTCTGACTCACTATCCAAACATCCCGATCCTGAATCTGATGTTCGAGTAAAACCCGATTTCTTTTGGGTGAAGTTTCTAGGTCGAATGGGGTCCAGGACGCCTTCCGCTGCTTCCATCTCCTCAAAACGGACATTGCTTATTTCTAATATTTTTCCTTCTTTCACAAGAAGAATTCTATAGCCCCTGGTATTTTCCGCATATCCTACCATAACTCCCAGTTGAGCTCTTAGGTCTAGCTTCTTCCTAAGCTGTTTTGCTATACCAGCATAAGCCTTACATCCAAAAACTCTGAGATGGGATACAGCAGGCTTCTTCCCATAGTACAATTCGTGTGGAGTTTTAACTTTAAATTTATGGCAAATCCTGTTCTTTGTATAAGTAAAACATAGGATTGCCTCTGCCCACATTTTGTCACCAACTTTGCTTTGATTAAGCATTGCCTTGACACAATCTAACGCTGTCAGGTTGAATCTTTCAGATACCCCGTTTTGTTCGGGTGTATAAGTGTTAGATCGTTCATGCTTAATCCCTAACTTTTTCAAAAAAGCTTTAAATTGACCGTGACAAAATTCCATGCCGTTATCAGTACGGATGCACAAAATCCTTTTGCCTAATTGTCTCTCCTGACAAACTTGAAAATCCTGAAAAACTTTGAACACATCTGATTTTTGTTTTAAAATAAAAACAAACACCTTGCGGCTAAAATCGTCTGTAATAGTCAAGAAGTATTTGTTTCCCCCCAATGAAGCTACAGGCATTGGACCACAAACGTCCATGTGCAGTAATTGCAAAGGTTCTGTAGATCTAATCCTGCCTATTGGTTTGTACGAAACTCTTTCAGATTTTGCAAGTTTGCAATGAATGCAATTTACTTTTGCATATTTTAATTTTGGGAGTCCGTTTGCCGCGGAAACTTTACTTGTTTGGTGCAAGTAGTCTGAGTTAATATGGCCATATCTTCTATGCCATAATTCAGTTTTGTTCAGAATTTCAACTGTTGAACCACTAATTTTATTTGACTTTGATTTTAAATCAGATTTGTTTTTCCTTTTATTCAAGTTAGGCTTAATTTTGTTTTGACTTTGACTATTTGTTGCAGGGGTTTTTCTAACCTGTTTAGAATTTTTGTCCCTATCCTGATCTCCTTTACGGCCCTCAACACTACTATTTAAACTTTTAGTTGAGTACTGTGGTTTTAAGAAATACAATCCTTCTTTACGTTTAGCGTAAAAGAAATTTTCTCCCTCAGGAGTCTTAAACCATAGAATACCTTTGGCTGCACTAAAAGAATAGCCCTGCTCTTCTAATACAGATGCGGCCAACAAGTTACGCCGTAATTTTGGTGAATACATAACATTTTGTAGCACAATATTATTTGTATGATCTTTAAATTTAACATACATGTTCACCGTTCCAATAGCCTCAACTGGGCTTTCCATATCACCCACTGCTAGCGACATAGATGTATCCTTACATTTATCAAATTTTGAAAACATTTTAACATCATTACAAAAGTGTCGCGTAGCAGCGGTGTCAATCACCCAGCTGAGCCTATTGTCAGGATTATCAACAATATTAGCTTCTACATTTATATTTGAAAATACTTCAATAATACTAGAGCTAGTCATCTTTTTCAATTTTGGGCATTGTGCCTTTACATGACCATTTTTATTACACATAAAACATGGTCCTATGACCTTAATAGACTTTTTAACTTTGGTAACATTTTTGCATTTAGCGTTAACATTTGAAAAATATACAGATGAATTGGAACTTACATTATTATTGTCATGATCCTTCCTCAACTGTCTAATCCTGCCCTCCTCCAGAGAAAGTTCTTTCTGAATTTTATCCAATTTAAAATCAGTATCGCTCCAGCGATAAATGATTTGGATGATACTCTGGTACTGGGCTGGGAGATACCGGATGGCTTGGAATGCCACGTACACATCCTCCACGGGGTGATTCACGTTCTTGAGCTTGGTGACAGCTTTCCTTATCCTCGTACAGAATATGTCGATGGGCTCCTCGATTTCCGGGCGTAGACTGAAAAACTCGTCCAACAGATGAACTAAATTGGCGCGCGTTGGGGCCTCAAAATGCGCCTCCAACTTCTCCCACGCATCCGCCGGGCTGTCGTCGATATCGAGCAGTTCTCTGTACTCCGCCGAGATATTTCGAAACAGGATGGAAAGTGCGCGGTCGCTGCTGCGCATGTACTCCTCTCGCTCGCGGCGTGACGTAGATTCGTCGACTGGTAATGCAGTACGGTTGATGTGGCCGTAACATCCTTCTCCTTTCAGGATAAATGAAATTTCATTACGCCAGGTGACGTAATTGTCCCTGTTTAACGCTTCTATGCCGTTGCTCACCTCCATAGTCTTTAACTGTGACTAGAGTGCGTTGTTTACCTTTCTGCTTGATGCAAATGGCGCCGGTCGCGGCCCCCGTCGATGGAATTCACAACTCTTCACTGCTGCTTTATCAAGGATAAAAGTTATGGCCTTGACATACTACGGCCCATAACCAAATGTCGGCTGCTATTTGCTGTGTTAGCTGAGTGACTTGACTAGAAAATTTGAAAGCCATTTGCAGATTTAGCAGTGTTGGTCATATCCCTATCCGAAGTGCTGGTAGAAAAAATTTTGTAGCAGATGATACGCAGTAGTGATGTGTTTTCTCAAGAAAGCAAGCTCGTTAAACACAAACACAATTTATTTGTTGTGAGATCCATTGCATCAGATGAAGTTACAAAATAAAACACTGTAACATTCGTTGCAAAGCAAAACTATATACAATGAGCTAGCAAGCTCATGAAAAAGGTTTTGAACAGTCTATGACTAGGCACACACTCTCAGTTATTATAACATCGGTAAGTAGAAAAAACAGCTACTGTACCACTCATGTCGTGCACGTTAATGAAGCCACCATCATCAGGTCACACGTCATGGCTTTAGAAGTTAGACTACTCTCTACCGATCAAGGTCTGCCTTCCATACAAGGTCTTTCACCGTCGATCACCGTCTGATCGATCTGACTATACGTCGAGTCTTAAGTCTGCATAACTACAAGATCTTAAACTCTGAAAAGTCTCCCACGTCTACTACATGGTCAGTCAAGGTCAAGATAACTGAGAATGTGTCCTATCATATATACACTGTGATGGGTACGCTCCGGAACACAACCGTTGACGGCAGCGCCCTCACTATATGCAAATCAGGATGCGCGCGCGGCGAGATGGCGATTTGCATGTGTTGGAAACATGGTTCTGTTTTCATCGCGATTCTCGTTATCGCGAGAACGTGTTTACATTTTTTAGAATGGTTCTACCGTTCTCGTGAACGACTCGTGACGGGAACAGAACATGCCATTCATGCAAATCGCCATCTCGCCGCGCGCGCATCCTGATTTGCATATAGTGAGGGCACTGCCGTCAACGGTTGTGTTCCGGAGCGTACCCATCACAGTGTATATATGATAGGACACATTCTCAGTTATTCAGACCTTGACTGACCATGTAGTAGACGTGGGAGACTTTTCAGAGTTTAAGATCTTGTAGTTATGCAGACTTAAGACTCGACATATAGTCAGATCGATCAGACGGTGATCGACGGTGAAAGACCTTGTATGGAAGGCAGACCTTGATCGGTAGAGAGTAGTCTAACTTCTAAAGCCATGACGTGTGACCTGATGATGGTGGCTTCATTAACGTGCACGACATGAGTGGTACAGTAGCTGTTTTTTCTACTTACCGATGTTATAATAACTGAGAGTGTGTGCCTAGTCATAGACTGTTCAAAACCTTTTTCATGAGCTTGCTAGCTCATTGTATATAGTTTTGCTTTGCAACGAATGTTACAGTGTTTTATTTTGTAACTTCATCTGATGCAATGGATCTCACAACAAATAAATTGTGTTTGTGTTTAACGAGCTTGCTTTCTTGAGAAAACACATCACTACTGCGTATCATCTGCTACAAAATTTTTTCTACCAGCACTTCGGATAGGGATATGACCAACACTGCTAAATCTGCAAATGACTTTCAAATTTTCTAGTCAAGTCACTCAGCTAACACAGCAAATAGCAGCCGACATTTGGTTATGGGCCGTAGTATGTCAAGGCCATAACTTTTATCCGTGATAAAGCAGCAGTGAAGAGTTGTGAATTCCATCGACGGGGGCCGCGACCGGCGCCATTTGCATCAAGCAGAAAGGTAAACAACGCACTCTAGTCACAGTTAAAGACTATGGAGGTGAGCAACGGCATAGAAGCGTTAAACAGGGACAATTACGTCACCTGGCGTAATGAAATTTCATTTATCCTGAAAGGAGAAGGATGTTACGGCCACATCAACCGTACTGCATTACCAGTCGACGAATCTACGTCACGCCGCGAGCGAGAGGAGTACATGCGCAGCAGCGACCGCGCACTTTCCATCCTGTTTCGAAATATCTCGGCGGAGTACAGAGAACTGCTCGACATCGACGACAGCCCGGCGGATGCGTGGGAGAAGTTGGAGGCGCATTTTGAGGCCCCAATGCGCGCTAATTTAGTTCATCTGTTGGACGAGTTTTTCAGTCTACGCCCGGAAATCGAGGAGCCCATCGCCATATTCTGTACGAGGATAAGGAAAGCTGTCACCAAGCTCAAGAACGTGAACCACCCGGTGGAGGATGTGTACGTGGCATTCCAAGCCATCCGGTATCTCCCAGCCCAGTACCAGAGTATCATCCAAGTCATTTATCGCTGGAGCGATACTGATTTTAAATTGGATAAAATTCAGAAAGAACTTTCTCTGGAGGAGGGCAGGATTAGACAGTTGAGGAAGGATCATGACAATAATAATGTAAGTTCCAATTCATCTGTATATTTTTCAAATGTTAACGCTAAATGCAAAAATGTTACCAAAGTTAAAAAGTCTATTAAGGTCATAGGACCATGTTTTATGTGTAATAAAAATGGTCATGTAAAGGCACAATGCCCAAAATTGAAAAAGATGACTAGCTCTAGTACTATTGAAGTATTTTCAAATATAAATGTAGAAGCTAATATTGTTGATAATCCTGACAATAGGCTCAGCTGGGTGATTGACACCGCTGCTACGCGACACTTTTGTAATGATGTTAAAATGTTTTCAAAATTTGATAAATGTAAGGATACATCTATGTCGCTAGCAGTGGGTGATATGGAAAGCCCAGTTGAGGCTATTGGAACGGTGAACATGTATGTTAAATTTAAAGATCATACAAATAATATTGTGCTACAAAATGTTATGTATTCACCAAAATTACGGCGTAACTTGTTGGCCGCATCTGTATTAGAAGAGCAGGGCTATTCTTTTAGTGCAGCCAAAGGTATTCTATGGTTTAAGACTCCTGAGGGAGAAAATTTCTTTTACGCTAAACGTAAAGAAGGATTGTATTTCTTAAAACCACAGTACTCAACTAAAAGTTTAAATAGTAGTGTTGAGGGCCGTAAAGGAGATCAGGATAGGGACAAAAATTCTAAACAGGTTAGAAAAACCCCTGCAACAAATAGTCAAAGTCAAAACAAAATTAAGCCTAACTTGAATAAAAGGAAAAACAAATCTGATTTAAAATCAAAGTCAAATAAAATTAGTGGTTCAACAGTTGAAATTCTGAACAAAACTGAATTATGGCATAGAAGATATGGCCATATTAACTCAGACTACTTGCACCAAACAAGTAAAGTTTCCGCGGCAAACGGACTCCCAAAATTAAAATATGCAA
This sequence comes from Amaurobius ferox, assembly GCA_951213105.1. Taxonomy (NCBI): domain Eukaryota; kingdom Metazoa; phylum Arthropoda; class Arachnida; order Araneae; family Amaurobiidae; genus Amaurobius; species Amaurobius ferox. The sequence goes on from OX578133.1 coordinate 57,018,783, forward strand.
AAGTAAATTGCATTCATTGCAAACTTGCAAAATCTAAAAGAGTTTCGTACAAACCAATAGGCAGGATTAGATCTACAGAACCTTTGCAATTACTGCACATGGACGTTTGTGGTCCAATGCCTGTAGCTTCATTGGGGGGAAACAAATACTTCTTGACTATTACAGACGATTTTAGCCGCAAGGTGTTTGTTTTTATTTTAAAACAAAAATCAGATGTGTTCAAAGTTTTTCAGGATTTTCAAGCTTGTCAGGAGAGACAATTAGGCAAAAGGATTTTGTGCATCCGTACTGATAACGGCATGGAATTTTGTCACGGTCAATTTAAAGCTTTTTTGAAAAAGTTAGGGATTAAGCATGAACGATCTAACACTTATACACCCGAACAAAACGGGGTATCTGAAAGATTCAACCTGACAGCGTTAGATTGTGTCAAGGCAATGCTTAATCAAAGCAAAGTTGGTGACAAAATGTGGGCAGAGGCAATCCTATGTTTTACTTATACAAAGAACAGGATTTGCCATAAATTTAAAGTTAAAACTCCACACGAATTGTACTATGGGAGGAAGCCTGCTGTATCCCATCTCAGAGTTTTTGGATGTAAGGCTTATGCTGGTATAGCAAAACAGCTTAGGAAGAAGCTAGACCTAAGAGCTCAACTGGGAGTTATGGTAGGATATGCGGAAAATACCAGGGGCTATAGAATTCTTCTTGTGAAAGAAGGAAAAATATTAGAAATAAGCAATGTCCGTTTTGAGGAGATGGAAGCAGCGGAAGGCGTCCTGGACCCCATTCGACCTAGAAACTTCACCCAAAAGAAATCGGGTTTTACTCGAACATCAGATTCAGGATCGGGATGTTTGGATAGTGAGTCAGAGGAAGAAGCAGGTGAGAGCCATGACACTAGTCATACTAGTGAGGAAGAGGACTCTCCTGCTGATTCCGATCTGACCCCCTGTTCAAACATAGATTGGGAAAGGAAAGCTGTACCCAGGCCTGATGGAACTCGAACTGATGTTTACTACTCAGTGAGGGGTGATAAACATAGGCTGAGAAGTCATAATGATGTTAAAAAATTCTGTGCTAAGGCTAACATACATTATGACCAAAATTTGTTTAACTTCAGAGAAAAGAGGGATATCAAATCCAGGCCAGAGGCAAGCAACATAGAAATAATAGGTGTGGAATTTGCTGAAATCAATAACAAAATTTTTATACATCATAGGCAGTACATTAATAAGATTTGCCAAATGTTTGAGGAATTTTTAGCATTAAATTTTTGTAATCAAATTTCCAAAAACAAAAATGATTAAATTTGTAACTTCTAAATTTTTTTTTCTTTCTTTTACAAAATATGGTTAGGATATCGTATAATTTACTCCTCCCTCTGTGATGCAGATAATTATATCTAGAGTATATATATGTGTATTGTTTACAATGAACTTTCTAAAATTTTTCACATTACACTGAATGTATATATATATCCATGTTTTCAATTCCCGCATAAGACAGTTATGCTTATGTGTATTATTTTGTGTGTTTACTCCTTGTTATCATACACTTGGCTATGATTCATTGATGACAAACCACTTATTTAAATTTGAATACAACACAGAAAGAAAAAAAAATCTTTCATTATCTGTGTCATTGCTATTAGTATTAATTATGTATACTGGTCTTGGACAGAGATAATGAACAGCCATAATTGAATTTAATATTTATAGTAAATTTTTTTAATCTTAAATGTTAAATTTAATAATTATACATAAAATTTTCTACATAATTGAATTTGATATTTATAGTGAAATTTTTTAATCTTAAATGTTAAATTTAATAGTTATACATGAAATTTTCTACAAATTGAATTTAATATTTATAGTGAAATTTTTTAATCTTAAATGTTAAATTTAATAGTTATACATGAAATTTTCTACAAATTGAATTTAATATTTATAGTGAAATTTTTTTAATCTTAAATGTTAAATTTAATAATTATACATAAAATTTTCTACATAATTGAATTTGATATTTAAAGTGAAATTTTTTTTTAATCTTAAATGTTAAATTTAATAATTATACATAAAATTTTCTACATAATTGAATTTGATATTTAAAGTGAAATTTTTTTTAATCTTAAATGTTAAATTTAATAATTATACATAAAATTTTCTACACAACTTGAATTTGATATTTATAGTAAAATTTTTTTAATCTTAAATGTTAAATTTAAATGGTTATACTTAAATTTCTTGAAACTTAAATTTTGACTTAAATTAAATTTTTTGGAACTTAGTGTTTCAATGATATCTAAAATTTTCTTTCAATGATAAATTTTTTTTTGCTTAACATGAAAAGTAATATATATACTTTATGTTTTTGCTGGATACTAAAGAACTTGACATTTTTGCTGTTATGTTTTTTAGAATAACTTCATTGTTTGATAGCATGTGCGTCGAGATTTGGGGTTTTGCATGAGGGGGCCGATTGTTGGAAACTTGGTTCTGTTTTCATCGCGATTCTCGTTATCGCGAGAACGTGTTTACATTTTTTAGAATGGTTCTACCGTTCTCGTGAACGACTCGTGACGGGAACAGAACATGCCATTCATGCAAATCGCCATCTCGCCGCGCGCGCATCCTGATTTGCATATAGTGAGGGCGCTGCCGTCAACGGTTGTGTTCCGGAGCGTACCCATCACAGTGTATATATGATAGGACACATTCTCAGTTATTCAGACCTTGACTGACCATGTAGTAGACGTGGGAGACTTTTCAGAGTTTAAGATCTTGTAGTTATGCAGACTTAAGACTCGACATATAGTCAGATCGATCAGACGGTGATCGACGGTGAAAGACCTTGTATGGAAGGCAGACCTTGATCGGTAGAGAGTAGTCTAACTTCTAAAGCCATGACGTGTGACCTGATGATGGTGGCTTCCTTAACGTGCACGACATGAGTGGTACAGTAGCTGTTTTTTCTACTTACCGATGTTATAATAACTGAGAGTGTGTGCCTAGTCATAGACTGTTCAAAACCTTTTTCATGAGCTTGCTAGCTTATTGTATATAGTTTTGCTTTGCAACGAATGTTACAGTGTTTTATTTTGTAACTTCATCTGATGCAATGGATCTCACAACAAATAAATTGTGTTTGTGTTTAACGAGCTTGCTTTCTTGAGAAAACACATCACTACTGCATATCATCTGCTACAAAATTTTTTCTACCAGCACTTCGGATAGGGATATGACCAACACTGCTAAATCTGCAAATGACTTTCAAATTTTCTAGTCAAGTCACTCAGCTAACACAGCAAATAGCAGCCGACAGCATGAATGGCATGTTCTGTTCCCGTCACGAGTCGTTCACGAGAACGGTAGAACCATTCTAAAAATGTAAACACGTTCTCGCGATAACGAGAATCGCGACGAAAACAGAACCAAGTTTCCAACAGGATCAGCGGCGGCGAGTGCGCGCGAATTTCTGCGCGGTTCGCATGTCCTATTTCAAATCCTGGAAAAATGTAGGAAACTTGGTTCTGTTTTCGTCGCGATTCTCGTTATCGCGAGAACGTGTTTACATTTTTAGAATGGTTCTACCGTTCTCGTGAACGACTCGTGACGGGAACAGAACATGCCATTCATGCAAATCGCCATCTCGCCGCGCGCGCATCCTGATTTGCATATAGTGAGGGCGCTGCCGTCAACGGTTGTGTTCCGGAGCGTACCCATCACAGTGTATATATGATAGGACACATTCTCAGTTATTCAGACCTTGACTGACCATGTAGTAGACGTGGGAGACTTTTCAGAGTTTAAGATCTTGTAGTTATGCAGACTTAAGACTCGACGTATAGTCAGATCGATCAGACGGTGATCGACGGTGAAAGACCTTGTATGGAAGGCAGACCTTGATCGGTAGAGAGTAGTCTAACTTCTAAAGCCATGACGTGTGACCTGATGATGGTGGCTTCATTAACGTGCACGACATGAGTGGTACAGTAGCTGTTTTTTCTACTTACCGATGTTATAATAACTGAGAGTGTGTGCCTAGTCATAGACTGTTCAAAACCTTTTTCATGAGCTTGCTAGCTCATTGTATATAGTTTTGCTTTGCAACGAATGTTACAGTGTCTTATTTTGTAACTTCATCTGATGCAATGGATCTCACAACAAATAAATTGTGTTTGTGTTTAACGAGCTTGCTTTCTTGAGAAAACACATCACTACTGCGTATCATCTGCTACAAAATTTTTTCTACCAGCACTTCGGATAGGGATATGACCAACACTGCTAAATCTGCAAATGACTTTCAAATTTTCTAGTCAAGTCACTCAGCTAACACAGCAAATAGCAGCCGACAGTTTCCAACAGGATCAGCGGCGGCGAGTGCGCACGAATTTCTGCGCGGTTCGCGTGTCCTATTTCAAATCCTGGAAAAATGTAGGTTTCAAGACATTTCTTAAATTAATATTTCTAATTAAGACAAAAAAGCAAGTGGCGGGATTTTAAACAAAAAATTGCTCTTTGGCGCAATATTTGGCAAATAATCGTTTGTTGGCGCAGAATTTGGCATTATTTTGCCGAATTTCGGTTTTGGGAGTGTCCGGATATTGGGATGCTGGATAAGAGGTCGCGTACTGTATTACATAGGAGACATTTTTGCGAATTCCGTGTAGGCTCATGATGCAATCACGGATTCTTAAGTTCTTTTCACATTGAGACATGTATAGAGCCATTTTTTATTTGAAACAATTAACATAAATAAGTAAACAAATGCAAGTATGTATTTGATTTTGAAATTTAACATAATTTTTCAAAACGAAGAATAGAACTCAGATGATTCTTTCTTTCCTTTAACTCTAATTTAGTCATTTCAAATGTTTATACAGTACAACCTCGAAAATCCGGACTCGTCCGGACTTTGCCGATTCCGGATTATCGATTTTTCCGGATTATAGAATTTGAATAAAATTCCGATTTAATATTAACTAAATACGCTATAAAGCACTATTTTTAGTAAAAATAATGGCAAAAGTTAAGTTAATTAATTAAAACATATTATTTAATTTAAAAAATAGGGTAAAAGAAATTTCTAAGAAAAAAAAATACATATTAATAATTTAGAATGTGTGAACGAAACGGAATGATAAAATGTAATTTTATCATTTCGTTTAAATATTTGAATTAACATTTGTTATTTCATTAATTTTGGTTTATGGGAAAGCAGTTTTATTTATCCTGTAGATGGACATTATTTCTGCTCGGTTATAAAGCTTCTTCGTTCAAGACCTTTAATAGCATGTTCGATTGTTTGCATAAGATTATCAATGGGTATTTTTTCTTCACTGCATTTATCGTCGCTACTTTGATCTTTTTTTATTTAATATCATATCGCGAATTATGCCATCACTCAATTTATTTACGATTGGCGCATCATCATCACAGTGCAGAACTTCGGTTATATCGGCTTTGTCGAGATTTAATGAAGTGCCGGAAGATTTAATGAAGTGCCGAGATTTAATAAAGATCGAGGATTAGCACTTTTGATGCATTTAAACCGTTTTCGCTATTAACGAACGAAAAACAAAAAATAAGAACTTAAAAGTTTTATTTATTTTCCAGCATCAATATAATGTTATGTTTAAAAAGGCCGATGACTCTGAAAAAAGTAAAAACTTTATTAGTAATAGTCAAATATGTAAAAAATATCGCAGTAGATAAAATAAATATCTTTTCCAAAACAGAAAAATATTTCTCCTCTCAATGATTTTTCTAAAATACGATGAGTCATTGCTAGGCTGCAGCACCGGAACGTGGTGGGGCAGGGAAAGCGAAGAAAGGAATTTGTTTAGCCCCTAATCGTAACTAATCGTAAACGCAGCCGAACCCTTTGAGAGGTCTGTGTGTTAATGACCTTGTTGCTCGGCTCTGTGCGATACGATATTATTTAGTTATTTATTTGCTATTTATAGTATGTAAATATGGCTTTTTAAACAAAAGAGGCAAAATATACAGTTGATTTCAAGCTGACACGTTCGACGAGAACCAAAAAATCGTCAGATATCGGGAGGGGAAGGAGATTCTGAAGACAAAACAGAATACATTGAAGAATGGAATTCGTACTACGAAGCGAACAAAATAAATTTCCGTGAGCATTAATATGAATTCTCGGGATTTTTAGATTTAATTGAGCAATTTGTGATAAAATGTTACGGTAACGTTTTAAAGTGTTTAATATTAAAAATCACATTGTTTCAGAAAAATGTCTTTTTCAATAATGAGAAAAGGAAATTTTGATAATAAAAATTCCGTATTTAAATAACGATGTATATTTTACGCGAAATAATTCATCCGGAGTTGTGATTTGAATAAGGGGGAGGAGGGATTAACGCTAACAACGTAATTCACGCTCCAACCACGAGCCGATCTACGGCCGTCGATCTAAACTTTCGTTTCATTTCCGGGTTCAGAAAGTCGACCGGAAAAAATACGGTATTTGCTTATAAAATATACTTCCATATAAATAATTTAACCCTGTTGTTTTAAATCCGCGACTTCGTCAATCCGGGGGAAAAAAAAAAATAAAAACCCGAAAATTTGGAAAATGTCCGGATTTTGGAGGTTTCCGGATTTTGGATGTCCGGATTTTCGAGGTTGTACTGTAGTAAAATAATTTTAAAAAAACTGAAGAATGAAATGCAGATCATTTATTTTTTAATTTACGTATTTATTCCCAGTATTATTTCTATTCAATACAACTAAACTTTTTTTTAATATTATACCAAAATAAAGAAGATTAGAAATCATTCAGTGAATTGTCAGCATGTTTAGTTCTGAATTGATGAATTAAGAACACGTAACTGGTTATGCATTATGGTACTTTTAACAAATAACAAGCTTTTTGAATTAACAATGATTTATGCTCTGTGTAATATAAATACTGCAGAAACTGCTGGGGATTTTAGACGGCGATATCCAAACTTGCCTGAAATTTCACCTACATTTGTTTATTGGATGAGGAGATTAAGAACTACCGGTTCATTTCATCCACGACCTGGCCCTGGAAGAATTCATTTGTACACAGAGGGCCAAGAAATGGACAGCATTGCATATTTTTCTTTCAACCAACAAACAAGCATCCGAAAAGCAAGCAAAACTTTGGGGATACCTAGGATGTCAATTGCTAGAACACTTGGAAAATACCATTGGCATCCATATTGTATTCATGGACTTCAAGCACTGCATCTCTCCGATTTTAACCGGCGTGTAGCATTCTGCAACTTGTTCTTAATCCAACAAGACATCAATTCGAACTTTGTTAAGAACATTCTGTGGACTGATGAATGTTTGTTTACGGAAGATGGAGCAATCAATACTTGCAACGATCATTATTGGGATAATACGAAACCATTTTTTTGTCTGTGAAATACATCATCAGAGGAAGTTTTCTGTGTCTGTATGGTGCGGAATTTGGAATGGAAAATTGATTGGTCCTGTGTTTTATGAAGGGACTCTTACAGCTGAAAAATACATGCAGCTTATTTTAAACAGTAATGTAACAGATTTTATAGAGATGACAACATTATCGCTTCTAAAAACCATGTACTATCAACAAGATGGAGCGCCTGCACACCAGGATATAATTGTGACAAACTGGCTCAACAAAAACGTTGACGAACAGTGGACTGATTTGAAAGTGGATTGAGCCACAGAATGACCACCCAGATCCCCTGATTTAACCCCTATCGATTTTTATTTATGGGGTCATCTTCAAACACTAGTTTATAATACTCGCCCACTAAATGCAATTGACCTTAAACAAAAAATAATTGCAAATGTGCAAAATGATAATTGCAAATGTAAGTGCAAATGTGAATGTAAAATGTGATGTCAATATCAAAATGCATGTAAAATGTTAACTTTCTGGACTTCCTATGCCTATTTTACTCTAAAAATGGACCTTAAAGCACCACTTTGGCCCATGGTGACAACAATCTGAACTATTTTTTTTTTCTTTTAAACATCAAAACCCCATGAACTAAATAGTATTTACTTCAAATTTGGTTGGTTTGGTCCAACAGTTTTCTTACAATCGGGCTCTAAACACCTCTACTTTAATTATGGCCACCCTGTGTATATATATATATATATATATATATATATACAGGGTGTCCCAAAAAGTTTGAAACACGTTTTAATTCTTTACCTGATGGAGATAAGTGGGCAATGTAAATTGCAAAAATGTTGAAAGTAAGGTAGGAAATAAGACTACATTAACCCTTTCGGGACGGCAGCATTCCGAAACTGCCGTGGCCCAAAGGACGGAGTGTTTCGTTTCTGAACTGTTCCCAAAAGACGGCTAATTGTTTGTGCTAAGCCTAACTCTCGAAAAAATTCACTAAAAATCACCCGTTCAACACAGCATTCTACTTTTTTCATGAAGAAAGGAAATACTTATTTTCTATTTGATGTATAATTTTTATACAAATTTTCTTTTATCAAAATAATAAACATTTTAGTGTATATATGTTTCAGGTACAGATGGATAATTTTTTGGCATGTCCTTCCGATTTTTTAAAACTGTACCACATATATGCGTATTCTAAGACAACAAATACTTTGCAAGTACAGGGGAGGTAAAAAATTTATCCAAATACAAAGTATATCCTTTTCCTAAAAGTTCACTTAGAAATGTTTTCACGACGCGTTCTCCATACCCACCATCAGAGCTTGATAATTCCATGTCCTTTCCAGTATACACAAGGAAATTCCATTTATAGCCTGATTCCGATTTTGATGATTTATATATTTTTATTCCATATCTGGACCTTTTCGAGGGGATATATTGACGAAATCCCAGCCTTCCTTTCCATGAAAACAAAGATTCATCAATGAACACATTTCTTCTAGGAGTGTATATAGATTTAAATTTTGAAACTAATGCATCTAACACGGGTTTCAATTTATCTAGTTTTTGGGCATTACTATCAAGAGTAAAATGAAGGTAACGTAAAATTCCTATAAATCGATCGCTACTCATAACTGAAATAAAAAAAGGAGTACTGATAATTGGATTCTTAGAAAAATACATTTTAAGATTTGGTTTTCTGACAATGCTCGTCAAAATTACTAGTGCAAGAAACACAAGAAATTCGTTTCCTGTCACAGGTGTAAATACATTTGAAACAGGTGGAGTCTTCGATGTGGAAGGAGAGAGGAGATTTTTCTCCCATTTTTTCTTTGCAAACTCATTAGTTGCTTTTACGATAAATTCTACTAGTTCATCATAAACATGCTAAAAATATCAAGTTCCTTATCTAAATTAGGCGGCATGATATCGTGATTTATTCCAGGTATGTTCAAAAACTCCAAAGAATTCAGATCTTTCAAATCACATGTCCAAACATCATTCGAAAAAACAGCAACTGAAGCTGGCGGCATTGTAATAATAGTACGCTCAGAAACTGAAGAATCAATTGCATTTTCAGATTCATAATCAGAAATAACACTGTTCCACGAATCTTCACTATCTGCTTTGCTTTCATTACTGTCTGGTTCGTTTACCATATGCGTATATTCTTCCACAGAAAGAAAAAGTCTCAAACCAGCCATACTTTTATCCGAAATAGCCTAAACATTTCACTGTCGCACATTCCTTTAACTCCCCTCCCCCACCCCACCCCCCCAAAAAATTCTCTCTTATATTCTTGTAATTCACCAACGAAATCATTAAAAGCTAAAATCAAAAGGAGACCCGGAACTCAATTATAAAATTGTTGATGCTGCGAGAAATGCTCTGTTTATTTTACAGAACCATGTTTCACCGCTCCAAATGGAGAAATAACTCATTGGATTCTCCTTGTGCCAAGGTCAAACATCTATAAAATACATTTAAGTTGCTTCCACGGGCATTTAACGCCATCTAGTAGACAAATAAATTCAAATGAAAACGTTTCACGTAGAAACACGGATACGTGCCACTCGCCGTTTAGGGTAAAGTTCTCTCCGGCATGCTGAATGCAAGTTCGCAGCCGGCATGCAGGCGTGCCAACTATCGCGAAAGGGTTAATGAAATAGTCCGCCAATTAATTTTCAAAAAGTTACATTTTAAAATTTTTATATGTCCCCTTTAGACAAATTTGGTCAATCAAAAATTTTTTATTTTTAATACAACAAGATCATTCAGAAAAACTGCATATCTGTATCTTTAAAATCAACTGAATTATGATAAAGGAAGAAATCTTACTTATGCCACTTTTCCAAACCATGGAAAAGGCTGTCTAATCAGTCAAAATAGAGATCATAAACAAATTGACAATGGAAATTGTTTAGATCAAAAATACGTTAATATGTGTCAAAATTTTTTATCACAAATGCATCTAAATAAAGTATTACACAGACAGAGATCATATAAAACAGTGGTATTCACTGCGGTTGGGTATCCTATGTATTATCATCCAGTTTTACTTTTTTTATGATATGTCACAAATTTACATTTTTAATTTGATATATGGTCCCAATTCACAATGTTCAATTTTCAATTAAATATAACACGCTCAATTTTAAAGATACATATATGTGGTTTTTTTAATGATCTTGTTGCATTAAAAATAAAAATTTTCTGATTGACCAAATTTGTCTAAGGGGGTCGTATAGAAATTTAAAAAGTGTAACTTTTTGAAAATGAATGGGTGAACTATTTCATTAACGTAATCTTATTTCTTACCTTACTTTCAACATTTTTGCAATTTACATTGCCCACTTATCTCCAACAGGTAAAGAATTAAAACATGTTTCAATCTTTTTGGGACACCCTGTGTATATATGTATATATATATATATATATATATATACAGGGTCTGTATAAAAAGAATTGGGAAATGTTTTTCCTGACGTGAGTGTACGTCGTAGCGCACTCACAGCACGCATGCTCGGTAGTGGGGAATGTGATCTTCAAGATGCACCAAGCGACAGTCGCCTTCGAGCGTTCGTTCAGGCTACATCGTGATTTTAGTGGATCCCTGTCGAGTGACTCGGTGCAAGCGCGAAATGCAGCGAATGATTAAACAGCGGTACGCGATCAAATTTTGTGCTGGATTGGGGAAATCAGGTACGGGGACATTGGCCATGATTCGCCAAGTGTTCAAGGATGAAGGCATGTCACAAACAGCAGTTTTTAAGTGTCACAAGCTCTTCAAAGATGGCCGAGAGAGTGTGCAGGACGAGCTTCGTGCTGGACGGCCATCGACGTCAAGAACCAACAACATTGTGCAAAATGTGCGTGAAGTGCTGAATTCAGACCGTCGTTTAAGTGTGCGAATGGTCGCAGATGAAATTGCCATTGATAAGATGACAGTGCACAGCATTATCACTGAAAATTTGGTGATGCGAAAGATCTGCACTAAACTCATCTCGAAGGTCTTGACACTCGAGCAAAAGCAGAGGCGAGTGTCTGCTTGGAAAGACTTTTTCTGCAAGGCATTGAAGAAGACCCCGGCTTTTTGGACATCGTCATCACGGGAAACAAGACTTGGATATTTGAATATAATCCAGAAACAAAGCAGCCAAGTTCAGAATGGCACACTGCGGGATCACCTCGTCCAAAACAGGCTCGAATGAGCAAATCCAGAGTGAAAGCCATGCTGATCGTTTTCTTCGAGGCAAAGGGGGTCGTCTACTACGAATTTGTTCCTGAGAGGCAAACAGTGAATGGTGCTTTTTACCTAGAAGTGCTAAGAAGACTGGAGAGAAGGGTCAACCGGGTGAGGCTAGCTATCACCGAAAACTGCATCATGATAATGCAACCAGTCACACCTGCTCCAAGGTGACCGACTTCCTGACGATAAAAGGCATTGCGATGGTTTCCCAACCCCCTTACAGTCCCGACTTGGCACCAGTAGACTTTTTCCTTTTTGCCAAAAGTGAAATTCTCCCTCAAAGAACACCACCATGGGACCCTTAGTGCCGTCAAAGAAGCTTGCACGCATGCTCTTAAGGACCTTCCGGAATCCGCCTACCAGGGAGCCTTCGAGTCCTGGAAAAGCCGTTAACAAAAGTGTGTCGAAGCTCAAGGGATGCACTTTGAAGACTTTTGAGGTATTGTAGCAATATCTGTAATAAATCTATTTTTCCAAAATTTTTCCCGATACTTTTTATACAAACCCTGTATATATATATATATATATTTCGATATATATATGTATTTATATATATATATATATATATATATATATATATATATATATATATATATATAAATATATATATATATATATATATATACATATATATATATATACATATATATATATATACATATATATATATATACATATATATATATATATATATATATATATATATATATATATATATATATATATATACATATATATATATATATATATATTATAAGTTTTTATCCAGTTGAAAATACTTTATACTGAAAACAAACATTTATTAGTTTTCACGAAAGGTAACAAATACTGATCTTTAATTAAAAAAAAGTAAAATATGGCAATGTATTTATAGATGTGAATATATCAATTTTAATATATCTCTACCAAAATGATTGTTTTTTTATTTATATAAATTATTGCTTTAATACCACTTTTTGGAAAATATCCCTTCAAAGCGTATATACTCATTTTAAAAATAGGAAAATATGTATTATGTGAAAATAATTAAAAAGTAACTTTAATAATTTATCAGCATATAAAAATAAGCTAGTTCAATCAACCTAATATGAAGCATCTAAAAAATGGAGATGAATGGAAAAGGTACTAATGGATTCTCAGTAATTCACAAAAAATAAATTGAATTACACAATCATGATGTTTATGCAAAAATAATTTAAAAATTAACCAGAATATGAAAATAAATTAGTTTAGTCAATCTATGCAATATATAGGAGATGAAAATGGATTGATATAGATACTAATGGACTTCGGCGATTCATGAAAACATATGTGAAAATAATTAAAAAAATAATCTTAATAATTCACCAGAATATAAAAATAAGCCAGTTTAGTTAATTTAATAGGCAATATTTAGAAAATGAAGATGGATGGAAAAAGATACTAATGGGTTCTTGGTGATTCAAGAGAACATTAATTGAATTACATAATTGCACTGTTTATGCAAAAATAATTTTTTCAGTGATTTATGCTAAATTTGACAACTTTTTAAGAGGCATATTTATTTCTTCTTAAAAAGTAATGTGAATTTACATTACACATGTGGTGTTGAAATTCAGATAATTTATTAATGTTCACTTTTTTATACTTTTGTTTTGTTTGTGGAGATGTAATTTCAAGTTTCAAAGTTTAAAAATAAATTTATTTGCTTATAATTCGATAAATTATAGTTCAGGCTTTAACTTTCAACTAAACTGCAGTTTTTAACTATGCAATAACTTTAACCCTTTGCAGATGGCAGATACATCTGTGCTTCGACTGTGTAAATATGTTCTAATACGATATTCATATATTCGTGCCAAGGAGATATTCAACATAAAGGACAATGGACATGACACCAATGTACATTTTCTTATGGAACATTTTTATTTGAATTTATTTGAATACTAGATGGTGCTAAATGTCCATTCTAACATTTACAACATTTTTGCTAATACTTGACCTTGGTACAGGGGGTCCTAGTGAATCATCACTTCATATAGAGCAGTAAAATGTGCTTTTACAATATAAACAAACAGATAATTTCGCAAAGACTCTGCTATGTTATAATTGAGGATGGGTTCTCATTTTGATTTTAATTTAATGATTGTGTTGGTGAATTATTGGAATGTGTAAGAGAGTATTTCTTTCAAGTTTGGGGTTTAGAGGAATGTGCAGTAGTTATTAGGTTATTTTGGTAGTATTAGGTTATTTTGGATAAAAGAATGGCTGGGTCAAGACATTTTCATGTATGGAAGAATATACTTGCATGGTAATCAAACCGGATGAAAGTAATGCAGATAGGGAAAATTCGTGGAACTTTGGTATTTCTGATGAGCACACAGACAGTTTTTCTGAATGCAAAGCTTGCAATGTTAGTCTGTGTTTGAATCTATGTTTTGAAATACAGTCAAACCTGTCTATCTCGAATCTCGTGGGAATGAAAAAAAAAATCGAGATAAAAAGATTTCGAGATAGAGAGGTTTAAAAAAATAGAGAGTGAAAATAACACATTTATAACATACTTTAATAAAAATAATCACGCAATAATTTCTGATGCCTAATTTTCTTTGAATCGATAATTTTTTTAAGGTTAGCAATAGCTGCAAATCCATTCTGACTAATATCCTCCTGGGATTCAAGGAAATCAAATATCCTCCAAGGATTCTCTAGGTGAATCTGTCTTCACTATTTCATCACCGTCGTCATCAGAAACTCCTCTCATGTCGTCTATGATCTCCGTAACAGTCAACATTCCACATGTTGTCAGGGAATCGTCCACATCTAAAAAGGTTTCGAATGAGATGTCTAGATTAAGTCTATTCTTGATGATCATCCATTCTTCTGAATTTACTTCATTAGCTTCTACTTTATACATCTTGTCAATGCTCGTTTGTTGTTCCTGCTCTTCCTCGTTGTTCCTTTGCTTAAATCCAGCTTTTAGGAAACAATTCCTGATCGTCTTCTCCGTAACATTTCTCCAAGTATAGTCTGTCATCCTCATTGCATCCAAAACATTGATGTTGGGAAGTGCATTGCCTTCATCGATGGCGTCTAGAAGTTTTCAAACCAGTTCTCATCTGTATCCCACTTTGAAACTTCGAATGATCCCTTGATCGAGGGGTTGCAGCTTGGATGTAGAGTTAGAAAGCAAAAGCTTTATAGTGATGTTTCTTAGAGTAGGGAAGTTGGAATGAGCATTGCAGTTATTGATGAACAGAATATTTTTTCTTTTTTCTAAACCCATTGATTTGTCGATATCTTTCAACCAGTCACTAAAGAATTCACTGGTCATCCAGGCTTTCTTACTTGCTTTATAGGAAAAAGGAAACGATTTCACTTTCGAGAAACATCTGGGCTTTGCAGAACAACCGATCATGAGTGGTGCAAGTTCTTCACTTCCATCTTGATTAGCTGCTAAAAGTACAGTTACATGCACTTTACTCTGTTTACCACCTCGGCACTCTTCTCCTTTGAATGTCGCTGTTTTGTTGGGTAAACATTGAAAAAATAGCCCTGTTTCATCGGCGTTGAAGGTATCCATTGGCTCATAGCCTTCCAGCAGGGAAGGGAGCTCCTTGATCCACTCTTCCCAAACACTTTGAGATACAGACACACTTTCACCACATAGTTTTCTGAAAACGATCTAGTGTTTCCTTTTGAAGCTCTCAAGCCACCCGTTGCTGGCTTTAAATTCGCTGCTGTGGCCAAGTTCATTTGCAAAATCTTCTGCTTTTCTCTACAGTATCATTCTGCTGATAGGAACCCCTTGGTCATGACATTGTACAAACCATTTTCTCACACACTCATCAACATCCGGGAAAGTACATTTTCAACTTTTTTTCACTTTCTTATTGTTTTCAAAGTTTTTCTCCACCAAATCTCTGTTCTTTATTATCGTTGAAAGAGTACTCAGCGGAATATCAAACTTCATTGCAACTTCATTCTTTTTAAGCACAGGATTTCTGTTCAAAAGTTTAAAAAAATTTTATTTTTTCTTCCATCGAAAGAACATTTAACTTCCTTTTCACTCCCGAATTTGCATCACTTAATGTTGCAATCACAAACTATGTTACTAACTCCACAAACAAGAGAACAAACCTGACCAGTTGCTTATCAGTTTATTAGTCACTCCCAACCCCCATTGTTCAAAGTTCCCAGTCCCTACTGAAAGGGTCAACAGAAGTTCCGGTCCCTTTGTGGATTCCTGAGAAATTTGCGACTTGCATCTGTCTTCAATCTACCTTCCTACCATCTACACATGACATCGTGTCTGTTGCTATGCAAGGAATGTTTCTTAACGGCAACTTCCGCTGCCGAAATATGGCCGCTGAACTTCGAATTTGTATAATTAACGCTTCATGCCGTAATTCAAGATATGGCGGTTTTGGGAGAAAATTTTTCGAGATAAACATGGAAAATACATTGAATTTTGGCTGAAAAGGCAAGGAAATAAGTAAATTTCGAGATATAGAGGTTTTCGAGATAAACAGAGTTCGAGATAGACAGGTTTGACTGCATATCATACTTAAAAGGCATATTAATTAGTAACAATGTTATTTTCTTCCTAAAAATTGTACATAATTTCCATTAGCTATAAAATTTTTTTAGTACAATTATTTGGATATCTTTCCTGCATAACAAATAACCATTTTAATCAAATTAATTAATAATATTTAATCATTTAAATTTTTAATATTCAAATAAAAGATGATTTGTCGGGGACGTATACATCAAATGCAAAATAAATATTTCCTTCATTCCTGAAAAAAGTAGAATGATGTGTTCAATGAGTGATTTTCAGTGAATTTTTCTTGAGAATAAAGCTTAGTGCAAAAATGCACTGTCCAATGGGAACAGTTTGGAAGTGTAAAGCTCCATCCTTTGGGCCAAAGCAGTTCCGGAATGCCGCCGTCCACAAAGGGTTAAGGATGAATGCATTAAATAAATTCAAGGATGGATTTAAATTCTTGTTTTACTTATTTAAGCAGGGTAAGCATATTTTGATAATAACTTCAAAGATACAGTAACATTTTAAAAACAGATATATAATTTCATAAAGACTAATTATGTTTAACTATGGGCGAACAATTCACTTTAAAAGTTAAATTTTTTATTATTTGAGCAATGAGTAAAGGATATTAAATGAGACGTATTTAATAAGAATATAACAATTAAGAGAAAAATATTTCAGTAATACTGGAATAAGTGCCAGTGTAATTAAGGTACCCTGAGTGGTACAAATTACTGGAATGTGTGTGCATAATTGCCATATTACTGTATAAAGTAACAAATGTTAATTGACTAAAGCCAGTTTTGTAAATCACAACTGCTATGTTAAATTGTTAAAATCAGTTTTTGTAAATGACCACGGCTGTTTAGGGGATGCTAATTTGCTTACATTTAATTATGTTAAATGAAAATGTTTTTAGTGCCATACCTTTAAATAATGTATTTTTCCATGTACCTGTGGGATAAATAAGCTTAATATCTTTATATTTTGGATCAAAACTCTCTTTTAATGTTTATTATTGCATCAGAAAAAGATGACATTTTAGAGAGTTTCAAAGCTTTAGCTTAGCATCATGATGCTAAAATCGCTAATTCAACTGTGATGTTAATAGAATTTTGGACTTATTTGTGATACTGCCAGCAAGGGATACCAAAATCTGAAAAGCATCACTAATTAGAGCAACGCTCGTGCACCATCTCACATAAAAAAAAATTTCGTTGTGGAGAGCGCAATGCTCCTAAAAAAAAAAATTCAGGGGTCAGTTTAAAAAGTTCTAGCATTATTAATTTTCAACAAAATAATTTCTGTGATGGCATCATTCAAAATACATAGATGGGGGGGGGGGGGGGGAGGGGGGTCAACACAAATGAGTCTCTTCACTGAATTATAAATGAATTATAAATTCCAAATGAATATTTTTAGCAAAACTTGCAAATTTTTATCATTTTTCTTATGCTTTGAAATGGGTAAGAATTATTTATAACAAAAATAGTCAAAAATTATCTTTAAAAATTCCAAAATTTCACTTGTCAATAAAAAAAATACAACTCAAACACAGCAATTTAACTTGTCCAACTATAGATGTAGCAAATGTTTTTATAAACTGTTGATATAAATTATTTTCACCTAAATAAAAAAAAAGTACAGAAATTATAGATTATTTATAAATATATTTTCACATATTTTTGGGGGGGGGGGGGGGTGCTAATTTGAACTTTATCAATTTGGATGCCAAGACTATTTTTGATAGTTTCATATTTTATATAAGCAGCATAATAATTCATTTATATGATGCAGCTTATAGGGAGGCCATTATTTAAAGTAGGGCTTAAAGCATAGGCTTCATCCACTTCATGGTAGAGTGCTAATATTTTAGAATACTACAATGAAAATTCTGACTATGTTACCAAAATAATGGCAACCATTTTCAGCTAAACATTCCAAAAATTAAAACGAACTTGAAAATCTAATGTCAAATGAAAGTAGTCATTTCATATGTGTTTTCACACAAGAAAAAGAATTATAACTACTTTCATGAAACTTGGGACATTTCTTATGCAAGAATACAAATAAAATTATTACTTGTTTGATATAATTAAACATATGTAATGATTTTATTTCAATGGTCAGTTTTCAAGAAAATACATTCATATGTTAATAGTCAGGTAAAAACTCATTAAATTAAATCATTATTCAAATAAAATCTTAATACTCTAAAGCTTATTGATGTCATACTTCATAATTAAAAGATCAAGAAAATACTTAATATAATAAAAAACAAAAATGAATAAAAATGATAAAATAAAAAACAAACAAACCTTAATCCACCAATGTTGCAAGGCTTCTTCAACTGTTATTCTACACATGGGATCAACAGTAAGCATTTTACGAATCATATCTTTTGCAAAATCACTTATAGATTCCCAATGTCTACCTGCAAGCTAGAAAAAAATATCATAAGTAAAAAAGTAACTAAATTATAAGTTTAGACTATAAACAGAAATCATGTGTTATTTACACATTTAAAATCTATGAATATTAATTATAATAGACAAAATATTAAAAATGAGCTTAAAATAAAAATAATTTAGCTCTTTTACACATTTCAGCTTTTAATATACACACATTTTTCTACTAATGAAATGTTTAATAAGAAAAAACTAAAAATTACTCATATCCTAAAATTATTTATTTATTTATAAATGCCAAGCATTTGACAACTAAGCCATTAGCCTTTTGGCTTCCCAATATCTTTGAACTTTACAACAAAAATCGTTAAGTGCAGTACACATATATCTAAATGTTCTCTATTCATAGGTCATCCAGAATTACATAAAGTACAATTAGGGGAATTTTTAAGTCCAATTCTAAATAAATGGGCATTGAGGCAATCATGTCCAGTAAGAAGACGAAACAAAGCAACAGCTGAACCATGAGGGAAACTTGGAATTGGGAGATTTTGAATCAGCAAGACACTCCTAGACTTTTCCTCTAGCTTCATTGAGTGCCTAAACACCTGAAGTTAAATCATTACTCATTACAAAAATAACAATTGTTTAAAGGCATTTTAGTGTCTAAAGATTTCCAACAGTAAAATATAATTACTTTTCTTTAAAATATTTTTTCCAGTAAAGTAAAATATCTTATAATGTAAAAGATAAGCAAATAAAATCATTTTTAGCTAAAATTTAAATATTAATAAAAGGACAATGTTGCTCAAAGTTTTAGACTATAGCAGGGGTGGCCAAGTAGTGGATCACGATCAACTGGTCGATTGCGAATGGTTTTTAGATCAATCTCAGAAATATTAAGAGAAAAAAAAAATGTTTACGACTTAAAAGTGGCGTGACTAAAATTTAAATTACCAAACAGTAGTTTGCACATCTGCTTTTTAAATTTTCTACTTTACGCATATTACTCTGACAGTGGCCTGCCCGAAGCCAACTATAGGGATCGTGGTAAAAGGTAGCAGAGTAAAGAATCCTCTGAAATTTTAAAAATATTTCACATGGTACATAATCAAAACTACAATCAAATACCAGTGGTGCACAGTGGTATGAAGCAAAAGATGCAATGCTTCAGTAACCAAAAATGTTGAAAAAGCCATAATTTAAAATCTAAATTTTTAACAATTTTACATAATTTTCCACTGAAAATAGAAATCCCCCATCCATAAATTATGACTCATTCATTAAAAGTTTTGCTTCGGTACGCAACACCAACATCCATCTATTTCTTAAAGTTGTCAAACTTCCCAAGTGAAGCAATCGGAGTCCCACTTTGGCAAAAGGCAGAGTACTACATTGCTGGCAATGTGTTAAGTATTGGAGTTATTGTG
This sequence comes from Amaurobius ferox, assembly GCA_951213105.1. NCBI lineage: Eukaryota > Metazoa > Arthropoda > Arachnida > Araneae > Amaurobiidae > Amaurobius > Amaurobius ferox. The sequence continues at coordinate 57,038,805 of OX578133.1, forward strand.
TGCCAGGTACTTGTCAAGTGAAGGGAGCTTAATTTAACAGTTATTGAATGGTTCATTTAGTGTTATTTTGGGATGGAAATATTTTTAAAGGGTTTTTCTCTGAGTTTATTAATGAATGACCTGTACAATGCCTCTTATTCAATTATTTCCCAATTAATTTGTGTTTTCATTTGATATTTTTTGTATTTTAATTTGATGTGATGGCTAAATTTTAATTTATTTCTATAGAATTGAAACATTGTATGGCTATATATATACAGTACAACCTCGAAAATTCAGACATCCAAAATCCGGAAACCTCCAAAATCCGGACGTTTTCCAAATTTACGTTTTTTTTTCTTTTTCCCCCGGACTGACAAAGTCGCGGATTTAAAACAACAGGGTAAGATTATTTATATGGAATTATATTTTATAAACAAATACCGTATTTTCCGGTTGACTTTCTGAACCCGGAAATGAAACGAAAGTTTAGATGGACGGCCGTAGATTGGTCCGTGGTTGGAGTGTGAATTACGTTGTTAGCGTTAATCCCGCCTCCCCCTTATGCAAGTCACAACTCCCGATGAATTATTTCGCTTAAAATATACATCGTTATTTAAATATGGAATTTTTCTCATTATTGAAAAAGACATTTTTCTGAAACAATGTAATTTTTAATATTAAACACTTTAAAACATTATCATAACATTTTATCACAGATTGTTCAATTACATCTAAAATTCCTGAGAATTCATATTAACTCTCATGAAAATTTATTTTGTTCACTTCGTAGTACGAATTCCATTCTTCAATGTATTCTGCTTTGTATTCAGAATCTCCTCCCCCTCCCGATATCTGACGATTTTTTCGTTCTCGTCAAAAGTGTCAGCTTGAAATCGACTGTATATGTTGCCTTTTTTATTTAGAAAGCCATATTCACATACTATAAATAGCAAATAAATAACTAAATAATATTGTATCGCACAGAACTAAGCAACAAGGTCATTAACACATAAACCTCTCAAAGGGGTCGGCTGCGTTTATGATTAGGAACTAAGCAAATTCCTTTCTTCGCTTTCCCTGCCCCATTACGTCCCGGACCTTCGAGAAGTAATGGAGAACACAATCGAGAAGTGATTCTAGCTCTTTGTCGCGGACCTAGTAATGACTCATCGTAATTTAGAAAAATCATTGAGAGGAGAGATATTTTTCTTTTTTGGAAAAGACATTTATTTTATCTACTGCGATATTTTTTTACATATTTGACAATTACTAATATGAAGTTTTTACTTTTTTCAGAGTCATCAGCCTTTTTAAACATAGAGTTATATAGATGCTAGAAAATAAATAAAATTTTTAAGTTCTTATTTTTTGTTTTTCGTTTGTTAACAGGGAAAACAGTTTAAACACATTTACACCTTTAAATATATCGTCAAAAGTGCTAATCCTCGATCTTTATTAAATCTCGGCACTTCATTAAATCTTCCGGCGCTTCATTAAATCTCGACAAAGCCGATATAACGGAAGTTCTGCACTGCGATGATGATGAGCCAATCGTAAATAAGAGTTATGACAAAATTCGCGATATGATATTAAATAAAAAAAAATCAAAGTAGCGACGATAAATGTGGAGAAGAAAAAATACCCATTGATAATCTTATGCAAACAATCGATCATCCAATTAAAGGTCTTGAACAAAGAAGCTTTATAACCGAACAGAAATAATGTCCGTCTACAGGATAAAGAAAACCGCTTTCCCGTTCACACATTCTAAATTATTAATGTGTATATTTTTTCTTAGAAATTTCTTTTGCGAAGCATGATTGACTAATACCTGAACTTCCAAATTTGGTGCAAAACAACAGGTCGTGCAATAATGACAAGTTGTACGATTTAATGTCACGATGGATAGCGAAATACATCGCTAACTAAGAGGAAGTCATTCCATGCTAGTATGGCCTTGTAAGCATTTTATTACACAATAAATGTTTCCTTATGCTCTGGAAATTTTATCATGTCTTATTTGCTACCTAATTTGTCTAGTCCATACATTTCAGTGCGATCCACGATTCATCTTCTTGGTGATGAAATTTCAATTTCACTGACTGTGTTTGGAACCCATCATGCTCAATTTACTATTAAAACATTTTTTTTAATTATTTTGTTGTAAATCTGAACATTCAAATCTAAAAAGAAAAAAAAATTGTGCAGTCAACAGGAAATAACATGAATACAAAATGTTATATTTTATTAAAGTTAATTGTTATATTTTATTAGGATTCCATATTTTATTGTGTTTAACTATTGGCAATTATTAATCTTAAAAGAAATCAAATGTTTCTTTATCTAGAAATATTTATTTAGTAGATTCACATCTCATATAATTTTTGGTTGCAGAAAGGACCCGCCTCACAGGGCATCCTGATGTAAAATAAAGAATAAATAAAGGTCAGCTGCTTTTCTTTAAAACTTCTCCACAAAAACACTCACTGTTAGAAACATTGTTATCAAATGTGTCTATCAAATAGTTCCCAAACAAAATATCTATAACCACAGACACACCTCAATGAGGCAGCTTCACCTATTTTATAGCTCACTGCACTCCACTGTCAAATACAAAGCAGTGAAGCTGATTTCTAACATCAACCTCAGAGCTAGAGCTGCAGACAATAATTGTTTCTGGTCTTTTCTCAATGTATAAAATATTCTTATTTGAAGCAAGTAGTACTCAAAATAACTGATTTCTATTGGAGCATCATATTTGTGTGAGTACACATTTTTTCAAATGAAAATAATCAAACCTGTTGAAATACCATACCTGTCTTATGGATGAGTGCTTAATATTGTGTTTGTGTTTAGCAATAAATAGCTGCATGCCATATTCTGAGAATTTTATAATTCTCAGAATAAGGGTATTACCAATGCCATGCCTCAACATCAATAATATTTGTTTTTTGTGTTACTCTCCTCTGTATTTTCTATTTCATAAAAATAATTAAAAAAACTGATATTAAAGTACAATTTAGTTTATAACCGTAATATTTTTGCTATAGATAAGTTAGCAACTAAGTATGTATACTTCAACTTTTTATTTACAAGACAAGTGTCGAATGTTTGTTTGCTAATTGATATTTATAGATAAAAGTATGAGCAACATTGGACTATAACATATTACAAAATTTTAAAATATCCATTAATAAAATGTGTTCTTAAATTTTTACAATTAAAAATATTGAATGTTATTTTATGTACCATGCATTAGATTATATTAATCATGCATTAGAACAAAATTTACTGTTCTGTGTTTTGCATTTTTATTTAATTTGTAAGTGTTCACATAAAAATACTTCAAAAATAGAGTTATCATTAATAAAAATAAAATACCCATTTAGAAAGATGATACAATCAATCTTACATCTCAATTATTGTTAATATATTTCTTGATATTTCAAATGTAATTATCATTATTCAAAAGTATTATCAACCACTTCAGGTTAAGTAGATGTAACAAATAAATCATAACCACATTCTCCCTCTACAGTTCAATGGTGCATATTTAGGACATGTCTAAAGACATCATTGAAGCATGTCACTTATTTCATTAAAATTATACTGCTTGAAAATTTAAGGCAACAGAACAATGACCGTAAAATGAAAATCTTGATCTCCATTCCAGTATAGAGAAAGCTGCAAATTTATTAATATATAAACAAATCAGCAGATGGGTATGTTTAAATATTAGAGAAGAGATAGAAATATCAGTTATTTTACATTCCTTTAAGTCAGGGGTGGCCAACCCGCGGCCCGCCTTGAATAATTTTGCGGCCCGCGAGATTCATTACAACTTTACAAAATACGATTATTTTGTGCAATATTTTTGTTTTTAGGGTAGTGTTTTGTAACAAATAAATCCCATAACTGTTTCTATTTTATCACGTTGCTTTTGTTTTTATACATACTTAGAAGTGGGCAGTATTGCATTGCAGCGACCCCCCGTAGCATCACGCTTGATTCCTGTAACTTTATCGCGCTGCTTATTGCTAGAGCTAGGCATACTTAGATATGCTCAGTAGAGCAGCAGTGCGCCGGCCACTCATTGCGTCTTCGCTCGCTGTTGATTGTTGACAACAGAACGCTCTCTCAGTGTCAATTGAAAATTTGTTTTCCAGTTTCGTTTTGTGTGTTGTGACTGCAGGATAATTATTTTAATATATTTTCAACAAAAACAGCCAGGTAATATAAATTCCATTAAACTAAAAATGAAGTTGATTTAAAAATTGAAAAATATGCATTTCCTTCTCACTTTTGGTTCTAACCAACTCGTATTATAAAATGGTGAAATTTTTCCGATGGCTGGCATTTTTGTAAAAAATTATTGGAGGAATTTTCGTGAACATTCTTTTATTTAAAAGCATATTTTTATTTCCTTCTTATTTTTAGTATGAGTGCAAAGAAAAGAAGAATAGTAGACAAAAATAGAAGATATAGCGAGGAATGGGAAGAAAAGTATTTTTTTGTCATTCAAAACACAAAATTAATGTGTTTAATTTCTCGAGACACCATCGCTGTATTTAAGGAATACAATGTTAAAAGACATTACGAAACAAAACATAATGATTATTTGAAATTCGATAAAGAAGTGAAACAATCGAAGCTCAGGGAATTTAAATCGCAATTAAAGACTCAACAAAAAATGTTTGGTTCAGCATTACAGCAACCATCCAATATTATTAAGTCGAGCTATTCTGTTTCATTTTTGATTTAAAAAAAAATGAAAACATTTTTGGATGGCGAATTTGTGAAAGAATGTTTGGAAGCTGTTGTAAAGGATATTTTGCCAGATAAAAGTAAACTATTTTCAAACTTAAGTCTATCTTGGCAAACAGTGCGTCGTCGAATTAATGACATTTCAAATGAAATTATCGTAAAACTGCGCGATCGAATTCGAGATTTCAAATATTTTTCCTTAGCATTTGACGAAAGTACAGACATTTCTGACACAGCTCAACTTGTAGTATTCGTTCGTGGAGTAAATGAATCATTTCAGGTAACTGAAGAAATGCTAAATTTGATAAGTTTGAAAGGTACGACAACAGGGGAAGATATTTTCCATGCTGTTGAAAACTGTTTATGCGAAAACAACTTGTGTTTGGAAATTCTTTCTGGAATATCAACTGATGGGGCACCTGCTATGATCGGTAAAGAAAAAGGAGCTATGAAATTACTGATCGATAAAATAGAATCCAACAACAAAACTAATAACTGCTGCAAAAGAGATGATTTAATTATAATCCACTGTGTGATTCATCAACAAAACCAACCACCAACTATTATCGATGAATCATGTTATGCAAGTAGTCATAAAAGCAGTGAATTACATTCGATCGCATGCACTTTCGCAATTAAGGACAATTTAATGAGTTCCTAAAAGAATTAGATTGTGAATATGGTGACGTTGTATACTTCAGTCGTGTCAGATGGTTGAGTCGTGGAAGATGTTTACAGCGATTTTATGAGTTACGTCAAGAAATTGGCTTGTTTACGAATGACAAGCAAATACCAGTACCAGAATTAAGAAATGATGAATGGTTATTGGATTTATGCTTTTTAGCAGATATCATCGAAAAACTCAATCAATTAAATACATCATTACAAAAAAAGATAATTTAATAACCGGTGCATTTAATCACATCAAAGCATTTCAGAAGAAATTACTGTTATTTGAATCTCAATTGAAAAATAATAACATTCAACACTTTCCATTAATGAAAGAATTAAAAAATTCAAAATGTATCAGTTGCATCAAATACGCAAAAGAAATAAGCAAACTTGCAGCTACTTTGGGAGTCGTTTCACTAATTTAGACAAATCCAAAAAATTATTTGAAATATATTCATCTCCCTTTCATGTCAATGTCGAGTCGGCCCCAGAATATCTCCAAATGGAACTGATTAACTTACAATGCAATAATGAATTAAAACACATTTTTGAAACATCAGAATCAAAAATAGATTTTTATAACACTTATGTCACAAAAGAAAAATTTTCCAATTTGAGAGATCTGGCACAAAAAGTTGTGAGCGCTTTTGGATCAACTTACACCTGCGAATCGTTTTTTTCGAAAATGAAATTTATCAATCATAAATCGCGCTCAAATTTAACGGACAAAAACCTGCAACGTCAATTACGATGTGCAAATACACGCATTGAGATCGACTTGCAAAAACTAAGTGAAAGAGTTGAGAAACAAATTTCTCACTAATTAAATAAATTAAACATTATTCGATCATTGCATTATTATTATTATATTATCTATGTTTGTATACATGAAAAATAATGAAAACAATAATAATAATTCATTCTGTTTTAAATTTTCACTCCAATAAATGTTTGTAATGGGTCCAAATCTAATATAAAGATATATATATTTTATATGCGGCCCTCGGCTGATGTGGTGGTCGAGTGGTCAAGGCATGCGTTTCCAAAGAAATTGCTCGACCGCCACGTTATGGGTTCGAGCCCCACGTAAGGCATCGATGTTGTGTTGTGGGCGCAGTGTGTTTCGCCCCCCTCTGGTGCGCCTGGGGCAATGTCCCTAGGACGGCTAAATGGATCACGTATAAGGCCGAATTATGGGCGAATGACGAATGAGTCAAGTGCCTGGTCATTGGAAAAATATATATATATATATATATGCGGCCCGCGGGATTATAATGTTTTTCTGAAGTGGCCCGCAAGGTCATTTGGGTTGGCCACCCCTGCTTTAAGTTGTATATTTATTTTTCAGAATTGAATTGGTATATCACATTAGGTCATAAGTAGAAAAGGTATTCTAGGTAGCTTCTGAACAATATACGAACAAGTGTTTAAGATCTTTATTAAGTTATATTCTGACAACCATCTTGAAACAAACAATACTTTAAAGATAGTAAATTGATAAAATTATGAATGAATGTGTAAGGAATATTAGTGAGTATTATAAATTATAACTGACTACAGAATTTTCTATTCAGAACATTACATTGCATTAATTCTGGTTTAAAAACTTATAATTTGTTGTAAAAACTTTACTTTTACCACAAAATTTTCAAAATGCGAAAGTTTGCAAAGTGAAAGAATTCTTTACATAGCTGAGGTGCACGTTAAAATATTTCATGCAATTAACCTTTGAATTATCTCAATAAACCTTATAATTATTTAAACAAAAATGTTTAAATAACACTTTCTCTGTAAATTAATACTTTTTTTAATATTAATTTTTTACATTTTGTAATTATGAACAATAATAAGCAGTTAGTGATGTATGAAAATAATACAGCTATTCTGTTATAATGTTAATTTACATTAGAAATTTTAACACACATTACCTTTAACTTAAAACAAAATACTCTGGGTCGGTGGCAATGCTCATAATAAGGAAGTTTCAGTTTTATGGGTGTGGTTATCTTATGATGTACCAAACATCAAGATGTTTAAGTAATATTAAGCACTAACTCAAAAGTTTCTTTTGAAAACCTTGATAAACTTACTACTCATCCCACTTGAAATAACAAAGCCAATGGATCAAAGATACATAACTATCAAATGAAGAAATTCTATCAATTTTAAAAGCAAAATTATGATTTTATAAGACTAAATGTTCCAATGAGGAAAATTTATGATATAAAATATTATAGTGCTATGAATTATATGGTTATGACATATTAATTAAAATTTCAACAGTCGCATGCTGATAAAATACTCTTATATTTCTTAAAGTTATATGTGAGAGTAGTCTGATATTAAAGGTTCCTGAGGCGTGTATGTTGTAACATTTATGCATGCACAAGTGTGATGCCAATTTCTTGAGTGCACTGTACGAAAGAGTAATAGGAATCCTACATTTATTCTTATTCTCTGACAAGTAGTCTGTGGTTATTGATCAAATAAAATAGGTGATGTGATCGAAGTATATTCCTAGTTAGAAGTAAGTACACAGATATCAAATTTTCACAAGTGGAAGGTGTCACTAAGTCATATTCATCGCTAGTTAGAACATGCTTGTGGACATAAGGTTTTAAGCCAAAAGAAGTACCAGTGTAGTGCAGAAAATTGCAAATTGGCTGAATGAAAATTAACGATGATATCAAGACAGAGGCTGGCCAAGGACACTGTACATGAAAGACAAATGTATTGTTGGCAAAGGTTCTGCACAAAGAAAATCAAAAAGTGAAACTCTATGAAACTGCCGAACAGACTGGTATTCCTATGAATACAGTTCATAGGATTATCAATGAGTTATGATTTTATAAAGTTTCTTCTCAGTGGGTTCATAAATGCGAACTAACAGACACAATACCGACAGGAAACTCATTTATTGAAAATATTCTGATGGGGGATGAAACATGGGTGCACTATTTGCTCCTTGAGTCCATATGGAACTTAATGACAAGGAAACATCTACAATCCTCAACCTCCAAATATTCAAAGTTCGGCCATCTGTAAGACAACAACAAAGTGTTTTGGGATACTGAAGGCCTCCTACTGTGTCAATTTCTACCCTTTAAAGCAACAATTAACAGTGATAACACTCTAACAAAATAGTAGGCAGCATTATAAAACGAAAGGAACCAAGATGTTTAAGTGCTCCAGTGAGACTTGCATGCTGGTATTAGACCTCACGCATCAAACCAGACAAAAGCATGAATTACAATGTGGACATGACATCCAACATACAGTCCCAATTTAGTCCCATCCGATCATCAACTTTTTGGTCTGTTACTGAAGTTCTTATCAGGTAAATGATGCAAAGACGAGGCAACACCACTGACCACAGTTCTGCAGTACTTAAATAATCTTGGACAAGTAAGCTACCATGACAAAATGTTTAAACTCATCAATTGCTTAAATAAATGCCTCAAACGTGTAAGGTAACTATATGGAAAGTCCAAATATACATTCTTCGATACATTCTTCCATACATTCGTCCACATACATTCTTCCATATTTCATCAAAGCAGCAAAGATCAAAGATATTGAAAAGAGCTAATCTACATAACTTTTCTTTCCTTCAATCATCCTATATTTTGATAGACTCAACATAAACACATACATGTTCCGAAAAATGGTAGAACAAAAAGAAAAATAAATAAACTAGCCCACAAAGCTATATTTTTAAATATTGGTTTTAGAACAAAATGCTTACAGAGATCAAATTTTCAGAATTTTTTACACTAAGTGCATACCAAGTACAATTTAAGAAAATTCTTTGAAAGTTTTTATCTATTGGAAGATGGAATGCATTTGTTGCATTTTATTTCTTTTAATGGAGGAAAGAAGTAGTGTGGAGGATGATTATCCATTTTTCTTTAGCACTGGATCACGGTTTAATCTTATTATTATTATTATTATTATTTGGTGGGAGAGAGGGAGTGATAACACATAGTCAAAAACTTGCATCCTATGCTAATAAAGGGTCCATATTATATGCGATGCCCCTATCCAGGTGGTGTTTGCATAAACTTATTTTAACATACACGATGACCACTCAGAACTTATTCGAAACATAAATAGTAGCCAGAATGTGTGGTCTGTCACATGCTTCTCTATAATTTTGTATAAACAAGACCATTTGATGCTTTTGGATTACAATTTCAAGATTTTGGTGACTCAAATGAAATTGGACTCGCTAGTGACAAGTTGGATTCCCCACCCCTGTTTATAAATGGCCAGGCTTCATATATAAGTAATGTTTTTATACTTATATATGAAGTATATGCTTTTTTAAGATTTTATTTAAATATTTACAAATATGTAATAATATATCAAAGCAACATGCATCTATTTGACATACTTGCAGTATAACATTACCCAAAGAATGAAATTGTAAAATTTCCTCTGGTTCAAATATATAGGAATTTTTAAACTCTACAGCATATGAATATATTAAGCATATGTGAAAACAAAAAAATCTTGTATTTATCATTCAGAAATTAAACGTAGCAAACTAAACAACAGAAAATAAAAAAAATTGTGTTACCTTTAACATAACCACATTTAAAAAATATGAAGTATACAAGCATCAATAGAAATCCAAATTAATGAATAAATAAAAGCAGTATACAAGTTTATCTACACTACTATAAATTTAATTACATATAGAGAATTATATACAATAATACTTGTAACTGTGTACAAAAAGGTTATTATTATGCACCCCAAAAAGCATCCCAAAACTACAAATTAAAAAAAAATGAAAATAGAATGATACTTTTATCAACATAGACTTGAACAAAACTACAAACTCACTTCGTGTTAGTGCTGAATTTATGACTAGGCTTTAAGGGGGCTACACACCACACACACATATGATATTATATAATTTTTTAACATTAGGACGCTCCACTCTCTGATTGCTATGCTTCGCCGATCCCCGTAACTTGTCGAGATGCTTGCTGAGATTGCTTAGTGAGCTGTTTTAACTCTAGAATGACAGAGGGATTTTTGAAGGAATCATTTCTCAATGTAGTTAAGCGGTCAAAGTGACCGCTTTCGTCATTCTAGTGTTAAACCAAACTAAAGTTTAAATTGAAAAATGATTTATTTCAGCCTGTTCCCCTACCATTTCTCTACAATTATATCAACTAATATGCTACAGTTTTTGAGAAACTTGAAAGTTGCACCCATACTCTAAATAAATTTTCATTTCAGAAGTGTATGAAAAGCAGAATAACTCATAAATTACATTGGAATTTTAAAAAAAATGGGCTCAGTCTTGCAAAATTTCAACTATGTAGGTACATGATTGCAAAAAATTTGTCATCTTGCTTATGTTAGTCTGTCCAAGATACAAACTCGCAGCTCAAATACTTTAACATGGACATTACGTATTTGTTAAACTAAAGTTTAAATAGAAAAAAATATTTATTTCAGTGTGTTTGTTCCCTAACATTTCTCTACAAATGTACCTAATTTTATATTTTTGTATGCTATAGTTACTGCAGTATGAGACAAAGAAACTCAAGGAATGCAAAATTTGTGAAACAGTGCAGACTTCAACAGCTACTTTTTTTTAATATAGAGAAACTGAATTTTAATCTGGCTTATGCTAAAATTGCAAAAAATTATTGCAAAACAATGATTTTAATAATACAGATTTTAATAATACATTTAATACATATTGCATTTCTCATTTTGGTTATAAGGCGATCACTTCTTTTTTATCTCTCTTTAATGTCAGCTATGTGCCATTTCTTCTGTTACTTTTGGCTGCTCGGTAAATTCAAAATAATGGAATTGATCTTAACAGCTTTGTAAAAAACATTATACATTAAAAAGTATTCAATTAATACATTTACAGATATTTAACATCTTAATTCAGATTTGGATGTTTTTTGTGGGGCAATTTTTATGATAAAAAGGTCAGTTACAACTTTTTTGATCATACCAAAATCTACTCAGCAAATGGGTAATGCATAAATGATATGATACTACATCCAATTTCCAAATCATTCATTCTTCATTTAGTGGCAGGGTTCATACTCAATTTTGAGAACAACAACTAAGGAATTTTTAATGAAATATCTAAAAATTTTAAGGAGTTTATAGATTACATGTTCAAACCTTCTACTTTATATCAGCATTATTTTCCAAAGAAAAATACTTACCAGACTAGTTAATCAATGCCTGTAAGTAATTTTAATTTGAGATGACATTTTTTAAATTTGAAATGCCAATTATGCAGCTGTTTAAATTACAAATTTCTTTAACCCTTTCGCAACGGTTGGCACGCCCGCGTGCCGGTTGCGAACTTGCATCCAAGGACGTACGGCACGCACTGGTGCCGAAGAGAACTTTACCCTAAACGCCGAGTGGCACGTATTGGTGTTTCTACATGGAACGTTTTCATTTGAATTTATTTGTCTACTAGATGGCGTTAAATGCCCGTGGAAGTAACTTACATGTATTTTATAGATGTTTGACCTTGGCACAAGGAGAATCCAATGAATTATTTCTCCATTTGGTGCGGGGTTGGGGGAGCATGGTTCTGTAAAGTAAACATACAGCTCACTTCTCGCAGCATAAACAATTTTATAATTGAGTTCCGGGTCTCGTTCTGATTTTAGCTTTTATTGATTTGGTTGCTGAATTAGAGGAATATAAGAGAGTATTTTTTTTTTTTTTTGGGGGGGGGGGGAGGGGGGAGGGGGGTAGGCGGGGTAAAGGAATGTGCGGCAATGAAATGATTAGGTTATTTCGGATAAAAGTATGGCTGGTTTGATACGTTTTCTTTCTGTGGAAGAATATACGCGTATGGTAAACGAACCAGACAGTAATGAAAGCGCTGCATATAGTGAAGATTTGTAGATGATGAATCTGAAAATGCAATTGATTCTTCAGATTCTGAGCATACTATTATTACAACGCCGCCAGCTTCAGTTGCTGTTTTTTCGAATGATGTTTGGACGTGTGATTTGAAAGATCTGAATTCTTTGGAGTTTCTGAACATACCTGGAATAAATCACAATATCATGCCGTCTAATTTAGATAAGGAACTTGATTTTTTTAGCATATGTTTTGATGATGAACTAGTAGAATTTATAGTAAAAGCAACTAATGAGTTTGCAAAGAAAAAATGGGAGAAAAATCTCCTCTCTCTTTCCACATCGAAGACTCCACCTAAATGCATTTACAACTGTGACAGGAAATGTATTTACACCTGTGACAGGAACTGAAATGTATTTTCACCTGTGACAATGTATTTACACCTGTGACAGGAAACGAATTTCGTGTGTTTCTCGCACTAGTAATTTTGACGAGCATTGTCAGAAAACCAAATCTTAAAATGTATTTTTCTAAGAATCCAATTATCAGTACTCCTTTTTTTAATTCAGTTATGAGTCGCGATCGATTTATAGGAATATTACGTTACCATTTTACTCTTGATAGTAATGCCCCAAGACTAGATAAATTGAAACCCGTGTTAGATGCATTAGTTTCAAAATTTAAATCTATATACAGTCCTAGAAGAAATGTGTTCATTGATGAATCTTTGTTCTCATGGAAAGGAAGGTTGGGATTTCGTCACTATATCCCCAAGAAAAGGTCCAGATATGGAATAAAAATATATAAATTGTCAGAATCGGAATCAGGCTATAAATGCAATTTCCTTGTGTATACTGGAAAGGACACGGAATTATCAAGCTCTGATGGTGGGTATGGAGAACGTGTTATGAAAACATTTCTATATGAACTTTCAGGAAAAGGATATACTTTGTATTTGGATATATTTTTTACCTCTCCTGTACTTGCAAAGTATTTGTTGTCTAAGAATACGCATATATGTGGTACAGTTTTAAAAAATCGGAAGGACATGCCAAAGAATAATCTATCTGTACCTAAAACATATATACACTAAAATTTTTAATATTTGGATAAAAGAAAATTTATATAAAAAATATACATCAAATAGAAAATAAGTATTTCCTTTCTTCCTGAAAAAAGTAGAATGCTGTGTTGAACGGGTGATTTTTTAGTGAATTTTTTTCGAGAGTTAGGCTTAGCGCAAAAAATTAGCCGTCTTTTGGGAAAAGTTCGGAAACAAAGCGCTCTGTAATTTGGGCCACAGCAGTTTCGGAATGCCGCCATCCCAAAAGGGTTAAATAATACCAAAGGGTGCTATACAGGGTGTCCCCCAAAAAGTAAACAGTGGAAAATGTTTTGAACTATTGGTTGTAGACTCAACTGCAAAAATGCTTTAAATAAGGTAGGAAGTTATGAAATAGTAATTTATATGTTGTACTACATTTTTAAAGGAAGTCAAGAAAATTAACTTTTTAAACAGCCCCTCCAGTGAAAAAAGTCAAATAATAAAAATGTTACCCATACCGTATGTAGTATAACTGAAAAAAATTGGAGGAGGCAGTCCTTTAGTAGGCTGAATGACTACCTCTAATACTAATGCAGGTTTTGTACTGTGTTTGTATACTGAGAATTATATCAGTATATTAAAAAAAAGTAACTGAAGCTGCTGTCGCTGTTTGACAAATTTCCATTCATCATGTTTCTTTATCACATACTGCAAAATTTATTGCATACAAAAATATGAAGTTTTGTATGTTTGTAGAGAAATATTAAGGAAATACACTGATATAAACCAGTTTACAATTTAAAATTTAGTTAAAAAATATTTAGTGTCAAAGTCAAAGGAAGAGCTGTGAGTTCGCGTCCTGGACTGACTATTAATAGCAAGACCTCGAAATGTATTGGCATGTACCTATGTAGTTGAATTTTTGCAGGACAGAGCCCTTTTTATAAATTTCAATTTAATTAATGAGTTATTAATTTTATGCACTTCTGATGGGAAAATTTTTCTTCTCTACGGTGAAGATTTAATTGGTTAAGCCAATTGTCAGCTTCCCTCTGATTGGTTTCTGGAAGAAAAGTTACAAAATGGCCGAGGACTGAGTTATTGAAGTATTAAAAACATTAAAAGTATAGATATTAAATTTTAAACATGACTACATTAGTTAGTGTGTTTGATACAATTTGAAATGTTGTTCTTATCATTTATTCTTTCAAACAAACAAAGCATTTCGTAGCTATTGTTGTAATGAACATTACAATGTCATTGTTATATTGCACAAAAATTATATGTTTTATTCTTGTAAATTTCTTATTAAAATTTTATTCTTGATATTTTGCCACTGTACTATGAACAAACGGTAAAATATAGTTAATAAATTTTGTTGATGGTTCATAATACAGTAAGCAAGCATTCTTAATAGCAGGCGACATGAAAGGAATGCAGGCTCAGCGATCACCAGGAAATAGGAGATGAAGCCTCCCAACTCATAAAGTGAGTTTCAGGCTTGGCGAACATAGTGAGCTGAGTGAAATTATATACGAAGTAAGTTAAGAGAGCTGGTGAACATCAGTTAATAAGGGAACAAAGCCCCAATGGCTGCATCATGGCTGCAGTGAACTCTGATTATTAAGCAGCAGTGAATGGAGTGTAGATACCAGGAATTTTGGAAATGTCAGTGAGTGTAAGACACATAGGTGGTCATGTGCATGGGAGCGGCTTGAAAGCACTCGCAAAGTGAACTCGAGGGCTGGTGAATGCCAGTTAACAAGGGACAACACCAATGGGCTATTATGCTTGCATGGTAGGTAGCACAAAAGTGATCACAAAGCGAGTCTGAGGCAAAGATTTCTGAGTAGCAAAGAGAGTTATAGGGGTTGACGAGCATAGCGACCAGGGGGAAGAGCCCATAGTATATATGCATTACAGAATTTAAGGAGTTAGTAAATAATATTCATTAAAATTGCCTGACCATTTGCTAGTTTGTATTTATTTAGCAAATAAAGTATTAAGCTAACTTAACTGAAAATAAGAGAACATATAAAATGATAGAAATAAAGATACAAATAAATAGGAGCATTCAATAATAAAACAAACAAGAATGAAAGTAACAGAGCTCAACAGCATTTCAAAAGAGAATAAAGCAGGAAAAGCAAGCGCAAACAAAACATAATGAAACCAAACTGCATAAAAGCCAACCTTATCTGATGAAAGCTGATAGATTTGAAAGAGAGATGAAATAGCAAAGTGTAAAGTGAAAGAGGACAGCAACTAGCCATTTAGGGAAGCAGCCTTCCCACTTGGCCCATACATTAAGTCGTCCACTGCAAATGTTCTGGAAAAGACGTTCCTTGGTCCCCATAAATGGCAGTGTTCCACTGAGCAATGTATATAAAAGAACACCGCAACTCCAGATGTCAGCAGGTTTGCCATATGATTGCCTCTGAACAACTTCTGGTGCCATAAAATGAGGTGTTCCAACTCTTCCTAAAAAATAATAAATAAATATATATATATATATATACGAGGGTAGATCCAAAAAAAAGGTTACAAGCAGCAGCATTTGAAAAGTAATTATTGTGGAGGGAATATTTTTTCCCAGAGTGGAGACAGATGGCGGTAGTTGTCTTATAACTGTTGTGCGGGTAGGCAGTGTAAGTTCGCAGACGAATGAAATGGCAAGACATTTAGAAAAGCGGTCTAGCTTGGAGGTGCGAGCCGTGATTCGTTTCTTATGGGCATAGAATATGGGCATGTTGAGTGATGGTGTCATCCTCCTGCATGACAATGCCAGGCCTCATACTGCTCGCCAAACTCAAGAATTGCTGCAAAAGTATAAGTGAGAAGTCTGGAGCCACCCCTCATACAGCCCAGATCTGGCATCCAGTGACTATTTCCTTTTTCCAGAATTGAAGGAACACTTATCTGGAACAAGGTTCTCTTTAGACAGTGATATGAAAACAGCTGCCGAGAACTAACTCAATGGACAGGGACGTGATTTCTACCAAGCCGGGTTAAACAAGTTGGTCCTGCGTTCAGATAAATGCCTAAATACATTTGATGATTATGTGGAAAAATGATCGCCAAGTATGCCTCTTAATTCCATTTTGCATTCTGTCTATTGTTAATAAATAATTTTTTATTACCCTTGTAACCTTTCTTGGATCCATCCTCATATATATATATATATATATATATATATATATATATATATATATATATATATATATATATATATATATATATATATATATATATTGTCGTATATACAAGGTGTCCTAAAAAGATTGAAATGTGCTTTAATTCTTTACCTGTTGGAGATAAGTGGGCAATGTAAATTGCAAAAATGTTAAAAGTAAGGTAGGAAATGAGACTAATGAAATAGTCCTCCCATTAATATTCAAAAATTTACACTTTTTAAATTTTTATACGACCTCCTTAAACAAATCTGGTCCATCAGAAAATTTTTATTTTTAATGTAACAAGATCATTAAAAAAAAACTGCATATCTGGATCTTTAAAATCAACTGAATTATGATAAAAGAAAAAATCTGACTTGTTCCATTTTTCCATATCATGTGAAAAGCTGTTTCCTAAGTGAAAATAGGGATCATAAACAAATTGATGATGGAAATTGTTCAGATCAAAAATATGTTAACATATGCCAAATTTTTATCACAAATCCATCTAAATAAAGCATTACACAGACAGAGATAATATAAAGTAATGGTACTCACTACGCGGTTGGTAGGGATTGCAATCTCTAGATAATTTTCAATCTCGGGATTAGGGAACGTAACATCTTCAATCCCGGGATCCCGGTATCCTGCGGGATTCAGTATTTTTTTATTTATTGAAGAAAATGTATTATTTTATTTTTTCTAGCTAATATAGCCGGTAAAGTATTCTCATTTTTTGTAAAATAACTATAAATATTTCTTTTAGCATCTCTAACAATAAAGCTTATACCTGTAGCACTATTTTTTTGAGAGCCGGAACTAGTTTCATTCTTATTTCTACTTCAACATTAATTTCATGAATAGAATTCAAATGCATATGAAGCCCTTTTGTCGACCCACATCCTGTTTTTATGATTTTTTTACACAACTTACATTTTGCCGATTGTCCATTGGCTTCACGTAAAAAGTATTTCCAAACAGATTCAAGCTAGCATACTTTTGAACTCTTATACTCTTCCTATATCTTAGTGCTACTTTAATCAGATGTAGTCATTTCGATGCTAGAATAAACACAGTAGCTGTCATCACTAAACAGCTAATATCATTGTGAAAAAATATGTTACAAATAAGTTCGAAGTAGCGCCATCTATTGACCGAAACAGATTTCAGGGTGAGAGCACCTTTCTTCAAGTCATTTACTTCTAACTAATAAGTAAGTTTTCACAAAATGTGCTTAAATCTCAAAATGAATGTTTTCCTTTGATAAACTCGAAATTTAGTAAACATGAACACTGGTATTTAGCATGTGCAAGTAAATTTGATAAAAATATAGCAATCCTGGGGTTCTGGAGTCACTAATCCCGGTATTATGGTATTCATTTTTCAGCCGAGATCCCAGGATTGCAATCCCTAGCGGTTGGGTATTTTATGTATTATCATCCAGTTTTATCTTTTTTGTAATATGTCACAAATTTACATTACTAATTTGATATATGGCCCCCAGTTACAATGTTCAATTTTCAATTAAATATAACTCGCTCAGTTTTAAAGATACAGATATATGGGTTTTTTTAATAATGTTGTTGCATTAAACATAAAAATTTTTCTGATTGACCAAATTTGTCTAAGTGGGTCGTATAAAAATTTAAAAAGTGCAACTTTTTGAAAATTAATGGGAGGACTATTTCATTAACGTAGTCTTATTTCCTATTTTACTTTCAACGTTTTTGAAATTTACATTGCCCACTTATCTCCAACAGGTAAAAAATTAAAGCATGTTTCAATCCTTTTGGGACATCCTGTATATATATTTACATGTAGTATAATATATATAGGGTGTCCAGTGCTATCAATGACCAATGGCTATTTCCTCAACTGTTAGTCACAGAGATATACTTCCAATTGCAAAAATGTTTTAAATTTAAAAATCTATTATCTTAGAAACAAGTTAAATCAATAAATGCATTTCTGAAAGAAATACGAAATATAAATTTTTATACGGTCCCCTTGGTCCTACCAGTTATATTTAGGAAAATCATCCTCATACAATTTCATGCAAAATAAAAAAAATATCATAATCTTACAACTAAAATTCACTGACTCATAGCTGCTTAAAGTCAGAGCACTTTTTATGCTGAGAAATGGGGGTTATACATAAAATAATTGGAGAGACAAATATTTCGCAGCAATTTCATTATTTTTTGCATCAATATACATTACACTAAACAATATTAAAGTTATAATTATTTGTAACACATAAAAAAATATCAAAAATACAGCTTGTACTGACAATAGAAGTAAAATACAACTTGTGTTAAATGACATACCGAAATTTCAATATTTAAACGGTCCCTTAAAGGTTGTCTGAAATGGGACATTTTTATGCATGGAAAAGCGACATAGGTCTTAAGTTTAATGCTTCATAACTCGGTGAAATTTGGTTGTAAAAGGATGATTTTCTTTTATTGTGCCTAAATATAACTGGTAGGACACGGGGGACAGTATAAAAATTTATATTTCATATTTCTTTCAGAAATGCATTTATTGATTTAAACTGTTTCTAAGGTAATAGATTTTAAAATTTAAAACATTTTTGCAATTGGAAGTATATCTCTGTGACTAACGGTTGAGGAAGTACCCATTGGTCACTGATAGAACTGGACAGACACACTGTATATATATTTACACATATATATATATATATATATATATATATATATATATATATATATATATATATATATATATATATATATATACCAGGCTTCCGGAAATCGCCCATCCTCCCGTCCTCGCTGGGTTAAAATTTGGCGAGGACGACCAATTTTTGGAAATTGCCGTCCTCTCGGATGGTTTTGAGATTAGATTCCATAGAAGAAAAAAAAATAACAAATTGTTGTCATCGTAAAATTATGGCGAAAGCCTACATTTCCTGTGCCATGAATGAAAATTGAAATGTCCTCACCCCCCCCATAAACTTAGCTAGTGTGTATTATCAATGTCTTCTTTCTAGGCGAGCCGTCAGATCTGCATTGTAACCACAGGCACTAGCTATTTTCTCTCCCCTCATTTTCCAGCCAGTGAATCCAATGACCGAACGAAAATGTGATAGCGCGCTCACGATCGAGGTGACATGCTCTGTTCCCCTTTTCCAGTCCTACATGTGCCGAAATTTCAGATTTTAACAACACCGACAATACCAATGCTTAAACCCGGACCACACCCGAAGAAATTTATAAATGCAGAATGAACTCAGCCTCAAGATAACTGCATCTCAGCAGACCCGAAATAATTTGTATTCAAATATGTTAAAAACAAATTTGTCAAAATTTTGTACAGAGAATTTAGTTTGTTATCTTAAACATTTATCTTTACGTAGCTGAAATAAAAGCAATAAGTTCATGTATTCAATTTAAATACATTTTAAAAATTTTCAAAATAAATATGTTCTGCCCAGTCGTAACAGACGTTTAAAAAAAAAAAAAAAAAAAAAAAAAACTCAGCCCGGCCTGGAACAACAGAAAACTCAAGCCCAGCCTGGACCTAAACTCAAATCCCTTTTCAACTCTTTAAAACCCAAACTATAAAATTTCCATTAGATGGGAGTAAGTAACAAGTTTGAATTTTTGGAATGGATTCTTCTAGTTTCAGCCAGAAGTGTTTTATTTTCTTCACCTCTTTGGTTTCAACTTTAAAACTAAAATGGTTAAAATTCATTCATGGCATTTGTTCCAGTTGTTTGACAACTGAAGTTCAGGTATGAAACATCTATTCAGTCTGAAGATTTTAATCTTGATTGACTACATTCCCTAGAAATTAAGTGCCAATGAGGTTTAAACTGCTTAGAGACAAGAGGATTTATATGATTATTTATTTACCATTCCTTCAAGTTACCAAACATTGGAAAAGGAAGAGATTCCTTACATATCTTACCCCTCTGCCCCCACCCATAGATCGGAATTCTGCCGGTCTGGTCCTTTATCAGAGACTCCTAGTCAGCGAGTTTGATTGTGGCGGTTAAGCACTGTGGGGTGGTGTATGAATATGCAGTTATCGCACTTCATCGTGAGGCAGTTGGTTCTAATTTATTATTGTTGTGCGATGTATTTAAGCACATATATTAATGAATATAAGGTGAAAAAAAAATTCTTAGGAGAACGGATAAAAATTTTCGAGGACGAGTAAAAAATTTCACTAGCCGTCCTCGCGGATGGACAAGATTTTGCCGATTTCCCAAAGCCTGATATATACACACATATATATATACAGGGTGTCCCAAAAAGATTGAAACTCGCTTTAATTCTTTACCTGTTGGAGATAAGTGGGCAATGTAAATAGCAAAAATGTTGAAAGTAAGGTAGGGAATAAGACTATGTTAATGAAATAGTCCTCCCATTAATTTTCAAAAAGTTACACTTTTTAATATTTATATGACCCTCTTAGACAAATATGGTCAATCAGAAATTTTTTTATTTTTAATGCAACAAGATCATTAAAAAACCCTGCATATCTCTATCCTTAAAATTGAGCGAGTTATATTTAATTGAAAACTGAACATTGTGAATGGGAACCATATATCAAATTAGAAATGTAAATTTGTGAAATATCACAAAAAAGATAAAATTGGATGATAATACATAGAATAACCAACCGCATAGTGAGTACCACTGCTTTATATGATCTCTGTCTGTGTAATGCTTTATTTAGATGCATTTGCGATAAAGATTTTTGGCACATATTAACATATTTTTGTTAACAATTTCCATTGTCAATTTGTTTATGATCCTTATTTTCACTGATTAAACAGCATTTCACATGGTACGGAAAAGTGGCATAAGTCAGATTTTTTCCTTTATCATAATTAAGTTGATTTTAAAGATACAGATATGCAGTTTTTTTTAATGATCTTGTTGCATTAAAAATAAAAATTTTCTGATTGACCAAATCTGTCTAAGAGGGTCGTATAAAAATTAAAAAAGATTAAAAATTTAAAATTAAAATTAAAAATAAAATTTTGAAAATTAATGGGAGAACTATTTGATTAACGTAGTCTTATTTCCTACCTTACTTTCAACATTTTTGCAATTTACATTGCCAACTTATCTCCAACAGGTAAAGAATTAAAATGGCAGACAAAATTTTAAATAACAAAATTACATGGCATTATTATTGTATGATTAAAAATTAGGAGAAAAATTTTAATCTGATAAAACTGGTGGTTTTTATGAATGACTTAAAAAGTTAGTAAAATATAAAGTAGTGCATGTAAAGAATGAAGATATCTGAAAATATGTATGCATTGAATTTAATATCTGCATAATAATATACTCTTAAAGTATATTTAAGGAACTGTGCTTGTGATAAAATTTAGACCAATTTTTAAATGGTATGAATCTTTATATATGCAAGGATAATAAAACCATTAAACTATCTAAGTTACAGTTTAGTTACCTGGATTGACTAATTGATTTCCAGAAAGCTGGACAGCTACTCCAAAGCCACCAAGTTTGACTGGAGCATTATTTTCTTTGGTAGCAATAAGGACACTCTGTGGTTTAATATCACGATGAATTATGTCATTACTATGACAATAACAAACAGCTTCTAAAATTTGTCTGAGATAATGACTGTAAAAGACACCAATTTAAATATATTTTATGTACATTACATACAGTCACAAAACTAATGTGAAACAAACATTTGATACACAAAACAATTAATTCAAACACAATGAATTAGCTCTCACACTTTTGTATACATTTCAAGCAGTAAAAGAAAAACAAATCAGCACAGATAGTGGGAAAGAAAACTATATGCAAACATACATAAATTCATACTAAACAGATGAATAAAGTTATGAATGACTGAAAACAGAAATGAGAAAAGTAGTGGCTTAGTAGATTTTGTGGAACATCTAAAAGTCAAAGTGGCAACCATACAACCATTATATTTGAACAAGTTTAGAACGCTGATACACAGAACCATATTACTCTGTGGCTTAATAGAATTGTCCAGAGCATGAGGAGTAAAAAACAATATAAGTTCACAAATGTCAAAACAAATCAGCCATATGCATTCCAAAATATATTTTCATTAAATAATCACAAAACAGAAAAAAGAAATTTTAGAAGATCACAATAAACTAGAAACAAAATTGTAACTACATAAAAATTACCTTTAAAATTATGTAGACCACTGAGAACTAAGTTCAGACTTTAAGTACTTGTTTGTTATTAATGGAACAGTACTTGATTAACTGATGGATTGCATAAACATCAGCTGGATTGTGAAACCATTTTACTGTCACATAATATTGCCTACCACACCATGGGAGGGGGGGACACTTTACAACCTTTATGGACACAACAACATCCATATTTGAGGTGGGACTCGAACCCATGACCCAGCAGCCAAAACAGCAAGAGGAAATGCTCACCTTAGATCTCTTGGCTCTTATAGCCAGTGTATACTTTTAAGTGCTTTAAAATTTAATTCAACTCATCTTAACTATTTTTAACGCCTTACAAGATAGTTGAAAAGTGTATATGACTTTGTTCATTCTGTCTGTCCATTCACACAATAACTGCCACAAAAATGACTTTATCAAAATGAAATTTTAGTATGTTGTTGAGACGGTCGGTAGGACATATGGGAATGTAAATAAATAACATCAAGCAATTAGTTTTGGATTGAATCCAGGTTGAAAAACCTGAAATACACTGAACCCCATCGGACCTACTTTTTCAAACATTTTTTGAGCGAAGTTAAAATTCACAAATTGGTTCAAAAATTTTAGGAAATATTCAAATTATACCATAAGATATAAAAAACAAATTTCAGCAAAATATGTTTGGCAGTTTTTTAAATAAAAATTAAAATAATAATTACACCCATATAATATGGTCAAGTTACCCACTTCAAAATAAAATATGGCATCCATCTTTTTTCCCAGTTTCAAAATCGTGATTTTTAAGCTTCTTTTAAATTTATATTTAATGTTGCATCCATCCTAAAACCACTTAATTTTTGCATATTTTCTGTGCATCTATATTCGGTGCAAATGCAAGTACAATATTATTGAGTTAAAATGATCATCAAACTTTAATCATTTCTACAACAAAGCCTAATTTTAATGGATGTAGAATGTAAATAATTGTAAGATGAGTTGTATAAGAATTGCTGATTTTTTTTCATGCAAAATTATTTAACTCTGAAGTCTGGAATAAAAGTGTATGAATGAATAGTCACTGCTTTTACATAGAAAACCAGATGATTTATATTTCGATGATGTCATTTGAATAAAGTTAATTTTTTTAATGAAGTTTTAAGTTTCTGATTAAAATAAATTATTGCAGTACAATGATAATTTTTAAAATATCATCGCTGAATGCATCACATTTTAGAGATGTTACAATAAAATTGCATTTCAGTTGAAAAATGTTTCACAATCAATATTTAATGCATGATTGATCTTTCTTGTTTAATTTAAAAAAGGGTAGACTTATTCAAGATACATTTACTCTCCATATTACGAAATATAATTTCTATATAAAGAAGTTTTTCCAACTTTTTTTTTTTCAATGTTTCGAGACTTCTCATTTGTCAAGTTCCAACAAAATCCACTAAATCGGCTGACGTGACCTCACATTCCCTTGCTCTATTACAAGAAATTCTCACGACAAAGGGAAGGGAATTGCTTCCTTCCTTATCTTTGAGGGGGGAACCATATGACATGGCAGGGTGGTGATGGAAACTACATTCCACAGGGTAAAACTGGTTTTCGTTGTGGGCCTGACTGTGTAGGACACATTCTTTCTCAATCAGTGCGCATCTCTCTCGCCTGTGTGTTAACTCGCTCAAAATGTCTATGAGAAAGTGTTTGTGTCTTTCGGATAAAGTGAAACTTGTAGATGATGTTGATAAAGGAATGAGGAAGAAAGATGTGACTTTAAAGTATGGTATAGCAGTGAGCAGTGTGTCAAGAATTTAAAAAAATCGTTCTTCAATCATTCAGCACGAAAGCAGTAATATGAGTGTAAACAGAAAAATATTTAAACAATGTTCATATAAAGACATCGATGCTGCTATTTTAAAATGGGTAAGGATAATTCGATATAAAAATGTACCTCTCTCCAGTCTAATGATCCAACAAAAAGCTATCGATTTTGCTCAGGAATTGGGACACTCAAATTTTCAAGCTAGTGTTGGATGGCTCGATAAATTTAAAAAGAGACATGGAATATCATATGAAACCATATTAGCAGAAAGAGCAGATGTTTCTGAAGAGCTGTGTGAAAAATGGAAAAAAGAAGCTGCAAAACTTTTGGACGAATATGGTGCATAAAACATCTTTACTGCTGATGAAACGGGATTGCTTTTTAAATGTCTACTGAATAAAACTTTAACATTTAAAGTTGACAAGTGCTTCGGCGGGAAAAATAACAAACAGAGAATAACTGTTTTGTTATGTGCGAATATGACTGATGAAGAAAAATTAAAATCGTTATAAATCGGTAAAAGTCAAAAACCCAGATGTTTCAAAGGAACAAAATCTTTAGAGGTGGACTATCATTTCAATAAAAAGTCATGGATGACTTATACAATTTTTAAACAGTGGCTGTCAAAATGGGATAAACAATTGGAAAAACAGTGTCTCAAAATTGTGTTACTTATAGACAACTGTCTGATGCACATCCACCAGACTGTGCTTCAAAATGCAAATTGAAGAACATAGAGGTTTTTTTTCTTCTGGCCAATACAACTTCAAAACTTCAGCCATTGGATCAAGGCATTATAAAAAATCTTAAAGTTCATTATCGAAAAAAAATCCTACAAAAAGTTATTCTTGCCTTAGAGAGCAGCCAGTAGACAATTGTATTAATTTAAGAATCTCCATATCAGAGATGATGAAAGCTTGGCAGTGTGATGTGACTGCATCTACTATAAAGAACTGTTTTGTTAAAGCCGGTATCAAAAGTAATGTTGAATATGATGATGAATCCAAGTGCTTGGCAGTTTTGAAAGAAAAATGGCAGCATCTGAAAAACATGGGAACTATTGAAGAAGGTATAGAGCTGTATAATATTCTTCACATTGATGAAGACATTGGGACTGCTGAATATCCCAAAGAGCATGCCATATTGCAAAGTGTTAGGAAATGTAATGAAAACCCCACAGTGAGTAATGAAGATGATAATGAAGAGGTTATTAAAAAACCTTCATAACAAGAAATGCTATTTGATACAATACGAAGGGGATTACAGTTTCAAGAAAATGTTACAGATGATGTGTTTCAATCTTTACAAAAGTGTTAAAATTTTTATGAAAAATTTGTTCTTTATAATAAACCTGTATAAAGCAGAATTACAGACTTTTTTACAGTTTAGGATATGTGTTAAAATCAATAAAGTGGATATGTAAGTTTCAGTCTTTGTTTTTTTCTCATTTTTATAACTTAATTTACAAATTTCTATTTAACAAATTTTCTTTATAACAAAGTTTTTAAATGGAATGATCAGACTTCATTAAATAGAAACTTGACTGTATATCTAAGATCAATATTTAAGGAATAAAAGCCATGGTCAATGTTTTTGGGACACTCTGTATATTACATATATTGTTTTAGTACGCAAGTTTCATAAATCCCCTGTTGCTGTTCGAACCATTACCAGTGGGCATAATTCTTACATTACTAATGCTGGAAAATTATTATTAAAGATATTACATGAAGTATCCTTGTCAGATGAAATCTCAAATAATTGTCATATTGTAAAAAACAGTTTTGAATTAGTTAAGAAATTAAAAACTCTTACTAATATTCATAGTATTTATACCTTTGATTTCAAAGATTTGTTTAATAATATTAATATAGATGATCTGTATAGAATTATTTTAGGAATTTTTGAAAAATATACTATTAACCTAAAATATTCAAATTTTCTCTTCAAAAAATTACTTAATTTCACTCTATATGAGAATTATATTCAACATGGTGGTTCTTTTTTTAAACAACAGGTTGATATCCCACAAGGGGTGTGTGCCTCATCATTGTTAGCTAATCTGTATTTATTCTTCTATAAAAAACACATTAATCCAAGCTTGCATAATATGCACATGTTTAGATATTTAGATGACATATTATGTGTATCCCCAAATAATATCCCTATAGTATTAAACTTTTATCCAAAAAATTTACAATTAAATGCAAGTATAATAATGACTCAAATGTTGCAAACTTTTTAGATTTAAATTTAAATTTACAAAATTGTAACATGGTTATAAACTTGTATGATAAAAGACAGGATTTTAAATTTAATACATCAAAAATTCAACATTTTGACTCTTGTTTGCATATATCTGTATTTAGAAATATTATAATAAACCAGGCTCTTAGAATCAATAAAATTTGTAATGAATATTATAAATTAGCGCATTTTATGGAATTATTGAGTACAGCGACTAATAATGCATATCCTCCCAAGTTTGTTATTAAAATTAACAACCCAGTGTATCAACTTTCACTCAATAACATCCTAGAAAACTTTCCCAATTATAGTGGCTAACATACATTTAAAAAAAAAAAATATATATATATATATATATATATATATATATATATATATTATATATAATTATTTATTAATTATATAAATAAATAAAAATGAAAAATAATAAACTAAGTCAAAATTAGAAAAATCAAAAAATCGGAAAATAAGATGCATTAACATTAATGTTTTGAATTTTATTTTCGCAAAAAAATTGTAACTTTTGCCAGTATTGAAACTACGATTTAAGCGCCCTTATAATGGTGTATAGTGATATTCTCGTTTGTCCAGTTTTCCTATGAATTACTTGTTTAGTAAGAATTTTCATCTTTGATTCATGTTCATATTCAGGATTGCATATATGGGATGTTCATATTCTGAATTGCTTGTCCGGTCTCCAGCTTAGACTCACTGGACGAGTCTGGGAGTATTACTGTGAACGTTCGTACTGCCTACCTGGTAGAATTTCGACTTGTTCATTCTGGTGCTTCTAGATAATTAAGCTGTTGAGGTTGATTGTGTGTACACGTGGTGGAAGAAGAAGGGTTCATGCCGCACGGTAATACAAATTTTCTTAATGTATCCTATTTTCATTTTTCGATGCCTGTAGTCTGGGTTGGAGTATTTATAGTAATGTACTATTGCTCTATCTGAAACTGGCATGTGTTTGGGTTAGTTAGAGTTAAATACTCAGACCTGAGGAGGAATTTAACTCTGACTAATCATCGAATTTGGGCTGGTGCTGTTCTCTTCTCTTATCGGCATTAGGGCCGTGAATTTGCTTCTATGCTGATGTTAATATTACTTGAATTTTTTTTTTATTATTATTACATAATTTTTTTATTATTACATATTTCTAATATATATATATATATATATATATATATATATATATATATATATATATATGTGTGTGTATATATATCAGGGAACAAGGGGATTAATACCTTAAGTATCTGTATTACATATATGATTTATAACACTAAAAAAATTTAATCTAAGGGTGTAGTTAAGGGATTATATTCACTAATCTTTACCACAAGTAATTATTTTTAAATTCCTTAAATTAAATACAGAACAGGGAAAAAAGGGTATTTTATACCAATTTGGTACCTGTTTTATATACAATGTTTTATTTATAATGTTCTCTTTATCATCTTCACAAGCTTGTCGTATAGTCTCTCTCATTATTGATATCAAATAGTCACTTCAGACCATATTTTCATTTTTGCTATACAGAACAATTTCAATAAATGATCAATCTCTGGTATATATAATGCAAGTAAATTAAAATTCTTCAGTTATATATATATATATATATATATAATATGAAAATACCGTGAAATATAATATAATAAATTTATCAGAAATCACACTATATATATATATATATATATATATATATATATATATATATATATATATACTGCTGGATAATTGCTAAGGACGGATGACACTATCACCCATAGCAAATACAAAATGAAAAGAAGCAAAATGTAGAAAATCAGAATAAGTGCGGGATACAGTAAGAAGAGGTGTGCGCCTGCAAATTTGTCATTTCCACGCCTGTTCGTCAAGTGATAAAGCTGATAAGATTATATAGCTGATAAAGGATTTGACGCATGTGGACAGTTGTTCCAAGTGAAAGTTTTATGCTAAAGATTTCATTGGTGGACTTGAAATTTTCAGTATGTCTTCCAGATATCACTTAGATGATTTTACACATGGGCGTATAATTGGAAAGCTCTAAGAAGGGCAAAAAATAACAGATGTTGCCAGTATTGCCCACAGCATTGTTTCAAGGCTGTGGCAAGCATTTAAAACAACTGGAATGTGTAGCAAGAGTCACGTGGGAGATCGTGTTAAAAGTATGACGCCTGCAGGAGACAGATACATTGTCCTATCGGCAAAAAGGGACCGGCGCACACAGCTCAGCAAGTGGCAAATCAGTTTCTTGCTACCACAGAACAGTGGATTTCCCAAAAAAGTGTAGTCAGACATTTGAAAGAAGGAGGACTATACGCCCGCAGACCTATTGTGTGTGTCCCATTGTCCAGACTGCACCGTGCCACCCGTTTGCAATGGTGTCGTGAGCATCGCAATTGGATCGAACAGGACTGGGATTGCGTACTATTCTCAGATGAGAGTAGGTTCAGTCTGTCATTGGATTGTAGATACCAACTGATCTGAAGTGAGTGTGATACTGCTTATCATTCAGACAATATCCAGAAAAAGGACAGATATCCGACATGCAATATCATGGTACAGGCAGGCATCATGATCAATGGCCACACGCCCCTACATGTGGTTGCAACTGGGACTATGACCAGCGAACGATACATTAATGAAGTTCCACTGCCTCATGTTTGCCTTTTCCATGGTGCTGTTGGTAATAAATTTGTTTTCATGGATGACAACACACCATGTCATAGAATGCTCGCTGTTCAGGATTGTCTAGTCAGCGAAGGTATTAAATGCCTCGTATGGCCAGCACGTTCTCTAGATCTAAATCCCATTGAAAATGTTTGAGATGCTTTGAGAAAGCGACTGGCTGGTCGAAAATATCCTCCAACAAACACGAACACCCTCATCCGTGCACTGACAAAGGAGTGGGATAACTTGCCTCAACAGCTGCTGGATAATGTTGTGCAAAGTGTGACATGATGTGTGGAATGTTACATCGCACTCCAAGGTGGACATATCCCACACTGACACCTTTCTCAAAGGTACCTGCTGTCGTTCATATGCATTTTTCCATTTCTCCGTACACAGCATCAAATGAACACTTTTTTCCTTTCAGATGTTTCAAAACCTTTTGTATTTCCCAGAACAATAAATGATCTTTATTCTAATGTCTGAACAGTGTAGGCAAACAATATTTTATCCTGTTGGGATTATCCCCCCCCCCCCCCCCCCCGCTTAATGTTGTGCTAAATTGCAATTTGAGATCCGTCCTTAGCAACTGTCCAGCAGTGTATACAGGGTGTCCCAAAAACATTGACCTCGGCTTTCATTCCTTTAAATATTGATCATAGACATATATAATAAATTACAAAGTTGCATAAAAAAAGGTACAGAATTTTATGAAATCGATAAAAATTTTCAGGGGATTAAATTTGAAGAAATACAAAATTTAAATTTTTATACGGTCCCCATACAAAAACATTTCCAATGAGTAAAATTTGGGCCATACACTGATAAGGTGATGTACAAAATTTCAGCATTTTATCATAAAAAGTCCCAGAGATATGTTTAAACAAAGTTGGTGTGGAATTAATCACAAATTAAAATGTAAATGTTTATAGCATGAGTGCAAATGATGCAATGCAGAAATACATAATAGGCAAATAATATCTGCCTCTTATCTTTAATGGATCTTTGACATGGATAGAAAACATTTTGAACAAGCTTTGTAATCTTCGTGTAAAGTTATTATTTCTACAACAAAGTGTAGATACTTTTGTACTAATAAATAGCAAAATTATTATTTATTTATGTAATCATTGTTTTCTTTCGTAATTTGTGTATGACCCCTGAAACACAATCTGCAGATATGATTTTTCTCCTCTGAGAACCCATGTCGATGCATCGAAAAGTGGTTTAAGTCAGCCTTTTTGTCTTTTCATATCTCTTATGATAAAATGCTAAAA
This sequence comes from Amaurobius ferox, assembly GCA_951213105.1. Lineage (NCBI taxonomy): Eukaryota > Metazoa > Arthropoda > Arachnida > Araneae > Amaurobiidae > Amaurobius > Amaurobius ferox. The sequence goes on from OX578133.1 coordinate 57,069,499, forward strand.
TTTTGTACACCACTTTATAAGTATATTGGGCACATTTTACTCATTGGAAATGTTTTTGTATGGGGGTCATATAAAAATTTAAATTTTATATTTCTTAAAATTTAATTCTCTTGAAAATTTTAATTGATTTCATAAAATTCTCTACCTTTTTTTATGCAACTTTGTAATTTATTGTATATGTCTAAGATCAATATTTGAGGAATAAAAGCCGAGGTCAATTTTTTGGGACACCCTGTATATATATATATATATATATATATATATACTTTTCTATTGCACTGCCCAATATTTAATACAAATCTTATAATTAAAACTCTCACCTTGCAACTGCTTCACTGTACACAAAACCAGCAACTGCTCGTTTCACTATTTCAAAACATAAGTCAGATCCCTCCATGCTAAAATAAGATTGCAAACAAATCTTAAATCAATCATAAATAAATAAAATGTCAATTTTTAGAGATAGTAATGATTACAGTAGACGATGGTTTTGTTAATATAAAATTAACTGATGTATATAATCTGCTAAATCTAAAATTGGCATCAATTTTGGAGTTCCAACACTTGTAGATTCTGTGCATTTTGATATCTATTTCCTCCTCTGCATATAGTGCTTTCCAATAATTCATTTCTTGTACATTCTGAACTGATGAACTCAAGCAAGCAATATTTAATGCTCTGTTCCAGAATTGTTTAATGAATTGCTTAATTTAGTAGGTCCATTGAAACAAAACTACAAAGCACATCTAAATTAAGGTAAGTGGCAAGGCAACAGTCACGTTCTTTACAAAAATTATTGTACAATGTTGAAGGCTCTTGTGGACACCTTTTATATGAGCCAAGTGACTTTTTCACCCTCTTTGTATCTCGAGTAGAGACAGGTAGCCCTAGGCATGATGAGATAGGACTATTAATTTGGTTTAATTTGTCACTGTCAATTTTTTGTATCAATGCATCAAAGATAGTACATTTTGTTTTTTATGAAATTTCCATTTTTGCAATTAAACTCCAAAGCCAACTACAAAGTAAATATTCACCATGTTGAGTATGCCACTGGTACTCTAAAGCAAAAACACAGAAATTTCTTACTTATCCAATCTTACATAATAAAGAAAGATGTCTGTAGCAGAAAGTCTAAGAATCACGTGACCATGAAATTTGGCACACAGATTTTTTAGGACCCGAGTAGGTGTACCTCAGTGTTATTTTTTTTAAATAGTTTTTTAGTTATTTTATGTTTTACCTTGATTTAGGCTTAATACAAATCGATTCCTTTAGCAACCTAAAATATTATCACAGAGTTTACAGCTTGACACTATCAAAAAGGTAAAAAATTTCTCTTTCAAACAAACTTTGAAAGGAGTCCATATGATGAATAAACAAATTTTAACGAATATTTTAAAATATATACTTTTCATGCACTTTAAATCCCTTCAATTTTTATATTATGATACATTAAAATTGACCACCCAACTTTTATTTTTTTGTCAGCAGCTGCTTAACATATCAGAGACCACTCCAGAAAAAAATTTCATAAACCCATCCGTTGATTAATTATAAATGTTTTATTCTAACGATATCTTCAAATTTTGTAGTCTTCATAACAAGTCTCCACTTTAAAGACCCTTTAAGTTTTGACCACTAACGTCATCTATTGGCATTTTTACTCGGGTTTTCTAACTTTATGAATTAAAAATACATTGTCCTAATATTTTTAATTTGGTATTATATTATCATTATGAGTATTGTGCTAAAATTTAACTTAAATTGGATGAAAATTTGCTGAGATAGCAATAGTAGACACTTGTAGATTCTGTGCATTTTGATCTTTTTTTCCTTCTCTGCATATGGTGCTTCTCATTTCTTGTACATTCTAAACTGATGAACTCTAGCAAGTAATATGTAATGCTCTGTTCCAGAATTGTTCAATGAATTGCTTAATTTACTAGGTCCATTGAAATGAAACTGCAAAGCACATCTAAATTAAGGTGCATGACAGAGAAAAAGCCAAGTTTTTTAAAAATTTAATGTACAATGTTGAAGGCTCTAATGAACACCTTTTATATGAGCCATCAAATGGCTTTTTCGCCCCCTCTCTATCTCTGAAACTTGAAGGAGTAGAGATAGGTAAGCATGATGAGGCAGAACATTATTAATTTGGTTTATGTTGCCACAGTCAATTTTTTATATCAATGCATCAAAGATAATACATTTTGTTTTCTATGAAATTTCCATTTTTGCACTTAAAAACAAGTCAACTACAATGAAGTTCGTCATGTTGAGTATTCCACTGCTACTTCAAAGGAAAAGAACAGAAATTGCTTATGTATGAACTCCTACATAATAAAGGAAGATGTAAGTGTCTGTATGCACAGTCTGTAGCTTGAAATCTAAGCTTTGTAAGACCATGAAATTTTGTACACAGATTCTTTAGGATCTGAATAAGTGCACCTAAGCATTATTTTTTAACATTTTGAATTAGTTTTTTAGTAATTTTATTTTTTACAATGATATAGGCCAATATTTGATTTGCACAAATCAATTCCTTAGTGACCTAAAATATTATCATAGAGTTTCTATATTGACACCATTCTAGAGTTTTTCCAAGACAAAATTTCTATTTCAAACAAACTTTGAATAGAGTCCATACTATGAATAGACAAATTTTAATGAATTTTTAAAAAATATATAGGGTAAACCCGGGTTAGTTGGCCATAGTTTTATTAAATTGCAGATTATGGGCCTCTATTATTATAATACATGATCAAAAAAATTTTAATACACTGAATAAAGTTTAAACTTTTATATTTACATGGACTTTTGTGAAAAACAACTGATAGAAAGACAAAAATTCTGAAATCTTAAAACTATGTTGTTGGCCATCTATCCCTTAGAGTCCGGGTTAGATGGCCATACAATCATGGGTTAGTTGGCCATATCTTTTTAATGGTAAATATGTGTGAACTAAGCTTACGGAAGTATTCATATTTAATTGGAAAACAAGATTTTAATTCTAAAACAAAATACTACAAAAAATGTATTACAAAAATACATGAGGTAATTACTTCCAAAAATATTAGCTAATATAAAAATATTACTGGAAAAGTTAATAAATGTCACTTCTTTTTCGATATAATAGAACCACAGGATTATCATACATCGATGATGAGCATGTTTCATGCAACCAAGCGTTGACAATGAACAAACTTAATCCAGTCAACTTTAATCTTTGTGCTGTTATGATCTTCTCCATATCCTACACATTCATTAGAGTGATACAAATCATCACTGGATATGTCACTGGATGCATATTGAATCTCAATTTCTTCTTCAGAGCAGCTGCTGGAAACAGTTCTACAACAGCATTTTTTTTTATTTTTCCTAGGCAGAGTCCTAAAGTTCTTAATTTTTGATTTCTGCTTTACTTTATCTATATTTTTCGATGATGTCAGAATTGTAGCATGGTGTCTCTGATGTTTGGATGTAGTATGAGTTTCGCTAATCAACGGAACAGCTGAAATAATGGTGCAGGTGAATAGTACACTGTAAAACATTCTGAAACCTTTGGTCATTTTTTTCAGCTACTTTGTTGACAAATTCAGCAAACTATCAGAAAAGTAGCAATTACAGACATTTGTGAAAATTCCAGCTTCATTTCTGAGATATTCAGCTAATTATTGTCTGCTGAAGTGTTATTTTTGCATTTATAAATATATATATATATATATATATATATATATATATATTATCATAACTATCAGGAACCTTAATCCCTATTATGAACAGCTGATTCCTCTGAAACTTTCAGTAACATGCTTGCAAATGTTTTACGGTGTAAGAATGGAACAGGTGAACTGTTTGGAAGTGTTGGGCTGAATTTTTCTGAGTAGGGCTAGATTCAGTGGAATGTTTCCAGTTTTACATCTCCTCTCCAATATTTTTCTAGGCACACAAAATTCAAAGAAAGATTGTCAGACTGATGTGCCATTACATATTGCTTCAATTGTTTTACATAAATCATCTTGGGTCACCACAGTTGCTACTCTGTTCCTTAACGTATATATTTGGCATCTGAAAAGAAAGCAAGAAGATGCTTAACATGTTATTACTAAACCCCATGGTCTAGGAATATTCTAGACCAGGGGTGGCCAACCCGCGGCCCGTGGGCCGCATGCGGCCCGCGAGATTCATTACAACTTTACAAAATACGATTATTTTGTGCAATATTTTTGTTTTTAGTGTAGTGTTTTGTAACAAATAAATCCCATAACTGTTTCTATTTTACACGTTGCTTCTGTTTTTATACATACTTAGAAGTGGACAGTATTGCATGCGCAGTATTGCATTTTAGAAAAATACAAAAAATTATTTGAAATATATTCATCTCCCTTTCATGTCGATGTCGAGTCGGCCCCAGAATATCTCCAAATGGAACTGATTGACTTACAATGCAATAATGAATTAAAACACATTTTTGAAACATCAGAATCAAAAATAGATTTTTATAACACTTATGTCACAAAAGAAAAAATTTCCAATTTGAGAGATCTGGCACAAAAAGTTGTGAGCGCTTTTGGATCAACTTACACCTGTGAATCGTTTTTTTCGAAAATGAAATTTCTCAAACATAAATCGCGCTCAAACTTAACGGACGAAAACCTGCAACATCAATTACGATGTGCAAATACACGCATTGAGATCGTCCTTCCGAGAGGTTGGTGGTAGGGGAAGGAGGGTACGGTCCCTGTGGATGCCTCCCCCACTGGGATCCGGTCTAAATTGGGTGGCACTTCCCGGCCGTCCATACAGTTACCTTACACCTTTCTGGTAGGTCGGACGGTCTGGGTCGCAACAACAACAACAACAACAACAACAACAACGCATTGAGATCGACTTGCAAAAACTAAGTGAAAGAGTTGAGAAACAAATATCTCACTAATTAAATAAATTAAACATTATTCGATCATTGCATTATTATTATTATATTATCTATGTTTGTATACATAAAAAATAATGAAAACAATAATAATAATTCATTCTGTTTTAAATTTTCACTCCTATAAATGTTTGTAATGGGTCCAAATCTAAAATAAAGATATATATTTTTATATGCGGCCCTCGGGCCGACATGGTGGTCGAGTGGTCAAGGTATGCGTTTCCAAAGCAATCGCTCGACCGCCATATTGTGGGTTCGAGCCCCACGTAAGGCATGGATGTTGTTGTGTTGTGGGCGCAGTGTGTTCCGCCCCCTCTGGGGCAACGTCCCTAGGATGGCTAAATGGATCACATATAAGGCTGAATTATGGGCGAATGACGATGAGTCAAGTGCCTGGCCATTGGCAATAAAATATGTGTGTATATATATATATATATATATATATATATATATGCGGCCTGCGGGATTATAATGTTTTTCCGAAGTGGCCCGCAAGGTCATTTGGGTTGGCCACCCCTGTTCTAGACCAAGTCCATAAGACAATTACAAAGGATCCGCTCAGCCACTAGCTCTTGTTGGTCTGAAAGCTGATACACAGAGACACCCAAACAATCAATAATATGGTTGGGAGTAGCAAGAGAAGTAAAGCAAAGGCAAGTAGGGAAACACTTGACTCCACTCTCAAAAGTCATATGCCTAGTATGTCCACTTCTAAGTCTTGCCAGAGCAATCTGGTGCTGTCTGGGACAATTAAACTCTAATGCTGCTTAACATACATGCCGAAATAAACTATCATGTAGACTGGTCAACTAACTCTGAAAATTGTGGGCCATCTACCCTTAATAAATGGGATAGATGGTCATGATGCTTATCCAGTAAATGTGGCACAAAAGACACAAACATTGAGGTTAAGTATACATATACAATATTTAGTTACTTGTTTAAGCTTGTTTGCAAGAATTTAATTCTTTAAAATAAATCATAATTACAGGGCAGCTTACTGAACGAAGAAAATTTTTGAAGGGATGGCAATATAAAAAACACTATATACATACAATGCTGCTTTTTTGTAGCACTCGTTAACACCAATCTTTTTCACAAACATCTGACTCAGAACTGTGTGGTTAGTGCTGCCATCTATCAGTTACCCAATAAATGACAATGATTGCTCATTTACCCTAAGTTTACCCTACTTTTCAATCATTTTTCATTTTTCCAATTTTTATATTACGATATATTAAAATTGATGTGGTATTCCATGTTTTTTTTCAGCAGCTGCTTAAAATATCACAGATCACTTCAGAAAAAAGTATTACATAAACCGATACGTTGATTAATTATAAATTTTTCAATCCAGCGATATCTTCTAATTTTATAATCTTTGTAGCAGATTTCCACAGATTTAAGGACCCTTCGAGTTTTGACTACTAATGCCATCTATTTCATTACAGTGCATTTCCTGAAGATTTTTAACTTTGCAAATTTAAAAGATGCTCTAACATTTTTAATTTGGTATTATATTATCATTATGAGTATTGTGCTAAAATTTGACTGAAATCGGATGAAGATTCACTGATACAGCAATAAATTTCAGGTTTAAAGGAATTTTTTGCAATGTCTACTATTTTCATTTATTTGTGTCTAAAGAATGGTTCCGTTGGTATATTTTAACATAGAATGTGGTCTCTCCGCAAGTGACAGGTTTACATTTTGTGATTTGAGGGGGGGGGGGGGGAAATCACACCCATTGTGCTGAAGTACACAGATTTTTATTTTTTTATTTTATATAACTACCCTGCTTTAACTTCTGGGCAATGCTGGGTACATTTTCTAGTTTTAAATAACCATAATGATTATTCGAAATCTCACTAATTTCGTATTCATCAATTTTTCTCTCAAATAAGGTAACTTAAATCAAAATTACACAGAAAATCTGTTTAAGACATACAATTCAAATTCTGTATGCTAAGTGTTCTATAATAACCATTAAAGGAAAAATTACAAAATTCAAACTTTTCAAATTTTAAAGTACAATGACTGGTCAAAATCTAAAATCTTCTGAAAATATATATATCATTTGATTGTTTAAATCATTTTCTTTATTCTTCTGTTTTTGGAAAGTTTGAAATCAAAATTGACATGGAGACTAATCTTTTTTTTTTATTTACAGCATCAAAAAGGGATCTCTTAATATATGACAACTGAAAAATAGTTTTAATATTTAAATTTAAAACTATTATTCAAACCTCATTGACTAATGAGAAAATATTAGAAAACACAATTTAATACTCTTCCTTTTAAATTTAATAAATTCTAAACTTATTAAAATTCAATAATTGTAATTGTTAATAAACACAATTGATTAAGACTATAAACTCATTTAATGTACAAACAGCTTTATCCAATGATAAATACGCAGCAAAATATGCCATTTGTTAGTTCTCTGGAACTTAGTGCCTTCTATTATTTTAATTGTCCTTTTTGGGTAATAGCATCTTGATCTTTTTCAATCCTGGGGGGAAACTCTGGTAGTAATTAGTCATCTATAGATTTTTTACTGATGTTCCTACATCATAAAGTCCCAGATTTTAAAATAAATTTATTTGTTATTCTAATGGTTTCCATTCAATATATGTTCCATTAATGTTACTGCTAGTGCTACATATACTTAGGTATGTGCTCAACTTTTCAATGATTATTTAAGAGTCAAAATTAAGTTGTGTGCACATTGTACATTTTAATAGAAAAAGCTATGACAGTCTAGCAATATGCATACTTTTATTATTTTGGCATTGCATTTAAACTTATGTGAAATGTGTTAAAGTGTATGTAAAAAATGCATTTTGGGTTCTTATTTCTTTCTACTTATAAAAAATTAAGTACCTTATATAATCGGTGCAACAGTGCACATAAGTTGATTGGTAAATATTGTTTCTGGCTGGTAGAAATTTTTTCTGGGTGGTAAGAATTTCCAATAATCCCCACCCCTGTATGTATGTATATATATATATACATATATATTTTACATAAATTTTTAACCATGTGTTTTCATACAATCATTGGACGTGTTCCTGGGGTATTGCATGCTATGCTTCTTTGATCTGGGTTTACAGTTCCTTGGTGATGACCGCTGGAGAAAAGTCATGGTCCAGTCACCGAGTGACCATATTCCACACATATTCAAATGGTGACATGTCTGGCAAACAGGCAGGCGAAGGAAGAAGTATTATCTGCTGTGCAGTAAAAAAGGCTTAAACATTTTGGGGAATATATGGTTGAGCATTGTCTTGTTGGAATACAGAGACAAGAGTATGCTGAAGGAATGGTACAACTTCCGCTCCCAAAAGCTCCTGCTGCTGAGAATACCTGTAATGCGTATCAGCCAAGATTGCCTATGATAGCCAATGGCACCCCATACCATCACTATTAATGTTCGTGCAGTATGACACTCTAAAACACATGCAGGAAGATGGTACTCACTACAATACAGTCTAACGTGCATGCGGCCATCATTCTAGTCCAGGTTGCTGTGGGACTTGTCCGAAAACACGATCTAGTGTCTAGACCCCATGGTCTATACTCTTCTGCTCATTGTAATTTTAGGTGTCGATCGTTCAGGGTCAATGGTATCCTCCACAAAGAAATGCTTGCACGCAGTCCTCTGCACAGCAAATATATTTGAACCATAGAAGAAGAAAATGCCACACTCATATTGCTGTCATGGCATTATGCCCTGTATAGCAGCAATATCTTGGTACAAAAATCCTCCTTTCCGCAGGCCAATTATGCACCCTCGTTCAAACTCTGTAATTTACTTATAAAGCACCCTCTGATGTTGACAAGGCATAATGACTTCAATAGAAAAGTTTTCAACTTGTGGACAACAATACCACATTTGTCTGGCTCTTTCACAGCCCTATATTTATACTCCCCATACAACCGTTCAGAGGGTGCTGCGGAGCCCAGGCATACACATTCACTCTGCATTTCTAATAAATTGCATGTCCAGTATGTTTTATTCTAATCTGGCAATTTCTTCATGGTGCTGCAATTTTCATAAACATGAGTGTACATATATATCAGTATTTCAAATCATTAGTGACCTGTTGGTCCAAGAACACCGAAAAGTTTGATTGGACCAGAAGAATAAAATTATTGGTTGTCCATGGGACTGGAAGATTTAATGACTACAAAATCTTAAGATTTCATCTCTAAACAATAGTTTCCTGTGGTTTCATCTTTTGAAATACATCAAACAACATCATAGTCTATGGAGACAAAAGCTTTGCCCATCCTTGGACTAACACTAAAGTGCCTTACTTGGCCAGTGGTGTCATAACTGGTCAGTCTGTCGTAACTGGTAGGCTCTATTTGAGCCACCCACCCCTAATTCATAAGTCATTATGCATTTATAATCCACTACTGTCTTATTTATTATGCTTTTTAAATCTTTTAAATATAATTGCAAATTTAGAAGGTTTTACGTTAAAATCGCAACTATTATTGTGATTAAATAAAGTTGAATTTTACCCCCTTTAAATGAATTGTAAATTTTAACGCTTTTAAATAAAATGTCAAATTTTAGAGTATCTTAATAAAACATAAAATTTTAGCACTTTTACATAAGATCGCTAATTTTAGGACTTTAAATCACAAATTTTAGCGATTTTAAATATAAATGTAGATTTTGCACTTTTTCATTTAAATATTGAATTTACCACTTTTAAATTAAATTGAGAATTTTATCACTTGCAATCTCAAATATTTGCACTTTTGCATAAAATCACTAATTTTAGGGATTTTAAAATAACTACAAATAGCGCTTTTAAATAAAATCGCGAATTTTGATGATTTTTCATAAAAATAGCTAGTTTAGTTATAGGTCTTTTTCACGTAAATAATGAATTTTGTCACTTTTTAATAAGAACTGAAAAATTTTAGCACCGTTATTAAAATATCGCAAATTTTAGCACTCTTTTAAATTGAAAATGTTGGTGTTTTTTCTAAAAAAATCATGCACTTTACAGCTCTTTCTCAAAAATAATAAGCAGATATATGTTATTAGCTATACTTATTGACAGAAAGAGTATTTTATTACAAGTTAAAAATGATTAATCACCCTTATGTGCAATTCTTTAGCAAATTGGAATTTTGAATTACAATTTTTGCTCATGATTCTTATAGTAAAAACTATAAATTATGAAATAAAAATAATAGTAATGGTTAGCTAAGGTGACAAAATATAAATATAAAATAGTGGTGAAATTTACTTTTACAGTCTTTAAAATCTTCCTAATTTTGGCTTCTGGAAAAATAAATGAACTCTGAGAGAGAACAAATGCACTTATATTAAGTATTGAAATATTTTGGCTGTTGTAGATGTTTTGCAATTCATTTTATATATGTAAACTGAAGCTGAAAGACACAGATATTTGTACATAAAGTAAAACTCGACTGGAGAAACCAACAAAACAAATTATGAAACATTTGGACACACTTAACATCAAAGCTTTTGATCCTCTGCCGGCTGTATCATCCATCCATCTGGTTGGAATGGGGCGCAAAGCACAAGATCAAAAAAGGTTGCCATTAAGCCTCATAACAAGGAGATTTTAAATCACAAATTTTAGAATTTAAAAAAAATCTATTTTGCCTATAAATATTGTCTATACAACCTTATAAATTCAATTTACTTTTTTCAAAAAAAAAAAAAAAAGGGGGGGGGGGGAATGATCCTGAATTCTGAAAATATTGACAGAAAAAAAATTTGGAGACTTGTAGTTTCTGTTATTCAGAGTGCATATATTAAGCGATTTGGTAATTATTTAGAGTAATTTGTTGTACATCTCTTTAAAGGTAAGTCAAAGTTGAACATGCATATTATTGTGTTAAATATCTGAGTATTTATTTTTATGTTCTTTATAGTCTTAGTGGATCAGTTATAATGGCTGTGACGAATGGTTTCTTGTACTCATATTATATATATATATATATATATATATATATTAAAAATATTATATGAAATTTCAATAATAGATTAGGGATAAATTGTAACTCATATATATATATACCATTCTCTTCCTTTATGGTTTGATATATATATATATATATATATATATATATATATATATATATATATATATATATACATAATATATATATATATATATATATATATATATATATATATATATATATATATATATAATTCTTTACCTGTTGAAGATAAGTGGGCAATGTAAATTGCGAAAATGTTGACAGTAAGGTAGTAAATAAGACTATGTTATGAAATAGTCCTTCCATTAATTTTCAAAAAGTTACACTTTTTAAATTTTTATATAACCCCTTAGGCAAATTTCGTCAATCAGAACATTTTTATTTTTAATGCAACAATATAATTAAAAAAAACCACATATCTGTATCTTTAAAATCAACTGAATTATGATAAAGGAAAAAATATGACGTATGCCACTTTTCCGTACCAGTGTGAAAGGCTGGTTCATCAGTAAAAATAGGGATCATAAACAAATTGATGATGGAAATTGTTTAGATCAAAAATACGTTAATATGTGTCAAAAAATTTTATTACAAATGCATCTAAATAAAGCATTACACAAACAGAGATCATATAAACCAGTGGTACTCACTAAGCGGTTGGGGCACAAAATTAAAATATGCATACATTGATAGAAGACCACTGATATAAAGGGACAAATTTCGTTACAAATACTAGAAATACAATTCACAAAATGCAATACACAAATCATTCTCAAAATGTTTTCCTTCAACTCCAATACATGACGGAGCTCTTCTAATAATGCTTCTGTAAATATTTTGAAGTTCTTCACCATTAATATTGTTGCAAGCATTAATTATCTTTTGTTTAAGGTCAATTGCATTTAGTGGACGAGTATTATAAACTAGTGTTCGAAGACAACCCCATACATAAAAATTGAGAGAGGTTAAATCAGGGGATCTGGGGGGGGGGGGGGCATTCTGTGGCTCCTTTCTAACCAATCCACTGTTTATCAAAGTTTTGGTTGAGCCAGTTTGTCACAATTATAGTCTGGTCTGCAGGAGCACCATCTTGTTGATAATACCTGTTTTTTTTAAAGTGATAATGTTGTCGTCTCCATAAAATCCATTACAGTACCATTTAAAATAAGCTGTATGTATTTTTCAGCTGTAAGAGTCCCTTCATAAAACACAGGGCCAATTAGTTTTCCATTCCAAATTCCACACCATACAGACACAGAAAACTTTCTTTGGTGATGTATTTCATGGACAAAAAATGGTTTCGTATTATCCCAATAATGATAGTTGTGAGTATTGATTGCTCCATCTTCTGCAAACAAACATTCATCAGTCCACAGAATGTTCTTAACAAAGTTCAAATTGATGTCCTGTTGGATTAACAACCATACAAGCCGGTCAAAATCGGAGGGATGAAGTGCTTGAAGTCCATGAATACAAAATGGATGACAATGGTATTTTTCAAGTGGTCTAGCAATTGCCATATTAGGTAGCCCCAAAGTTTCGCTTGCTTTTCGAATGTTTGTTCATGGGTTGAAAAAAAAATATACGATGATGTCAGTTGCTTGGTCCTCCATGTACAAACGATTTCTTCCAGGGCTAGGGCTTGGATGAAATGAACTAGTAGTTCCTAATCTCATCATCCGATAAACAAATGTATGTGAAATTTCAGGCAAGTTTGGATATCGCCGTCCAAAATCCTGAGCGGTTTCTACAGTATTTTTATTACACAGAGCATAAATCATTGTTAATTCGAAAAGTTCGAATTAACAATGCACTGAATGATTTCTAATCTTCTTTATTTTGGTATAATATTAAAAAGAAGTTTATTTGTATTGAATAGAAATAATACTGGGAATAAATACGTAAATTAAAAAATAAATCATCTGCATTTCATTCAGTTTTTTAAACTATTTTACTATAAACATTTGAAATGGCTAAATTGGAGTTAAAGGAAAGAAAAAATCGTTTGTGAGTTCTATTCTTCGTTTTGAAAAATTATGTTAAATTTCAAAATCAAATATATACATGCATTTGTTGGCTCATTTATTTTAATAGTTTCAAATAAAAAATGGCATGTCTCAATGTGAAAAATACTTAAGAATCCGGGATTGCATTGTGAGCCTACGGAAAACCTTTTCGGAAAACTTTGCGTAATAGTACCATGCAGGAAACTTATGGGTTACACAAGGTTCTCCGAAAAGGTTTTTAAGTGACATCGTATGTGGTTTTTATGATATAACCGTGACTGACAGCTATCGTTTATACTTAAATAAAAGATCTAGTGACATGTAGATTTACTGGCTTTATCTCAGTGCCTTCTATACACATGAAGTTGCTGTGGTTATTCCTCATAATTGAAGGTTTGATTGTGTAAGTGAACTATACTGTGTCTCATGTTGAACTTTTTACAGCATTTCTTGAAGTATTCGATACAGACATATGATATATTTTACTACAATGATTTTGATAAATGTTTATAACGTTGGATAACAGATATATGGCTTGTGGTAACTTTGAATGTTTTTAATTTAAATTGACTAGATAAAAGGTTTTTTTTTGTCAATGATTCCTCCTAAATACGGGCTAATCATGTGACTTCTTTTCTCTTTGTATTTTGATACAATTGTATTATCTTCTATAGCAATGCATTGGCTACCAGGAGTGTCGTTGCAACATAAAGCTTGCTTAACCGGGGAGAGGGGGTCACAACCCCTCAGCCAATTTTTGGTATATTGCTTTCACATTCATTCTATTCCTTTATGGATTGCTATTTGAATCTTCTTTATTGAGCTGCTAAGCACCTAAAAAGTATGATTTCTAGTTTAAATTTTTGTAAGTTTCGGCTTGTATGGGATATTTATAAGATATATATATATATATTCATCTTTTATGGATATGCCCAATATACAAGAATTGTATGAAAGAACCTTCATGTGGTGGTAAGTGGTATGTACACTTCCTTTTCGATGAAACTGCTAAGAATTTTTACACTCTTTTGCACATTCCTTCTGTAAAGTCAGAGGAATTTTCAGAAAAACCAGAGCAGAAATCCTTAGTAAACCCCAACCTCTTTTCATGCTGAATATGTTATCTATCTAAGCTCTATCTATTGCTAATCCTGAGAAATATGTGTTTCAAGAGAAATTTTTGAACAAAAAAACGAAGTGGAAATCTGAAATTTTTAGTAACTCTCCCCCCCCCCCCCCCCCCCATCCACACAATCATCTCCTGAAATTGATGCTGAATCCATATCAATCATTATCTAAACTCTATCTGTAGTTAATCATGAGTACAAGATGTGTTTGTAATTTTTGGTAAAAACATATCATAAAATTCTTGTTGCAATAATCAATATTTACTTTTTAAAACTACCATTTTGAATTTACTTTTAGGAAATATTAATTTTTATGATGGTAAGACAGTCTCCAACATTTTTATTCCTCATTAGAAAATGTATCTGCTGTTGCCTGGGATTTAAGATGAGTGGTTATGGCATAACCATGTGTACAGCCATGTGACAGATTTTTATTTTATTTTTGTTATAAGCAAGCATATTGCTAAAACGTTCTTTTGTTATCAGGAATGTTCTCTGAGTTCCATTGTAGTTTTCATCATAAATTTGCATCTTAAATCCCGAACAATAAAGGAACATTATAGAAAACAAATACTTTGCATCTTAAATACTCAGCATTGTCAGGCATTTAAGATGCAAACTTTTGGAATCACACTGGAACTCACAAAGATTTTTTGAAAACCAAAGAATGCTTTAACAATATGTCTACTTATATTTTCGGTCGCTAAGAAACCAATTTGTGCAAAAATAATCCAAAATCATACTAAAACATAAAATAAATAAAAAACTAATCAGATTTTTAAAAAATCTCACCGAGATTGATCTTTAATGGGTCCTGGAGTACCTGTATACCAAATTTCATAGCTCTATGTTATTTAGATTTTAAGCTACAGACAGCATGAACACACAAATGTTTATTATGTAAGATGAAAGCATATATGCCGATGATGACACAACTTCACACTCTCTTATATCATGATGAATGGACATAAGTACTATGTATGCAATATATTATGCGAAATCAGATTTGAGTCAGTGTTAAGAACGCTACCCTCGGAACTTGCCTCAATTATTAACATTTAACTTTCTGGGTTTAGTATTTCAATTGGCTGCCTAAGTCAAGTTACTCTGGTCTTGAGCAATTTGAATTAATAGGTGTCTACTGTAATTAACTTTTGTAAAATCAAAGATTTAAAAACATATATATGCATGTGAGCACAGGCATATTTTGTTGTACAGATAATAGAAATATACTAAAGAAATATTATAAATTTTAAGTAATTTTAAATAACTTACAATTCAAAAACCATATAAAGCATTCCTTCTGAGCTATAAGTTTCTAATAATTCTACAATATGAGGATGTTTTAACATGTGACAAATGGTTGCTTCTCTTTTCAAATCTAAATATACAAAGAAAAATGGTTTACATTGAATAAAACATATTAAATTAAAAGCATTTAAAATATATATAAATACATCAAATCGAAATTATAGGTATCTACTTTGGAAACTTTTGAAAGTCAAACAAATTGTAACCCATTGGTTAGCGCGCTGGAGTTGCACTCGGTAGGCCCGAGTTCGATTCCAGCCACTGCCAAAACTGCCGCCGTGTTCACGTGGAGTACGATCACGTTAAACATGTGAGTCCGTAAGTCCTTCCGAGAGGTTGGTGGTAGGGGAAGGAGGGTACGGTCCCTGTGGATGTCTCCCCCACTGAGTTCCGGTCTAAATTGGGTGGCACTTCCCGGCCGTCCAAACAGTTACCTTACACCTTTCTGGTAGGTCGGATGGTCTGGGTCTCAACAACAACAACAACAACATAATTTCATGATATCAACAATTTAGTAAATGATGTCTTTGAATACTCCAAACAGAATTTATAGCAGACACAAATAACGGCATTCTTCAAGAAATGCTAGAAAGTGTGTAGCATATATAACATTTTGTTTTGATATAGTTTTGCTGTGCACTGTATTAAACTTATTTTTCATCGTTAGTTTTCAACTTTGGTTATTTATTTTTAAATTTTTAAATACACTATAGATCATACTTCATTTGAGACTGTTATTCATTAAGAACAGTTTCTTAAGCAAAAGAGTATTATTTTTTTGAAATTGCAAAAAATTATAAGATGTGGAAATCGGAACCCCCCCCCCCCCCCCCCAAAAAAAAAAAAATAATAATAATAAGATGTATATTAGAAATAAACATTTGAAATAATGTCCCTGCAGACAGAGTCCCTTCAAGCATAGGCGGCAGAACGAAATACTCTTGGGGAGGGGGGTGGGGGGGGCAAGGAAATTTTTTTTATTACACATACTAATGCAAATTTTAAGGGATCCTCACCTGTATTCATCACTCACAGCATGTAATTAGCACATATAAAAGGTAAAAAAATTAGAAAGATTTACAAACAAATTCAGAGCACTGGAATTTTTTTTTAACACTGTTTTATTTAAGTTAGTTTCTCTGGGTCAGATCTTGAAATTGGTTTTTGACAGACTTTTACCAAGCTGATTTTCTTGAAACTTTACACACATAATTATTTATGATGACAATACAATATTTCATCAAATTTGAGTTGATCCGCTCTCCAGTTTCTGACACCCCACCCCATCCCCAAAAATTACCACTGTTGGCACGTTTTCATTTAATTATCTCACAACAATGGAATTATATATAGAGAGAAAGAAATGAAGCCACATAATGTACTTCTTTTAACTATCTTATAAGAATAAGATTATATCAAGCAAAGGCGATTTTTGTGAGCCATTTTGCAAAATATGACGTTTCCATTTCTTGAGAATCCACCAAATTTGAATCGATTAAAATGTTCTACTGAACTAAGCTGTGTACCCAATTTCAGATCTTTATTAAATAGGGAAGTATGCTAAAAATGCCATCCAAAAAGTTGAAATAGACATCCAGACAGACAACCATCAGTCATGATGAATTGAATAAAAGATTTAAAAAAGATTTAATGGGACATCTGATGAAAAATTGATTATAAAATTGCAAAAGACTGAAAAGTATAAAATAAAATATTATAAAAAATCTTTTTAAGTTATCCTGTCTTAATAAAATGCACTAAAAATTAAAAAATAATTTCAGCCATCGCAACATTCTTGGCCATATGCAACTAAAAATAAATGCATGAGGCACCCATAAAAGAATTGTATTCTGACATTAACAAAATTTTAAGGAAGAATCAAGTGATTACATAGGAATGACATATATAAGAATGACGGATTGTTAAATCAAAATTGACAAAGAAAAATTTAAATGATTCGAATGTAACCATTCTTATACATGCCATTTCTATATTATCATATCTATTGCTCCTTAAAATTCTGTTAATGCCCAAATACAATTCTTTTACGAGTGCCTCACAGTTTTATTTTCAGTCCCATATGATCAAGAATGTTGTGACAGTTAAAAATTATTTTTTACTTTTTCGTGCATTTTACTAAAATAGTGTAATTTAAAAAGTTCTTTTTATAATATTTTAATCTATATTGAAAAATAAAATGAAGAATATTATGAAATGTGCAAGTTGAATACTTTTTTGCTAACAATAAAAAATCTGTGAAATGAAATATTTTAAGTTTTCATTTCAAAATAAGTTTATAATGATTTTTATTGTTGAAATTACACAGGTTTTATGGAATAAATGGGTGAAATGTCTGTGGAACAAAACTGCACCTGAGTTATTCAGTCATATTCTGATACATACATCAACATTTTCTAAGAATTTCATCTTTCTATGTTAAGTTTTCTATGGACGGATAAAGCGATATCAATAGGGGGTTTTTGTGGCAAAAAATTCCTAAAAAAGATAAAACAAATCTCATACAAATACAATAATTTAATATTTATTATGTCTGTATTTCATTTTATTGTTAAAAGTTAACAGTGCTATATTAAAAAAAAGAAAAAAGAAAAATTAGATTATTAAAAATGACCAAAATTGTTTTGTTATTCCTGAAAATAAATGTTTCAACAACTTTAATAAGATATAGTTTATCATTGACTTCTTTGTGAACATGGAGCATAAACAAAAAGTTCAGTCTGATTTTCGTAATATTTGCCTTTAAACAGGCTTTCAACCCTTTAAGAGTAGAAAAGGACCATCCTGCTGTTGCAACAGTCATAGGTATAATTAGATATATTTGAAAGAGTTTCTATATCTCGCTAAACATGTTTGACGATAGTTCCTGTTCCATTTTCAAAATTTTGCATATTGTAGAAATGTTTCTTTTCTTGGAGTTCAAATCATCTCATACTTATCACCCAAAACTTTTATGAAATTCGATAACATACTAATTTGCATTGCTAGTCGATCTTTCTTTAAGTTTAAAAGATATCATCAAACTCTTCTGGTTCTATGTTTCATGCCCATTTTATCGTAATTTTAATGTACTTGTTGAAAACCGGTCATGTAAGGAAGATATTAGGACAGCCATCAGTGTTTCTTTCAAGCTATACCAGAGGTCCTCAGAGCCTATTCCTTGGAGACCATCGCCACTAACTACCCAAAAGATGACTGGCTCCATATTTATACTGATGGTTCTGCAATGGAGGATGCAGTTGGAGCTGGCCTTTTTTGTGAGGTTTTTTTTAGGAATCTTATGCTGTAGGATTAGGTGCCACAAATTTCGATGCTGAGATTGAAGCCATTAAGCGGGTCATTCTTAACCTTCCAAATATGTATACACCACTTAGGAAAGTTGTTTTCTTTGTGGACTCACAGTCTGCAATTTTGGCTATTGTCTCACATGTAGTAGGTGAATCACACCATGTGGAAGAAACAAAGTTGCTTTTCAGCCAGACAATTTCGTCTGGCTGGGGAGTCGTTCTTCAATGGATTCCGAGTCACTGCAATATCCCTGGAAATGAAAAGGCTGACTTCTTGACAAAGAATGGAGGCAAGCTACATCAGCCTCTTTTTACATTGTCTTACAAATGGATTTGTGGAATTATTGAAGACAGATTGCAAAAGTCCCTCCGTGACAATCAAGTTGAAGCTGCGGCGGGTAGGACCTGGAATTCTTTGTTGCATTCTCAGGTCCCTATGGACCTTCCTCACTCTGTCTTTCTGCAAATTTTAGACTTTTAACTGGACATGACTTTCTTCAAGGACACCTCTATCGTAGGCGTGATTGATTTGCCTGACTGTGTTCTACTGATGCCTTTATGGATTTTAATCATCTGACAAGCTGGCCTGCACTTTCTTTTATGAATTGTTCTCTTGACAATTTTTATAACAAGGCTGGTTTTTATTGGGCTGCCAGAGGGCTCATGGTCGATATGACCTCTGCTCCGATGTAGGGGGGGGGGAATGTTTCTCTCAAGCACACATCTGGGGAGGGGACGAAGTCCCCCCCCCCCCGGAAATGATTATTCGCCCCTCTGGAGGTATTTTACATTAACCTAGTATCTATTTATGTGACAGCTTTATATATATTTATATAGGGCAAATAGAAAACTTGTCCCCCCCCCCCCCCACTAAAATTTCATGCGCCCCCAATCGAAAAGTCTTGAAAGAAACACTGCCAGCGATTCGAAATATTCTTTTATGAAGTAATCCTTGAGTATTTCTTTTAAGAAGATGATAATTCTTTATCGTATCTTTTGGGCATTTTCTAGATTCATGGCAATATTGGTGGGTTTGTCAAATTCTTAGATGAATGCAGAATAGAATTCCAAAGTTTGACGAAACTATCATCATCCTCAAAATATGAGTATTGATAGCAATAGTGTATTGATAGCAGTGGTTCTTTCCTGAAAATTAATCGATTTTTATTGTAACTGTTTGCTGATCTCTTCTACTAGCAAAAACAGTTTTACACAAACATTTAACCCAAAGTAGACAGAAAATAACTGAACTGACTGCTTTAGTCCTGTGGCTTGCCGTCTGGAATTTTCATGGAAAGTTCCTCAAATTCTATGAGAAGAACTTCGCAATTAAAAATAATGCTTTGAATAGAATCTTTTTAGCCAGTTCATCTAGTGGGACACAAAGGTTTTAAAAGATAAATGTAGTCACCAGACTTGTGAGAATCAGCTTAAATTACTTTGAAGGTTTTAAAAAAGTGCAATATGTTTTGGAGAGTGGCGAAGCAAAGTGGCTATTTCCAGGGTTATATCCAAAGCTTCTTTGATTACCTTAGACATTTTTGCAGCATTATATAAAGTTAATTGAAGTTTGAGGACTGCACAATGTACATAAATAGCTTTAGGCTCTAGCACGGAAATGCAGGCTGCTACTCTTGAATATGTACCACTCATTGTTGAGGTACCACTCATTGGTCTAATGACATGTTACGGTTCAAAAGAACATCAAGTATTACATTTTCACATTATTGCATTTTCGGGGTGGCATCCACAGAAAACGTACCATCCTTCCCCTAGCCTATCACCTTTCGAAAGGACTTTTGAACCTGAACATTTAATGTGCCCATACTTTCCGTAGACAGTTTTGGGTAGTGGGGTAGGGATTTAACTCAAGTCCACTGTGTATGGATTCAATCCGGGTTCACCGTGTGTAAATCTAATGCCTTAACCACTGGAATATCTCAGCCCCCTATATCCTTTAGGCTGTATTATAAAACAATTCTGGTAGAAAAATATAAAAAAAAATAAGTTTTATATTTGCGACATATGTGCATCGACATCTGCAATATACGTTAGTATGTACTAATCGCTTGTGCCGGCCGCTCGGCAGTGATTGTAAAAGTTACATGCAAATGTTTCAAAGTCGATAGCATTGTCGTTTGCAGTCCAATTCAGATGAAATAAACTGCATTTTATTAATCTATGAATACTGTATAATCTTCCCAAATAAAATAAAATATTTTCAAAAATCAAAGAATATCGGCGTTTTTTCCTAGGTACATTGTACTAACAACACACACAATACATATAAACTTTCTCAAATTCGAAATATGCGACATATCAATCTATAAAGAATAACCGAGTTACTCACTAATTTAAAATATTCTAGAATCCCACAGCTTGTGAAATATTACTTTCCAAAAAAATTTAATGATTTTTTTTTTCATTTGATGCTTGATTTAAATTTAAATAATGAAATATTGATATTTCTAGGATTCATGCAGTGTATAATCAAAGAAACATTATTTCAAACTATAAGGATATTTTTTTGGTTTGTAGAGGTGTCCCGAGGACCAAGCGATCGATTGGGCCTCGTTTGACGTTTCACTGCATTTATTATTCAGGATGGGGCCTCTCCAGAAAACTCGCTTGTAAATCGTTTCACATATTTTGAAGTACCTGGCCAAGGTATAAATAAAATGAGATTAAACAATCACAAATAGAAATACATATCTACACTTCATTCATATACATATCTACACATCATTTCTATAACTACCTCTAAATCCTTTACCCGTTTCATTTTGAAAACTTTACAAAATCTAAGCATGCAGCCACCTATTTTTGATTTTGTTCTGGTGTTTTAGGTTTGGAATTTTGGTTTGTATTATGCACTTGGTCTGGCGTGATGCCTGATCTGGCAATGCAAGTAATTATTATTACTTACATGTTTAGTCTTGGATGATTAATTTTGCTTCTCGTCTGCCGCTTTACCACAAGAATAACGTGTGCATAAGATAAGTGATAATACTGGAGAACAGCAAGAAAAAGAAATATTCATTTTTCTTAATCGCCCTTACAATTTCCTCTGGAAAAAGTTGTGTGGTAATATTTAATCTCGATTTTTCTTACGCGCTTTTATTATTTTTTGTAGGGAAGGGAAACTACAAATTTCAGCAATATATATATATATATTTAATTTTTAGGGGGCATTGCCCCCAGTTTAGAATCTTAGAGGGGGCAACGCAACTGCCTTAAAGGTCACTATAATGCAAGTCTACTGTATAAACATTTTTCTTGTTATACATGTACAGTTACAAAGTGTCGAAAACCCAGACCACCCGACTTGCCCTAGGGCACGAGCAGCAATTTGAGTGGCCAGGAACAGTTATAAAGTGTGAAGGAAATTTGAGAAGACAGTGCCAACCCAAATAACCAGCGACTAAGCAACTTTTGTTTTAATTGTACATTATTCCAAAGTAAGAGTATAAAATACATTCTGTTGCAAAAAAATATATGCACGTTAAGGAATTGAGCTACTGTCGCAAAACAAGGTATATATGTAGTGTCTGAGGAAATATGCAAAGGATTAGAATTTGGGAGCAAAAAATATTTTATTAAGAAATGGTGGCAACCAGAAGATGACATTTTAGCAAGTGATAAATCCTCCCTTAGCAGCTATACAAGCCGATATTCAGTGAGGCATACAGTCAATTAAGTTGCTTTATGTTCCTCTATGGAAGATTCTGCCACAATGTTGCAACTGATCATCTAATTCAGTAGTATTTTGAGAAGGTAGCAATTATCATCTCAGCATATGACAGACGTGTTCTATTAGTGATAGGTCTGGGCAGGGCCGATCCTAGCAGGTGTGCAGCGCGTGCACCGCACGCGGGCGGCCAAAACAAGGGGTGGCCGCATATAGTTCTATCAATCAAGCAAAATTTTTTTAAACTTATAATAAGTCGAATAAATATGCTGAATTTTAAATAGTTATTGAAAAATCAAAATAAGTCCCATAGTTTAAGAAAAATAGAATGTTAGTGTACAGTGTGTTGGTCCATTGTCCATTAATGTCTACTCTTTACACATATCCTTCATTTGATAGCAAAATTAGTGGCAGAGCCGGCAATACGGCATAGAAACGGATACCAAATTTTAAATTTCTATCTAAACAAATAACCAAGGGGCATATTTTTGAGACGCCTAAGGATGTTTCGTTCCACTGTGCGGCAGCTCATTTATGTATACCACGGTCGGCACGCTGCTCGCAGATCAATGGTCAAAAGAAACTTTATTTTTGCGGTCTCCTTTGTAGATTAGAACTGAATTATTTCGGCAAAGTTAACCCTTTCACGAAGGCGGCATTCCAGAACTGCGGCGGCCCAAAGGACGGAGCGCTTCTTTTTCGAACTGTTCCCAGGAGACGGCAAATTTATTGCGCTAAACCTAACTCTCGAAAAAAATTCACTAAAAATCACCCGTTCAACACATCATTCTACTATTTTCAGGAATAAAGGAAATTCTTATTTTCTATTTGATGTATATTTTTCTTTCAAATTTTCTTTTGTCAAAATATTAAAAATTTTAACGTATTAAAAATTATAACTTACCTTGAATAAAATAGTTATCAGTTAATCAGGAGTGTATATAGATTTAAATCAGTTATCAGGAGTGTATACAGATTTAAATTGTGAAACTAATGCATCTAAAACAGGTTTCAATTTATCTAGTTTTTGGGCATTACTATCAAGAGTAAAATGAAGGTAACATAATATTCTTGGCCTAACATTTTAACGAAAAAAATATTGATTTATTGGTAGAACGTGGTCCCAAACAAGTAGCAAATTTCAAATTTCCGGTTGATGAGAGTGGTAGAAAATTTAGCTGTTCATATAACAAAACTTTAGTGAACGGGGAGAAAATAAATCGTGCGTGGCTCTGATATTCCATAAAACTAAATCGTATTTTTTGTTTTGCATGTAAATTGTTTGGTAAAGATAGTTCAACACAACTTGTAAGTACTGACTTTTCTGATTGTCGTCATTGTTTGAATTACCTTAATAAGCATGAAAATACTCTAAAACAAACTCTATAAGATCGTGGTGCGAAATAAAGACGAGGCTGGAAAAAAATTGTACTATTGGCGCTGAACAACAAAATGTTTACAATCGAGAGAAAAAGCGATGACCCGCCATCATTGAAAGAATGATTGCTGTAGTACAATTTTTAGCCAGTCAAAATTTGGCATTCAGAGGAACTAGTACGAAGTTGTATCATAGACATAATGGTAATTTTTTAAAGGCAGTGGAGATGTTGGCCAAATTTGATCCAGTTACTTCAGAACACCTTAATAATGTCAGTAAATACAAAGATAACAAAACACGTATTCCACACTACTTACGGCAGTATTTTCAAAATGAAATAATTAATATTTTAGCCGAATCTATTCGTAATGAGATAACACGCATTGTCAAAAAAGCCAAATGTTACACTATAATTCTCGACTCTACACCAGATATTAGCCACATAGAACAAATAATGTTTGTAATTAGATGTGTGAACACTACTGATGGTAAGATAGATATTTTAGAATTTTTTCTAGGATTTTTTCCAGTAACTAATACCACTGAAGATGGTCTGCAATTTTCTATTAGAGAAGCTATTACCTAGTCTGCAGCTCGAAGTTAAAGATATACGGGGTCAGGGCTACGACAATGGATCGAACATGAAGGGGGAAAATATAGGGCTTCAGAAACGGATTATCGATATCAATCCTAGAGCATTATACGTGCCGTATGCGGCTCATACATTAAATCTCGTCGTTAATGACGCTGCCAGCTCCAGTGGTGAAATTTCTGGTTTTTTTGATATGGTACAAGAGGTATATAATTACTTTTCTGCATCCCCATATCGATGGGATTTACTAAAAAAACACGTGAAACGTCTAACTTTAAAACCATTAAGTGAGACATGGTGGGAAAGCCGTATCAATGCTATTAGACCTCTAAAACAAGACCTAAGAAACATTATTACCGCATTAAATGCCTTAATTGAAGATACCACCAGAGACACGAAAACAAAAATGGGTGCTGAATCAATAATTAAAAGTCTTGAAACATTTAAATTTTTGTGTTCAATTTTAATTTGGCATGATTTATTATCAAGAATTGATGTATTGAGTAAAATGCTTCAAAATCTTAAACATCTCGGAATGCATTGAAGGCTTAGATAATCTTAAAAAATATTTAGTTTCCCAAAGATCTGACGATAATTTTAAAATATTTGTCAATTCAGCAACAACACTTGCTAGACATTTAGGTATTGATCCCGAATTTCCCATGTCGAAGCTCAGGAAAAAGGTCCGTTTATTTGATTACGAGGGCAGTGATGAACCAGTTTCAAATCCCTTCCAGCAATTCAAGACTGCTTTCTATTTTGCAATTATTGATCACGCGATCTCTTCGGTAAATGAAATATTTACCTTATTATCTGAGTGCCATTCAATATTCTGCTTTCTGTATGAGTTTCACAACATTTCTAATGATGATCTCATGAAAGCCTGCATGGACTTAGATATTAAGTTACAGGTACAGGAGGAAGGAAGTATTGTGAAAGATATAGACGGTATACAACTCTTTAATGAAATAACTTCATTCAAAGATATTTTTCCAGGTAAAAATCAGCCAATTGAGATATTAGAAATTATAGTCAAAAATGATCTCATTCCCTGTTTTCCAAATTTTGCTCTAGCAATAAGAATTTTTTTAACCTTACCTGTTTCTGTGGCTTCAGGTAAAAGAAGTTTCAATAAATTAAAAATTATTAAAAATTACTTGAGAAATAATATGACACAAGAAAGGCTTTCAGATTTGGGCATCATCTCTATTGAATCCGAAATCTCTGAAAAAATTGATTTCACCAAAATTATTGACAAATTTGCTTCTCAGAAAGCCAGAAAAGTTATTTTATAGTTAATTATTAGGTAGTCTTTGTAGAAGAACTGATTTATATACTTTTCGTTTCACGAGATTTATGCTTTAGTACTTTTTTTATTAGATTATATTTTCTGAGTAAATACTGTTGTTTTGCATTTCTAATTATAAAATGTCCATTTTTATTTCAAAGGTAATATTGTTGTTTGTTTATTATTTTGTTAAAGTATTTTGTCGCTATTATAACCTATTAGCTGGCCAAAAAATAAAGTTTTGCACTTCAAATTTTATTCGCATTTTTATTAATGTTTTACTTTTTACTCTTATACAGGTAGATGAATTTATAACGTCAACGTTAAGTATTAGTCAAAATATGAAAAATTCTCTAGAGGGGCGGCACATTAGGTCTTTGCACGCGGGTGGCCGACACCCTAGGATCGGCCCTGGGTCTGGGGACCTGGATGGCCATGGAAGGGCATTAAATCCTTAGAGACATTGTTGAGAAAGTCTTGCAGTATGTGCTTGAGTGTTGTCTTGTTAGTAAATGAAACCTCAGTGGCTTGACACATAGGCAGAACAATCAGCTGAAGAATATTGTTGATGAATAAGTAAGCCATCAGATTAGATTATAGCACAATTTAAGGAGATTGGCTGCCTCATATGATGGCTCCCCAGACTGTCACACCACAGGTGATGGCTGTGTGCTGCTCGATAACAAATGTGGGATCGGAATTCTGGCCAGTCCTTCTCCACCCATGTATGTGGCAGTCATAAGCACTGAGAGAGAAGTGGGATTCGTCACTAAAGACAACATGTTTCCAATCATCTAAGTTGACTAAGCTTGGCACCAATCCAGACGGCTGTGTTGTTGGGCCAGTGGTATGCTTTTTAATGGACATTGACACCTAATCTCACTTTCTGCCAGTTGTCTCTGAATAGTAAACCTTGGTACAGGATGGCAGATGCTTTTGAATGGCTGATAGCGATGCCATTGGTGTGAATGTGGCTCCTTTCTTGACTGCATGATCCTTTTGAAAAGTTGTCTATCTGGGGCATCCTGAGCCTCTGAGATAGTTACATGTGCCTTCTCTGATCCACTGTTGCCCACACCAAGCAACTACCATATCGCTCCGACCAAGATGGCGACTGATACGTTTATTGGACCAACTACCTTCCCTTAGGCCTATGATATGACCTCTCTCTAAATCCGACTACCATATTGCTCTGAACAAGATCATACATAACAGAGTCACACATAACACATAACATAATTGTCACACATAACAGAGAATTTTATCAAATCAGGCTCACACAAACAGTTCCACATTTTGATAAGTTTGAAAAATATCATCTAAAATAAACTAAAGATATAGATTGCACTATCATTTTGGGGAAATTTGCTTAAAAAAATTGCATTTAAGAGTGAATCCGTAATATCTTCTCTTAATTACACTCCTATATGCAACAATACATTTAAAATGTCTATAAATACACATTTTAAAAAGCCTACAAATACATTGCAGATACTCAACACTACTTTTACCTTCTGTGCTAAGACCAGGATAGGAAGTGAACTTAGCAACATCCACAATTTTAACAGCAAACTGTTGACAAGTAGTTTTATGAATACATCGTCGAACTAAACTAAAAGGTCCCCTAAAAAAAGAAGAAAACATGAATAAATAATTGTCTACTTATTAAAAAATCCAGTTCTATTTCAAAATTCCTATTTATATTTTCTCAATAAAATGAAAATAAAAGAAGGTTTTGTACATTTCTAATAAATCCTGTTATATATTGTTATGAATATGTGTAAAAAGTTTCACTGTACTTTATCTCTATTTAAATAATACATAGCAAAACTTTGCTTCTATTCAAGGCCATTGCTCTGTTCTAGGAGAAAACACTTTTACAGATAGTCATTCCTATTAAAATGTAGAGTTGCCATATTTAACAATTAATCGTCAATTTGGCGACTTTTTGAATGTACTAGAACTACCTTGAAATAAAGAATATTCTGGGAAATAAAAGCTTGCTTCTACGGAGAGTATGTAAAAAAAGTCATCGCTCAGTTGGAGAGCAGTCGATGTGATATGAGCAAAAGTAAATTGTGAGATGTGTCAGTGTTTTGAAAATAGTATCTGCTGTTTTGTGAATTAGCCGATCATTTAATTGATGTTTTATTGTATCTGGTTTAGTGATCTTGTAAGATAGTTATCAAGCTATTGGCTGTATACTGTTCTTGTTTAAGCTTATTAGAGCTTTTAAATAAAAGTATTAGGTATTCAGAAATTTGGACTCATTCTTGTATCCTGAGAGTACACCAACGATTCTAGAGGACAAGCCATAATAATATTATGCAAAGATTTTCAGGAAATAAAAACAGCAAAAAGTTGAGAATAAAGTTCTTAGTGGCTTCCCCCACCCACCATCACCAAACAATAGGAATACATTTAGCTTTACCACTGCCCTGGAAAACATTTGCAGCACTGTCCTTCATATTGCTAAATAAAAACACAACCAAATAAATTACGCATTGGCTCCATGTGCATACTGAGCATATGCATTAAATTTAAAATACTTTTGAAAACTTGCGGAAAAAGATATAGTACTTGGGTAATTCTGAATGTTTGGAATTCTGCGAACAGTGGTTGGACCGTAATACTTTGCATCATTACTGGGTTCGAAGAAAATTCTGACACCAGAAAAATTCTAAAATCTTTGCTTTAAGGAGTTTTGTGTTTATTCTCTAATCATCTCATAGCCTGCTATGTGCTAATGAGTGGCAATTAACATGAAACAATGGTCCAGAGGCGGTGCAAGATGATAAATTGAGCACAGTCTTGTGATTTTGTAATGCTCTGTAGGGCAGAAGACCCTTTACTATAATCCAGAGCATATAGAATTTTGTTAATGGTAGGTGGAGCTTATTGCTCTGCATCGTTAATGAATTTAATTTTTAATGTAGAACTACGTCCTTCCCATACCAAGTATGGGGGGCAAACTTGGGAATTGAATGTCATGAAAAAGTGCAACCCACTCTCGACGTTACTGCTTGGCACTGAAAAGGAGAGAGAGAGAAAGATAATGCATATAGCATTAGAACACCATGACAGAAGTAATATCATATTAATTGTAGCTATGCCTTTCACCACACTAGGTAAGGGGAGGAAACTTGGGAATTGAATGTCATGAAAAAAAACAAAGGGGCACAGCAGTGACTGTGCCACCCCCTATAATGTAGAACTATGTCAACTGTCACTATTTCATGATACTATCTCACTAGCTCTATGTTCTTAAAGTATTCAGAGCAGGACAGTTGAAGGGAAAGAGAGATAATGTATATAGCGTTAGACAGAGAAAAAATCCCCACATCAGAAGAAATATCATATGAACAGTTGTAGCTACATCTGTCTTGCACTAAGTAGGGGGAGGGGGACTTGGGAATGGACTGTCACAAAAAGAAAAAACACAAAAGGGAACTGTAGCAAATGTGCTGATATTTATAACATAGAACTATATCAACTGTCACTATTTTATAGCACTATCTCACTAGTTCTACATCCTTAAATTATTCAACAAAGGACAGTTGGCATAGCCCTATGTTGTAAGTGGCAGCACAGATGCTGCTAATGTGCCCATTTGTTCTGTTTTTCATAACAATCAATACCCAAGTCGCCAATTGCTAACCTAGTATGAGGAAAGACATAGCTACAACTTTTCATATCTCTTCTGACATGGTGTTTCTTTCTCTATCTAACACTACATAGGGTGTCCCATAAAAAGTGAACAGTGGAAGATTTTTTGAACTGTTAGTTGTAGACCCATAGTTTCAAATGCAAAAATGCTTTAAATAAGGAAGAAAGTTATGAAATAGTAATTTAAATCTTTTACCATATTTATGTACAAAGTTAACTTTTTATATAGCCCCTCTATCGAAAAAAGTCAAATTACAAAAATGTTACCCATGCAGTATATAGTTTAACTAAAAAAAAAAAAATTGGCTGTAATACGATCAAATTTGACATAGTTATCACAAATTAAAATTTTCATTAGGAAATAAGGGGACATAGACAAATCAAATAGTTATTAAAACTTTTAACCACTTCTTCAAATTTATTTTATGCAGATAAAGCTATAATGTCATTATTATGTCAATTCATACTTTGTATTTAAGCATTTAAGTAACTCAGCTACCTAACTAGAATTAATAATGGCGCTGTCTAGTAATGCCAAACTCAATGAGATGATTTTAATTTACGGTGAATGCAACCGATCTCCTACAGATACAGTGTAGGAATACTATCGTCATTTCCATAAAACCGGCATCCTTCTAGAGTTTTTATTCTGTGGCTGGTATGTAGATTGCAATCAACAGATTCGTTTCATCGTCAATATGGCTCAGGAGGACAATGAGTACTAACGGAAAATGATGTAAAAGATATTGTAGCCTATTTTTTGTCCTATCCATATAAGAGTGTCAGAGTCATAAGTAATGAACAACATCTTTCTTGGTCTACCCGAACCAGTCACCAGTCTACTCGAACCCACCATCTGCTGCTGTACTGCATGCAAGAGTTCTTACCAATTTACCTGTAAGGGCTCTCATTCTGGTGGGAAAAGTGCAGTGACAAAAATGTATTAAAAACTTATTGAGTCTACTGAAAACAGTGGTTTTAAATGATCCTAGCTGATTTCAAAACTTGAAAGGCATGTTTAATTTTTCATAGATTTTGTCATTAAAATATTTGACATGCCGGCAAAGTCACAGCAATCTGTTTTATTTACCTTATTTAAGTGTTAAACTAACTTTTAACGAGTATTGTGTGCCTGTCTTTAATAGTTTCAAAAACAAAACATGGAAAAAATTGTTTTAAAACCCCACTAAAGGATTTCTGTGCATCAATTCAATTTGTGAACATCCCCTGGATTCAGGAATTTTGATGATTAAAAGAGTACTGTAAAATTATGAGAAAGTGGTGTAAGTCAGAAATTTTGACAATTTATTTCGTCCTAAATTTGAACTTTAAGAAACCAAATTTTTCTTTAGTTTGACTAAATGAAGTATTGACAACATTTTTGTAATTTGACTTTGATCGATAGAGGGGCTGTATAAAAAATTAAGTTTATCAACTTTTTACAAAAATATGGTACAGCATATAAATTACTATTTCGTAACTTCCTATCCTATTTAAAGCATTTTTGCAATTAGAATTCTGGATCTACAACCAACGGTTCTAAAAATAGCCCACTGTTCACTTTCTATGGGACACCGTGTATACATAAACTCTCTCTCTCTCTTTTCATTTACAAGCAGTAATGGCAAGAGTAGTCTGAACTTTTTTGTGACATTTAATTCCCAAGTTTGTCCCCTTTTCAGTGTTGGAAAAAGACATAGTTACAACTATTTATTCTTTTCCGACAAGGTGTTCCTTTATTTAATGTTATACAAGGTGTCCCAAAAAGATTGAAACACGCTTTAATTCTTTACCTGTTGGAGATATGTGGACAATGTAAATTGCAAAAATATTGAAAGTAAGGTAGGAAATAAGATTACGTTAATGAAATAGTCTTCCCATTAATTTTCAAAAAGTTACACTTTTTAAATTTTTATACGACAAATTTGGTCAATCAGAAATTTTTTATTTTTTAATGCAACAAGATCATTCAGAAAAACTGCATAGCTGTATCTTTAAAATCAACTGAATTATGACTAAGGAAAAAATCTGACTTATGCCACTTTTCCGTACCATGTAAAAGGCTGTTTCATCAGTGAAAATAGGGATCATAAACAAATTGACGATGAAAACTGTTTAGATCAAAAATACGTTAATATGTGTCAAAATTTTTTATCACAAATGCATTTAAATAAAGCATTACACAGAAAGAGATCATATAAAGCAGTGGTACTCACTAAGCAGTTGAGTATCCTATGTATTATCATCCAGTTTTATCTTTTTTGTGATATTTCATAAATTTACATTTCTAATTTGATATATCCCCCCATTCACAATGTTCAATTTTCAATTAAATATAACTCGCTCAATTTTAAAGATACAGATATGCAGTTTTTTTTTTAATGATCTTGTTTTATTAAAAACAGTTGCATTGAAAATTGCACAGTTGCATTAAAAATTTTCTGATTGACCAAATTTGTCTAAGGGGGTCGTATAAAAATTTAAAACGTGTAACTTTTTGAAAATTAATGGGAGGACTATTTCATTAACATAGTCTTATTCCCTACCTTACTTTCAACATTTTTGCATTTTACATTGTCCACTTATCTCCAACAGGTAAAGAATTAAAGTATGTTTCAATCTTTTTGGGACACCCTGTATACATAATCTCTCTCACTCCTTTTTCATTTGCAAGTAGTAACTGTAAGAGTGAGTTGTGCTTTTTCATGCCATTTGATTCCCATGTTTGTCACCTCCCTACCTAGTGTGGGGAAAGACATAGTTACAACTGTTCATATCTCTTCTGAAGCGATGTTTCTCTCTCTATCTAATGCTACATACATCATCTCTCTCACCTCTTTGATTTGTGAGCAATAATGGCACGTGTGGGTTGCACTTTTCGGAATATTCAATTCTCAAGTTTGCAGAAAGACGTAGTTCTATATCAAAAACAAAGGAGCACAGTAGCAACTGTGTCAGCAGCTACAACATAAGGCTATGTTAACTATCCTTCACTGAATACTCTCAAGTACGTAGAACTAGTGAGATAGTGTGTTAAAAAAATGGCAGTTGATGTAGTTCTATGTTAGACATGGCGGCACAGTTGCTACCGTGCTCCTTTGTTTTTTACTCACGGATTTTCTCATTGCCTATCCAGTCATTTGAGTTGAGCTGCAATAACCACAAATTCATAATGCGATAAATTTGTTGACATCATTCTCATAGATCTAGCTTGTTCCATTCATGAGAAAAGATACTTTGGGTAATAATTTTGTATTTGGACGTCAATACTTATTTATCGACTATAAAATTAACCTATTTCTCTGTTCATAACGCTTGGCGATATTTTGGCGACGAATTTGGCGGAATGTCGCGAACTTAGCGACTTTATTAAATGTTGTCAAATTAATGAAAATGACAATTGATGAAAATTTAATATCTTTAGCGGGATGTCGCCAACTTGGCGACTTTAACGCGTAATTGATGAATTAATTATTTACATATTTTAATATATGAACTATATTGCTTTGGATAAAATCCATATTGATAATTGTGAATTTTGAGTTGCGCGAAATATAAGTTAATTGGTAACGAAATAGTTTTGAATGTTGTCATCCGGAAAAGCTCTAAATTTATAAATATGCAATTCAACGTTAAATACAGCATGTCATGGATCTTATACATCCACTTCGACAATAAGAGCTTGCAATTTCGTCCCAGTAGCTCAACGGTAAAGAGTCGCCAGGCCAGTTCGTAGATCCAGGGTTCGATTCCCGGTTGCGGCAAAGTTCTTTGCAATCTAATACATTATTTTTTCACTGCGAAAAAAGTAAATTCATTGCATTATATAAGGAAAGTCATGTGCTGCCTACTTCAGATTTTTTTCTAAGCAGTATGAAGAGCTCATGTTATTTATTCTGTATGTAGACTGGGTTGGTAATTTCTGACAATTATTTCAGGGGCGTTTGTTAATTACCTTTATCACAACTAATAAAAAATCTGATGTGGGCAGCATATGACTTTCCTTACACACTACGTGACAGCGAAAATGAGACACCAAGAAGGAGTGGGCAGAAATATATGCAAATTGCAGGGTAGACGCAGCTCATCGAGTTATGTGAAATGATGCGAAATGCGCAGCTGTTAAGCACATGTTGATTGAGATATAAGGGAAGGAACCTGCAGAATCGGCAATAGTCACGCTGCTCTGTCCGCCAGGGAAATCATTTTGTAATTATTTTTTTTTTGTCAGAGCGACGTCAGCACGTGTGGACCGACGCATCCGCGTCCATTGGCGGTCCCGCAGGCCACTTCCGTCGCCCTTTTGCAGCATGTTCAGGACACTCGATGCTCCCATATCGACCAGGACCATTATCCACCGATTGGTCACCGGCGACCTGCACTCATGGCGCGCGTTAAGAAGACTGCCATTAACCCAACAGGCGTTTGCAATGGTGTCGGAATAGAGCCATGTGGGCGGTAGAATGGCACAGGGTCGTGTTCTCAGACGAGTCACGTTTCTGTTTTAGCAATGACAGTCGCCGTGTACGAGTCTGGTCCAACGATACGTGGAAGACGTGCTGCGGCCGGTGACACTACCCTTCCTTAAGGGGGTGCCCAATGCCATTTACCAGCAGGATAACACCCGACCACACACGGCACATATCAGTCAACATGCCCAGCAAGATACCCAGGTGCTTCCCTGGCCACCAGTCTCCCCTGATCTCTTACCAATCAAACACGTCCGGGACGTGATTGGACGTCGCTTGCGTGCGCTGCCACCGCCGCGTTTAGAAGAACTCTGGCAAATGGTTGACAGGGAATGGGCAGCCATTCCTCAGGACACCATCCGCAAGCTCATTGAGTCTGTACCTAGACGTGTTGCTGCCTGTATCGCCGCCCGCGGTGGTCCTATAACCTACTTATTAGACGGTGTTATCACTCAGTGTATAGGTGTATCATGTTGCAATAAACATCACTTATTGTTCGTTGCTGTCTCTTTCTGTATGCCCATTTTCATAACTTTCTGCCCACTCCTTCTTGGTGTCTCATTTTCACTGTCACGTAGTGTATAAAGCAATGAATTTACTTCTTTCACTGTGAAAAATTGATGTATAAGATTGTAAAGAACCTTGTCCCAACCGGAAATAGAACCTGGATCAACAAATTTGTCACATATGAAAAGTGAACAAACACATTTCATAATAGTTAAGACTTTTTTATTTATTTTATATGATTTTTTGATAAATTTATTTGGAAAATATGTAATATCTCGAAAACGGTTCGTGCTAGCGTTCTAAGTTTGTGTCAATTGTTTTCTAATGAAACATTGCATAAGGAATGATGATTTGCGTAACTGTATTAAAGATTTTGATTTTTTGATGATTTTTTCAAAATTCACTCGAAATTTTTGGGGGGGTTCTGTACATTCGATTGCGTTTTAAAACAATAAGCTTCCAGTATTCACGGATTGCAATTTTTGTACCAAATGTTGTTCGAATCGCTCCATTCGTTCGTGAAATATCGTCTCCACAGACTCACACACAGACATTCCCTCAAAAACGTTTGATTCGTGTTCAGGAATGCTTGAAACGTGCTCTTCCGTCGAAAACTCGAATTCGACTTTTCGACCCTGTCACAATACTTTCCTTATACTACGTATATAAGGATATTGCATATACTTATATACATTGTATAAGGAAAGTAAAATCTGATGTGGGCAGCACATGACATTCTTTATATAATGCAATGAATTTACTTCTTTTACAGTCTGTGCATCTGTACATTCGTTATTCTCACAAGTAGATGTCAGTTTAAACGAGCGAGTGATTTCTTCAGCCACCAACACTTATCCCTACAGAGCCTACATAGAAACACTTTTAAATTATGGAGCAGATGCCAAGAAAAGTTTACTCACCTGTGAATATTTCTCTAAAGATACGAATCTGAGTGATATAGACCCTCTATCAGAGAACCCCAAGGAAGGATTGAAAAAAAGATATGAAATGAGTAAATTAAGTAGAACCGGGGACATGATTGGACAGATTCATTCCGATATATTTCAGCAAAATCGCCTCATGTTGAATTTGGTGGATTTGAAAATAAAAATGACACGAAGCAAATCTGATTTTTGTTTAGTGTCCAACGCCCCCAAACCCGACTACAAAGTTTTGTTAGAGCACGCTTAGTTAGAGTAAGCCCCGGAGTATTATTAGGACACGTTCAAGCCTTGGAAAAGAATTTAGCAAAGTATCCTATAGATCGTGTATTATGCAAAACATATTCAGTGTCGAAAGTAAGTTGGTCTTTTATGCAAGACAATGTCTTTTTGGGTGTTATGCCAAAATGAGTGGTTATTGCATGCCTTAATAATGCCGCTATGAACGGACAATATGCATTAAATCCATTTTTTCTATACCATCAACATGTAAACTTTTTAAGTGTTTACGTAGACGGCAATCCAGTTCCAAGCAAACCTTTAGAATTGAACTTTGAAGACAACAACTACATTCGTGCGTATCACACTCTGTTCCCTGGATTTAACCAAGACAAGGGGCCCCCATATGAATTTACAACAACAAGGTAATTTACGGGTAGAAGCGAAATTTTCTAAAGCTCTTCGAGAAACCATTTCCATCTTGGTGTATGCAGAATTTGAATTCATTAGTCCTCTATTCAATTAAAATTCACTCACTCAATAGTATCTTTAGCGCCATTTTTTTCTTATGTATAACATGCATGTATCATTTTTTTTTTTTTTAAAGTAGAAAATCGAACATACCCTTTCTTTGTAGAAATGGATCGTGCGATTTTCGAATACATTACAGGCTATTTTCAAAACTAGAAATGGCATACACTCATTTTTTTTTAATGTGTGACATGCATGTACTATTTCTACATAGAAATGGATTTTGCTATTTTCCAATACATAACATTTTAGAGGATACTTTAAAATAACCCAGTATACTATTAAAAATAATATGGATTCCATTTTTAGAAGATTTTGGTGAGAACATCGATGTCACACATTTGCTCCATACATATGCAAGTCACATCTGTGCACAACATTAGCTTGTGAAGCTTTCAGTACTTTGCATTTTCTTATTTTAAAAATATCTCCCATGTTTTACATTCACTGATAATTCAGTACACCTATTCATTTTAACTACGTCCTTAAATATAGCAAAGTCTTGAATTCTCCATTTCTCATATATTTGAAAAGAAATCAATACAGCCATTTTTCATAGCTAAAAACAGTCGAAACGGATTCAGCAGGTTCTGAAACTTGGCATAAAAAAAATCGCGTGGCACACACAATCATTCTGAAAAGTGTCGAGTCATGTTCAGGAAGTAGTATAACCTGCCGTTAAAATCTCACATGGTGCATGAAAATAGACATTCAGCACAATTTAAAGTTTCGTGTTTCATAGCATTTTTATGAATATCATTAAAACATTCCCAGTAAAATTTAAAAAAAAATTGTCGAAACGTGTTCAGCGAATATTATAACCTATCCCTAAAATCTTGCATGCTTTTAAAACATGTCAGTTTTAACACAGACTCCCCTACTAATTCATTAAAAAAATTAATTACCTTGACTGGCATACGAGCACACACACACCTCTTCTAAAAGGGTTAAATCCTTTTCCCGAGTCGTGGTAACATCAAAAATGCGATATGCTAGTTTACTATGGAGTGTTAGAAATCCCCCATTCCTTTAAAAGTCATCCAAAAATACCACAAAAATCATTTCATTAAAATTAATAAAATTCAATAACACATACATAACATACACCCTGTCCTTAAAATTCAAGGATCCCAATAATGCAATACCATCTTAAAGTAAAAAAAAAATTTATCTTCGTTCATTAAAACATTTATGAGCGTGAAGCATTACTAAAAATATTAAGTCATCGTTCGACTACCTAATTAAAATATTCATTAACACAAAAACCTCATTCAGAAATTAATTCTATTAAAATTCTGTAACACACATCCATTTCATTCAAGCGCCAATAGAGGGAGCCACCACTGTCCAAAATTTTGGAAAGGTCTTCAAGCACTTTCCAAAAATAAACCATAAAGAAAAATTACCCTCGTTCCAATCATTAAGAAAAATAATCCTCTTATTAAAATTTAATTATGAGCACATTCCATTTTTTCATAATACATTTAATTAATTTATTAAAAATTACCGTCATTTATTAAAAATTAATTAAAATCTTAATTCACTCGCACCATCCCCTCGTAGAAGATTACAAAATTTGGCGATTTTTTAAATTGTCGTTAAATTGAAGAAAATGTCGCCAAACCTTCGATGAAAATAGAATTATTCAGACGATAAGATTTCCATCAATTCATATGAAGCAAATGATATCATGTCGTTTAGCAACGGATGTAAATCCAATGTGTTTATGCGTCATACGACTTTTATTCAATCATTTCTGATTTGAATAATAACGATATGTATATAAAATAAATTTCATTGCATTGCATTTTTGACTGGATAATATCAATTACGGTCTTCAGGTTTAAACATTAATATTATTGATATTTTCGGGGACTGTTGATTAAGGGATTAACGATATTTTCAAGTTAATATGCCATTGTTTTATTATGACAAAAATTGTGAAACTCATATATTGTACGTTGTACGACTAATCTTCTACAAATGCACGGGTATATCTTCTAATCTACGAGAATATAAATGGTACAGGTATATTGCATATATTTTGATATATATTGGCATATATTGGAATCAATTACGACCTTCTGGTATAAAGATTACGGGGATTATTGATTTTTCCAATTTATTACGTCATCTGTTTTATTTTGGCAAAGATTTTTGAGACTCATATTGTAATAAGGGTAATCTACTAGCACACAGGCATATTTTCTAATGTGCGGCAATATTAGTAGTACGGGGATATATATACTCCCATAAAATTTTAGTGCTTTCATTCTGGCATATATTGGAATCAATTACGGGTTTATTGATATTTTCAATGTATACATGTAATCTACTAATACAGGTTATATCTTCTAATATTCGAGTATATAAGTAGTACGGGTTCCATACAATTTTAGCGCTTTTATTTTGTATATATTAATTCAATTTCATATTTTTTGTATATTTGCTTTCAAAAGGACTCTGGATGTTTTATTCTTCAGATCTGCCTGTGAAGATAATTTTGCATAGTGAAAACAGATATTCTTAAACTTCGCTTTAGGAGCAATAAATTTAATATTTTAATATAATTTGCACATGATTGTGAATTATACGTTTCTTTATATTATATACTCCGTACGAAGAACGGGTATGCTGCTAGTCTATATCTATCTATATATATAAAATTGAAAATCTGTCTGTCTGTTTGTCCCATCATCACGGGAGAGCGGCTGAACCGAATTTGATGAAATTTTGTGGGTGGACTAGAAATAGCCTCACTTAAAATTTAGTCTGTGTTTTGAGTTTCTACGAGCAGTGGTTCTCGAGATATCAGTAAAAAACGAAATTGTCGTTTGTCTCATCATCACGAGAAAACGGCTGAACCGAATTTAATGAAATTTTGTGGATAGCCTTGAAATAGCCCCCCATAAATTTAGTCCAAGTTTCGAGTTTCTAAGACCAGGGGTTGTCGAGATATTAATGAAAAACGGAACTTTTCCCTAAGAGTTCTACTCTCCAACTCCGTGGTTTATCCAAACGGAAAGGATGAAAGTCGTTTGTTTAAAACGCCAAAATGAAATAAAACATTATTTCCGAGTTTGGTGCAGGATTTTTGCATTAAATAGTCACTATCTGAAAGCATGAATTGTTTGAAACATGAATTTAAATGGAAAAATCTACCTCCATGTTTTATATTTCACAAGCTTTTACTCAACGATTAAAAGTATAAAGAAATTAAAATGGTTATTTAATTTCGCATTTTATGAGGAAGATTCCATCATATCATGTTGCTAGGCAATGCAATAAAATGATTATTATTATTTTTTCGATTTGAATATTAAATAAATGGATATTAAAATATATCTTATAAATGGACGGATTGATTTTTCTTTTAATTATATTAATTGCGAACTGCATACATCACTTTCATTTATTTTAGCTAAGAGGTTTCAAGCTTATATATTGTGTTTAGCTAATAAACTCATATATTCTGTTTACCCAATAAATTCATTTATCAAACTGTTGAAACAGAAAAAGAGTAGAATGGGTATATCTTCTAATAATATTTTAGTGTTTTTATTTAGTACTAGCAGCATACCCGTTCTTCGTACGGAGTATATAATATAAAGAAACTTGAAATTCATAATCATGCCCAAATTCTTATAGTATACTAAATGACATGTTTAATCAAAATATTCTGTTAAAATATTTAATATAATGCTCCTAAAAAGAAGTTTAAGAATCTCTGTTCTCGCTATATAAAATTATCTTCATGGACATATCTGAAGAATAAAACATCTTGGACCCCTTATGTAAGCAAATATAAAAAAAATATGGAATTGAATCAATATATGCAAAATAAAAGCGTTAAAATTGTATGGGACCCGTACTAATTATATACGCGAATATTAGAAAATATAACCTGTATTAGTAGATTACATGTATAAATTGAAAATACCAATAAACCCGTAATCTTTAAATCTGAAGACAGTCATTTATTCCAATATATGTCAAAATTAAAGTGCTAAAATTATATGGGAAGATATACACGTACTACTTATAATGTCCGATTATTAGTAGAAGATTACCCGTTTTGCAATATGAGTCACAAATGTTTTTTGGTAAAATACAACAGACGACGTAATAAATTGAATATATAATTAATCCCCTTAATCTTCATACCAGAAGATTGTACTTGATTCCAATATATATGCCAATATATGTCAAAATATATGCCAATATACCTGTACTACTTATATTCTCGTAGGTTAGAAGATATACCCGTGCATTCCTAGAAGATTACTCGTACAACGTACAATATGCGTGTGTCAGCAATTTTTGCCGCAATAAAACAATGGCGTAATAACTTAAAAATATCAATAATCCCTGAATCAATAATTCCGGAAAATATCAATAATAATAATGTTTAAACCTGAAGAGAATAATTGATATTATCCAGTCCAAAATGAAATGGCAATGAAATTTATTTTATATACATATCTTCATTATTCAAATCGGAAAGGATTTAATAAAAATCGTCTGCCGCATAAACACATTGGATTTAAATCCGTTGCTAAGCGACATGATATCATTTGCTTCAAATAAATTGGTAGAAAAAATATCGTCTAAATAGTTATATTTCTATACATTTGGCGACAGTTTCGTCAAATTAGCGACATTTTAAAAAATCGCCAAATTTATCGCCAAGTGGGACTGTAGAACTGACAGTTCCACTTTGCAACAAATTGACGAAATATCATCACAATACTATCCCCTAACAAAAAACAATTAATATCATTTATGTAGCGCAATTTTATCAATTTCAAGATATTTTTATAGATTTGAAAGCATTTTTATCAATTTGGTGACATTTTAAAAATTCGCTAAATGTATTACTAAGTAGGATGGTTGGTCTGACAGAGAAATGCTAACCAAACATCATTTCAGTACTCTCTTCTAACAAAACAAAAAAAAATTTCATTGATATGTAGAAGACCCAAGCCACACGACCAACCCGAAAGTTTATGGCACCTGTTTGTGTGTCGTTTATATCAATTTGGCGACATTTCCGTCAATTTGGCAAAGTTTAAGAAAAGTTGTCAAATTAGCGATATCCCTCCAAATTCGTAGCTTTGAATTTGCAGATCTGAATGAAACATTCTTATCCCGTTTCAATATACTAAATGAAAACACTACAATTGTATTAGAAGATATACCCGCTCTACTCTTTTTCTGTTTCAACAATCGGCTATATGAATTTATTGGCTAAACACAATATATGAGTTTAGTAGCTAAATACGATATAAGCTTGAAAACTCTTTGCCAAAATAAATGAAATTGATGTACGCAGTCAGCAATTAATATAATTAAAAGAAAAATCAAACCGTCCATTCATAAGATATACTTTTATATCCATTTATCCATTTATTTATTATTTAAATCGAAAAAAAATAATAAAAACATTAAAAAACACATTTAATTTAATTGCGATGCCGAGCAACATGATATATCCTCCTAAAATGTTAAAATTTATTAACCACTAACAGCACACCCGTTATTCGTACGGAGTGTATAATTTAAAGAAACTTAAAGTTCGCAATCATGTGCAAATTCTGTTAAAATATTAAATTTATTGCTCCTAAAGAGAAGTTTAAGAATATATGTTCTCACTATGCAAAATTATCTTCACGATCAGATCTGAAGAATAAAACATCCTGCC
This sequence comes from Amaurobius ferox, assembly GCA_951213105.1. NCBI lineage: Eukaryota > Metazoa > Arthropoda > Arachnida > Araneae > Amaurobiidae > Amaurobius > Amaurobius ferox. The sequence goes on from OX578133.1 coordinate 57,111,161, forward strand.
CCCTTTTGTAAGCAAATTTACAGAAGAAAAAATAGGAATTGAATGAATATATGCAACCCCGTACTAATTATATTGTCGCAGATCAGAAAATATGCCAATGTGTTAGTAGAAGATTACCCGTATTACAATATGCGTCTCAAAAATATTTGCCAAAATAAAAGAGATGACGTAATAAATTGAAAACATCAATAATATCCGTACTCTTTATACCAGAAGGTCGTAATTGATTCCAATATATGCCAATATATATCAAAACATATGTCAATATACCTGTACTACTTATATTCTCGTAGATTAAAAGATATACACGTGTATTTGTAGAAGATTCGTACAACATACAATATATGAGTTTAAACAATTTTTGTCATAATAAAATAATTGCATAATAAAATATCAATAATCCCTGAATCAATAATCCCCGAAAATATAAATAATAATAATTTTTAAACCTGAAGACCGTAATTGATATTATCCAGTCAAAAATGCTATAAGAAAAATCAAATCGTTCTTTTCTAAAATATATTTTTATATCCATTTATTTATTATTCAAATCGAAAAAATAATTATTAAAATTAACAGACAGATTTAATTTAATTGCGTTTCTGAGTAACATGATATAAGATAGAATCTTATAACATGTTAAATATGTCATGTCTTATAACATAAACTGCGAAATTAAATAACGATTTTGATTTCTCTATACTTCTCATTGTTCCGTAAAAGCTTGTTTTAAATAAACCATGAACCATGGAGATAGATTTCCCCTTTAAATCATGTTTCAAACAATTCATGTTTTCAGAAAGTGACTAATTAACGTAAAAAATCTCCCATCAAACTCAGAGATTAAATTTTAATTCACTTTCAAACGATTTTCAAGCTTTTCGTTTGGATAAACCACGGAGTTAGGGAGTAGAACTCCTAGGGAAAAGTTCCGTTTTTCATTAATATCTCGACAACCCCAGGTCTTAGAAACTCGAAACTTGGAAAAAATTTATGGGGGGATATTTCAAGGCTATTCACCAAATTTCATTAAATTCGGTTCAGCCGTTTTTCCGTGACGATGAGACAAACGAAAATTTCGTTTTTTACTAATATCTCGAGAACCACTGGTCGTAGAAACTCAAAACACGGATATAATTTTAAGTAGGGCTATTTCTGGGCTACCCACAAAATTTCATCAAATTCGGTTCAGCCGTTCTCCCGTGATGGTGTGACAAACAGACAGACAGACAGACAGACAGATTTTCATTTTTATTTATATAGATATACAAACTGGATCACGATATTTTATTTAGATCTGCGAATTTAGAGCTACGAATTTGACTGGATATCGCTAACTTGGCAAATTTCTTAAAAGTTGCCAAATTGATTGAAATGTCCCCAAATTGATAAAAATGACGCAAATCAATGAAATTTATTTTGTTTTGTTATAAGAAATTACTGAAATGGTGTTTCGTTAGCATTTGTCTGTCAGTCCAACCGTCCTACTTAGTAACACATTTAGCGAATTTTTAAAATGTCACCAAATTGGTAAAAATGTTTATAAATCCATAAAACTATTTTAAAATTGATAAATTGCCCTAAATAAATGAAATTGTGTTTTTTAGGGGATAATATTTTGATCATGGTTCGTCAATTTATCGTCAAGTGGAACTGTCAGTTCTACAGTCCCATTTGGCGATAAATTTGGCGATTTTTTAAAATGCCGCCAAACCTTCATTAGAGATAGCGTTATTCAGACGATATTTTGACCACCAATTTATTTGAAGCAAATCATAACATGTCGCTTAACAACGGATTTAAATTCAATGTGTTTATGAGGAAGAAGATTTATTAAATCTTTTCCGATTTTAATGATGAAGATATGTATATAAAATAAATTTCATTGCCATCGTATTTTTGACTGGATAATATCAATTACGATCTTCATGTTTAAACATTATTATTATTGACGTTTTCGGGGATTATTGATTCAGAGATTATTGATATTTTCAATTTCTTATGCCATTGTTCTATTGCTGCAAAAATTGTTGAAACTCATATATTGTACGTTGTACGAGTAATCTTCTACAAATGCACGGGTATATCTTCTAATCTAAGAGAATATAAGTAGTACAGGTATATTAGCATATATTGGAATCAAGCCTTCCGGTATAAAGATGACGGGGATTATTGATATTTTTAATTTATTAAGTAATCTGTTATATATTGGCAAACATTTTTCAGACTAAATATTATAATACAGGTCATATTTTACTAACACTAGGACATATCTTCTAATCTATGACATTATAAGTAGTACGGGTTTAGGTTCCCATATAATTTTAGCACTTTCATTTCGGCATATATTGGAATTAATTACTGCCTACTGGTTTACAGATTACGGATTTATTAATATTTTCAATTTATATATGTAATCTACTAATACAGGTTATATCTTCTAATATTCGCGTATGTAAGTAGTACGGGTCCCATACAATACGCTTTTATTTTGCATATATTGATTCAATTCCATATTTTTTGTAAATTTGCTTACAAAATAGGCCAGGATATTTTATTCTTCAGATCTACCCGTGAAGATAATTTTGAATAACGAGAACAGCCATTACTTAACTTCTTTTTAGGAGCATTATGTTAAATGTTTTAACAGAATATTTTGATTAAAAATGCCATTTAGTATACTATAGGAATTTGCACATGATTGTGAATTTTAAGTTTATTTATATTATATACTCCGTATGAAGAACGGGTATGCTGCTAATATATCTATATAAATAAAATTGAAAATCTGTCTGTCTATATGTCTGTCTGTTTATCCCATCATCACGGGAGAACGGCTGAACCGAATTTGATGAAATATTGTGGGTAGCCTAGAAATAGCCCCACTTAAAATTTAGTCCATGTTTTGAGTTTCTACGACCAGTGTTTCTCGAGATATTAGTAAAAAACGAAATTTTCGTTTGTCTCATCATCACGGGAAAACGGCTGAACCGAATTTAATGAAATTTTGTGAATAGCCTTGAAATAGCCCCCCATAAATTTAGTCCAAGTTTTGAGTTTCTAAGACCAGGGGTTGTCGAGATATTAATGAAAAACGGAACTTTTTCCTAGGAGTTCTACTCTCCAACTCCGTGGTTTATCCAAACGGAAAGGATGAAAATCGTTTGTTTAAAACGTCAAAATGAAATAAAACTTTATTTCCGAGTTTGGTGCAGGATTTTTGCATTAATTAGTCACTATAGGAAAGCATGAATTGTTTGAAACATGAATTTAAATGGAAAAATCTACCTCCATGGTTCATCTTTCACAAGCTTTTACTCAACGATGAAAAGTATAAAGAACTCAAAATGGCTATTTAATTTCGCATTTTATGAGGAAAATTCTATCTTATATCATGTTGCTCGGCAACGGAATGAAATTAAATGTGTTGTTAATATTTATTATTATTTTTTCTATTTGAATAATAAATAAATAGATGTAAAAATATATTTTATAAATGAACGGGTGTATGTATCTTCTAATACAATTTTAATATTTTCATTTAGTATATACAAACAGGATCAGAATATTTTATTCTTCAAATCTGCAAATTCAGAGCTACGAATTTAGCGGAATATCTCTAAATAACTTGGTAACTTTTCTTAAACTTTACCAAATTAGCGGAAATGTCTCCAAATTGATAAAAATGACCCAAATCAATGAAATTAAATTTGTTTTTTTAGAATAGAGTACTGAAATGATGTTTCTGTAGCATTTGTCGGTCAGTCCATTCATCCTACTTAGTAACACATTTAACGAATTTTTTTAATATCACCAAATTGATAAAAATATTTGCTGAACAAGATTTACAACAGACCAATCACAACGCACTTCAAGCACATGCACCAAACGACTTAGAGAGAATCTCTCTGGCTGAAATATTGCATATCGTTGATGGATTGAAAGTCAAGAAAGCCCCTGGATTGGATCGTATCAGTAATCGCATCCTCAAGAATTTACCTGACTTGTATTACTGCTGGATTACTATGCTTCTGAACCACATGTTGGACTTTCGCTTTTTCCCCCAAAGTTGGAAAACCGCTGTCGACCTCCCTATTCCAAAGTCGAATCAAAATCTCTCGCTAACCGAGAACTTCAGACCAATGAGCCTTCTGTCCAGTTTCTCGAAAATCTATGAATTGGTGTTGCTTAGACGTTTGGATAGTTTCTACCGTTCGAAAAACATTTTGATTCCTGACCAACACGGTTTTCGAACTGAGCATTCAACGCAGTCCCAACTTATGCGTGTTGTTGAAACTATCCATCAAAACGCTAACAACAGACAGTATACTTCCATAGTATTTTTCGACGTGGCAAAGGCATTTGATAAAACTTACCTGCCTGGGCTTATTTCCAAGTTGGTGCGACGTTATTATCGTTTGCTGAATGGAACAAGCATATGCACATGTTCGGTGATTTGGGTTTGTTTACGTTATTTGCTCTTAATAAATAAAGTAAGAAATTACATTATTTTAAAATACTGTTTTGCAATTATAACATTTTATACACAATATTTTTTTGTTTTATTTTATAATTTTCAGCTGATTAATTAAATCTGAACCGGCTTTATTTTCCGATCATTTGATGAAGGGGATGTCAAAACCGATTTAATGAGATAATTTTGAGTCATTTTACTAAGGTACATAATACTATATAAAATGTATACTAAAATATTCTTTCTGAAAATACCTTTGATATAAAAACTTAAATTTATTAACTTAAAGATCTTTTACATTGAATAACTTTCAGTGAATAAAATTTTTTTCCCGTGATTTTTGAAGGGTACTTACTAGTTACTTAAATAATTATAATTTTATTTATATATCAGTAAAATTCGCGCACTACGTCTATCCAAGTACACCACGGCCATGTATGGGAAACAAGAACGGGCAGATATAAACTCCCGCCAACCCTTCCATCCGTTCCTAATATCCACAGAAACATGCGAGTCATACACCCCTCCCATTCAATATTACTATTTGTTATACGACTCCCTATCAAAACATAATACTATACCAACCCTTAACATAACCTCCTTTAATTTAAGCTCCCCTCCAGAAATTCTAACACACCAATTTATTAAGCTTAATACCTCATATATTTTAACTCAAATTTTCAATTTCTAGTCATACCATGGAAGGAAAGGAACTCCCTATGGGTCATACAATTTAGATCCAACCAATCTATCTATAAACAAAGTTTGCATTGCATTAATAGCATTGTTTCATGGTTTAAATATTCATATTCAGGATTTTAAAATTAGCATGACTTCTCAATATTAACTTTCCTATTCAGTTGAATCATGGAGGTGGTCTCATCTCTAACTCCATGAGCTGAATAGTTTTCCTTTGCATCATGTTGTTGCAATGCCTTCCACCTGAGATGGTAAACACAGAAATAGCAAAACGGATTATAAACTATTTTTCCAAATCCAGGGGTTAATTTTAAAAACTGATTTCAGATTTGGATTCAACATAGCCGAATTAGTAAACAAGAGTTTTTTCAGCCCTCGGGTTGCATTTGGTGCTCTGATATACCGACACTGCGCTTTTACAGAAGTGATTCATTTTATCTTTAAGTAGTTTAAAAAACAAACGTAAATCTAATATTTATTATTTATGTTTTTTAATCTAAGTAATTTTTATATACACTTGAATAATTAGAAAATAAACTGCATATTTATTTATTTATTTTTACTTTAACATAGGCTTTTAGGAACATATAGTACAAAGTTTAACACAACACATAAGACTAGTGTGTCAATGTGAAAAATGATTTATTATATATATTCTTGAAATAATTTAGTAGTTCAATGCCGTTAAAAGGTTACAAGTGTTAAAAATATCCATACTTACAAGTCACAACAAAAACTTATGATTGGATACCCCCCCCCCCTTAGAATATGGTGAAATGACGCCCCTGTGTATGAGTTTCAACCGTTTTTGTCAAAATAAAACAGATGGCATAATACATTGAAGATATCAATAATCCCAAAATGATTAATTTTTAAACCTGAAGGTCGCAATTGATATAATCCAGTCAAAAATGCAATTTCGATAAAATTTATTTCATATACATTGGAAAATATTTAATAAAAATCGTCTGCCGCGTGAGCACATTGGATTTAAACCAGTTGCTAAGCGACATGATATCATTTTCTTCAAAAAAATTTGAGGAAAAAATATCGTCTGATTAATGTTATGTCTATGGGAGGTTTAAATGAGAGTTTTTAATTAGACAACCCCTGGTACTAGAAACTCGAAACATGGTCTAAAATTTAAGTAGAACAAGAATTCCAAGGCTACCCACAAAATTTCATGAAAATCGGTTCAGCCGTTCACCCGTGATGATGAGACAAACATACAGACAAATTTTCAATTTTATTTATATAGATTTCATATGTACACGACTAGCTACTAAATTTAATACTTATTCTTCTTTTCATACTGAGGTCTAGAAACAGGACATGGTAAAATTGTTGAAGGGGTGATGTTTGGCCCGAAGGATGTTTCATAACCAAATGTTTACGCAAACTTAATGATAAGAAGATTTTTCAAGAGGATGAAATGCGTGGCTACGAGGATAAGGCCGGAAAGTGACTACCATGAGTCTTCGATTACTGGTGAATGTGTTGCAAATCGTGACATGAAATTTATCATCAGAATGTTAGGGGTCTTCGGACAAAAACAAAAACTATTCTTATCGGCATTAACCCAAAACTATGATATAATACAGTGGCTTCCAAAAGTTAAGCACAGACAGTTAAATCAACAAAAATGGAAAAGTAAAGCTTTGATTAACTCAAAATTAGCAAATGTGTTTATGCAATAAAGAAAACAAAAATTATGTACAAAGATGAAAAAAATATTTACTTTTCGTAAGTTATATGATGACGTCACATTTGGGTCATTAACAAAATGATGTTTAAAGGCAAACAAAACTTACATTAATATGGTATGTGACCACCCCGAACCTTCACACAAACTTTACAACAATTTTCTATGCTTTCAATGAGGCGATCAACATCGCAGATGCGAGTAATGGCCATGCCTCCAATAGTGTAGTTTCTAACGCTCTGAGACTGGCTGGAGGAGGTAAACGCGCAGAGACAGCACGCCAGAGGGCATCCCAAAGGTTTTCAATGGGATTAAGGTTGGGGGAATACGCCGGCCACTCAATACGAGAAATACCCTTATTTTCCAGGTATTCGTCAACCAAGGTTTATAGAATACTACTTGAAGAATACTACCTTGTTCGTCAACGATATCAGCTCGATGTGGACGGGATTATCGTCCATAAGGAAGAAATTAGGATCAACTGCTGCAGCGTAGTTTCGCAGTGGGGTCTAGGACTTCATCACGATACCGCACGGCCATCACAGAACCGCCTTTAAAGATGTGCAGCTCTGTGCGATATCCCATTGAAATTCCAGCCCACACCATGACGCTGCTACCTCTGAATGCGTGATGTTCGATCATGTTCTTGGCCTGATTGCGTGCGCCTCGTTCTCTCCAGACCCTACACGCTTATCATCTGATTCCAGGGCAAATCTGATCTCGTCCGTGAATAGGACGTTGCACTAACCTGAGACGGTCCAATTGACATGTTGACGAGACCACTTTAATCTTGCCCCTCTGGCTGGATGGTTAGTGGAACACAAAAATGTAGTACTCGGGCGTACAGTCCCTTCACGTGAATCTTCGGAGCACAGTACTGGCAGATATTGTCTTACCAAGTGCCGTTGCAACTATAGATGTAACAGTTGTGGAGGTCACTCGTCGATTCTGCTTGACTACTATAGCAATATACCGATCATCAGAAGGAGTGGTAACCCTTGGACGACCGGGCACAGGTCTCCGGACAACTGTTTAACTTGTTTGGAATTGTTTCCATAATCGAGAAATTATCGAATGATCAACGCCAAAGAAAAGCGACATCTTTGCTTGACTGTCCTGCTTCAATGCGTCCGACAGCACGACAGCGCTCACTATCTGTCATTCGTCTTCTTTCAGCCATAGAAACACGAAAATCATCAAAAATAATCCTACAAAAGTTATAAACACTTCGTATCAGCATTTAAATGCACCTCCTCAAACCTATCAGAATGCCGGCGTCTTCAACGACATATATCCGGACAGTCAATCGTGATTGACTGTAACATACGATATTTGCATATCGCCATCTACATCCGCAGCGATTTTCAGGCACTCAAATTCAAATACGCTTTCGAAAAATGAAAATTTGCATTGCGTGCTTAACTTTTGGAAATGAGTGTATGTTTCACCGAGACTTGGCTCTGTGAAAGTATTGGTAGTGCGGAACTTTTTGATGGCCGATATACAATTATACAGAAAGATAGGACTAATATGGATAATCGAGATCGTCATGGTGCGTGTTGATAGCACTCAATTCTAACATTGTGTTCAATGAGTTATCCCTAAGTGAAAATCAAAGGGAATCGATAACTGCCATAAAAATGAATTTATCAAAATCAAATTTTAGTATGCTGTTATGTATTACATCCCCATATGTCTGTGGGACATATGGGGATGTAAATGAATAATATCACCCAATTAGTTTTGGATTGAATCCTGATTGAAAAAGTGAAATACATTGAACCCCTAAGGGACCTAATTTTTCAAACATTTCTTAAGTGAAATTAAAATTCCCAAATTGCTTCGAATATTTTAGGAAATATTCAAATTCATAAAATATATAAAAAAAAAAATTTTTTTCAGCAAAATATGTTCGGTAGTTTTTTAAATAAATATTAAAGTAATAATTACACTCATATAATATGATGAGATCTCGTGACCGACTTCAAAATAAAATATGGTATGGAGGCACTTTTCAGATAAATTGAGGAGCATAAAACTTTCTTGATCTTGACAGAGACTCTAGAATGCACATACGACGCATGCGCAACGCCTCTGAGCAGGCACATAAAAGTAAACCCAGGACATTTTCAGTTCATTCTTATTTCTGATGGCTATGTTGTACGCGCTGTAGAATGTAGCACAGTTTTAGTTATGTTTTTGTAAATAAAGTTATATTTTATGTATGACCCTCTGATTCTACATCGCACCTTCGCCATATGAATGGTGACCAGGAGACATGTGTGCTTCAATTTATGCGAATTCAGAAAAAAGATATGTGTTCAGTTTAGCTAATACACGGTGTTAAAGTCCCAGACCACTCAACTGGCCCTAGGGCTTACAGCAGCTGTTTGAGTGACCGGGGGAGCTAATACACAGTGTATAATTTTTTTTTTAGCTAATACACTGTGTCGAAAACCCAGACCACTCGACTGACCCGAGGGTTTACAGTAGCATAGTAGCAGTTTGAGTGGCAGGGAACGGAGCTAATACACAGTGTGTAAAAATTTTAGTTCCTTATGTAATTATGTCAACAACTGACACAACCGAGGTGAATGGAACTCGTTTGACAACAGCCAACGATGCAAATAATATTTCAGCTCAAAATGATGATTTTAGCCCTGTTGAACTTTCAAAAGTGGCTTATAAAGCACCTCAGTTCAGGAAAATAAACCCAGAATTATGGTTTATGCATTTGGACTTCGGATCATTAATGAAAAATGGATTTCCGGAATCATTAATGAAAAAACAAAAATTCATTGCGAAATTGCAGAACTAGATTGTGATATATTGACGTTCGAATCGTTCCATTCGTTCGTGAGATATCGCCTCCACAGTCCCACTGACACACACACACACAGTCACCACCTTAAAAACGTTGGATTTGTGTTCAGGGATGCTTAAAACGTGCTTTCCCGTCAAAAATTCGAATTTTCAAGCCCGTCACAACACTTTTCTTATACACTCTCCTCCAAAAAAATAAGCACGAAATTCAAATTTTCAGATCATGTGCGAACGAATTAATTTTATTGGACGAAACTTGCTATAGTAGTAGTATACTCGCTAACTTATATCTTTATTATTATGAATGTCATTTTAACTCTAATTCATATATTATATATAGATATGTTGACGACTTAATTTATATTATCATTGATGATTCCTATCCTATTAATATTGATTTTTACCCATCTAACCTAGAATTAATTCCTAATGAGCCTAGCGTTAGTCAAACTGTAAATTTTTTAGACCTAAATTTAGATACCCTCAATAATCATGTAATCACCAATCTATATGATAAAAAAGATTCTTACAACTTCACTATCATAAAGCTGCTATCATATCATTCTTGTAATTCTATTCAATTGTTTAGAAACATCATTTTAAACCAGCTATTTCGAATACATCGACTTTCTGATCCTCGGTTTCACTTTCTCCACATCAATAATCTTAAACGCATTTGTCAAAATTACCAATATCCGGAAGTATTTGTAAATAATATTATTAATAATTTCAAATATACCACGTAATAATTTTACACATGCATTATTTATCTTTGATTGGATAACTCAATTTTGAGAATTCACCCATTCTTATCACCTAACTTACCACTTGGCCTGAGTCTAATACCGTTTACTATTTTCCACTTGTCCTGAGTCCTATACTGATTACTATTTTTGAAAGTCTCCATACATATTATGTATCGTTCAAATGTATTCATTCCGGTGCCCACTCGCATTGACGTAGTGAGGTGATATGCTCAGTCGCTTGTTCAACTTACACGTGGTAACAATGCTTGAGTTCATATTTCTGTTCGAGGAGGTATTATTTTTCTGATTTGTAATTCAATTGATTTATTTTTCTCCTTCCACTAGCCAGTCGACAGTTCCAATGGTGTCTATAGTTAAATACTATCGCCATTGTCAGAAACTGGCTATTCTATCGGTTTTAATTCGAATTGTATGGCTGTCCTGGTGAGAATGCAATTTCGAACTAACCGCCATTTTTTGTGTAGTTTCAATTGATTGTTCTCTATGTCTTAATATTTTATCTTGAGCTTACTATTATTGCCTTTTCTCATTTTTGCCGTGTTTTCTTTTTCTTTTTATTTATATTTATATATTTATATACTTTTAATTGTGAATTTTGTATCCTAATATTCTTCTCATCCCCTTTTCCATTGTAGTGATATGTTACCTTCTATCTTTATCCTTAGTCTTGGTCTATAGTTACTCATTTGTAACAGATATGCTAGAGATGGGTTTTATTGTACATACAGTAGTTATGCATAATTTTCGATTAAAATCTTTCAATTTTTATATATATATATATATATATATATATATATTATATATATATTATATATATATATATATATTATATATATACATATATGTATATATATATATATATATATATATATATATATATATATTATATATATACATATTTATATATATATATATATATATTATATATATACATATATTTATATATATATATTATATTAATACATATATTTATATATATATATATTATATTAATACATATATATATATATATATATATATATATATATATATATATCTTTATATTTCACAAAAAGAAATCCATAAATATCAAATTAGTGAGATTTTACATTCTACGGCATAAATATACCTTTAAATCGGTATACAACAAATAAAGTTTATTTAGTCCATCAGATCTATAATTGTTATATTAGATCCATTTCTGTGATGGATAAAACTGAGTGTAAATGTATATTGTTCACAACCCACTTAAAACTGCAAGTCACAGACAATTTATCTCATGTGTGTACAAAAAATAATAATATAATTTTACTCTAAATAATTTTGAAATGCAGATTTTGGTGGGAAAATTTTACAATTTGCCATTGTTTTTAACGAATTTTTTTAAAACATCTATTTCGTAGGATTTAGATGTTTAGAAAGATATAGTGGCTAATATGGATGTAGCATAAAATTACGGAGGAGGTAGGGTTCATGAAGGATTTCCACTTCTTGTTCGGGAGAGAGATGTCACTTCCTATTCAAAAATTTATATTTTCATTTCAACATCTGTTTTTCAGACTTTGCTTTAGGTACAGCTTAGATGAAGACTGATATAGATTAAACATTGAATTCCGGAGGGATTGGTAGGGTTCACTAAGGATTTCCTGGTCTGAATATGTAACTTCTGGTTTTTCCAATAATTCGTATGACTGCATGAAATAAGTGTGCTAAAAAGTATAGAAATACTTAATAGTTATTTCGAAATTGAAGTGTACACATCACTTTCCATTGCATAAAGGCTTTTTCATATTTTTTAAATTTTTTGTATTAAAAATTTCAATTTTGCCAACTTAGACGTAAAAATAATTGTAAAATATATTACTAATTTGAATGAACGATTACACGTACGTAAGTTGCTGGAAATGTAATTGGCCAGGGAATTTTTAAATGCAAAGTGCAATTAATTTTTATATTTGTTTACCATATTTAAATTAGGAAATATTTTTATTTATTTTCCAATAACATTTAAAATTCTGCAATTTAATAATAAAATATTTAAAATTAAAATAATTTAAAAGTATAAAAGCATTAAAATTTTACCCGTTTTTAAATTTTTAAGAAAATTTACTTGAAACTATCACGTCGTAGAACCCCAAGGGTTTCGCAGAACAAACACATCTTGAAAAACGCTGCATTATCCTACGTGTGTCGGAAAAGCAACATTGCTCCCACAAACTGAAAAATGTCAAGCAAATTTCCTTAAAATGCTACAAATTTTGCATTTTTAAAATGACAAATATTTTATTATTTCCTCCTTTCAAATAATCTTCAAATTTCGTTACAGATTCTTGTACTATATAAGAATTGAACATTATACGAATTCTACACATATATTTTCTACGAAATCTTAGTATCGTTTTATTCAAATAATAAATTATATGTATGTGTGTTGAACATTTCTTTAACTAATTTCAAACACTCCGTATGCAGTACACAAAGTTCTTAAATACATGTATTTTAAGAGTATTACTTGAAAACCACATTAGTCGGATTGTTATTTGATTTATAAATAATCAAACCAGTTTTTGAAATACTACTGTATACTTTGATAAGTTTCCTAACATCTTCCCTAATAATCTGATACAAATAATCTTCTAAACAATCTTCTAGATAATCTGTTACAAATAATAATCTTCTAAGTAATCTGATACAAGTGTATCTAACGACATTCTCATACGCAATCTGATATGCAATCAAATTATGAACAATATTCTTTATTAAACAATTCGTCTTTCCCCTCCAATTGCACGTGTAGCCAGAATAAACCAGAACTGGCGATAAAACGACGTTTGGCGTGTGGCATGAGAGATTACTTCTGAATGTTCTGAATCGGCATACACTCTGCCTTATCGCGTCTCAGATATGCTCAATTGGCGACAAATCCGGAGAATATGCTAGCCAAGGCAGGATATCAAAACCTTGTAGACTATTCATAGTAACCCGTGCAATATGTGGCCTGGCATTATATTGCTGAAAAAGCAGTCCAGGTCTGATTGACAGATATGGATGTACCACAAATCTCACAATGTCAGAGATGTATCATTGTGCCGTGATACTGCCAGAAACGTGGACCAAAAGTGTTCGTTCACCAAATGTTATACCACCCCAAACCATGGTACCACTTAGAGGGGCTGTGTAGTGACTGATAAAAAAAAAGCTTCCTGGTGGCGTTGTTGAAAGCGTCGCCATACGCGAGCACGGTCATATGGCATGCCGAAACTGAATCGTGATTCATCCGTGAATGTTTCGCCATTCTGTCGACCAATTGCGTCTCATTTGACACCACTGGAGGTGACATAACTAGTGAAGACGCTGAAACGGTAGGTGTCGAAAAGGTCGTCTACTTCGGAGTCTTGCGTTTCGAATTGTTTGCGTCGAAACCAAGTTACATGTAGTGTGGGATAAATGTCGTTGTAACACGGTTGCTGTGGTAAACGGCTCCCGCGCAACGCTTCTTAGAAGCATACGATCTTCACGTGGTGTGGCACACCCGGAAGCTCCACTACCTGATTTTCGTGTCGTTTCGTTGTTTCTCGCTAACGGTAACACACACCGTTGAACTGTGCTCACATCACGACCCAATAGTTCAGCGATCCTTCGAAGGCTCATTCCATCCTCACGTAAAACAAAGATTTGTTGCCGTTCCATTGACGACAACTAAACGTATGCGGTACTTCGGCGTACTCTTAGCATACTGTGATGATTTTTACAACCTGAAACCAATGACGCTACAATTTAGCTGTGATATCGCTCCTCCTTGACCTGACGCTTTTATGCTGCTCAGTAAGGTGTTACGTCACTATGCGTAATTGCACGTCTCACCTTGCTGTTTCCATTGACTGATTTACATAAAGCTACACCTACAACTTTATGGTGTTGCGATTTCAGTTGTGAGCAGTGTATATGCAATGTTAAGCACTTGCTCTATTTTGATTGCAGTATATTTGGTAGTTATCTCTTCATTCTTTAGTATGTTACTACTTTTTGCAATTTTTGAGAATGGCAACATACACTTTACACTCATAAATTGCAACATTTTCATTGCAACTCTTCCTTACACATCATGTATGCTGGCTTAGGCTTAACAATTTCTATACGTGTAAGTCAATTCTTTTTCGAAATATTTTTACTTTCCCTGCAATACATGGTAATAGGGAAGTATTGGAATCATGTCGAAAATTGTAACTCGAGTTTTCGACGGATCTACACGTTTCGAGACCTCTAGAATACGAAAAAACTATTTTTAGTGTGACGTCTGTGTGTCTGTGCAGATTTTGTATCCACTCTAACTAAAAAACTAATGGACCGAATTTCATAAAATTTAGTAGGTAAGTCACTTGTGGGCGAATCTGGTGCTGATTAGTTTTGGGTACGATTCGGGATAAAAGAACCCGCCTTATTTTACGAAATGGCCCGCAAAAACTTGTACCCCCTCTAGCTGAAAAACTAAAGGACCGAATTCCACAAAATTCGGTAGATAAGTCACTTGTGGGATACCCTGGTGCTGATTAGATTTTGGTACGATTTGGAAAAACATAACCTACCTTTTTTTACAAAATGGCCAGCAAAAACCGCCAAAATCTAAAATAAAAAACTACGTATGCTCAAATATATCCATTAAATGCTTGTTTAATACGTAATTTTTTACGAAGAAAAGAATAAGACCAACCCCATTACACTAGGACTAGCCGTTCTCGAGATATTTTAGTTTTTTCGTACGCCACCTTTGAAAAAAAGTCCAGTTATCAAATGAGAACGAAAATTGAATTAAAAGTGAATTAAATTTAATTAAAATAAAGAGAACGTGAATATAAGTCTGCAGGGAAAGTCATGTGCTGCCCACATCAGATTTTTTTCTTTTCTTTTTAGCTTTTAAATTTTCTCCATCTGTTTCAATTTGTGGCACATAGGGGTATCAAAATGATCTTCTGTTCATAGTAACAGGCCATTAATTGAAATGTGCTACTATGAGGCTGGAGTATGATAGATACCCCTGAAGATTTTACTATCACATCAGCTTCATTCCATTGATTATCATACCAGTTTTTCTTTTGATTGTCGTTTTATATTATGTGTGGTTTTCTAATTTTTTTTTTCTATATGACTAGCTTTCTCTTTGATTTTTTTCTTTTCTGGTTAGCAATTACATTCAACTGTTTGTTATGGATGCATCACTACTTCTCTTCAAATTTTCTAAATTATATCATTTTTATTCCTTTTATATATATATATTACCATTGGATTTACAATTTTAATATATATATATATATATATATATATATATATATATATATATATATCGGGGATTAAATCAAATATTTTCTGCCATAAACATAATTTCGGGGAGGGGGGGGGGGAGACTTAAAATGTGGTTTCGAGTAAAAGACTGCTGAGAATTCCATTATCGATTTCCGTTATCGACATCTCATACCCACCCGCTTTTCATTTTTTCTCCATTTACAGGCATCATGTTCGACGCGCTATTAAGGAAAATGAAACTTTTTTGAAGCAAAATACCTTAAAAGAATATTCAACGAATGGATAAGCCACCATTCTTTTATATCATAATATGGACTTCAGAAAACTTTAACCGATGAGCTTGACGTTTATTTATATTTTAAGTTGCAATTTATTAAGTTGCAAAAGATTAAGTAGCAATTTTTTACTTTTTCTATATACATTAGGAAAGTATTGTGACAGGGTCGCAAAATCGAATTCTAGTTTTCGATAGAAGAGCACGTTCCAAGCATCCTTGAAATCGAATTGAACGTTTCTGAGGAGATGTTTGTGTGTGTGTGTGCGCGCGCGCATGTGAGTCTGTGGAAACGATATCTCACGAAAGAATGGAGCGGTTTGAAAGAAATTTAGTATAAATATTACATTCGGTGAATACTGAAATCTTATTGATTTTAAACGTAATCAAATGTTCAGACCCCCCCCCCTCCAAAAAAAAAAAAATAAATAAATAAATAAATAAAATTCGAATGAAATTTTGAAAAAAATCAGAAACTTTAGAACTCTTATATAAATTATGATTTCTCATGTAATTTTTCATTGAAAAATAAATAACATAAGCATTAAAAGGCGAGCATAAACCGTTTTCAATATAATGCACGTTTTTCTAATAAATTTATCAAAATATTACATAAAATTAAACAAGAAAGATCAATCATGCATAAGCATTGATTATGAAACACTTTCCAACTGAAATGTAATTTCATTTAAAAATTTCTAAAATGTGATTCATTCAGTGGTAATATCTTTTACATTATCACAGTACTACAGTAATTTATTATACTTAAATATTTAAAACTGTATCGAAATATAAATCATCTGATTCTTTATGCAAAATCAATGAATATTTCATTCATATAACTTGTATTCCAGACTCCAGAGCTAAATAATTTTGTGTGAAAAAAATTCAGCAATTCTTATGTAATTCATCTTACAATCGCTTGAGATATTTGCATTCTGCATATGTTAAAATTAGGCTTCCTTGAAGAAATAATAAAAGTTTAGGGATCATTTAAAATCACAACTATTGTAATTGCATAGGCACGGAATTTAGATACACAGATAATACACAGATACGCAGATAATATATATGTGTGTGTGTGTGTGTGTATTCAAAGTATTGGAATCGTGCCGAAGATCGGAACTCGAATTTTCAAAGTATCTACACGTTTTGGGACTTCTAGAACACGAAAAAACTACTTTTAGGAAGACGTCTGTGTGTGTAAGGGTGTATCTGTGTATGTTTCTGTGTGTCTGTGTGGATATTACATCCACTCTAATTGAAAAACTAATGGACCGAATTTCATACAATTTGGTAGGTATGTTTTTTGTGGGAAATCCTGATGTTCATTAGATTATAGTACGATTCGTAATAAAAGAATCTGCCTTCTTTGCGAAATGGCCGCAGAAATTGCCTTTATCCACTCTAGCTAAAAACTAATGAACTAAATTTAACAAAATTTGGAGTATAATATTTCAATAACCTACAAGTGATTTATATACCAAATTTAACAAAATTTTGTATATAAATCATTTGTAGGTTATTCTACTACGATTCGGGAAAAAGGAACGGGCTATTTTTGCGAAATGGCCAGCAAAAATCGTTATATATAAAAATAAAAGACTACGTGTGCTCAATTATATCAATTAAATTCCTATTTTATATGTGATTTTTGACAACAAAAAGAATAAGACTAACCCCATTACTCTAGGACTAGCCGTTCTTGAGATATTCTAGTTTTTTCGCGTTTTCGCTACGCCACCTTTGACAATAAGTCCAGTTATCAAATGAGAACCAAATTTAAGTTTAACGTGTAAATTCAATGTCATTTAAAATACTTATGTTGTGCAGATAAACTCAAATTATCATTGAATAAATAAAGAGAACGAATATGAGTCTGCAGGGAAAGACATGTGCTGTCCACATCAGAATTTTTAACAATATTACAACAATGATTTATAAAAGTGAACGGGGATTAATTGCGGGTCATTTCGAAAAAAATGTATGATCTATATTTAAAGATCCACCAAATTGCTGTAGAATAAAATGTTCTACAAATTTAAGCTGTGTACCAAATTTTAACTCTCTAGGACGTAGGAAAGTGCATTTAAAATGCCATCAATTAAATTTATCATGAAGAGTTATATCAAATTTAAAAAAAATGAAAAATTGTTATCTACCAAATTATTTTAAAATATGAAGCCATATTTTAAATCCCATATGCAAAACGTTTTAACAAATGGAGAGATATTTATTATATAATATCTCTCTCTTTTCTTTCTGGAAGATATCCCAAAGTCAGAATTTAATTGAATTTGTTTTTTTCCCTATATTAAATAATTTTTTTAATTAAAAAACTACTTAACATATTTTACTGAATTTTTTTTTATATATTCTATGGGATAATGTGAATATTTCCTAAAAATTTCGAAGCAATTCGTGAATTTTAAATTTACTTAAAAAATGTTTGAAAAATTAGGTCCCATAGGGTTCAATGTATTTCATTTTTTCAACCCGGGTTCAATAAAAAACTAATTGGGTGATATTATTTATTTATATTCCCATAGGTCCTACAGACCGTCTGAACAACATACTAAAATTTCATTTTGATAAACTCATTTTTACGGCAGTTATCGTGCTAACGGACAGACAGACAGACAGACAGACAGACAGAATGAACAAAGTCATAAACACTTTTCAACTTTGTTGTAAAGTGTTAAAAAGTATCAACTATTGTGAAATATGTTAATTCACTTTTCACGCAATATTATGTGACAAATTTGTTAGCATCATTCTTGTGGATCTAGTTAGTCCATTCCATTCACGAGTAAAGCTGTCTTTTCTCCGTCTATTTATAATGAGTGGTGATAAATTTGGATACTGTTTCTTCCTTAATTTATGGAAACCAGTGTGTATATATGTATGTATGTATGTATGGAAACCAGTGTGTACATATTAGGACACCCTGTATATATATACACAGGGTGTCCCAAAAACATTGATCTCGGTTTTTATACCTTAAATATTGATCTTAGACATATATAATAAATTACAAAGTTGCGTAAAAAAGGTACAGAATTTTATGAAATCGATTAAAATTTTCAATGAAATTAAATTTTAAGAAATACAAAATTAAAATTTTTATACGGCCCCCAAAACATTTCCAATGAGTAAAATGTGCCCCTACACTAATAAGGTCATGTACAAAATTTCAGTATTTTATCATAAAAACTCCCAGAGATATGAAGAGACAAAAATGCTGACTTAAACCGCATTTCGATGCATCGCCATGAATTGCTCAGAGGGGGAAAATGTCGGCAGATCGCGTTTCAAGGGTCATACACAAATTACAAAATAAAACAATGATTACATAAATAAATAATAATTTTGTTATTTATTGGTACAAAAGTATCTACACTGTGTAGAAATAACTTTACACAAAGATTACAAAGCTTGTTCAACATGTTTTCCATCCATGCCAAAGATCCATCCATGCCAGAGCTGCATTTGCCTGATAATACTTCTGTGCACTCGATAAGTTCTTGCTCGGTGATGTCACGACAACCATTTTGAATGTGTTGTTGCAACTCTGCTTTATTTAAGGGAGGTGACAGATAAACAGTTGTGCGTAAACGATCCCACAAATAAAGATCCATAGGCGTTAAATAAGGCGATCTAGGGGGAAATTCGACTAGCCCATGCAAACCAATCCACTTGTCTGGAAACTCGTTATTTAACCAGTGTTTCATAACTGTAGTATGGTGAGCTGGAGATCCGTCCTGTTGAAACCATACATGTGGAAGTACTGTTAGGGGCAGTTCATCCATAAAATCAGGAATAACCGCATTCAGAATCTGATTAACATATCTGTCACCGGTCAACGTATCATCATACAGTATTGGTCCAAGCAAAAGGTTTCTGAAAATACTACACCACAGAAAATTACTTCTGATGGTGAATATCACGTACTACGAATGGATTTGTGTCAGACCTGAAGTGCTCATTTTGAGAATTTATGCATACATCTTGTTTAAAACAGCATTCGTCAGCCCAAATTACGTTTTTCAGGTGGGTGGGTGTAATTGGCAGCACACGTAATGGGCACCGCAATACCAAATGTCCTTCAGCCAGGCGCCTCGCAATATTACGGACAGGCACAGGGGCCCGTAGTGAAGGTGCTGTCTGTGTCGGGATGACTCGGGGAACCCTGCTGCATATGGACCTCCGAAGCAGACGTTTGGTCACTGCACCTATGCTAACGATGGTGAGCTAAAAAGGCTTACATTTACACAGCAGAATCGAACCCGGTCGTCCATCTTGTTGCTCCAAGTCCTCTGGACGAGCCGGACGGCCTGGGGCTTTCACAGCAGAATCGAAATTGGACCTCCGCCGATTGGCAAAAATTGCCATCTCCGATGAGTAACGTTTTCTGCTTCATCGAACGGATGGACGTTGGCGTATGAGGCGTGAAAGATCGGAAGATAAGCAGTTATCAACCACTGCTGGAAGAACACAAGGCGGTGGAGGCAGCGTTATAGTCTGGGAAATGTTTTCGTGGCATTCTCTGGGTCCACTCATACCTGTGGAAGGTACTATGAACCGACTTTGTTGTGAATCCATCGTTACAGACCTCGTACACACATACATGCTGGTTGTCTTCCCTGGGGCGGATACAGTGAGAGTGGTTGGAGGAGCACGATGAAGACTTCAAAGTACTTCCCTGGCCCCCTAATTCCCGAGACTTAAATACAATTGAGCATTTGTGGGACCACCTCGATAGGGTTGCTCGCTCTATGGATTCTCCAAGCACCCTCCAGCAGCTGTCAGATGCACTGTAGTCAGCATGGCTCCACATACCTGTGAACACCTTCCAGCACCTTGAGTCACTCCCAGGCCGTCTAGTTGCTATCCGAGCTACACGCGGCGGTTACTCTGGATATTAACTGATGGTCACAATAGTGTGACGTGACTGTGTATTTTTTTTTTTCCTTTTCTTTTTACAGATTCGCTTTGAATTTCCCTTATTTCTCACTTTCAACCTAGTATCAATTTAACACTTCTAAATTTAAAGACCAGGGCCAAAATTTTCTAGTTTTCACGTTTAGAGATATATGTCTCTTATAACTTGGAATTGCAATTCCGGACATTTTTTATAACCTCTGTATTTCGGGATTAAAAGTTTTAAAATACTGCGTGATTAGGAATTCCATTTTACTTCATTTGTGACGGCCCGTAAGACACTATATAATCTTACTTTTTGGTTAATCTGTATGTAAATATTGCGTGCATTTAGCATACACCATGCTCATAACTGTTGAACGAAAGTGAACCGTCTAAAATAATATATCTTAAATTATGCAATAAAGATATTTGAAAATATTTGGTTATATTATATTAAATGTGCATGTCTGCTTTAACAGGGAAATGCAACAAATTGCATATACATACAGGGTTCCTAGGAAGGTCTTTAAGTACCGCATAACTCGATAACGTTAGGTCTGTCTGTAGTAAAATGGCCATGCCCCTTACCGGATAACTGAAGAAGTTAGGAACGCAAACTCGGCAATAGAGCGAGATAGAAGAAAAATATTAATTACGAGCACAATCGGAGCACTGTCTGATTAGTAGAAATTGACACTGAATCGGTTATAGAAGGCATTTATTTAATACAATATGGTTATAGCGAATTGCTGTCATATTCAGGAATAATATATTTTAAACAATGTAGGGACTCTTTAAAATGTTCTCCGTCAGAAACAACGCGCATTTGAATTCCAGAAAGAATATTACCACGTATATTAACAAGCATCGCAGGTGTCATCCTGTTAAAGGCTATGATGAACTTTTGATAGGTATTTATTGCCCTCCGTACACGCGCTTCGTTCGTTCCTGGTATCGATTCCTACTTATCAGACTGAAGGGTAGATATCATTATCCTTCATGATACAATATTCAGTAGGTTCACTACCATAGGAGCCCAAGGCAACATATTAAACACGGGATTTCACATAGATACTTGCGCTCATGGAGCAAATCATCTTAACTATGACATAAATAAAAACATGGGTGCAAGATTTGGCGAGTATCACTCCCTTGGCGATTGTTTTATAAACGTGAACGGGAGAAAAAACGCACGGAGGTGTACTTTTATAATTTTTGAAACTATAAAAATGATCACCATTTAAAGATACTTTTACCTCTAACATAAATATATATCTAGTTTAAGTAAATTTAATTAAATATTCTTGGATATATATTTAACAACTCGAACTTGAACAAATCTAATTTCATTCGATTTGTTTAACTAATTTGAGCTATAGCGTCTCCCAAGACTTACACACAGACATCATTTAAAACATAGTTGATTCATAATCAAGGATGCTTAAAAATTGTAGATTCCTCAAAATCCGAGGCTACATGTAGGTCATATTTTTTTCTGACATCAGATTTATATATATATATATATATATATATATATATATATATATATATATATATATATATATATATATATATGGCAGCCACTGGCCAGTTAGCTAATGACTTTCAAATCTAGCAAGTAAACTTCGATGCATTAATATCCACAGTAGCTAGTTACTTTCTAACACCAATCCTAGTGATGTCAAACAGCAGTCAATGAATTTGTATTACAAGGCAAATGAGTGGAAAAAAGAATAAAAGTATTGCCGAATTTCTTTCATATGTTAATATTTATAAAATATAACTTAAATTTAAAATTATGAAATTATTTTTACATTAAGCGGATCGTGGAAGTTCAAAAAGTCAAAATATGACCAAAATCACTAATTTTCAATTTTTATACATATTAAAATACTCCAACTAATGCTTTTTAAGCTCACTGAAAAAAATTTTTGATTCCGACATTTTTAGTAGTTAAGGGTGAGCGTCAGTAAATTTTCTGCCCTATCCGCGCTTTGTTAACTTTTGCGGCACACATATTTCGCCGAAATTCTGCTCAAACAGTTACGAAATATTTTCTTATAGATAAAATGCTATGCTTAGATTATATTAAAACTAAATTTAATACCCAATAAAACATAGAATATATGTTTTATTTTAATTTAAAATATTTTTGGTGCTGCCATCTGTTGTCGTAATTTAATTCATACAGACTATTTTTATTTTTTAATGAACATTTTTAAATGTCTATTCCTTCTAATACGCTATTAAATACAACAACAGATCATATATAATGCCATAATCACGGAAACGTAATTGAACTTGGACTTGAAGATAAAGGAACTTGAAGACAAAACTGCAGTCCTCAGTGATGTACATTCAGATCCCTTATCAAATTTATAGAATGATAAATTACCTTTCCGTGATTCTGGCATTATTATATATGATCTGTTGTTGTATTTAACACTGTATTAGAAGGAATAGATATTTATAAATGTTCATTAAAAAATAAAAATAATCGGTATGAATTAAATTACGACAACAGATGGCAGCACCAAAAATATTTTGGATTAAAATAAAAAATATATTCTATGTTTTGGGGGCATTAAATTTAGTTTTAATATAATCTAAGCTTTGCATTTTATCTCTCAGAAAATATTACGCAACTGTTTGAACAGAATTTCGGCGACATATGTGTGCCGCGAAAGTTAACAAAGCGCGGATAGGGCAGAAAATTTACTGACGCTCACCCTTAAAAGCGTGTTTTAAAGTTTTGTTTCCAGGTATTTTTCAAGGTATTTAGTTTACATTTTGTTTACAATTTGCATACATGACAGGCGCAAACTAGCTCGCAGAAAATATTTTGCATACCAAGATTTTTTAACAAGGAAATGTATGAGGTATAAAAACGGCCTGTTTTGTGCAGAGCCTGTATCTCCGCGGTATCAGTTTCAGAAGGAAAATCGAACTGGCCAAATTTTGAAAAACGAGTAGACGACATCATCTGAGTGACGCCGGGCGATGAGAGGTAATAGGGCATCTCGATGGGGGCCTGCGACAGTAGAAAGTAGCCCGAGCCCTAAATGTCAATCGTTCCGTCATTTGCCGCCTGAGAAATCGGTATCGAAGTGAAAGAACAGTGTCGCGAAGACCAGTAAGTGGACATTCAAGGGTCACAGCCGCTCAGGATGACCTTTTCTATGTCTGCAAGTACGACGCCACAAATCAATCACTGCAAATCAGCATGCTTCCGACCTTGTAGCGTCGGCAGGAATAGCTGTATCGCGGCAAACTGTTTACAGACGGCTACATGCAGGTCAGTTTTATGCAAGGAGACAAGTGGTTTATGTCCCAATGACGCCCTCGCACAGAGGGGCCCGCTTAAACTGGGCTCGAAATCACCTCAACTAGACTCAACAACAATGAGGTACTGTGACCTTCACGGATGAATCACGGTTTGGTGTAGAGAGTTAATTCCGATGGTTCCGGTCTGGAGAACGCCTGGAACTTACTATCCCGCTAGTAAGATCCGCGAAATGAAAGCATACAGAGGCGGTGGTTTGGGCAGGGATTGGCACCGATCCCCACATCTTCCTTCAGGGTACTGTGACTGCAGTGCGATATAGAGATGACACGCTTTCTCAATACGTTAGCTCACTTCTTGCGGCTATGGGTCCTGATGTCATTTTTATAGACGATAATGCGGGAGTTCACGGTGCTCGCATTGTCGGCCAGTACTTAGAATCGAAAACACTGCTTTGTATGCAATGGCCATCGAGATCACCCGACTTGAATCCCATTGAGCATATATGGGACATGCTTGGGAGACGTTTAAGTCCTCTCCATGACCTTCCCCAGAACCTTTACGATCTAAGAACATATCTGCTCCGTGAATGAACACAGACACCCCAAACCGCCATGGATGATCTTATTCTTGGCATGAATCGATGAATCGACGCTGTCGAGCATGTGTTTCCAACAGAGGTCATCCCATTTCGTATTGACAGACCTCCACCAATTAACTGTTTTAGTCGTCCATAATCGTATGTATTGTTTATCTCCATTATTTAATTATTTATTGATTCTTTTGTATTTCCCCACGCTACTGTCTTTTGTTCTGACCCATAATTTGTGAAAGTTTCAATGAATTGGAATAAATACTTTTCTTTTTATCAGCTTTTTTCACTTTGTTGCTTAACTTTTGGACATGACTATACATCGAACTATGACGTACGCCAATGTTTTGAGAATACTAGAGACTGTTTTATGAAATGAGATACATTATTGTTCCGAGAATAGTATCTATTGTTTTGTGAAATTAGTGAAGCATATAAGTGCTGTTTTACTGTATGTTCCAGTTTACGCTGTGCTGGTGAATAAAAGTGTTAGTTATCAGAAATTTGGACTCATTCTTGTATCCTGAGCGCACACCCACGATACCAGCGGATACGCCATAGCAATATTTAATGCATATTAAATAATATGCATTAACCCAATTTTATTTATCATGACGTTACAATAATACAGAAAACATATTACGAGGATATCTACAAATATATTTCGTATGGAGCATTTGCGATTTTACATGAAATGCGACAAAGTGAATAATAAATCTAGTTATATTTTAAAAGTAATTGACATATCAGCTAAATATTTTTCATATCTTAAACAGACGTTACATACACTCTATGTGCACAGTTATATCAAAATGGCTGCAAAATTGGAGAAATTCGTTTTGAAAGTTCACCATCCTCTTAAATATTCTTTTTAATTATTGCCTTTAGTGAGTACAACTTTATAAATTATATTCCTGCAGCATTTAAGTCACTGACTATTAATTAGTCAAAAATGGCTAGTAAAAATATGGAGTTTACTAGCCAGCGGCTACTAAACTCTAAAACCATAATTTAAACTAAAACACAAACCATATAAGATTGTAGGGAAAGTAAATACCTGCCCCGCAGTGTACGGAGAATGAAAGAGAAAACGGATTCCAATTTAGAGAATATATAAATTTTTTCATAATTTACTAATCAAGATTTAAGGCCGATTCGACGCACACAGCGATTTCAGAGTAATGTACAACATATTTTGATTTACAAAGTCATTTCGCCACATATTTCACTCGCAACCAAAGGATGGGAGAAGTGAAATATAGATGGAAATATCAAACTGAAGCAAGTTGTCATCAATAAGCAAAGATTCAAATTTCCCATTTTCGCGAAGTTATCTGTGCTGGCACATACATTAATCTTGATGAAAATATTGATTTTAAGCGATGTAAATGAATATGTTGACACATTTCGGTTAGCCTTAGGGGAGTTGCGACATTTTTCGGTTTTAAATTCTGTTTTCTTTCTCTGGGAAATAAAATAAAATGATTTTTAAACTCGTCAGAGTGAAGTTTCATATACTAAAGCATATCTGAGAAATGCAGCAAACATTATGAAGCCCTAGGTTCTATACCTAGCGGATCTGCGGCATTTTGCTAACTGCTTTAGCAATTTAGCTTTAAAACTAATTCGAATTTAAAAAATATGTATATCGTATATATCGTAGTACAGTATCGTCCGGGGACCTGAAGTACTTCTGCACCGAATTTTGCCGTTGTCGAAAGGTTCGATTTTCTCCACAAATACGCGCAAAAGACAGACATCTTATAAGTAAGGTACCTTACAATGTCTTAGTTGTAAGGTTGAGTAATAAATTATATAAAATTATTCGATGTAGGTATGAAATTTTAAATCATATATGAATATAACTTTTTCATAAGACAATATCTTTTTCAAATAGCTATTTTCGTAAGAATTACATACTATACTCCCTGTTCTTTGAACGGGTTAAACTAACTTTTAGTCGTGGAACATTTAACTGAAGATTTTCTAAAACCGATCAATGTCTCGAACTTTTCACTTAGAATTTTAAAAATTAACACTTTTCCAATATCCAAGTTTGGGAGGAAATACGAGTCTAAAGTAAGCACCAGCTGTTAGCTAGAAACTTTAGGAAAAGGGCAAAAATAAAAATTATTTTAAAATTATTTTTAATCTTAAAACCAGTGAGAGAAATCCAAAGTCGTACAAAATCAAATACTAATAACTGATACGCCAAAATTCAATAGTTAAAATCATACGTAAATCATTTAGCACATTCAATGTCAGTGCTTATGTCAAATTAAAAAACTTTCTATAAGATATTTTCTTTAGCTACCTTTAATTAAATAGAATGAATACTTGGCGTTGCCAGAGATTTAAGATGCAAACCTATGACTAAAATTCCCCTGGAACTCACAGCGAATTTGAGAAAGCCAACGAACGATTTATAAACCCGTTGGGGGAAAAAAAAAATCTGATGTGGGCAGCACATGACTTTCCCTGCAAACTTATATCCACGTTCTATTTATTTCAATTAAATGTAATTCACTTTTAATTCAAATTTCGTTCTCATTCGGTAACCGGGCTTATTTTCAAAGGTGGCGTAGGGAAAGTACGAAAAACTAAAATATCTCGAGAACGGCTAGTCCTAGTGTAATGGGGTTGGTCTTATTCTTTTCGTCGTTAAACATTACGTATTAAACGGGCATTTAATGGATATATCTAAGTATACCAAGTTCTTTAGTTTAGATTTTGCAGATTTTTGCGGGCCGTTTTGCAAAAAAAGGCAGGTTATTTTTTCCCGAATCGTACCAAAATCTAATCAGCACCAGAGTGACCTATACGTGACTCATCTACCGAATTTTGTGAAATTCGGTTCATTAGTTTTTCAGCTAGAGTGGATACAAGCTTTTGCGGGCCATTTCGCAAAAAAAGGCGGGTTCTTTTATTCCGAATCGTACCCAAAACTAATCAGCACTAGCCCCGCCCACAAGTGACTTACCTACCAAATTTTGTGAAATTCGGTCGATTAGTTTTTTAGTTACAGTGGATACAAAATCTGCACAGACAGACAGACACACAGACAGACAGACAGACACACAGACAGACAGACAGACAGACAGACACACAGACACACGCACAGACGTCACGCTAAAAATGGTTTTTTCGTATTCTAGGGGTCTCGAAACGTGTAGATCCGTCGAAAACTCGAGTTGTGATTTTCGGCATGATTCCAATACTTTCCCTATACATTACCATGTATTGCAGGGAAAGTAAAAATGAAATACGCTGTGACGCCTTGACTTCAGAGAAAGTATTCCGTATGCTCCTATAAAAATATATGGAGCTTTATTCCCCATTCTTCATGAAACCTAAGGCTATAATGAAACCCGTTCACTCCCCCCCCCCCAGTTGTGACGTCAGGAAGCTGGAACTTGTCCCGATCACTTTCTCCGATAGCGGTCGAAACTAAAATGCACAATTTTATGCACTATCTTAAAAATTAATTGAAAATTCAGAAATGGAGCAATAAAGAAATATTATGATGCAAAAATATCACTTCATATTAATGTCAAAAATTAGAATTGTGTGAATCTTCAATTAACTGATGCGCAAAAGTAGAAATGATACTGTATAAATTGCAGACATTTCGATGAAATTTATATATATATATATATTTTTTTTAATATGAAGGAATTGTCTTACGGATTTTCTTAGCTCGTTGGAAAGATCTTTTTAAGAATATTAATTACAAGAGCTAAGAGCGAAGGATTTTAAAATCAATTAAGGATCAAGAAATTCAGTTTGGAGTCAAGAAATTCAGTCTGGACTGGTGGAAATACCGGCTTTTCCCTCCTGTGGAAATTAAGAGGGGATAGAAAAAAAGGAGATTTTTGTAAATAGGAATTATTGGAGAAATGAACTGCTTCATCACAACAATAGGAGAAAATCTGATGTGGGCAGCACATGACTTTCCCTACAGATTTATATTCATTTTTCTTCTATTTCTTTCATAATTCATTAAATTGAGTTTAATTGCACAAAATAACACGCATAATTATTTGAAATTGCACTGAATTTGCAGTTTTAATTCCATTTTCGTTTTCATTTGGTCACTGGCTATATTTTCAAAGGTGGGGGTAGAAAATATGAGAAAAACTAAAATATCTCAAGAAAGGCTAATCCTAGAATAATGTGGTTGGTCTTTGTTTTTTCATCGCCAAAAATTACGCATAAAACAAGCATTCAATTGATACATTTGAGCATACGTAGTTTTTAATTTTAGATTTTGGCGGTTTTTGCGGTCCATTTCACAAAATAAAGAAGGTACTTTTTTCCGAATCATACAAAAATCTGATCAGCACCAGGGTAACACACTCAAATGACTTATCTACAAAATTTTGTAAAATTTGGTTAATTAGCTTTGTAATTTTTTTTTTTTTTTTTTTTGTAAATTTGGCCATGTTAAAACCGTTGCCTTAGAGGATCGTATAACAGTAAATGCTGATTGGTATACAGCAATTTGTTTGTCAGAAGCAGTTGCTCAAATCAGAAAAAATAATGCGAAACGTCGCATCATTCTTCAACATGACAATATAAGCTAACACACTGCATTTCAGACTATCATTCGAAGCAAGAAAAAATTAATTTGCTGAGTCATTACCCTTATTCCCTGATTTAGCAGCTAATGATTT
Source organism: Amaurobius ferox (assembly GCA_951213105.1). Lineage (NCBI taxonomy): Eukaryota > Metazoa > Arthropoda > Arachnida > Araneae > Amaurobiidae > Amaurobius > Amaurobius ferox. The sequence continues at coordinate 57,140,651 of OX578133.1, forward strand.
TTCTTGTTCACAACAATCAAAACTAAAATGTGTTATCAATGATTTAACTGCCCAGAAGAAGCAGTTGAAGGTTATAAAGCACATGTTTCTGCTATATCAACTTCTGAATAGCATAACTGTTTTGAAAATTGGTTTATTCAAATCAAAATATGCATTGAAGCTAAAGGCGAATATTTTGAAAAGCAATAAAAAGATTTATTTCCATACAAAAATATTTTGCGTATTATTTTCTAAAAACCTAAATACTAGTCTAAGTACAAAGGATATTTAAAATTAACTCGTTAAGCATCTTCTAAATCGTTACAATACTTAAAGAATTTATTTCTTCAAGTAAAGTAAAAACTTGCATTAAAGCACTCAGACCGTATCAGTCTTTTATTTTACCTTTCCGGGATTCTATATGCATTGGTTACCGACACATGAATTTTCAAGAGATTGTATTTAAAGCACGTACAGCACAAATGCTTTCCATCGATTGAATGGGGAGAAGAACACAGAGATTGAAAGTTATTCCAAGAATGTTTTACGTAACACATGATCGCAAAAATGTGGATAGAAAAATCCGTAGCAGATTAAATCTCATTCAAAAACAGAAAAACTTGTGTATACTGTTTTAAAATGAAAACAGGTTCGAACGATTTGGAGTGCGATTACGCTGAGACTTGTTCCACAGAGGCTACTTAGATGTTATTTAAACAAAATATTTATGAAAGAACTTTATTATGGCGGCGAATTGTGTTCTTCCTTTTTGACGGAACTGTTGTGCATTACTATTCTGTTTCGCATACTTCTTTCGTACAGTCATACGAATTCTCGGAAAAACTTAAAGTGACACTCTAGAACCGGAAATGGAAATCTTAAGCCAAGCCAAGACGCTTCGTTACGGGCTTCCATGGGACCGAAGGTCCCTCACGCCCACATCGAAAATAACAATGTCCACTGTTAGTGTTTTTGTGCTGTTGGAGAAAAATAGCAATATGCACGCTTCAAGTTTATGGGTGCTTTGATGAGTCCAGTGGCGACGGATGTTCAAGTAGTCGCCTGCATCTTGGAGTGGCTGTCTCTTGAATGACTGAGTGCTGAGCTGCTGTGGCTGCAAGAGAAGGGGAGGGCGGGGCCAGGGGCTGGTGACCAATAGAAAATGCTCGCTGACGATTTCTAAGTATAGTAAGTTTTTACAATTTAAATTTAGTGCAGAAATTAAATTCAAGATATGCTTAATATAAGAAGTCCGTATAGATAATTTGTAACTTAGTTTATAATTTAGTAATACTTAAAGTTAGAGGTTAAGTTGCAAAAAGTACAGTTTATGATTATTACAATTAACAATATTTACAATATTTACAATTCCGTCGCTCGTTGTGAAAAAAGAAGGCCGTTTTCAGGCACACAATACATTAAATTTACAGTTATATATATATAAACATTAATTTAGTACAATTTAAATTTATTTACAAGTCAAGTCAGAGCTGTCTCTGAATTTCAAAGTGACCGGGCTGGCATCAAAGGCGCGGACAATGCAAGATCAAAGGGATTGAGGGTACGCCGGGGAGGACGAATCAGAGCGCTCCATTTCACTCAGGGTCTGCCGAGGCAGCTCCAGAGTGGAAAAGTGCGAACTTCAACGTCTGCCGGCGTACAAGGTTAGGAAACGCCTGCCTGGGGCGCAGAATATCTGGGGCGCTTCCACGGTGGCACCGCAGGCCCGGTGAGAAGGTGTCTAGGCCTTCTTTTCCCAAGGTAGGAAGTCGTGGAAGTGTCATAGCTACTATCGACACCTCTCAGGCAGGGTTTGCTACTATTCTTCCTGAAGAATTTTTGAGAAGTGGTCCGAATGTGCCCAGCAACGTGTGGGACTTTAAGGTCGTGATGAATCACCTCGTTCTGGACAAACCAGGGCGCATTAACAATACAGCGCAAGACTTTATTTTGAAACACTTGCAATTTCTCTATGTGCGTTTTTGCAGCCGAACCCCAGACAGGACAAGCATACAAAAACGCAGGTGCGATGATTTGTTTGTAGATGAGCAGTTTATTATAAAGGGACAAGTGAGACTTTCTACCGAGAAGTGGGAGGAGGGCTACAAAGGTTTTATTAGCAGTTGCAATTTTATTTGTGATATGCTCAGAGAAAAGTAATTTGGAGTCCAAAGTGACTCCCAAATACTTTGCAGACTGTGAAAAGGGGATCGGATCGTTGAAAATTTTAAGGGAAAAGTTACTGATGCTAAGTTCTCGGTAGTTCGGTCGAAAAATGACTACTGCACTCTTGGTCGGATTAATTTTGATTCTCCAGTTCACGAGCCAGTGCTCAAGACTATTCTTTATGTATCTTTGGAGTGTGTTAATAGTGTGATGTGGCTTGGAGCTTCTAGACATCAGGGCTGTGTCATCGGCAAAGATGGCCAGCCTAATATAAGGGTTTTTGGGTATATCGTTGATATATAAGTTAAATAGAAGTGGGCTTAAATTTCCGCCCTGAGGTACCCCGGCTCTGATTGGCCGAAGGGAAGAGTAAGAATGTTCAACTCGTACGCGGAAAGAACGTTTAGCAAGATACGAGTTGATGAGAACCAAAAGTTGCGTCGAAATACCAAGTCGGACCAGCTTGGTGATCAGACCCGGAATAAAGGCTTTATCAAAAGCTTTACTGATGTCAAAAAATACTATGCTGGTGTACTGTTTGTTGGTAGAGTTTTTGTGAATAGTTTCAACTACACGCATGAGTTGGGAATGCGTGGAAAAATCAGATCGAAAGCCGTGCTGTTCAGGAATTAAAATGTCTTTCGATCTGCAGAAACTAGTCAAACGTCTAAGCAACACTAACTCAAAAATTTTGGAAAGGCTAGATAGAAGGCTGATGGGTCTGTAGCTATCAGCAGAATTTGGATTTTGACCATTTTTGAAGAGAGGGATGACGTCAGCAGTCTTCCAACTCTGGGGAAAGTATCGAAGTTCCAACATATGATTAAGGAGCACGGTGAGCCAGCACTCATAAAAAACAGGGAGATTTTTCAGCATTCTGTTGCTGATTTTATCAGAGCCAGGTGATTTCTTTACTTTGAAGCTCCGTATGATGTTGTGTACTTCAGCCAAGTGTATGGACTCAAGGTCGTTTGGTGTTTGTACGTTTAGAGCATTCTGATTGGTCTGTTGGTAATCGTGTAAAGTGCTTGTGTAAATATGGCTGAAGTTTGGGTCTTCGTGTGGAGTGAATTGGAGTTCCAAGCTATCTGCAATAGCATTAGCTTTTTCCTCCGCAGTCTGGGCGAGAGAATGTAAGCCATTAATGGGCGGAATTGAAGTTTTCGTGGTTCTCATGTTTTTTGCTGTTCGCCAGAGACTGTGATTCGTGGGTGTAAGTCCCTCAAGGTGAGTACGCCAGCGTTGCTGGGTGTGAGTTCGAATCATAGACTTGACCTCGCTATGAAGGTGGCGGAGTTGCGCTTGCAAAGGGGGATACCTACTGCGCTGCCAATCTCTCCGCACACGGTTACGCTGCCTAATTTTGACTTTAATTTCACTCGGGAGCGAGTGATAGTTCACACGTGAACGATTTGGTTTCGAGGCTGCAGCATATGCCTCTAGCAGTAATCGATTAAAATCTTGGACGCTATTTTCAATATCGTCCGTGCTGGTAATTTTGAGAGGGGGGGCAGTACTTTTAGTATTAAGAAGGTGACGAAAATCGTCCCAATTTGTATATAGCTCCACCGGGTGGTCTAAAATGATATTATCAATATTAAGGGTAAGTATTACAGGAAGGTGATCAGACGTCAATTTATTATCGACACTGATCGTATGACTGAATGGAATATTTCTGAAAAGAGCCAAATCAATTATGGTTGGGGTCCTTCCTGTAAAGAAGTGAGTGGGAGTGGGCGGAGCTATGATCCTGAAGTTGGCGCACTGGGCCAATAGTTTTAGATCTCTGCCTTTTCCATTCGAAGCTATGTCCCAGGAAACATGGCGAGAATTTAGGTCACCAGCGATGATAATATTACTGCTAAGTCCTAAAAGTGCTTCAAGCTCCGAAGAAGGTAATCTAGTATTATTATCAGGAGGGATGTACACTGAAGCAAGTGCAATCGGGACCAAATTTGGAATAGTGACTTGAATAGCTGTGGCCTCAAGCTTCGTGAAGGCCGGGACACTTAACCTATGATGAGGAATGTTGTTTTTAACATAGAGTGCAGTGCCGCCGTTGACACCACCCCTCACCGCCGCCCCAGCTCTCATTCTATATGAGAAATAACCTGTATAATTACAGATTCCTGGGGAGGCGGGGGGGGTGAGGTGGGTCTCATTCACCATGAAAATATCGAAGTTTTCATCTACAACATAATCACGCATCTCGTCGAGCCTGGAACGCACTCCATTGGCGTTCCAAAAGCCGACTTTGAGAGACTGCAAGGTATGGGATGCCGAAAGAGAGAACATGGCGACAGCCAGAAAGGACGGTGGGGGGGGGGGACTTATCTAGCCAGAGCATTATAGCTCCGGTAGAGAGTCCATACTAAATCAATTTGCGTGGTCGCCTCACGCAGCGCAGGAAGGGCACGCTCGAAAGCGGCCAGTAATAAATCCTTGTCATGAGTAGATCTCATGGCAAGGAGAGTTAATAGGAAGTCGGTGTAGTTGATAGGATTACTATCAACTGGAGTTTTTGAATTTGGATTTGCGACTTCTGGGACCGACTGAGCCTCAGCAATTTGTCCGGAGTTTTTGGTAGGAGGGTTAATTAATTCCTGTGGAGTGCCAGAAGCGATGGCGGAAAAGCTTACGTTGGGCTTGATGCCAGCGGGCCGGTAAGGACGGTTGAAGTTCCCAGGGTTTGTACCTGGGGGGGGGGGCGAGAGTTAATTTTAACTTTATTCTGGGGAGCCCTATTGCTCTTGGTCAGGGACGAGTTGCCCGGATTTTTCGGGCAACCGCGCCAGTTGGCTGCATGCTGTCCGCTGCAGTTGCAGCAGTACAGGAATTCTGCTTTGCAGTCTTTGGCGGCATGTGGGCCGGCGCACTTGACGCACCGCTTCGGCAAGTTGCATGCTAAACTGCTATGGAAATATCCATTGCATGAATAGCATTGGCTTGCGAAGCCTTTGCGCCCAGCGTACGGCTCCAGTCTCACTTCCGTGCCCAAGAGCATGTGGATTTCGTAAAGATCTTCCGGGTTAGTCCCGGGTGCTAACTGGAGGTAGTAGAGAGGGAGGGGCTCTCTGGTCCCTCTCTTATTCATTCTAAAATTATTAATGACTGTGAAGCCCATTGCTTCCATAGATTTAGTAATAAGATTAATGTCCGTCACCACGGGAAGCCCTCTGATGACGACCTTAATAGGAAGGTCTTCTTTTAGAGAATAGGTTTTAAACTGGACACCAGTTCTCTTTAAGTAGTTGGTGCAGTTCCTAAACTCGTCATCGCTTTTGACGTGCACCTTAAAAAATTGTCGGTCAAGGACCGGAACAATTTTAGGTGCAAACCTTTTCAGGTTAAACAGAATCGATGGCCACTCTGGTTGAGAGGCACTGATCAAAAGCGGAGGCGTGGTGGGAGGCGCGGGGGTCGGCAAGTTTGCCGAAGTGCCGTCCTTACCGAGTCCGGTCAATGGAGCATTTCTATTGGCCGGCTCTGAATCTGCTGAAGTTCCAGCATTCCTGGAAGGCGACGACTTTGAGTCGCAGTAGGTCCTCGGTCTCCTACGGATTATCAGGAAAGCTCCCAGGTACTTAAGAAACTCGGTAATTAGGAATGACTTCAAAATAAAAACTGTTAGAGCCCAAATTAAAAAGCTAGCGCTTAAATTTTACAGAAATTTGCCATCCGTCCCAAACGAACTGTTATTCAATCTGCATGACTATGATCATCGCAAGGCCAAATCTCGTAAGAGACCCCGCGCTGTTCTAAACATCGATAATCGGAATTAAAAGATCCCACCTCAAACATCTGATTTTTAAATAAAACTCGCGACTTTTATTTTATAAAAAAAATATTCTAAACTCTAAACTGCCAAAACGCTAGGTAACCCTTAGATCTGCATCAACCCCCCAAACTGCTTAAACTCTAAATGTGCAACAAACTGCCACACTAGGAGCTAGGACAAATAATAAAAAGTAGTAAATAAAAACCTCGAACCTCCAATTAGGGTCACTGAATTAATGTCACAGTTTGACGATAAGAACCACATATTGAAACTGGAGATTAAAGGCGCTTCGCGCCTGGTGCTCTGTCTTGTACGACACTACTACAAGGTCCTCGGTCGAATGCTTTTTAGTTGGAGGAATTATAATACAATCGTTATCGTTCTGCGTAATGTCCATTATTGCTTCACAATCAACGTTCACATTCCCAACACTATCGTTGCTAACATGCCCAGGCGTTACCTGGGCTTCGCTGTATGTCGCGGGAGCGCTCATACTGTGCGTCCTACACTCTCGGAGTCCAAGCTCCGAATCCTGGAAATCTTAATGAACCCACACCCCTTCAGGAATTCTATGCTGAATCTATACTAGTCATCATCTTCTACGCTCTATCTAAAACCAAACCTGAGAAATAGATGTTTCAAGTAAAATATTTGAACCGGAAGTGGAAAAAAAAAACTATAAGTGAAAATTTCTAGTAAACCACCCTACCTTCTTCAGAATTTGATGCCTATATCAGTTATTAAGTAAGCTCTAGATGCAGCCAATCTTGAGAAATAGGTGTTTGAAGAAAATTGAACATTTCTGAACCGAAAGTAGATAAAAAGTAGTAGAATAAAATAGCAGTAGTAGGGAGTAGATAAATTAGTACATCTACGCATTCTAATGAAAAAAAATTGCTTTTTTATTATTCTATTTTATAATTTTCTGTTAATTTTCAACCAAAAGCATAAAAATTGAAACTTCCGATTCCATTTTTTTTCCGGTTGGCCTCGCAAACTGAACGTTGCTATGGGGAGCAGTGGATAATTGTGTGCATGTGTAGCAAATTTTTGCGCGCGACTACACATGCGTTGTAATTATAAAGGATTTCGATTGAAACGAAGGGAATGATTTTGATTCAAAACGGGTGATTTGGAAATTGAGTGGTGTTTCTGTATCTGTATTATTTACGTACCGGCGCTTATTTAGGACCTGAGGAAAGCCGGGTAATTTATTCTAATATATATTAAAATGTTTGAATAAAACAAATCTTTATATAATTTTTATTTATTTTATTTATAAAGCACTAATGTATAGGCTGCGAGAAAATTGTAGGTCGTCAAAGTGGCACGCAGAATTATTGACCAATATTTGTTATTGACCAAGCCTGAGCTATAGGAATTCGATAGAGCCTAGGTGACTATGAAAATTCTTGATCAATTACTTAGATTCGACCCAAATTTGTCAAGCTTCCGACATTTTACCAAATTTGTCACAAACGTCGCCATCCGACCCGGACCTCACTATAATAGTGTTACGACGTATCCTCTAGAATCGTGGGTGTACACGTAGGATACAAGAACGAGTCCAAGTTTATCGATAACTAACGTTTATTCACAAGCACAATGCAAACAGGAGCAATACATAGTCAAACAGCACTTAAATGCTCCACTAATTTCACAAAATAACTGATAATCTCAAAACATTGACAAAAGTAATTTCACAAAACAGCAGCTAGGGCGCGGTAGCCCAGTGGTTAGCGCGCGGGAATTGCACTCGGTAGGCCGGGGTTCGATTTCCGCCACTGCCAAAACTGCCACCGTGTTCACGCGGAGTGCGATCACGTCAAACATGTGGGTCCGTAAGTCCTTCCGAGATGTTAGTTGTAGGGGAAGGAGGGTACGATCCCTGTGAATGCCTCCCCCACTGGGTTCCGGTCTAAATTGGGTGGCACTTCCCGGCCGTCCAAACAGGTATCTTACACCTTTTTGGTAGGTCGGACGGTCTGGGTTTCAACAACAACAACAACAAAACAGCAGCTACTATTCTCGAAACATTGACAAAATTCATAGTCCAGTGTAGCTCATATCTTGTCAACTGAACTGCAACGGAGTGATTATTCCTTTTTATAGGCTCTCTCTGTAGAAACCCTTGGAATTATCTAATATCTCGTAGACTATTGGTTATTTCGCGATCTTCCTCGAATATTCCGGAAGTCGCCAAATAACGCCAAACTGGTGATAAATCGCTAAATCTGACAACCGTCCTCCTAAGTTTCGCAAGTAGCGTCGAGTCCTAGAATAACCGTACCCAAGGTAAATGGAAGTAAGAGGTAATGGAAGAAGAAAAATATGGACGAAAAATTTTAAAAGTTCTTCAGGAATTTTAACCCAAAAAGTGGAAATGATGAAAGAACAGGGCAAGACACTAATAGAAATTCAGAAATTTACGGGAAATATACTTTTCCAAATTAAAGGTCTTAGACAATTTTATAACCATCCTCTTACTGCTGATTTCAAATCTCGACTTAAAACATTACTGCTTGGTTCTAAGCTTCCTATGCCAATAGATACAAATGTGGAAAATGACCAAGACCAAACCTAACTGCGACTTTATTTTTCAAATTAGAAGGAAAAAAACGATGCATTCAGCATCACTGCAGATATTAAAACATGAACATGACATTCAGTTCAGTCCTGATGTAAATGAAAAAGAAGCCTTGCGTTTTTCTGTAGGATATTTGGCATACAGTCACAAGAAAGCGCAGTTAGGAACTTATTCATATCTAGTGAAATCAACACCCGAAAATGACAAGAAATGGATTGAATCTTTATCAAGAGATCGTTTCACATGATACCTAGGTAGAAACAGTCACCAAATTAGAAGACATTTTTTTTAAAACTCCACGGAAATTTTATTCCTAATTCAAAATATATTTTAGAGAACCCCCAATTTAAAATAAAAGAACAATTTCCTGAAATAGCTCCTGATGTCATAAGAACATATACCAGAACCTTCTTTCGAATACGGCACATAAATGAACAGATGAATAGAAACTCTATGAATAGAAAAGCTGAATGAATGAATATTTAGTCATTCACGTGAAGAAAAGAAAAATAAGCAATGGAGAGAGAGCTTTAAATTTTAAGGTTTACCCATGACCTAGTTTCAGTGCCTTGGTCGTGAGTTCAAGCCTCCGTGCCAAAGGTATATTGACGAAATAAGCAATGGAGAGAGAGCTTTAAATTTTAAGGTTTACCCAAGACCTAGTTTCAGTGCCTTGGTCGTGAGTTCAAGCCTCCGTACCAAAGGTATATTGAAGGGCTGAGCGTGTTAGTTTTCATGGTTTTACTAATATGTAACATAAATGTGATGCAGTGTTCCCTTAAAAAGTCCTCCATGAAGGCAATCATCCTTTATAGAATGGCCTTTTTTAAAATTACTCTTCCCTCCCTTAGAGGAACATCCGTAACCCAGCCATTCGATTACTGACCTTTGTAACACCAGAATTAGCTGAAAGATCGTAATATCAGACCTAGTAAAGTCACTAAAGACGTGTTGGGAGTTATCCCCCCCCCCCCCCCCCCCCCCAGGAACCTATCGAAACCCAAGGTATTTAGAAAGATCGAAACCTATTGATATTAGGTTTTCTTTGTTTTTCAAACATATAGCGTAAATAAGACACAATTTTCGTAGATGTTCCTTTATGAAAAACATTTTCAAAATCTGATCACAACTGGACTTATTAAATCAATTTCTTTTCCTATCCCTTTACTTTTTTAATTTTTAATTTTTTTTTTTATCATGAAGTATCCATATTCAAAAATTGTCTATTGTTATATGAAATTCAATGCTCATTTAATTTCTTGAATAATTCATTTTTTTCCCATAATAAAATAATAATAGTAATACCTAATTAAAGAAAACCCATGCACTACTATTTTTGTATCGTACAAAATATGATTTCTACATTTGTTCGAATTCGGATGAGAAGTCTTTAAATAATTGGATTTCGTACACATATCAATTACGAAATTACCAACTTTCAATTCACATATCATTATGGAAACAAAAAACGAAATATATTAATACTTGCATTTTTCTTCCTGAAATTTTTAAGATCATCACATTTTTATTTATTTCTATAATTCTGAAAACCATTTTTGAATTACATTCAGTAAGTCATTCACTGTCTTCTCATTTATTTTATCATGTCGAAGTCTACAAGTCTTATATTTTAAAGCAGTTCGATAAAAATGGACAGGTTTCGTTGGCTTATCATTCTAGTCTCAGATATTGCTTGTATTTTAGCTAAATCCTCCGGCATTTTACTATGCACCTATTAAAGTAAAGCTAATAACAATTTTAAAATGCAGAAAATATTTTAACATAGTTTAAACAGCTCAATTGCTACTGTCATCGTTAAAGATGCTTAAAAACATCCTTCACAATACAGGCCTAAATAAAATTTACCATAACTAGTTTTATTTAATATTATGCTTTTATATAGGAATAATGAAATATAATCTATCATTTTACTCAGTAGAGATTTCAATATACTATATGATGCACCTTTAAATTAAGATAATTGCTGCAATATTCAATGCATTTCTGATGACTGCTACGGACTACGGACCTGTCTTTGGGACCTAAGGCTCCTCTATATACGAGCTGACTCATCAAGCATATTGAAGCCTACCATAGCTTGATGCGCAATCCATTATAGTCCGGCTCCCATGAGTTGGCAGATGACCTTGGATGAGTCCATTTCGTTATAGGGAAGAAGGCTGGCAAAACAGACGATCTGTGCACTACAGTGAAAGGGTTGCCAAACGCAGAAACCTGTTTGGCGATCGCATTTGCTGCGCGTATTTCGCCAATTGTTTGGAATTTGGAATAGTTGGAACGTTTTACCACAAACTAATCTGTGCGTTTTACTAGCATTACGCTTGCAAGGATAATGGTTAGATAATATATTTAAAATTAATTAAATTACTGAAATTTATTTTAGAATTAACAAATATTAATATTTTATGAAATATGTAACTGTGTAAAATGTGATTCATAGAACTTACTAAAATGGTTTTCAATGGCAGCAAAAGTATTTGGATTGAAGCGTTTTCTTTGTATTTTATAGAAATTAAACAGCGTTATATATAAAGTAAAATATATAATGATAAAAATATAAAGATGTGTGTATGGCAAAGTATTTTTTTCCCTTTTATAGATGGATCGATGGTCTTTCCTAAAGAAAATGTCTTACTACACAAGCGAGCAACCCATAAACTGCGCGGGGGGGGGGGGGGGGGGGGGAATCTCAGCCAACAAATTTTTGGAACTTTGAAACACAGCTTTTCAGTAATTTTGCAACGTTTCCCGGAAAAAAAATTGAATTAAAACTGCAATTTCAGTGTAATTTCAAATAATTGTTCGTGCTAGTTTGTGCATATAAACTCAAATTAATGAATTATAAAAGAAATTAAGAAAATAAATATGAATCTGTAGGGAAGGCATGTGCTGTCCACATCAGATTTTTCCTTTTAGGAGATGAATCATTCATTCATACGTACGAAACGCATTGTGCATTTCTCCTAAATAAAATAGTTTAAGTTACAAGAAAAGTATTACAACCGAACTCTTCAATTTTAACAAAACATTTACGACCATTATTGTTTTATTATAATATAATTTCTATCATTATGAAGAAAACATTTCCACCACATCCCAACAGTAACACTGAATGTACTTATACATATAAAGCTCTTTATCGTTCTGCATAAATCATTTTCGTACTGCACAAATTGTGCATTATTAATTCGCACTAAAGGCGCCAATTCTGGAAACCCGTTCTTCCTAGTACGTTTCTACCTGTCATTGAATTTAACTAATGGATTCGTCCAAAATCACGTGACCCAAATGCCTTCTCGTTGGAGTCGCATTAGCTCTATTCGTATTTTCACTTTAGGAAGTGTGATTGAAATAATTAAAGGTGGTTGTTCTGCACCGAACTGCTCTAATCATTCTAGAAAGGGTTTTAGGTTATTTCGCTTTCCTAGAAACGAAGAAAGAAGAAAACAATGGCTAATAAATAATGGGATAGCCGGTACTGGAGCATACTTGTGTGTACGAGCTAAGTTCTACAATATTCAAATTGAAACATCTTTCTTTATATAAAATATTTATTTTAAACACTTATTTTATAATTTCTGTAACTGTGGTATGGAACCCTATGGGCTTCAATATGCTTGATAAGTCAGGCTGTAGTAGAGGAGCTCTATTGGGACCAGTGACGTCAGTCGCGAAGGGAGGGGAGAATTCCAGCTGTTCGCGTATAATCAATCTTTGGCCAACCTTTCCTTTTCAATAGACCTTGGACCGTACCGGTGTCTTCTGGAGAAAACACCTCGATGGCGCCGTTGGGTCTGTGAAAGAGACGAAAGACAAGACGCCAATGAAGGAATATTACATGTCCGTAACAATAACAATTAGTTTTTTAATATGTTGAAAACTGGGGAAGGGAATCAAATAAAAGCCGCTAAAACCAGGAATCTTTCCTCGATTTTATATGCGTAAGTATGTTCAATAAAAAAACCTTACAGGATATTTAGTTAAGGCAATATTTTGACAACGAAAAAGTTATATATGTATATCATAGAAAGCTACACAGGGTATTTTAAAAAGACTGCATGACTAAATATCTCTTGAACGATTGATTGTAGACTCATAATTCAAATTTAAGAAATGCTTTAACTATAGTAGACTTTTATCCCATGCAAATTTTGATCATGGGATGCATTTTAGTAAAAAAATACAAAATGCAACTTTTTATATGAGCCCCTTAGAAAAAAAGTAACTGAAGTGCGGCTCCATTCGACTTTCTCATATAAGAATCTATTTTTAAATAGCTTGTGTGTGTGTGTGTTTTGTAAATTTTACAAGACTAGGGGGCTCCGCCCCCTGCTCACCAACTCCCGTAACTCACTTCGCGAGTCGGGAGGCTTCGCTTCCTACTGGCTGACGCTCGCTTCTTTAGTGCCGCATGAGGAATAATACGTCCGTTGGGGACCTCCCTTGTAAACTAACATTCGCTGGCCATGGAACGTGCTTCGCGAGCTTTTTCAATCCGGCCGGCGCACACGATCGCCTGCCTACGTGTCTGTATAAGAACTAAATTTTATAGATGCCGATGTTGGTTAGAATTAATTTCATATAAACATCTCAATTGTTCACAAATTAAATATCAAAGGATGTATCATCAAACTCCCAGTATTTTCAAGAAGTATTTTGGTATTACACTCTTGTTTAGTTCTCGAGAAAGAAATATGCCTTGCCCAAAGAAGTATTTGAATCACCGACTTCTTGATCATGCGTTAGCAATCTATTAAATGAGCAATCTTAAGTCTAAAAGAACCTTACGTTCTTCTCATCATAATTTAAGTAATAGGCTTTTGGATCTAGAAATAGCTCTACCAATATAAATATTTTTACTTACATCATGTTTTATGTACCACAGTCGTGTTTCGGCGTCTTTCAAGTGTGACTAATATAAATTAAAGTCCAAATTATTATAATGACAGAAATTTAACGAAAATAAGGCTATTGGGACACCTAGCTTAGGTGATTCAAAAGTAATAATTTTATATTGAAATAGGACTACATCTTCATATAATATCATCTTCATCAATTACAACATGATTAAAATGAAATAATATCACACGAAAAACTCAAAAAATGAAGGGGGGAGAGATGGGATTTAATTAAAGATGTTGTCAGGAGGGAGAGATGAAAAGGCAATAATTGTTACACATATTTTAATATTTTTTAATTCGCATGAGATAAAATAGCGAATATATATATATATATATATATATATCCCTATATATGAAATATTATAGTTTTATATTTTTCAGTTTTCCTCGGGACGAAAAACGGTTTTTTTAATTCTGGATATAAATTTCACAATATTTATTTAAAGCATTTTTCAAACGAATTAGTAGCAACCAAATCTCCGAAACTATTATAATGAAATGCAATTTTTCTATTTTATACCATAATATATTATAATCTTATTTATTTTCTAATACTTTATAGAAAAACATTTTTAAACAATTTCCAAATTTTATATGGATTAAACATGCAAGAACTTTACGAATACGTTTAGACGATTTAAGAATCATGGCTGTTTCAATATCTGAGCCCCTATTTATGAATTTAGACATAATTTTGTATTTTATTCTGAAATGTCATTTTATAAACAAAAAAATGCAAATAAAGTTAAATATTTTATTATTGCAAATATTACATTGTTTTATATTTAATGGTACGCATACAATATATTAAAATAAATTAGATGTAAAAATGATTCAGTCGTATTACGTCTCAAAGCAGAAATGGATACTGCTAACATAACTGTTAAAGATAAAGTTTATCTGGATAAAAGTGGAGAATTCTACATTTTAAGCAAGCATGTACACATTTTTTTTATATACTTTATAATTGTTTTTAAATGTATTATACATATTCTTCAATTTGTGAACTTGTAATCTATTTCATATCATATTTTATTTTCAATTGTTTTACAGTTCAATTTGTTTTACGAAATTGACTTCATTAACAAAATTATTCTTTAGTAATAAAATTGTTTGGTAATAAAAATATTCTAATCCTATTTCGTATTTTTCTTCATACATATTTTTTAAAATCTTATAACGTATAACACGTGTGGAAACCCCAGCCCGTCCGACTCATCCAGAGGACTTGAGCAACAATTTGGACGACCGGGAAGGAAAGTTAGCGGGTGCCAACTCCCAAGTATAACACGTGTCGAAAGCCCAGACCATCCGACTCGAAAAAGTATAACACGTGTAGAAAACCCAGATCACACGACCAACCCATAGGCTAAGTATAACACGTGTTGTTGTTGAGACCCAGACCGTCCGACCTACCAGAAAGGTGTAAGGTAACTGTATGGACGGCCGGGAAGTGCCACCCAATTTAGACCGGAACCCAGTGGGGGAGGCATCCACAGGGACCGTACCCTCCTTCCCCTACCACCAACCTCTCGGAAGGACTTACGGACCCACATGTTTAACGTGATCGTACTCCGCATGAACACGGCGGCATTTGTGGTAGCGTGCAAATCTAGCGCGCAAACCACGGGGATACCGCACCCGAGATGGCCAACAGCACGCGGTGTTCCGAGGTGGTCACCCACCATGTACTAACCGCGCCCGATGCTGCTTGACTTCGGTGATCTAACGAGAACCGGTGTTTTCAGCACGGTACGGCCGTTGGCCCCAAGTATAACACGTGTGTCGCAACTTTCCATTCATCTTCGACTTTAATAGAAGTTAAAAAAAAAAAAAAAACAGAAGGTACACTCCACAGTTTAGGCGATAAATCGCCAAATCATGACTGTTCTTTTCCTCCTCGACCTACTACACCTGCTCTGTGTTTGACCATGCTACTAGCATGGAGGAGATTGGACCACCCTCCCTCCATATATACTAACTCATTGGTTCCACCCTACATTCGCTGCTGCTCATTAATCGGAGTTCGTCGCAGGCGTGATGCATCAGTTGGGGCTTCGCCCCCTTATTAGCTGACGCTCACCTTAACTCGTTTCGCGAACAATTTTACCATGTTTCAGCCCTAAGCTCGCAGTCGAATTCATGCTCAACAGTAAAATTAATGGAGGGGTAAAAATTATTGAGCATGAATCCGACTGTTCCTTGCCGTTTTTAGACATTCTTATTTCTCATAATTCTTCTGGTTTTCAGCCTTCTGTTTTTCGTAAGCCCACTTTCACTAACAGTTGCATCCCTTCTAATTCTTTTCAGCCTATCTCGTCAAAAAAAGCCTTCTTTAATGCATATTTTAATCGCGCATTTAATAGTTGTTCTACTATCTCGTCTTTAAACAGTGAAATTGATTTCATCTTTAAACTTGGTCAGGATGCCGGTTACTCTTTTGAGTTTGTTTATAAAATATTTTCGAATATTCGCCGTGATTGTATTCAACCCAATTCTAAACGTATTCCCATTAATGATCGTTTGCCTTTTAAAGCCAGTTTTCCGTACCATCCAAATATATTTCGTCCTCTTATCAAATTTTGTACCGAGTTTAATTTTAGACCCGCGCACTCGACTGTTACCACTTTATTTAATCGTATTCGTACTGATAAATTCAGGGATAAAGATGACTTTAAAAGTCATGCAGGGGTATATGTTGTACTCCTTCTGTCCCCAGATAACGTTTATAAGTTTTATATAGGTAGCAGTAAACGTACGGTTGGTTTTCGATTGGCAGAACATGCTAGAGACGTTAAAAATGGTACGCAATCGACTGCTCTTGCCAAATTAGTGATTAATGATAATTTTCAACCCCTTTTAAAAAAATATTTACTTTTAGCTGTAATAATCCTCGGTCTATTCTACTCTACGAATCCCTTTTTATTTATCTATATCGCATTTCTATTTGTAATTTTGATCCGTCCATGTTTTAAGTTATGCTTGGCGACTCGTTCTCGATTCCATGCGAATCAAACCTTTACAAAGTTGCCTTTAATTTATAAAATTTAATTTTGTATATTGATGTTTAAACTGGCTTATGACAATATGTTTTCTTGATTTTGTAAATTTTGTAATTTTTAAATCTGGTGTATGGATGCATAAAATATTTTTTGTGGTAATGTCAATTTTAGGATATGCAAATTCAGCTTGCCGGTAGTAGATTGTATTTAAGCATGTTGGCAATTTTTCTTATTTTAACGCCACTGAGGAAGGGTATGATGATACCCGAAAGCGCTTTGGCTTTATTGTATGTACGTCTGAAGGATGTTTTTAATAAAATGACTTTTATGATCTATTGATTTGTCATTCTGTTATATAAGTTGATCGATTTGAGGATTTGACGTGTAGCCGCCATTAGTATAGATAAAGCATATGATTGTCAAAATTTCACAATGTCCCAAATGCAATAACTAACATTGTAGTTATATTTAGAAATAAAAATGTATACTTAATAGTTCAATAACTCAGTCCTCGGAGATTTTATAACGTTTCTGCCAGCAACCAATCAGAGGGAGGCTGGGAATCGGCTCGACCAATCAAATCTTCGAACGTAAAAAAGAAAAAAAAAATTCCCTTCAGAAGTGAATAAAAAATTGAATAACTCATTAACTAAATCGAAATTTAAAAATAGGGGGCTCCATCCTGCAAAAATTCAACGATGTAGGTACATGCCAACAAAAATTTCGAGTTCTTGCTATTGCTATAGTCTGTCCAGGACGCGAGTTCGCAGCTCAAATACTCTTCCTTTGATTTTGATATTAAATATTTCCTAAACTCAAATTTTAAATCGTTAAAAGGTCAGTACGTTTATCAGTACGTTCCCCTAATATTTCTCTACAAATGTAGCAAATTTCATATATTTATATGCTATAGACTTTGTGGTATGTGACAGAGAATCTTGAGGATGGCGAAATTTGTCAAACTGCAGCATTTTTTAATATAGAGAAAAATCTGATGTGGGCAAAATGGATGTTCCCTGCAGACTCATATTCACGTTCTCTTTATTTCTTCAATAATTCATCAAATTGAGTTTAATTGCACAAAATAACACCCATAATTACTTTAAACTACACTGAATTTACACTTTTAATTCAATTATCGTTTTCATTTGGCAATTCGAGTTATTTTTAAAGGTGGAGTGGTGAACATGCGGAGAAACTAAAATATCTCGAGAGCGGCTAGTCCTAGAGTAATGGAGTTGGTCTTATTCTTTTCATCGTCAAATATTACGTATAAAACAAGCATTTAATTGATATATTCGAGCATACGTAGTCTTTTATTTTAAATTTTGACGATTTTTGCTCGCCATTTCACAAAAAGAACAGGTTCTTTTTTTCCGAATCGTACCAAAATATAATCAATTGCAGAGTATCCCCCAACTGACTTATCTACCAAAGTTTGTGCAATTTGGTCTATTAGTCTTTCAGCTAGAGTGGATACAGTCAATTTTTGCAGGCCATTTCATAAAAAAGGCGGCAAGTTCTTTTATCCCGAATCATACCAAAATCTAATCAGCCCCAGGATCACCGACACGAAACTTACCTACCGAATTTTATGAAATTGGGTCAATTAGTTTTTCAGTTATAGTGGATGCATACATTGTACAGACAGACACACAGACAAACGGCACGCAAAAAACAGTTATTTCGTGTTCTAAAGGTCCCAAAATGTAGATCGGTCAAAAACTCGAATTACGATTTTCGGCATGATTCCAATACTTTCCCTATACATTACCATATATTGCAGGGAAAGTAAAAAAATTGAAAAATCTGTATCGTTAGTCCAAATGATTACAATTATAGCATGTTGTCATTCATTTTAAAGGACTTGAAAAAATATTTTGATTGATGTGGCAAATTATATAACTAACAGGAAATGAACAAAGAAAAGAATATTCAAAAATAGAAATCTAAGTACTAATAGATCTAATCTTGAATTTGAAAGAGTATTTCAAAGCGCAGTTTGAATATGCTTCAACCAAATTTGTAAGTAATCCATAATTGGAGTATAAGAGCGAAATCCTTATTATATACAAAGATTTAAAATTCCTTATTATATACAAAGTTTGGCAGTATCCCCCGGGAGGTAAATCCCCCCCCCCCCCCGTGAAGAGATAATGATGGCACAAACAAAATCATTGTATCGAGGCTATTTTTCACTACAATGATTGAAACTATTAAGTTTCGTGATCATTGAGCAATAAATAACCCCTTGTATGCATGATTGTGCCAAATTATTGTCGTATGCTGCCATGTTAGGAAAATATAGAATTTCGAAGTTTCCGCTCGGATTTCAAAAAATTCTATCTAGTTCTAGATTTTTAACAAGCATAGCCAAATATAAAATTTCATCAAAATTAATTAATATCTGTAACAACTATAGTGCACACAAGAAATCGGTCACAGACAAAAGGACGGATGTCACGCTAAAAATAGTCAAAACGTGTTCAAGAGGTCCTAAAATATAGGTCATCAAAATCTCGAAATCGAAAATTTTCGCGAAAACAATACTTTCTCTATACTATATTATGAGAAAGTAAAAATGCAAATATTATAAACAAATTTTCTCCAGCCCAGTTAGTCAAACAAAAAAAATTGTCAAACGATCAAAATTACCTGAGATAGCTTTAATTAATGTTTTCAATGGATAATTGGGGTTGATAAAAATAAGTACTCGTGGAAATGTTTTCGAATGGAAATTTAATCGGGTAAGACTGGCTTAAATTCTATTAGTTTGACGGCCAATTTTGCATATTAGAGTGCCGAGTTATTTATTATTATTTTTTTTTTTTTTTTCAAAAAATTTAAGTGAATAAGGAGAAATTTACTGATTGAAACTTTATTTGTAGAGGGCCGGTATAAAAAGTGAAATTTTGTACTTTTTCACTAAGACAAGTCACGTGATCAAAACTGTCATAATCGTGGTCTATCTTATTTGAGCATTTATTAAATTGGAACCATGGGTCTGCGATTAATCATTCAAGAGGTATTTAGTCGTGCAATTTACAATAGACAACACTTTTACTTCCCCTGCAATACATGGTAATGTGTAGGGAAAGTATTGAAATCATGTCGAAAATCGCAACTAGAGTTTTCGACGGATCTACACGTTTCGAGACCTCTAGAATACGAAAAAACTACTATTTATAGCGTGACGTCTGTGTGTGTGTGTCTGTGCAATGAATGTATCCACTCTAACTCAAAAACTAATGGACCGAATTTCATAAAATTTGGTAGGTAAGTCACTTGGATGTGACCCTGGTGCTGATTAGTTTTTAGTACGATTCGTAAAAACAGAACCCGCCTTTTTGCGAAATGGCCTGTAAAAATTTCATTTATCCGCTCTAGCTAAAATACTAATTGATCAAATTTTACAAAATTTGGTAAATAAGTTACTTGTTGGATACTCTGGTACTGATTAGAATTTGGCACGATTCGGAAAAGAAAAACTCGCCTTTTTTTTACGAAATGGCCCGCAAAAATTTTATGTATCCACTCTAGCTAAAATACTAATTGACCAATTTTCACAAAATTTGGTAGATAAGTTACTTGTGGGATACTCTGGTGCTGATTAGACTCTGGTACGATTCGGAAAAAAACAACCTGCTTTTTTTTACAAAATGGCCCGCCAAAATCTAAGAAAAAAGACTAAGTAGTGTATGCTCAAATGTATCAATTAAATTCTTATTTTATACACAATTTTTGAAGAGGAAAATAATATAACACACTCCATTATACTTTAGGACTAACCGTTCTCAAGATATTTCAGATTTCTTACATTTTTGTTACCCCGATTTCGGAAAAATGTCCAATTAACAAATAAAAACAAAAATTGAATTAAAAATGCAAATTTGGTGTTATTTGGTTCAATTAAACTCAATCTAATGAATTATTAAAGAAATAAAGAAAATACAAATTCAGAAAATATGAATATGAGTCCGCAGGGAAAGTCATGCGCTGCCAACATCAGATTTTTTTATTTTATGCGAGTTTTTGATAAATTTATTTGAAAAATCTGCAATATCCCGAGAGCGGTTCATACTAACGTTCTAAAGTTTGTGCCATTTGTTTTGTAATCAAAATTTACATATAAAAATATTGTCATTTACGTAACAAAATTGAAGGTTTTGATTTTTTACAAAATTTCATTCGAAAATTAAGGAGCTGTCGAATATTCGATTGCGTTTAAAATCGATAGGATTCCAGTCGTAACAATATGCATGTGATTATTAACAAAATTTTATTTTTTATCTTTGTATATAATAAGGATTCCGCTCTTACACTCCAATTATGGGTTACTTACAAATTTGGTTGAAGCATATTCAAATTGCGCTTTGAAATACTCTTTCAAATTCAAGATTAGATCTATTACTTTGATTTATATTTTTGAATATTCTTTTCTTTGTTCATTTCCTGTTAGTTATATAATTTGCCACATTTTATAATTGGCCATTTTCGTTTTAATACAGTTTAAAAATGTCGGCTATTTTTATTTCGATAGCATCAAAGTCTGCAACAACTTTACTGGCCAATTTTGTCGAGTATTGCGCAGTTTCTTACTGGCCATTTTTGAAATGTTACTCACCAATTGGCCAGTGGCGAGTGCACTCTGCAGCTCTCCTATATGCGTAAGGAAAGTAAGAAAGTTGGCGAATTTAATAAACATCAGGAAAACTTCGCGGAAAACCCGGTCGTACTTAATATTTCCTTCAATTTCAAATTAGACATAACTTACTAATTACAATGTCCACAAAAGACAATTAAATTCAGTCAAATTTCAAACAATTCACTGTCTATTAAAAAAATATCTTGCTGGCATAAAAAATAAATGGTCTGAAATGAATAGAAGAGGAAATGTGAAGATAAAAAAAGGATGGTCGGTTTCAAGGACGACAGCCGTCAATTCCCTTAAATGTATAAAGAAGAATGATAATTTCTTAACGAACAGGAAAGGAAACCTTCAAATGCAATGAAAAATATAGAAACTCTTGACGTATTTTCACAGGCCTTGACGGCCTTGCACAAAAGTATTTTTCTAAATATTTAAGGAAATATAGCCGACAAAAAGCCTTAAATTATTTATCTTATACATTAGGAAATACTAGAGATGGGTTGTTTTATAGATGTCACTTCATAAAATTGTTCTGGATATTTAAACAAGAAAGATCAATCATTCATAAAGCACTGATTATGAAACACTTTCCAACTCAAATGCAATTTATTTAAACATCTCTAAAATGCGATACATTCAGCGCTGACATATTTTAAATTATCACACTACTACAATAATTTATTATATGTGAAAACTTAAATCTTCGTGCAAAAAAATAAACTTTATTCAAATGAAGTCATTGAAATATAAATCGTCTGGCTCTCTATGTAAAAGTGGTGAATATTTCATTCATACACATTTATTCCAGACTTAAATAATTTTGCGTGAAAAACATTTAGCAATTCTTATACAACTCGTCTTAGAATCACTTGTTTACATTCTGCATCCATTAAAATTAAGTTTCGTTGTAGAAATAATCAAAGTTTGATGATCATTTAAACTCATAAATATTGTAATTGCGTTGGCACAGAATATACATGCACAGAAAATACGCAAAAATAAAGCGGTTTTATGACAGATGTAACACTATAAATTTAAAGGAATTTTAAAATCACGATTTTGACACTGATAAAAAAGATGGATGCCATGTTTTATTTCGAAGTCGATCACGTGATCTCATATTATATGGGTGTAATTATTTTTATTTTTATTTCAAAAACTACCGAACATATTTTGCTGAAATTTTTTTTATATATTTTATGGGATAACTTGAATATTTTCTAAACTTTTTGAAGCAATTTCTAAATTTTAACTTTGCCTAAAATATGTTTAAAAAATTAGGTCCCATAGGGTTCAATGCATTTTATTTTTTCAACCCGGGTTCAATCCAAAACTAATTGGGTGATATTATTCATTTACATTCCCATATGTTCCACAGACCGTCTCAACAACATATTAAAATTTCATTTTGATAAAATAATTTTTACGCTAGTTATCTTGCGAACGAACGGACGGACGGACAGACAGACAGAATGAATGAACAAAGCCATAAACACTTTTCAATTATGCTGTAAAATGTTAAAAATGATTCTATGTGCTGCTGTGATAGCTTATAGTAGAAATCCGCAACCTGTTGCTTAATTTGGAGATCATCTTAGTCGTGACGTTGCGTTTCGAATATTGACGCATTCAATTCCAAAATTGTATTTAAGAATAGGGTATTTAAATCTCTATAAGTAAAATTCAGTGCCGTCTTACCGTGTCCTTCTCCATGCCCCTACAACCCCCCCCCCCCCCCCGCCCCCAATACAATAAAAAAAAATTCCAATTTTATTAGGATACGCAATCCTTTCCTTATATTGCAATAATCTTTTTTTAAGTAGCTTTTGTATTGTTTTCTTTTATTATTGTTTTAAATTTTGAATGAGTTTTTCATTTGTTGTATAGGTGGTACAGTGTTTTCTGTCCGGCAAGCGGAAAATATATTTCTCCCGAGATTGCTCAACTGTCACTTTGCTGCTCCTACTGCGAGTTTCAAATAAACGTCGTAAATCCGGAAAATTTGGACACTTTTCTCTTTGAACATTCAAATTTGAACATTTTGAGAGCTAAGGATTTGTTTTGAATAGTAATTCACAGAACTTATGAGATATAAATCCAATAAATTTCTGAATAAAATAATCAGTGATTAAAACGTATTAGGAAAGTTAATAAGTACCGGGTGGTTGTTGGATTTAAAGTAAGCGCAGAGTATATCAGCTAGCGCATGATACTCTCTGTTTATTGTTTATATTTTAAATCATAATTTTATATGTACGGAAAGAGAAAAAATACAGGTAATTACTATTCTATTATTATTTTTTTTTTTTTAAATCTTGTTCAGTAGGTCCCGGCTTATGTTAAGACCTTGGTAAAATTAATGACCTTTAACCAATTGCTGCTTATAACAATATATACATTAAACAGAATCTGGATCATTAAACATGAACCAAGAAAATTTTATTTTTTAATTAACAAGAAAACAATCGGATATTTTCGTTTGCTTGATTTTTGCATAAAATACGCCCACCATATATACATTTTCCAAACTATCTAGCAAATTAAGATATAAGCCTGGAACATTCGGTAGCACAAGAATGAAATTCTCTAATATTTCAATTAATGTACGAACAGCAACAGCCGTTAAGTTGGGGGATAATTACGAACTAACTAACTACCTTTATGTAAGACTAGCCGCCTTTGGCGATCAGCCTGTTCGCTACCCTTGAAAATTCTGACCGTGGCAAACTCGCTGGCGCGACCTACCAGAAAGGTGTAAGGTAACTGTTTGGACGGCCAGGAGGTGCCACCCAATTTAGACCGGAACCCAGTGGGGGAGGCATCCACAAGAACCGTACCCCCCATCCCCTACCACCAACCATTCGGAAGGACTTACGGTCCCACATAGTTAACGTGATCGTACTCCGCGTGAACACGGCGGCAGTTTTGGCAGTGGCGGGAATCGAACCCGGGCCTACCGAGTGCAATTCCCGCGCGCCTACCACTGGGCTACCGCGCCCTCCGCGACAATCTCCATAACTTTCTTTTTGTTCACCCAATTTAGACCGGAACCCAGTGGGAGAGGCATCCACAGGGACCGTACCCTTCTTCCTCTACCACCAACCGTCCGTAAGTCCTTCTTCTCGGAAGGACTTACGGACCCACATGTTTAACGTGATCGTACTCCGCGTGAACACGGCTGCAATTTTAGCAGTGGCGGGAATCGAACCCGGGCTTACCGAGTGCAATTCCCGCGCGCTAACCACTGGGCTACCGCGCCCTCAACCCCGTGGAGTTAACGGGGTTTGATTTAGTTTAATGACGTTAAAACTAATAATGGAATTTTAAGGCACCGCGACAATCTCCATAACTTTCTTTTTATTTATTTTTTTATTTCTTCAGTGTTTAAGCTTTTCATTAATATCATTTAAAACAGCGGTTCTTAACCTATGGGTCGCGACCCAAAATTGGGTCGCGAAGCATATTTCTTGGGTCGCGCTGAGTCGAACCAAAAAAGTTAGTAATACACCAAATAATAAGTAATACCAACACCTCCTAGAAGAGTTATTCCCTAATACAAGTTATTCCCTAATACAATGTTTCGGTTTTACCGCTCTTCGCGAATGGCCTTCCGGAAGTGACGTCCAATTCCTGTCCTGAGGCTTTCTCTTCTAGGAGGTGTTGGTAATGTACGCACGCCATTGCTTTGCGTGCGCGCAGACTCAGTAAGCTCTCTGTCAAAAACTCGTTTCTGCGTATTGTGTTGTGAATAACCGTGAAACGTGTAATAACAGTGAAACGTGAATACAAGCATTTTAGAAACAAATTTTGTCTTATTATTAATAGTGGAGTGATCAAGCTGCAGTGCGTATTGTAAAATTGTAATCACCCTAATAATGGCAAAACGTGAATACAAGGAAGCATTTTTAGAATTAGATTTTACTTGCATTTATGATCGAGGAGTGAACAAGCCGCAATGCGTGTTGTACAGTGAAATATTAAGTAATGAATCGATGAAACCGAACAAACTTAAAAGACATTTTGATGCAAAACATAAAAATTTTTCCTTTGAGGGAAAAGATCGTACTTTTCTCGAAAGAAAAGAAGCCCATTTAAAAAGACAGCGTTTGGATGCACCAAGTAGTAGTGGTTTTATAAATTCTGCCAAACAAGCTACACTTGCTTCTTTTCATGTGGCTTGGCATATTGCAAGACAAAAGAAACCCCATAATATTGCTGAAAAACTTATAAAACCTGCTGCCATTGACATGGCACGTATCATGTGCGGAGATGAAAGTTCAAAGAAATTACAAAAGATACCATTATCAAATGATACAATTCGTTTACGAATTAATGATATGTCATTTGATATTAAGAATCAACTTATTTCTACTATAAAAATTGCTGGTTTATTTAGTATTCAACTGGATGAAACGACAGATGTAAGTAAAGATGCTCAACTCATGGTTTACGTGCGGTATCCAGGTTTAACAGATATACAGGAGGACATTTTATTTTGCAAACCAATGTCAACAACAACTAGAGGTGAAGATATTTTTCTTATGGTCGATTCGTTTTTTAAAGAAGAAGGATTAAATTGGAATCAGTGTTTCAGTATTTGCACCGACGGTGCAGCTGCCATGACAGCATCTCAAAAGGGATTTTCGACAAGAGCAAAACAAATGAATCCACAAATTATATCGATTCATTGTTTGTTACATAGACAAAATCTTGCTTCAAAAAAATTATCACCCGAATTATGTATCGTTTTGGATGAAATTGTTGCGGTAGTCAATTTTATCAAATCAAGAGCTCTTAACTGTAGAATTTTCCGCGAACTGTGTTTCGAATTTGGTGCAGAATACGAACATTTATTATATTATTCTGAAGTTAGATGGCTGTCCCGGGGCAAAGTTGTTCAAAGAGTATTATCATTACGGACAGAAGTCGAATTATTTTTGAGAGAAAAGAAACACCCATTAGCATCTAAATTCTCCGAGTTGAAGTGGATTACTCAAGTTGCTTATTTGTCAGATATTTTATTTGAAATAAATAATCTAAATACGTCTATGCAAGGACGTAATTATACTATTATTGAATTAACTGAAAAAATTACATGTTTTAAAAATAAACTCAAATTATGGAGAAATAAGGTTGAAGTAAAGAAACTTGCTTCATTCCCGACGCTTTATTTACTTGTTGAAGACAATAATATTGATATCACAGATTTTGAAATACAGAAAATTATTATTAATCATTTAGAAAAACTAATAGCAGACTTTGATCGATATTTCCCTGCAGACGATGTTTTCAAATATAATTGGGTTCGAATGCCATTTAATTTTGATGTAAGTGATTTGCATGAGGAATTTGTTAATATTAATCAATTTCAAGAACAATTAATAGAAATACAAAGTGACCAAGCACTTCGATACAATTTCTACAAAAACACTGAATCTTTATGTGCTTTCTGGTTAAAATTAAAAACCGAAAAGCCAATAATTGTTAAAGAAGCCCTAAAAGTATTATTGCACTTTTCAACAACATATATGTGTGAGGCTGGTTTTTCGGCTCTGTGTGTAATCAAAAACAATTACCGGAACAAGTTAAATCCTGAAATAGATATAAAGTGCTCCTTGACAAGCATTCAACCGAGGTTTGAAGATCTTTCAAAATGTATTCAAGCACAAGGTTCTCATTAAAACTGCATGACTTGCATTTAAAATTTAAAAGACTTAACATATGTATTGATACTTCTTTTTTTTTAGGAATAAGTTAAAATGTCAATTATTTTCAAAAAGTTATAAATATATTTTAATTTGGTCAATAAAAATTATTAAAAACACTTGATTATTAATTAAATTTTCCTTCGATCGAAAAGTACTTTTGTTTATCTTTATTATTAAAAAAAATAAATAAAAAATTTGTAAGTTAAAAAAAATCATCATCGTAGGATTGAAGATTTTTTAAAAATACGATCTAAAATAAAGCAATGAAAAAATTTTGACTTTTTTTTGGGTCGCGACATGAACATATTTCTCAAATTTGGGTCGCGGCTTAAAAAGGTTAAGAACCACTGATTTAAAATATCCTCATTCCATATATCCATTTAAAATATCCATAAATTAAAATATCCATTTAAAATATCCATATCGTTCTATCATTTAAAATATAAATATAATAATTTCACCCGATGTATACAATACATCACCACAATTCAATCCACCATAACTCATTTAAATTTTATAATAACCTTATGCTAAGCTCTTAATTTTATCATTTAAAATATCACTCTCTAACCCGATGCAACGGCGTGACGTCCCCCCCATTTCTGGGTGGGGCTGTCGGGGAAGAATCGGAGCTTGGCCGAGATATATAAAATCATGACGTCTTTAAAATTGCGATCCTGCAATTTTTATTTCTTGACCAGATTGGACTTGTAAGAATGCCAGATTTTTGACTTTTCTAAAAATGTAAATTATTAGTCGAAATTATGAGTAGTTTTTACGATGGGAGGATTTAAAAACGAAAGTTGGTTTTTTTGAACCAAAAGTGAGTTTTGTTTTAAAATCTTTAAAAAATATTAGAATTTGTCCCTGAGATTTGAAATTTATATATTTTTACTCGCAATTGACTGCTCTTTCCGGTGGTGTGATTTGTTTTTTTCTACGACGTCTGGATCGTGGAGAAAAATGGGCAAAAAACGGTCGAAATCGCATAAAACATTAAATAACAAAAAAAAAATAATTAACATTTTAAAAATCGATTTTCACGTGTCCCCTTCCTCCCCCCCCCCCCCCCCGGGTCTCCGATTGCCAAATTTCGTAGCTCTCCGACGCGCGGTCGCTGAACGTATAGTGTATAACACACACACATTGCCTTTTATTATATAGATATTCTTCAGCATTAATGCTTTGGAAAGTTTTGCGCAAAATTATCGTTATTGATAAGTCCGATATGCATAGCACTATAGAAAATCTGCCAGAACCACAGAAAATATCGTTATACACAATGTTATACTGTAAATTAAAACCAAAAGTTTCGATTGAACGGTGTGTATTTTCTGGAAAGTAAAATATTAATGTTTATATGTATATATGTTTTTATATATTTTTTTTTTTTTACTTTCCCTGCAATAAATGGTAATGTATAGGAAAAGTATTGGAATTATGTCGAAAATCGCAACTCGCGTTTTCGACGGATCTACACGTTTCGGAACCTCTGGAACAAGAAAAAACTATTTTTAGCGTGAAGTCTCTGTCAGTGCAATTTATGAATGCACAGTGGGATACTGTGGTGCTGCTGGTTAGATTTTGGTAAGATTCGGAAAAAGAATCTGCCTTTTTTTTTTGCGAAATGGACGACAAATCTAAAATAAAATACTACACATGATCAAATGTATCAATTATATGCTTGTTTTATACGTAATTTTTGACGATAAAAGGAATAAGATCCACCTATTACTCTAAAGTGACCATTCTCGAAATATTTAAATTTTTAATATTGAGGAAATGAAGACGATTTTCACTGTAGTTAAAAAAATATTTAATAAAATTTCTTAAAACTTAGTAGTTAAGTTCCCTGATGGTTATCCAGATGCTGATTAGATTTTGATATGATTCGGAAAAGTATATCAGACTTTTTTTTTTTGCGAAAATCTGAAATAAATGACTAAAATTGTTGAAATATATTAATTAAGTACTTGTTCTGCAGGTAAATTTTAACAACTAAGCGAATAAGACTGACCCCATGACTGTAGGATGAACAGTTTTCGAGACATTTTAGTTTTTTGGAACTTTGAGGACCTGAAGAATTAGTAAATGAAGTTGTCAAATGAAACGAAGATGTAATAGAAAGGCATATTGGATATAATGTCAGAAAAGTATCCATGTTATTTTCTGACATTAAACTCAATTTAATGCATAATGAAATAAAAAAATTACAAAATGAATTTGAATCTGCAGGGAAAGTCATGTGCTGTTCACATCAGATTTTTTTATTTAATAAATGTTTTATTTGCAAGAACATCTTGGCTACATATGTTTTGTGAGGATTCTAAATATAATATTTAATAATTTCTTTTGTGCAATGTTTTAAATTTATGAATTTTTTTTTAAAGATAAAATCTATTTTATAACTTTTCAAAAACACATGTACTTAATGGAAATACTAAATTGTAACTGATCACTGCCGCATACTGGTATAAAGTATACGAAATTTTCATACCATAGAATTTTTTATATACTGTAAAATTTCCTGCAAACATTACAAACTAAACTGGGGACAAAGTCAATAATCCACTTTGAATCTGGCTATAAATTCATCCATAATAGCAAAACTAAATATAGAGTGCCGAGCCAGTAGCAGACGCACTTGAGGATTTTCTAAGTTTAATAAATCTTAAGAAAAACAATCTGACATGGGCAGCACATGACTTTCCCTACAGGTTCAAATTCAATTTCTCTCTATTTCTTTAATAATTCATTAATTGGGTTTAATGGCACAAAATAGCATGCAAAAATATTTGAAATTTCACTGAATTTGTACTTTTGGTTCAATTTTCGCTTTCATTTGGTAGCTGAACGTATTTTCAAAAGCGGCGTAGTAAAAATGTGAGAAATTAAAATATCTCGAGAACGGTTCGACCTAGGATAATGGGGTCGGTCTTATTCTTTTCTGCGTTAAAAGTTAAGTATAAAACAAGCATTTAATTGATATATTTGAGCATAGGTAACCTTTTATTTTATATTTTAATGATTCTTACGGGCCATTTTGCAACAAAAAGCAAGTTCTGTTTTCCCGAACTGTACCAAAATCTAATCAGCACCATGGTAACCTACAAGTGACTTATCTTCCACATTTTGTAAAATTTGGTAAATTAGTCTTTTAGCTAGAGTGGATACTTGCGATTTTTGCGGGCCATTTTGCAAAAAAAAGGCGGGTTCTTTTATCCTGAATCATACTAAAATCTAATCAGCACCAGAGTTACCAACACGTAACTTACCTACTAAATGTTATGAAATTTGGTCAATTAGTTTTTGAGTTAGAGTGGATACATACATTGTACAGACAGACACATACACAGACGTCACACTAAAAATAGCTTTTTAGTATTCTAGAGGTTCAAAACGGATAGATCTGTCAAAAACACGAGTTGCAATTTTCGGCATGATTCTAATATACTTTCCCTATACATTACCGTGTATTGCAGGGAATGTAATAACTTCTTATAAAAAAAAAAAACTTTAAAAATTTGATGCAGTCACTGATTCACCTGAGAACACCGCGTGCTGTTGGCACAATTAAAATCACGATTTTTATACTGGGAAAGAAAGATGGATACCATATTTTTATTTTGAAGTGTGTCACGTGATCTCATCATATTATATGGCTGTAATTATTATTTTAATTTTTATTTAAAAACTACTGAACATATTTGGCTAAAATTTGTATTTTTAATATAATAATTTGAATATTTTTAAAATTTTCGAAGCAATTTATGAATTTTAACTTCTCTTAAAAAATGTTTGAAAAATTAGGTCCTATAGGGTTCAGTGTATTTCATTTTTCAATGCGGGTTCAATCCAAAACTAAGTGGGCGATATTATTCACTTACATTCCCCACAGACCGTCTCAATAACATACTAAAATTTCATTTGGATAAAGTCATTTCTATGGCAGTTATCATGCGAACGGACAGACAGACACAATGAACAAAGTCATAAACACTTTTCAACTATGTTGTAAAGTGTTAAACATTTATTATATTAAAATATTTTAATACATATTTTATTACAATAAAATATTTTAATAATAAATTCATCAATTAGGCATCATTTTAATTAACTTGGGATCATTTCTGCAATTTTGACAATACTTTCATGAATCTAGGGCTAAATATCGTCAACTTTGGGATATTTCGCTAGATTATTCACCAAATTCGCCAAATATTACAAATGGAGAGAGGAGCATTTTTATACCAGAAGGTATGCCCGTCATATGACAGAATTAAAAATTTGCAAGACATTACCTCCAATTTAGCATCATTTTTATCAATTTGGTGGTATTTTCATCTATTTGGCAACATTTGAAAAAATCGTCAAGTTGGCAACATCCAGCAAATTTTTTGCCAAGCATTATGGATGGAGAAATGGATTATTCACAAGGTCGATTCTTATGTTCTTTCCAAGATAAAGTTCATCAATTAGTCATCATTTCCATTTATTTAGCATCATTTTCATCAATTTAGCGACATTTAAAAAGTCGGCAAGTTGGCAATATTCTGCCAAGCATTACGGACAGAAAAATAGGTTATTCCTATTTCCTATAGTAGATTCTTATATTCTTTCCAAGATATTGAATTTTCATCAATTAGTCATTATTTCCATTGATTTGACATCAATTTTATCAATTTGGCAACATTTAAAAGTAGTCGCCAAGTTGGAGATATTCCGCCAAGTTCGTCGCCAAAATTTCGCTAAGTTTTATGAATGGAGAAATAGGGTAATTCTTATAGTAGATAAATTACTAATGGCATCCAAATACCAAACTATTACCCAAATATCTTTTCTCGTGAATGGAACCATCTAGATCTATGAGAACGATGTTAACAAATTTATTGCATAATATAACATATGAAATATTAACACATTTCATAATAGTAGTTAATACTTTTTTCATTTTATGTGATTTTTTGATAAATTTAATGGCAAATGTGTTATATCTTGAAAACGGTTGATGCTAGCATTCTAAAGTTTGTGTCAATTGTTTTCTGATGAAAACTTACATAAGAAATTATTATCTACGTAAATTTATTGGAAGTTTTAATTTTTTCAAAATTTAATTCGAAAGTTTGGGGGGTGGGGGGTGTCTTCCGAACATTCAATTGCTTTTTAAAAAGAATAGGTTTCCAGTATTCACATATTGTAAATTTTGTACCAAATTTTGTTCGAATCGCTCCATTCGTTCATGAGATATTGTTTTCACAGACTCACATACAAGCAGACATCACCACAGAAATGTTTTATTTGTGTTCAAGAATATTTGATACATGCTCTCCTGTTGAAAATTTTGACCCTGTCGCAATACTTTCCTTATATATTATACTATGTATATACAGAAAATAATAAATCCATATTTCAAAATATAATTCACTAAATACCCAGTTACCAGATCAAATTGAATTACCAATCATGCAAATCTGATCACTATACAGAAACCAAAGTGTTAATTATTATAAAAAATAATTGGCTAAACTTTTGAATTATTAAGAGTTTTTAAAAAATCGGTAAAATAGTTAACAGTATCTGTTAAATTCATCAAAAAATAACATGTTTATTTTATAAAAATATTAGAAATATTTCTAATTATATTATTAATTTTTTTAAAAAGTATAAACTTTCCTATTCTCAGTATCTATGCTTGATAAATAATAGCTAGGAAAAATTCTAAAAACTGAACGAAACAGAGGTTAGGAACTATTTTCCATACGTCAACATAAGGAAAATGAAACAAGCAGCTGGAGGAAAAATAACTTCTTAAAGCAATCATTTGCTTTCAAATGATTTTTTTTAAACAAAGTTTTTCCTATACCCACATATAATTAGTGCATCCACACCATAAGTTTTACAAAAGTTTACTACTTGAGATTTACTACTGAAGGTGGCCATTAATTTTTACATGATATTTAGGTTGTTACTGTTTTAGCAAAAATCCTGCCACGATTCTACTTTTTCATCTATTGAGAAGAAAGCAATTACATATTTCTTTAAAAATATAAGCACACAAAATTCAAACTTTTGCATTTGTTGGCAGTCATGTTTAATAAGTTTCTTTGTTCTATATACATCGGACAGAAATGATGAAAATAATGTTAATTATACAAACTTTTAACTCTCAGCAATGAAAAAAGATTTCCTATTATAAGATCACTATTATCAACTAGAAAATGTACTCGGTGTTGCCTAGATTTTAAGATAAGCGGTCACGGCATAGCCACGTGTGCACTGACACAATTGTTTTATTTTATTTTTGTTATAAGCGAGCGTATTTTTAAAATGTTCTTCGGTTTTCAGAAATTCGCTGTAAGTTTTAATGTAGTTTTTATCAGATTTGCATCATAAATCTCAGGAAACACAAAAACATTCTGGAAAATATACTTGACATTTCCCAGAATTTAACATGCAAATTTTTTATTACAATTACACGGGAACTCAGAAAGAATGCTCGAAAACCAAAAAAAGTTTTGACATATATGCTTGCTTATAATACTAATAACAAAAGAAAAGAAAGAAATCGCTGTGCTGATAGTGTTAAGATAGAAACTCTGCAAGAAAATTCCGGTGTAGAAACCTGATACGCTCAACAAGCAAAAAGTATATATTTTTTTTTAAATTCACAAAATTTCGACTATTCATCATATTGATTCCATTCAGGTAGGAATTCTCTTTCAAGTAGGTTTGAAAGAGAATTTTTTTATCTTTTCAATAGTGCTAATGCTAAGTTGGAAAGTCTGAAATAATATTTTTGATCACTAAGGAACGCATTTGTGTGAAAATCATGCTAAAATATAAAATACATAAAAAACTAATTCAAATTTTAAAGAAGTAATACTGAAGCGTATCATCCTGGGTCTTAAAGTACCTGCATACCAAATTTCATGTTCATATGACGTTTAGATTTACTGCTACAGACACACAGACATTTTCCTTTTGTTATTATAGATTGTATCAGTGTTGCATGTTTCTATAGTATGTTGTGAAGGAGGCTTCAATCTTATGAACCTAATAAAAACAAAATTCCGATCATCAATGGAAATTGAAAGTCTACATGACTTATTGATCATCAATATAAATGGTCTGCCTGTGAAAGCTTTTATTCCTTCAAAAACTGTGGATGAATAGTACTTTGTTCTGAACCCAAAAGACATGTAGTACATGGTCAATGCTGATAAAGTGAAATATTTCATATGTATGTGCACAATAAAACAATGTAGAAATAATGCTTAAAAATTAAATATTTTTATATATTGTTAATAAATATATTATTGTTTTTTTTGCTTTCCTTATAAATTTAAATTTGAAATAATCAAAATTAGAATATTTTAAGAATTATATTATCCTCTATTTGTAGTTATATCAGTGTCGCTAGTTATCAAAAGCTCTTTATAGCAAACATCGTCAAAATGCTAAATACCGTAAACTTAAAAGCTGGCTCTTAAGTTTTTGGCCTGGCTTGGCTCCTAGATTGAGGAGAAATGTGTTGAGCCCTGGTACACATTAAGATTAGTATACCACAATTTTTTATTTTGACATTTGCTGGATTCATAATTGCTAATATTTTCACCAAATATTTTTCCAATCCCCAAATTGAATTTTCTTTCATAAAATGTGACAGTGGCGATTGGCAGTGCGAACTCTGCATTATTAATTTCACTCAATGATTCAATAATCTCACATGTACATCAAACAAAACAACTGACAAAACATCCTCTTATATACCACTAAAATTATATGCAAGTATTAATCATCCAGCACAAATCATGTTTAAATACTTTGGATTCTGGGATGAATGCTAAAATAGATATTATTTACATTAATTGCAAACAAACAGAAGATATGCATATTTCTTCAATGCTAATAAAATTTTGAATTTCCGATATCAAGAACATTGTAACGCAGTCTTAGATTAAAATAGTTTTCTCAGTTGGTTATGTGAACTACTTACTATATCAACAAATTTGTATAGCATCACAGTAAGATCTAACAAATGTACTCACCTTCCAATAATCTCGCACAAATCATATACATCATCAAATAAAACTTCTGCCATATCCTCCTTTTACAAATCAGGACAAGTTATCAAAATTTTAAAGAGTCAATAATCATTCAGCACAAATCATAATGATAAAATACTTCAGTGTATATTTGATCAATGCCTTGCAAGATCTATTTACAAAACAGTGTCATCTCGAAACAGGAGAGAAGCCGGCTCCTAATTTTCATAAGAGAAACTTTCAATCATTAAACATTACGCAGCAAAATCCAATATCTCTACATTCACCTAAATCACAATCACTCTCACTTTGCATTAAAAGTAATTGAAAATCCAAAATTTATAACGACGTCTAAGAGAAAAAATTCATAACAACTTCTTCGGTCACACCTTCTCTTCTTAAATCTAGATTCCGAAACTCTCGACAACCTATTTTAGCTCTCGCTAGGTGGCTGATAAATTTCCCATTAACTGCTAGTCTCCGCAATGAACTCCCAAGAGAATACCACATGATAAATACGTCAGCCGCAAATTTCCCAAGGCTAACTAGAAAGACAGGCTCCGGCACGAAATCATCAGCTGTTCGCGGACAGCTGAGCCAAGGTCACCCAATTATTTTATTATGACAAAAATTGTTTAAACTCATATATTGTATATTGTACGAGTAATCTTCTACAAAAACACGGGTATATCTTCTAATCTACGAGAATATAAGTAGTACAGGTATATTGGCATATGTTTTGATATATATTGGCATATATTGGAATCAGTTACGACCTTCTGGTATAAAGAGCACGGGGATTATTGATATTTTCAATTTATTACGTCATCTCTTTGGCAAAGATTTTTGAGACTCATATTGTAATACGGGTAATCTTCTACTAACACACTGGTATATTTTCTAATCTGTGACAATATACAGTAGTATGGGGTTGCATATATTGATTCAATTCCTTTTTCTTTTTTTGTAAATTTGCTTACAAAAGGGGCCAGGCCCGTGAAGATAATTTTGCATAGTGGGAACAGATATTCTTAAACTTCCCTTTAGGAGCAATAAATTTAGTATTTTAACAGAATTTGCACATGATTGCGAATTATAAGTTTCTTTATATTATATACTCCTTACAAAGAACTGGTATGCTGCTAGTAAATAAATATGAGCCTTTTAAACGATCGACTTATATTGATGTACCTAAAGAACTTCAAAATAAAGCAGAAATTTTAAATATTAAAAATAATGATAATAAATGTTTTATGTGGTCTATTTTATCTGCAATTCATCCAGTAGACAAAAACGGGGAAAGAGTTATAAAATATAAGGAATATGAAAATGAATTAAATTTCAAAGCAATTGATTTTCCTGTTTCTTTAGATGAAATTACAAAATTTGAAAAACTGAATAACATATTTGTTAATGTGCATGGTTATAAAAAAAGAAAAAAGAAACTACTGTATTAGGGTACACTAAAAATAAATTAGAAAAACATGTAAACTTATTTTATATAAAAGATGATCAAAATGATCATTATTGTTGGATTAAAAATATATCTAGATTATTAAGATCCCAGATGGGTGATCATCAAGTATTTTGGTGTGATAGATGTTTAATAGAGTTGCATTAAAAAAAAATTAAAAAAGCACGAAGAATACTGTAGTATAAATATAGCCCGTAGAATTGAAATACCAGAAAAAGGATAAAAGTATATAATTTGTTAATTATAATCATTCAATGAGAGTGTCATTTGTTATATATGCAGATTTTGAATGTTCTTTGAAAAAAATTCACACATATCAACCTTCCCGACCTTCCATTATGCTGCTCCAAGCAGTGGTGTAGTCGTAAAAAAAAAAGTGGGGGGACGCTCTTTTTTTGAAGAATTTTAGCTAATACTGTATAATTTCTGTGATTGGCATAGGGCTGGGAAGTATCGCGATACAAGTATCACCCATACAAAATGTCTTGAGTAATGTATCGTGGATTTTGTATTGAGATACTTTTTCAATTGTATCCAGTTTTTTTTTTGTTCTTTTTTTACTTTCCAACTCGAACTCTTAACATGTTGATAAAATCAAAAGAATAATAATTATTTTAATTTTATTTAGTTATTTATTAAAAACCAAAAATTGTGCTCCAAAGCATATGATTCTCAGCTCAAAAAAGAAAAATCAATTAAGATTCTTGCATTTTGAAATGAAATTATCTCAAAGAACTTTCCATAGGGATACTTTTTCATTGATTACTCATTGAATACATTGATTCATTGATTACATTGATACTTGTCATTGATTTCTCTAATGATTTTTTTTAAAGCTTTTTAGCTTTGGAAAATTTCTAAAATCCGAATGTAAATAAAATGTAAATAACAATTTTTTGTCTACAAACGTTTTTTTTTCTAAAAAAAACCAACGAAAACCGGTTATTTTTGTAATAACCGCGATCCCTATCCATATGTTTTTTCAGAGGAAGAGTGGCCAAAGAATAATAATCTGAGGCCATCGGCAAAGCATTCCATCTATGCCAAGCTGCAGAGGGGTTATATATGTATATATAAATTTAAAAAAAAAGAGCGTCCCCTTACAAAATAAAAAGTGGGGGTACGCTTGAGATCAGGAGAAAAGGTGGGGGTCTGCGTCCGCCCGCGTCCCCCCTCGACTACACCCCTGGCTCCAAGTCTTCGGACGAGTCGGTTGGTCTGGGCTTTCGACACATATCAACCTGATAACACAAAATCCTATACAATGAAATATTAAAAACATATTGCAAGTGAATTTTGTTACTATAAGTATGAACATGATTACTTTAAACCTCCAGTTCATTATAAAGAAACTGATACAGTGAAAAAATTTGTGTCCATGTTAAAAGAAGATACTATTGAAATTAAAAAAATTATTAATGAAAAAGAAATAAATTAAAGATATTAAATCAATGATAGATTTTAATTGAAATCATTATGAACGAATTAATATTTGTCACATATGTGAAAAAGAAATTTTGTTAGAACATAAAAAAGTAATTGATCATTGTCATTTAACTGGAAAATATAGAGGACCAGCTCATAATGATTGTAACTTGAATATAAAACTCCAAATTTTATACCTACATATTTACATAATTTTCTGGATATGATGCTCATTTGTTTATAAAAGAACTTGGATTTGATAAATTTAGACCATATGTAATTCCTAATAGTGAAAATATATATATATCTTTTAGTAAAAAATTCGGAAATTATTTAAAATTAAGATTTCC
Organism: Amaurobius ferox; assembly: GCA_951213105.1. Classification (NCBI taxonomy): domain Eukaryota; kingdom Metazoa; phylum Arthropoda; class Arachnida; order Araneae; family Amaurobiidae; genus Amaurobius; species Amaurobius ferox. Next base: position 57,178,738 of record OX578133.1, read on the forward strand.
TGATTTATTTAAATTCATGTCTAGTAGTATAGACACTTTATCAAAAAATTTAAGGGAGAAATCTATGTTTAAAGAAACTGCAGAATATTTTCCTGAAGATAAATTAGATTTAATTACAAGAAAATGTGTTTATCCTTATGGTTATATAGACTCTGAAGAAAAGTATAATGAAACACAATTACCACCTAAAAAAGAATTTTATAACACATTGAATGAAAGTGATATATCAGATGAAGATTATAAACATGCGCAAAATGTATGGAAAACGTTCAATATAAAAAATTTAGGAGAATATTCAGAATTATATGTTAAAACAGATGTTTTAATATTAGCTGATATTTTTGAAAGTTTTAGAGATGTTTGTATAAAAACATATAAATTAGATCCTTCTTGGTATTATACAGTTCCTGGATTATCTTGGGATGCTATGTTAAAAAAGACAAATCAAATTAGAATTATTAAATGATTATGATATGATTTTAATGTTGGAAAAAGGTATAAGAGGTGGTATTTCTCAATGTTGTAATAGATATGCAAACGCAAATAAATATATGAAAAAATATGATAAAAATAAGTCATCTAATTATTTAATGTATCTAGATGCAAATAATTTATATGGTTGGGCTATGAGTCAATATTTACCAACTGGTGGATTTAAGTGGAGAAACGAAATAGAAAAAGAAAAAATTTGAAAACTCCTAATGATTCCAATATCGGATATACAAGGTGAGACCGAAAAGTAAGGTGACTGATGTGATAATAATCACTGTATTATATATTTGCAGATAAATAGATCACTGTCCTTCAAAGTAGTTCCCGCCGTCTACAATACACTTCTGACAACGTTCATACAAGTTCTTGAAACTTTTGAAAAAGTCCTCCTTTGAGACTGTCTTAAGTTCCTTGGTAACAGAAGCTTGAATGTCTGAGATGCTTGAAAATCGGTTTCCCTTCAGCGCCAATTTCAGTCGTGGAAAGAGGATAAAATCTGCTGGCGCCAGATCGAATAAGGAGGGTGTAATAACTCCGTAACCTGTTGCTGCGCGACGAACCGTCTAACACACATTCCAGTATGAGGGCGTGCATTATCATGCAAGAGAAACCACCTGCCTGATGCAGCGAGATGGGGCCGAACACGACGAATGCGAGCCAGAAGGCGCGTCATAACATGGCAATAAAATTCACCATTAACTGTTTGACCTTCCGGTACGAATTCTTTATGGATAATTCCCTGTGCGTCGAAAAAGGTAATCAACATTGTCTTAACCTTTGATTTTTCGAAACGAAACTTTCTCGATTTCGGCGATGAGGCACCGCGCCACTCCATGCTTCGGCGTTTCGTGTGTGGATCATACGCGAAACACCACGTTTCATCTCCTGTGACGATGGACTGTAAAAACATGTCATCTTTATCTGCTGCATTGATGAAGTCGCCACAGGAGTCCATTCGCTGCTGTTTTTGTTCATCGCTTAAGTAATGAGGGACAAACGTCGCACAAAGTTTCCGTTTACCCAAATCCTGCATCAATATTGTTCGGACAATTTCACGAGGAAGATTCAATTCGTTCGCCATTATTCGGACGGACAAGCGGCGATCTTTCAGCAATAACTGCCTAACTCTTTCAACATTTGCCGTCGTTCTGCTCGTCACCGGTCTTCCACTGCGATGCTCATCCTCCACGCTTTCACGACCTTCACGAAAAAGTTTGAACCACTTAAATACTGTCTTGCGAGATAAAGTTTCTTCGCCATACACACTTCGAAGCATTTCCAAGGTTTCCGTAGCAGTTTTACCCATTTTAAAACAGAATTCCAGATTCGTTTTCTGCTCCATTACGCAATGCACTAACACCTTTTACGTTTAAGCGACTGCACGAACAAACACGAAACAAGAAACTTTGCAAATGACCCTGAACTTTCACGTTGCATACCGAAGATCGTAATGCGCATGTGTCAGTTCGTCAGGCTGTTCTTATCTTCGATAGGAGGGGTGAGTCACCTTACTTTTCGGTCTCACCTTGTATACTAGAAGTTGATTTAGAATATCCAAAAGATTTACATGATTATCATTCAGATTTACCATTAGCTCCTGAAAAAAAAAATACCTGACGGATCTAAACAAGAGAAATTATTGACAACTTTGTACGATAAAACTAATTATGTCATATATTACAAAAATTTGAAACAGTATTCAGAAATAGAATTAAAATTAACAAAAGTACATAGAGTTTTAGAATTTAATCAAAAAGACTAGTTAAAGAAATATGTAGATTTAAATACTCATTTGAGAACTAACTGAAGCTACTAATGATTTTGAGAAAGATTTTTATAAATTAATGAATAATTTGGTATTTGGAAAAACTATTGAAAGTATAAGAAAAATAATGGATGATAGATTATGATCTAGTTATGAACAAGCTAAAAATTTGATTGCTAAACCAAATTTTAAAGGTAGAACTATATTTGGTGAATATCTAGTAGCTATTCATATGAATAAAACTAAAATAAAATTTAATAAACCAATATATGTAAGAATGAGCATTTTAGATTTATCAAAGCATTTATAATGTATGATTTTCATTATAACGTGATGAAACCTAAATATGAAGATGAAATAATGTTATTGTATATGGATACAGCTAGTTTAACATACAACATTAAAACAGATGATTTTTATGAAGATACGAAAACTATGAGTGATTATTTTGATACTTCAGATTATCATAAAAATAATAAATACAATATAGAAAGAAAAAATAAAAAGTTTTGGTTAAAATGAAAGATGAAAACAATGGTGTGATTATGGAAGAATTTGTAGGTTTAAGATCTAAAATGTATGTAAATAAACTAAACGACTTGAGTGTTGAAGAATATAATAAAGACGAAAAAGATAAAGATAAACATAAAAAATTAATTCTAAAAAATCCAAAGGAGTTAAAAATGTGTAGTTATAAATAGAATATCATTCGAACATTATAAAGACTGTTTATTTAATAAAACTGATCATTATAGAACTATGAATCTAATTAGAAGTATAAAACATCAATTATATTCAGTTCAAGTAAATAAATTAGCTTTATCTGCAAAAGATGATAAAAGATTTATATTAGAAGATGGAATTCATACGAGAGCATTTGGTTATTATAAAAGCGTTTGTCCTTAATAAAATGTTTTCTAATAAATATGGATGATATAACACTGATCATAAATATACAAGGATCTAATTTTCCAGATAGAATAATATATAGAGAAAGAAATAAGCAAGGTTCATTTAAAACTAGGTATAGGTGAAACTATATCTGTTTTTACACCTGACTGCGAATTAAATGAACAAGAATCAGGAATTGTTCATAAATGTGTAAAAGAAGTATACGGTTTAAGATTTAAAAAATATGCAAATGATAAACAAGGTTTATAGATCAGTAATTATGATGTTAAAATTTATATTAAATAATTACATGAATTATATGGAGGTACATTTGCACATAAAGGACAAGATTGTTTTGATGAATTAGAAATTCCTGTTATCAATTTAGATGTTCCAAAATGCATAAAAATATTGGGACCTGGTTGTTCAATGTATGTTTTATAAAAAATTATATTCTAAAAATAATTCTAAATAAATGAATGATCTTCATGAACCTCTTGATATGCTTAGAAATGAGATTTGTTTTAATCAAAAACTTTACTTCGAAGACGACAGGCCTGAAAATCAAATAGGGGGAGAAATGTGTAAAAGAGCTAGACTTTGCGAACAATTATTTGAACTACATAAAGATGAAAAATCTCCTGATCTTTTAAAATTAATTTCTAAATATTTAAGATAATTAAATAAATTAATTTATACAATTGAAGATAAAGAAATGAAAAAAAAATGAGCTTAAAATTTCTAAAACAAACAAAAACTGAATTTCAAAAAATATTCTAAAAAATAATTCTAATATAAATGAGTAATTTATTTAATGATATTAGCTCTCTTTATTGTGGAAGAGAAAAGAAAATCTGTGAAAAAAATAATGAATGTGAAGAATTATTTCATCTTCATGACGTGTATGATGATAAACATATTAAAAAATTACTTACAAAATATTTTATAAAATAATTAAAACGAAAAAAATGAAGAAGCTTAAATGAAAAGTTTGGGTATTTTATATGAATTAGACAAACATTTTGCTCTGTCTGCCAAAAATGTTTGATTTTTAAACCCCCTTGTTTCACGGAATCATAAATATTCATATTTTAGCCGAAAAGGTCTTAATTTTTTATCATTATTTTTCATTTATATATAGTTTTTAAACGAGATGCAAAATAGGGGATCGCTTTACATTATCTATTTTATTTCATGCCTTTATCTATGAAAAAATGTATAGTTTTTGTATAAAATCAGTCTGTTTTTGACGTTTTAGCTATCGCCTTAAAAATGCTTGATTTTGATTGATTTTATACGAAAACTATATATTTTTCTTTATTGATTTTTTTCCTAAAATGCTTGATTTTTTTATTGATTTTTTCCTTAAAATGCTTGATTTTAGCTGATTTTCTTTAATGATTTTTTAAATGAAGACATTTCTAACAAAGTAAGCTGGATAGGGTATTTATACACGTTGATAATAAATAGTTTAAAAGAATTGAACATAAAAATTATAAATAATATAATTTTTAAATTCAATATTTTCCTTAATTATAAATAATTCAGGCATTTTAAATTATTAGTCTTAAATGTTTTAATACATACCTGAATAGTTTTGAAAATCATGAACATGTTTCATTTCTTCCATATCATGAACCGTTTGCAAATGATTGCAAAAATCATCTGACTTCAGTGCTGTAAAATTACAATTTTTTCCCTTGCAAACATAATTAGTTTTGTCATTAGCAACTGGAGAACATTTTTTTTGTACCTGTAAAAAGTGGATTTACTCGAAATTGTCTTTTGGCACTTGCACATTTTAGAAAACTTTTCATTTATTGTGCGCTTTTGCTTGTGAAGCTTTTGTTCCATCGATAAGCTTTCGATCAATATTCATATTTTTTAAATGTAGATAAAAAAATTTCACAAAACTTAAACTTGCCGCTTATGCTAAATAAAACTCCGCTAGCCGATACAACGTGCAATTGCATCATCGTCAGTAGTGGTTCCTCATTGGTCGAATTGGAATGGGTCTTGGGCTATTTATCAGCTCGTATTTTTTTACCGTAAAATTATTTAGCTCTAAAGTCTGGAATAAAGGTGATATGAATGAAATATTCATTAATTTTACATAGAGAAGCAGACGATTTTATAGCATTGAATTTTTCGATGAAGTTTTAAGCATAGAGTTAAAGAACTTTTACCATCATGATTTTAAGTTTTTAAGTAAAATAAATTATTGTAGTATTGTGATGAATGAATGAAATAGAATAAACGTGTATGAATGAAATGTTTACTGCTTCTACATAGAGAGCCAAGTGATTTATATTTCGATGACGCCATTTGAATAAAGTTCATTATTTTCGCTGAAGTTTCAAGTTTTCAAATATAATAAATTATTGTAGTATTGTGATAATTTTAAAAATATTATCGCTGAATGCATCGTATTTTAGAGATGTTTAAATAAAATTGCATTGCAGCTGGAAAGGGTTTCTTAATCAATGCTTTATGCATAATTGATCTTTCTTGTTTACATAAATATATATATATATATACATATATATATATATATATATATATATATATATATATATATATATATAATAGTAGTTTGAAATCCAATGAACGAAAAATAAGAAGCTGCAACACGATAAACCTAACTTTCTAAAACCCCACAGAATAAAATATAACAGCAAATCATCACTCAAATGGAAAAAAATACAAAACACGAGTTATTAAGTTATAGAAAATCAACAAAATTCAATGGTATGGAAACGAATAAAGAAAAACTTAAAAAATCAAGCTATATCGCTATACACGTGGAAAAAGGGCTAAGCCCTTTGGAAATGTTCACTTGGAAAATGTTCACTTCGTAAAATTTGTTTTCAAGTCCAAGTATTTTGACGAAGCAAACACAAAATATGTATGTTTCTGAAGAAATAGATAGATTATATCTATAAACTATTTCTACTTGGACGACATACATAAAGAAGGAATAAAAAAGAAAACATGAATACCTGGAAAATGCACAGCATATGTACAAACGAGTCAAAACCGAGAACTCTGAATGAAGAGACCAGTGTTGCCATTCGCAAAAAAAAAAATGATCTACTGTTGCCATTCGTAAGAATTGTAAAACAGTAAAGCGAAAAGTTAAGAAAAAGTAATAATATACAAATAGAGCTACTAAAAGGTGGGGCTAATAATAGTAATACTGACGTGGAAGAGGATGTAAAAATAAAAATATTAATAATACAAGAGAATGGAGATGTCTGGCTAATATAAGATACTATGAATAGAATTATAAGATACTATGAAAAGAAATATAAATATTCAGCTATTCTAAATTTGTTAACAATACCATTTACTAAATAAGAGGGATATTTATATAAATTGCGGGTAATTTTGAGATTATTTATATGCATAGCATGAAATTTTTTATCAGATAATCTATAAATTCTAAAAAGCTGATTAAGTATAATATTTCTAAACAATTTAATCGAGTTACAGGAATTAAATGGTAAGATTTTATTAATATTAAAATTATAATAGTCTTTTTTATCATATAAATTTGTAACAATTCTATTAGAAGGATCAATAAAAAGATTTAAATCCAAAAAATTAACATTATTATTAATAGTAGCTTCATTAGAGGAATTAATTCCAAATTGTCTGGATAGAAATCTATATCTATGAGATAATTTTCTGTATGTACTAAGCAAATCAGATCATCATCATATCTGTAAAAAGTATAATCTATTGAAGTAAAAGGCTTTTCATAATGATAAAGGTATAAATTAGCTAACATACTGCTACTGCAGCCACCCTGTGGAACTTCTGAGACTTTAAAGTATAATTTATTTCCTTGAAAAATATAATTATTGAAAATAACAAAGTGAAGAAGTTTAGGGAAATTTATAAAATTAATTTGATTTGAAAGATTTGTAATATAAGCATTATATAGAACTAAAATTATATCATATGGATCAGATATCTTAATATTATTAAAAAGAACTTTAAAATCAAAAGTTTGAAATCCTATTATTTTTCTAAGAGATGTTAATTTATTCTTTAATTCTTTACTATTATTTAGAATAAGGTAATTATTGCTAGTCTGGCATAAACTATTATTTATTAGATTTAAAGAATTTAGTAATAATTTACTCGCAGTAGTAGAGTAAGTATTATGGCCACTAGTTACTGTTCTAAATTTAATAGGATTTTTATGAAAGTTTGGAATAAGCACTATATAAGGAAATTTAAGATATTTATATTTAATATTTAAATCACTATACATATTGATAATTTTCAATTTAATACTATTGATGGAATGTAAATCATGTTTAAAAAGACTATTATTTTTTAAATAATCTAACAGAAATTGAATATAAAATTTTTTACAGATAATAGCATAATTATTAGAGGCTTTATCAACGTAGGTGATAACAAAAGATCTTTGTAAATCATTAATGGAATGTTTAATATTATCAATATTATATAAAGATCTAGACAATTTAATACTACTAATAACATTTTTAATAGATTCTAATAAAGTAAATTTCCACATATTAAGTGCCTCTAATGACAGAGCGTATTTACAAGCTAATTTATATATATATTTATCAAGATCTAGATTAATTGATTTTAATACTTTAAAAGAATTATTACAAGAAGGTATCCTAAATTTAGTGCCAAAAGACATAATGGTTCTTAACACATTGTCACTAACTAATGTCTAAATCTCCTGTAACTACATGCCCCAAGTCTGGATTTATAAATTTAGCAAATTTGTTTAATTTACAAATACATTCACTATCTACATTTGACTGAGAATCATGATTTATAGAGAGTGATTGTTGTTGTTGAGACCCAGACCGTCCGACCTACCAGAAAGGTGTAAGGTAACTGTTTGGACGGCCGGGAAGTGCCACCCAATTTAGACCGGAACCCAGTGGGGGAGGCATCCACAGGGACCGTAACCTCCTTCCCCTACCACCAACCTCTCGGAAGGACTTACGGGCCCACATGTTTAACGTGATCGTACTCCGCGTGAACACGGCGGCAGTTTTGGCAGCAGCTGGAATCGAACCCGGGCCTACCGAGTGCAACTCCAGCGCGCTAACCAATGGGCTACCGCGCCCACACACACACATAGAGAGTGATTGTGAAACTCTTCATTATAATTAAATATAGTTCTACCAATAGGCTTGTTGTATTTAAAAGTCTTTGAAACACGCAAATCTCCAATAGGCAATAAATGTTTGAACTTATTAAACAGATGACCAAAATTTAGGGAATTATAAATAGGATGTTTGAAAGAGATTACACAATAAGAATTTGTAGTTGTATTATTATTATGAAATTGATTTAGTTTTAAATTTAAATACTGTGATCTTGTAATAAGATCTGCTCTCCTGTATTTAAAACAACAAAGAAATGAATAGGATGCACAGATCAGATATTGTTTTTTGATCTGAAATTTAAAAAGAAAATGTAAATACCACTTTGAAATATGATGACTGAAAATATTTCAATTTGTAGAGAGTTATGTCGAACGGGATGCTGTCTTACCTTTAAAAACATATGAGAATAGAATCTAGAGACTACATATATTGATGGAAATATCAGTATATAGCATTTCAGCTGCATAAGGGCAAGAGCATCATCTAGCTAACTGAAAAGTGGCAGTTCGTTTTCCTCACTGAAATGAGTTTCTTACATAGAGAAAATTAAAGTAAAATTTCTTACTCTTATATTTGTTTTCAAATGATAAAGTATCATTGTTTATTCTTTTTCTTATCTTTATTGCTTTCTTATCTTTATTTCTTATTTTTACTGTTTTTATGCAATAACCAATCAGCGAACATACAATAACCAGACAGTATGTACACAATATAGTCAATTTAATTATAACCTCTGACGATGAATTTAGTTTTAAAAAATGCACACTTCTATCCATGCCTGCTCATATTATAAGAGAGCAAGATAATCTGTAAAGCATAATTTGCAGATGCTACCTCAACGTCAGCCAGAATCATCTCAATCCCACATGTTAAAAAATTTGCTAGCTTATGATCGGAAAATAACTGTCAGGAAAGTGTTTGAACAGAATGATTTTGAGACAAAGTTTGATATTCCCATTATAAAAAATTCCTATATCCAAAAAATTTATCTCACACTTTGCACCATTGATTATAATTAGGGCTTTGGGGTTAAAGTCGGAAAAAGTATATCATATACGATTCTCCAAAATAAAATTATTTGAAAATAATTTTATTCTGGAATATCTAACTTTTTGATATTTCTAAATAGATTTTAAGTTATAAATTAAAAAATATCAAATGCTTACCAATTAAAATCTATTGATGTGAAAAGTAATATTTTAATAAAATATAGATTATCATAGAAACATATTTTGATGAGACAAAAGTTATGCTTTTCTAAAATTAGGATAGAAATCAATACTTCTGAATTCATAATTATTATATGGGACTAATGTAATCCTTATATTTAACAATAAACATTCTGTAGTTGTGTCAAATTTTTGCAAGTCACCACAAAAATGCAAAATTTTGACACAACCACACAAAATTTGCAGATTTCAGTAATTTTTACATTGACGATATAGAACATTTCTTGAGAATTTATATATTTTATGGCAATGATTGTAATGGCTCCCTAGTTACATAAAGGACTTTTGGACAATGAATTGTAAAATTATATTTAAATTTTGAAACAATCATTACATAAGTACAATGGTTAAATAAATTTGCTAAATTATAGTACAATGGTATAATTTGAACAGGTTGCACCGTTCATTCAGACAAACTGTATCAAACAATAGAAAAAACAATTAAATAACAAGCAGCTAATTATGTTTATTATGCATAGTTACTTACATGATCGATGTAAATAACAACAAAATACAAATAAATAATAACAAATGGAGAAATAAAAAAATGTTTTAAAATATATTATGCTAAACCGCTTTAGACAAATTTGTTAAAAATGAAAAGTTAGAGGGCTTCGTTTTTAACTGTGAGATGTACACAGGGTTTAAACTGTGTTCTTTTTTAGCATTTTCCTAAAAGAAATTTTATTTATTTTGCGAAAACATACTATTTTAGCTAAAATGCTAAAGCTCTTGAATGACATGAACCCAACATAAGTCCTAGGATTCTGGGTCGCATGAACATTTTGAGAAAAAAGAATTAAAATAGTGCATAAAAGTAAAAATCGCATATTTTATCATTAGTTAAAATTGTTTGATGGAAAAAGAGAGGACTGGGGACTTACAGCATGTATGTACATCGAGCAAAGAAGACAGAAAATTATAATAAAGGTTAAGCATAAGCGACACCCGTCCCACCCTAAGGTATACGGAAAGAATGATCCATCTTCACGGCAGCAATCCTGCCCCAACAATCTTACAACCACGGCACAGCCACACACGCAAAGCCACCCTCACGCCCAAAACCAACGCCAGTAAGCCCGAACCCCTACTAGTACCGACACCAAGAGCACCAAGCATGCCACCAGGAGACCGGCACCGACAAGAAACCAAACAGCAGTTTCTTGTTCTGTTGGACATAAGAACAAATTGGAAACAAGAATCTTAATTAAGGTTAAAGATAACATGCATCAGGTAATTTCTGAAGGGAATCTGTACATTTTTCTAAAGCTTTTGGCTTACTTGGACATTAAATTAGTCTATGCTTCTATGACGAGCACCTGTTATTCATGATTAAAAAGATATTCCCACATTATAGTATGATTTTACATTTGAGATTTTAGTGCGATTTGCATTTTAAATACAATAGAAAATTCACCAATTATAGTAATTGTAACAAATTTTACAGATGAACATCTTTATATCTACTTCACATCACTATTTAAAAAATTAAGACTGGCTCTTCGGCTAAAGAAAATCTGAAAATGCTGAGATTTTAGCTAAAATGTTACATATTTTAATTTGCCAATTTAACATGCGGTAATTTCAAATATACTCCAACAACGAAAATTAAATCTTGTCAGTTTTAACCTGGTTTCTCAAATAGTTTAGAATAAAGCATGAAACAATAAACACATATTATTAATGCATAGAAAATAATGAGCAGGTACTGAGATTTACCTACTCACGAGAATCTATAATAATAAAAGGTAATGTCTGTCTGTGTGTGTCTTATACACTATAGGCTCAACGACCGCGAGCCGCAGAGCTACGAAATTTGGCAATCGGAGACCCGGGGGTGGGAAGTTGACACGTCAAAACCGATTTTTAAAATTTGAATTATTTTTTTTTATTATTTAATGTTTTATGCGATTTTGACCGTTTTTTCCCCCTTTTCTCCACCATCCAGACGTCGTAGATAAAACAAATCACACGATCAGAAAGAGTAGACAATTGCGAGTAAAAATATATCAATTTCAAACATCAGGGGCAAATTCTAATATTTTTTAAAGATTTTAAAACAAAAGTCACTTTCGGCTCAAATAAATGAACTTTCGTTTTTAAATCCTCGCGTCGGGAAAAGTACCAACAATTTCGACTAATAAATTAATAATTTACATTTTTAGAAAACTCAAAGATCAGGCTTTCTTACAAGCCCAATCTGGTCAAGAAATAATAAAAAGTAGCCGCACGATCCGGATTTTAAGGAAGCAATGATTTTCAATTTCTCGGCTAAACCGCGAATTCACCCACATGCGCACGCAGATGCACGGTGTTTCTATGGTGGAGGGGAGATGGGTGAGGTTATGACGTCACGATTCTGAAGAGGTTAACGTCACGGAAATTGTCTACGAAAACGAAACTACGAAAATTGTACTACGAAAATTGTCTCGCCTCTCTCGAAAAGAGTCTCTTCCGTGTATATATTCTGGTCCAAAGTTTGAGGACCACCCTGACTAAGCTCTGGAATGTCTTTTTCCAAGCTCTGCATATCATAGACCACCTAACGTTCCCCTCTGGGATTAGTTCTCCCTTCTCTGATGACGGCTCAAATTGGGTGCATTTCTCCGAAATCAGACTGTGATGACAGAGTTTTATAGCCTTATTTTCCAAAAACTGCAATGCAGGCGGTCTTAAGGTGTATGAACTCTGGAACTATTCTGAAAATGGCTAAAAATAGGCTCGAAAAAGTGACGGGTTCGTCACAGACTGATACTAAGTTTGACAGTGTATCCCATCGCGAGAGGAGGGGGGAAATCTTTCGATTGATACCATACTTGGCAATGAACCCTGTGGGGGTAACTTGCCCATCAAGGGGGGGGGGGAGGTTGCCAATGATGCTATGAACACAAAAATTGTATCACAACTATTTTTCATTACGGTTGAAACTTTTAGGTTTCATGATCATTGAGCCATAAACAACCTCTTTTATGCATAATTATGTTAAATTTTATCCTATGCTGCCAAAAAAATATAAAATTTCACAGTTTTCACTTGATTTAAAAAGTTCTATCTCGTTCTAGATTTTTTAATAATAAACTGGATATAAAGTATCGTGAACATCCATTAATATTTATGGAAGCTATCGTGTACACAAGAAATTAACCCCAAACAGAGGGACATCATTCTAAATATAGTCGAAACGTGTTCAAGAGACACTAAAACACATTTTGTTAAAAATTTTCATTAAAACAATATTTTTTTTATACTATATTTTACAGAATGAAATACAATTGAAATCTATATATACATTGCCAAGTGTCCGTCTGTCTGTCACGCCTTTTTCAGGCACTTCCCGAATAGATAGAGACTTGCAATTTGGTACACGGCTTGGTCGTTCGATAAAACCCACTAGAAAAATCGAATTTTCCGAAAACGTTCTATAGAGGGGGTGCCCCACACCAAAACGTTGGAAAAGTGAAAAGATGGGAAAACATACTTTGCGATGAGATAGAGACTTCAAATTTGGTGTATAGGTAAATTATTCGAAAGGAAGAAAGTGTGCAATTTCAGATTTCCAATATTTTCTACTTAAGGGGGTGCCGCACACCAAAACGTTCGAAAAGTGAAGTGATAGGAAAGCATGCTGTGCGATGAGATAGAGACTTCAAATTCGGTGTATGGGTAAACCGTTCGAAAGGGAGAAAATGTGCAATTTTAGATTTCCAATATTTTCTGCGCTTCTTTCTGCGCTATTTTCTTTTTTTTTTGTATTTAGGGGTGACGCACTCCAAAACATTCGATTTACCGAATAAATGAGAAAAGGCGCCTTCAAAATTTGATAGAGGCTTAAAATTTGGTATATGGGCTAATAATTTGACGAAAATACCCAAGACGAATACAGTTTTTCAAACATGTTCTTTTAAGGGGGTGATCCAGACTAAAACGTTCTAAAAGTCAATTGATAAAAAAAACATGCTTTGGAATGAGATAGAGATAACAAATTTAGTGTAAGGGTATATAGTTTGAAAGGAAGAAAGTGTACAATTTCAGTTTACCAATATTTTCTACTTTAGGGGGTGCCGCACACCAAAATGTTTGATTTTCGAAATAAAGGAGAAACGCTCCTTTAAAAACGTGATAGAGGCTTTATATTTGGTATATGGGCGAATCATTTCATAGAAATCGCAAAAAGAATAGAGTTTTTTAAAAATGTATAGTTAAGGGGGTGGGTACTCCAAATAAAAGCATTCGAAAGATGAAATGCTAGAAAAGCATGCTTCACGATGAGATAGAGACTTCAAATTTGGTGTACGGGTAAAAAGTTGGAATGGAAGAAAGTGCGCAATTTCAGTCTTCCAACGTTTGCTATTGTAGGGGGTGCCGATCACTAAAATGTTCGATTTGCCGAACAAATGAAAAACGCCTCCTTTACAATGTGATAGAAGCTTGAAATTTAGTATATGGGCTAACCATTTGACAAAGAAACCAAACATGAATACAGTTTGACAAAAATGTTCATTAACGGGGTGCTACACAGAAAAACGTTCGAAAGGTGAAGTGATAAAAAAAAAACATGCTTCTCGATAAGATAGAGGCTTCAAATTTGGTGTACGGATAGATAGCTTGAAAGGAAGAAATCGTGAAATTTCAGATTTCCAATATTTGCTACCTTAAGGGGTGCCGCACACTAATATGTTCGATTTTTCGAATAAATGAGGCAAGCTTCTTTTTAAATATGGTAGAGGCTTGATATTCGGTATATGAGCCAATCATCTGATAAATAACCCAAGACAAAGAAAGTTTTTCAAAAATGTTCATTTATGGGTGTGCTTCACAGAAAAAAGTTCCAAAGGAGAAATCCTAATATAGGGGTGCCTCGAGATGAGATAGACTTTAATGTGGTGTACGGGTAAATAATTCGAAAGGAAGAAATGCGGAAATTTAGTTTCCCAATATTTTTTTAGGGGATTCTGCACACCAAAATATTCGATTTGTCGAATAAATGTGAAACGCGAATTATTAAAAAATTTACATTATTCAGGGGTTGCTTATTGCGAGACCGTTGATTTTCAACGGGTATTCGGCTAGTAAAAATTAAATACTCTTATAGGGGAGGAGGTGCTGGAGGAGAATAAAGTGCTTTAAGAAAAAAATAATAAAGAGGAGTATAAAGTGCTGCTCAGCGTTAAGAAAAGTACATGGAATGAAAATTCACTGGACTCATTGTAGGGTTAGATTCACATCTGTTACTTTCAAAACACGCATGACTGTATATGAAGAAAGTGTACTGTGTATGTTAAAATTCAAACCGTAACTTCTATTACTGAAATGTAAAGATACACGGAATGGTGCTGGACAAAATCATGATTTCATCGCAGCATAACACATTTAAATCAACAAATTCTGTTACTTTTATTCTAAAACATGCAATCGAAACTTCACATATCAGAGGAAAAACTCAATACAATACTTTATATAGTACAAGTGATTTCTAACGCTATGTCAAACAAGTAAATAATCCATTATACATGCAATATATGACAATACTACATTTTTACATGCAATTAATTTGTTATACTTTACAAAAACAGTTACTACCTTAGCTGATTTCTGAGATGCAGATATCTTTTAAGATAGCTAAAAAAACACTTAGAAAGTTCGCTGAGATATTATAAACAGCATAACTCATCTAGTGCTCATTTAGCCTTTTTGTGACATACAAACCGGCAAGAAAGAAATGATATTTTAAGAAAAAAATTGTTAAATGTTATCAGATTAATGTTTAAAGCATAAGGTCAACATAATATGTAATTAAACAAGAAAACTTACTTCAGTTCTCTACGGAAAAGCTATCCATATAAAAGAAGCTATACAAGAATGCATAGCATAGCATTCAGATTCAATGCAGGACAAGGTCTATTGAAAGGTAAGGTTGGCCAAAGATTGTACGCCAACAGCTGGAATTCTCCCTCCCTTCGCGACTGATGTCACTGGTCCCAAAGACAGGTCCGTAGCCCGTTGCTGTCATAAGAAATACATTGAATACCGCAGCAATTTTCTTAATTTAAATATACGTCATATAGTATATTGAAATTTCTACCGAGTAAATGATAGATTAGATTTCATTATTCATATATAAGAACATAATATTAAATAAAACTAGTTATGGTAAATGTTATTTAGGACTGTATCGTTAGAGTTGTTTTTAAGCATCTCTAACGATGACATTAGCAATTGAGCTGTTTAAACTATGCTAAAATATTTTCTGCATTTTAAAATTATTATTAGTTTTTCTTTAATAAGTGCATAGTAAAATATCGGAGGATTTAGCTAAAATACAAGGCCCTATTATTCTATCTGAGACTAGAATAATAAGCCAACAAAACCTGTCCATTTTTATCGAACTGCTTTAAAATATCATGCTTGTAGACTTGACATGATAAAATAAATTAGAAGACAGTGACTTGCTGAATGTAATTCAAAAATAGTTTTCAGAATTATAGAAATAAATAAATATGTGACGTCCTTAAAGATATCAGGCAGAAAAATGCTCGTATTATTATTATTTTTTTCATAATGAAATTGATATGTGTACGAAATCCAATAATGTGGGGATATTCCGTTTGGCATCGGTTGTAGTATTTTTGGTGACTTTATCACCTGCTGTTGTTGTTGAAACCCAGACCGTCCGACCTACCAGAAAGGTGTAAGGTAACTGTTTGGACGGTCGGGAAGTGCCACACAATTTAGACCGGAACCCAGTGGGGGAGGCATCCACAGGGACCGTACCCTCCTTCCCCTACCACCAACCTCTCGGAAGGACTTTCGGACCCACATGTTTAACGTGATCGTACTCCGCATGAACACGGCGGCAGTTTTGGCAGCAGCTGGAATCGAACCCGGGCCTACCGAGTGCAACTCCAGCGCGCTAACCAATGGGCTACCGCGCCCACACACACACATAGAGAGTGATTGTGAAACTCTTCATTATAATTAAATATAGTTCTACCAATAGGCTTGTTGTATTTAAAAGTCTTTGAAACACGCAAATCTCCAATAGGCAATAAATGTTTGAACTTATTAAACAGATGACCAAAATTTAGGGAATTATAAATAGGATGTTTGAAAGAGATTACACAATAAGAATGGGGGAATGCCAATCCAGAAAAATATCTCATACAGATAATGCTTTTATAATTACAGCAATATCTGCATCAGAATTCATCTAGCGCTCGAAGGTAAGTTAATGCGTAGATTGATATTAATAATTACATTTCAAACAAGTTTCAATCATTTTAAATGTTTTTCTTATCTTAAAAGTTAAAAGTACCATCATATGCACGCGCGACACCAAATGTAAACAAACGCCATCTTGAAACGAAGAAACCGGGTGGTAGGAAACCTGTTTGGCGCTCAAAGCCGGTCGATGTAGCCGTTATCTACTTTCTCGCCGCCAACCTGTACTTTTGAGGGGTGTAATAGATCGGTACCCTTGGTTTGGCGTTAAAGTGTTCGTGATTCACCGTTTTCGCCAAAGATCACCTGGCGGCCATCCTGGGTTCTGTACGCACCACCGATTCAGAATACGTGACAGGGATGCATAGAAAATTTCTCGGGATTCGCCATTTTGGATCAAATGAGGTTCTATTAATTAATCTCGGGGAAAAATAATACATTTTAGTAATTCTAAAGAATATGGAGCATTTTACACGAATAACTTAATAATCACAAGATCAGGACGAAATAATGCAAAGTAATTTGCGAAGTAGACGTCTTATCTGGTCATCAATATGGCGAGCACCCATTTGCGTATTTGGGAGTTTTAGAAAGAATAAATCTTATTTCGTAAATGAAATTACATGCTACCTGAGAATCTCAGACAAAAGCGATTAATAATTTTTCTAGCGGATTTTTAGCATATTGCAATTATAATAAGATATTTTTAAATTTTCACAGTATAGTATTTATAAATAATTAATATACAAATTTACATTAAGTACATTGTTGAGTGCAGTGGTTTTCAACTAAGTTTGCTACTCAATACGTAAAATACACTTTATGTGAAGGATAAGGAAAACTTGAGTAACGGATATAACGTATATAAAGCACAAGTAACACAATAATGCAGCGTTGCATTATTGTGTTATTTGTACTTATATACGTTGCTCAAGTTTGCTGCGTTCAAGATTTATTTCTCACCAATTTTAAGTACACTTTTGAATTCTTCGTTTGAATTTCGTTAGTTCCGTTTATATTTACAAAACCGATATTTTTCTGTCACTTACTAATATTATTTTAATATAAATTTCTACTTCCTAATGGTTGAAGTGTTGAAAACCCAGACCACACGACAGACCGGAAGGTTTACTGTAGCTAAGTGTGTGGCCGGGACTTCCTAATGGTTGTAAAAGTTCATATTTAGAAATAGGAAAATATTTAAAATGTTATATCTGTATGTATTCATCTTACATAGGTAACATATTTTACAATCTAGTCAATTCCATATACTCTACATTTTTATGTTAAATTATTTTATTTTAGTAAATAAAACTTATTGATTGAAAGAATGAATTCCAATATAAATTTCACTTGCAATACCAAAACCTGATGCCAATATCCCCCAGTCAAAAATCTCAAGCTACGCTACTGGTAATATCCTGTAAGGAATGAACAACAATTTCCAGGGACGTACCTTGGGACTCCCTTGACCCCATCTCTAAATACGCCCATGCTTGTGGGCATGGAATGGATGTTGTAATATCCGCCCCCCGCGTGCGCCGGGACAACGTCAGGCGACGACAAAATGGTTCACGACCGACCGATGTATGGGCGAATGAGTCAACCAAATGTCTGGTCATAAAATGATTATACTTCTTGATCTCAAACAGGAAATAAAAAAAACAATAATTGTCATTCCTTCTGGTTTAATTAATCGATTTGTAATTTTTTCGTTTCGGGATGGCTAAGAACACCTGTTGTAAGGACTTCAAATTAAGAATTTGATTTTGGTCCACCCACTACAGTGTGTGTGTGTCAGGTTGAATGAAAAAGAAAATCAAAATATCAACAGTAAATACTACACAAGCCTACCCACTCAGCACAGATTCAGTCAGTAGTAACGGGACATCTTTTGCGTAGGTTTGAACTGGATAAGTCATCCAATGAGAGCACTTGTTGTGGTTCCCGAGAACACGAGGTGTTGTTTCCATTTATGGTTTGACGTTATTTGGGAGCGAAGCGATGGGTTGATATTGTGCCACACCTGCTTATGTTGTTAAATTTCTTTTGGTTTTGGAATTGATTTTTTCCAATCTTTTGCAGTGACTAATTATATTTTAATACATATTTTCTCTGTCATAATTTTATACTGTCAAAATGTCTGTTTTTCATACGAAAACCATCCAAACAATTTTAGAGCCTGTCGCTCAACAAGTAAATAATTTTCTTTTATTTATAAAATTAAAATAAGTAATAATACTGAAGTTCTTATATTACGTAAATAAATGAATATGTTTTGTTTATTTCCGGCTTAATATGTCGAGTTCTGATTACTTTTAAATATGTATTTATTTATATCTAATGTTTTCTAATTTTATATGTGTTTTTGAACTATAAAAATCTGGTGATAAATTCGAATTAATATGTTGAATATTTGATATAGAGCTGCTTTAAGCTGAATTTTTATTAATTATAGTTCTATGTTATACTGTTGGTATTTATAAAGAGTATTGCTCAAACTGTGAATGAAATATACTTTGTTACTAAAACAGTATGAAACAAACTCCAAAAAAGTCTCCATTTGCTTTGGAGGCAAAACAGAGTCGCCATTCTAGTAAAAAGTGACTGCTTTTTCATTTATTCTTACGAAGAAGTTCTTTTCTGACTACAAAATGGGTGGATTCCTTCATATTTCTTTCAAGCTGTTTTACAAAGTTTTTTAATTACTGATAATACTTATTAATCAAATTGTGGCTTCTAGCACTAGTTATTTTCATTACATTTCTAGGTATGTATATTTGTTTGAGCAGATTTAATGAAAACTAAAAATGCAAAAAATTAAAACCCCCAGAATATTATATATATTTTCATTTAGAGTAATACATTACCAATAAGGAAAAATGGCTTTCAGATGGAACTTGCAAATTTTGTGTTCCAAGAGGATTCTGCTAAAAGTTAGTGTTAGAGTACAATATATTATCCCCCTAGAAAAGTGGTTTTGAATATTTTTTATCACAGTCCTACTATAACAGTATAAAATGTCTGGGACTACTTATACTTCAACTGTTGATATTTTTCTTCACATCAGTTATAAAATATTTTTAGACTAGTATAAATATTTTGATATGTCTAGAAAAAAAAAACTAGACATGTTTTGAATAAGATTTGTTATATATATTTAATTTTTTTTAAAACTAAAAACTTATATTGTATGAAATTTAAATTATTCTGATAATGAGAAGTATATAATGTTTTCTGTTATATTTTTATAAAATAAAAAAGATAAATAAAACAAATGCTTTTATGATATTTTGTTGATAATGAACAATAATATATATATATATATATATTTCAGTTTTCAGATTAAAATAGACAATTTATAGTTCTATATATTCAAAGCAGAACTAAAAGATCAGCCATTAAATTTTTTAACAATAAGATCAATCACTGTAGATTCACATGTTAAGGAAATGTATTGAGATGGATATGTATTAAAAATGGATTTGTTTGGATATGTGTGATAAATGAGCATTTATTAAAGACAGAATTGTACCTATGTTAATAAAGGTGGAGCATGTGTTTCTAGAGATAGCTACTACTTTATAAGTTAATAAGACTAAAAATTCACAAGAAATGAGTTTTACACAGACTGTCCAAGGATTTTATGTGTACAAGATCACTGCAAAATCAGTGACCAAGTGCTGTAAAAATTACCCTCTAGTGTCCTTTCATGTTTTATATTGCTTCTTTACAACAAAACAAACATCTGAATTAAAATAAAAGCTAATTTCAAAGGCAGGGTATCTTAAAAATTTGTATCCAGTATAGAGAAAAGCTCTATACTGGATACAAATAAAAGAAAGTTAAAAATCATCAAAATTCACTTTTGACTTTCATGGTAAATGTTTTATAAGGTAAAGCATATTCTGTACTTTGAATTGGCAGCAAATATGTTGAATGATAGTCCGACTAAGTTTTATCCAAATGGATAGATAGGTTAAGATGATGCCTGGAGCAATATTAAAATGCTGCAGCATAATTCTCCCATCAATGTTAATAGATAAGTCATTGAAGATATATTTTTCTTTCAACAAAATAACCTTCCTTACTGTAAAGACTGTAATATTACAATAAAACCTTCCTTACTGTAATATTGGTTGTTCTACTGTATTAGAAAACATCTTCTAATCTCTTTTTATTAATGTAACTGAATCTTTTGTCACATTCTAGATTTTATATAATAAAATATATTTTTGGATAGGAGAAATTGTGTCATTAAGAAAGAGAATAGAATAGACTGCAAAAAATCACCCCATAATACTGTGTTTTCAGTAATGGGAGAATTCTAACCGCTGTTGAAACTAAGGGTTTAAGTAGAAATTTAGAAAGTACTTAAAATTATATAAACTATTGAAAAACAGTATTGAGCAAATATTTTTGATCTGTTTTTTGAGTACTTTTCCATTTCGCCGGCGCAGGTGATAAAATCGCCCCAAAATACTACAACTAACGCCAAACGGAATATCCCCGCTGGAAACCTTTTACCGCCACATTTTCAAAACAAAAATTTATTAACATTTTTTTATATGTATACTGTGTGTTGTCGCCAATAAAGTCTGCTTGGCGAAATTTGCACCGACGAAATGGAAAAGTACCATTTTTTGTATCTGCTATTTTAAATAATAAAAGGTGTAATATCTGTTTTAGCACAGCCTAGAGGAAAACTATATTCTATAATTATGCATCTTAGCTGCATGTCAACATATATATGAATATATTATTTTAATTTATATATATATATATATATAGATGCCTTAAGCTGTTGTAATTGGTATATCTGTTTCTTTGATATTTTCCATTTTATTTGTTGCTGCTTTGCCCATTGTAAATTGGAATTGCAGTTGCTCAGAAAATTTGATTTTCCAATGTTGTCCCTTCATCAATCCGTCATTGATGAAACATCACATCCCATATCCAATCATTGCCTAAGTTAGGTCGTTTACCAAAGGTTTAAAATGGGAGAAACAATAGCTACACCTTTCTGTAAGCTAGCTTCTAGATTTAGCTTATCATCCATATATATACCGGGTGGTCCATTTAAATTGAGACATCGAAATATCTCGCAAAATATGCATTATACAAGAAAAATGTTTTAACAAAGTCATCATATTTTCGAGAATGAAATTGAACCCCGCAAAATTTAGCCCACCTCCAGGGGTGGGGGAGGAGGCAACTTTGAAATTTCAAATGGGAACCCCCATTTTTTATTACAGATTCGGATTCTACTGAAAAAAATACGTAACTTTTGTTTGAAACATTTTTTTCGAATCTTTGTAGATTGCGCTGCAATCGCAAAAAATAAATAATTTAAATTAATTTAATAAATACCTCATTTTGACTCCAGGTATAAAAATACTACTTGAAGATGGTAAAACACGTTTAACTGATGTAAGAGGAGCAAACAGAAAAATAATAAAAATACTACTTGATGAAATAACTACTTCTAGCACTACCCAATAAAACGTTCTTTTTTCAACGATGCACCAATGTAAGTAAAACATGTGGATTCCTCTTGAAAAAATGAAACTTAACTAATCTTTTGTTGTCAGTTAGACGTATTTTATCATCTTCAAGTAGTATTTTTATACCTGGAGTCAAAATGAGGTATTTATTAAATTAATTTAAATTATTTATTTTTGTGATTGCAGCCTATCTACAAAGATTCGAAAAAAATGCTTCAAACAAAAGTTACGTATTTTTTCCCGTAGAATCCGAATTTGCAATAAAAAATGGGGGTTCCCATTTGAAATTTCAAAGTTGCTTCCTCCCCCATACCCAAAGGTGGTGGGGTGGGCTAAATTTTGCGGGTTTCAATTTCCCTCTCGAAAATATGATGACTTTGTTAAAACACTTTTTTTGTATGATGCGTATTTCGCGAAATATTTCGATGTCTCAATTTAAATGGACCACCCGGTATATTTAATGCTATTTTAAAATTTATAATAAATAAAAGTATCTTTAAATTAGATTTTAAACAGGGGATGGCTCAGCTTTTTAGCCTCTATGAGTGCTACACCACTGTTTAATAATGATATATATACATATTTAGACTCCCTGTCTATTATGTTATGCTGATCTCTGGTTTACAAATAATAATATTTTATTCATCAGAAATAAAAATATACCCTTTTATATAAGGTGCTCATTACAAAAATCAGTTTAATTTTTATGTAGTACGTATAATTTGAAATAGAGCTAGTAATGTAAAACGTGATTACAAATAAAAACTTATACGTAAGAACGTGTTTATATTGATATGTGAAAAGGAAAATTTAAAACTGAGTTAATTGTGCCTTCCTCTTCTATATCCCTAAAACATTGCTATGTATAATGTATAATTGCTATGTATCTAGCAATAATCGGCCATCATAAAATCATTCCAGAAACCTTGATAGCGATGCTCCATTAACTTTGTCTTAGTGAAAATGTTCGTCCTATTCATCGCTCACATATCCAAGATTGTCATAAAAGAAATCTATATGCGAATGTAAAAAATGCTTCTTTAACATATTCACAACTGCCGAGTGAAGGATGAAGCATTTCCACGAAACCGTGCATAGCTAGAATTGTCTGCTACTCCAGGCCCAGGCACTTTTTGATGCTAAGCCTAACACAGTGAAAAAATCATGTTATAAAAGCTTTTCTTTAAAATCTACCATTATTATAGAAATACACTTGAGGGATCTAACTGCACCACTGTTTTTCAAACAGGAATCTTGAAAACTTCTCTGTTTTGTTAACTATTACTTGTATAATATTATTAATGAAATACAGATTAAAACAATTAATGGCTTTTTAAAAGGTTTGAACTGTTTGTATTTGATTCAGAGTTCAAAATACTGAAGAGATTGCAGATTTTCGACATTTGAACTCTAATTATCTGTACCAAAAGTATCCAGAAACATCAGCACACACATCAATTTCTTTTTAAATAAACTTTCACACTAAAGCATATGGATGCTCAAGTCCTTGTTGACGAGCCGGACGGCCTGGGTTTTCAACACTAAAGCATATAGCAACTATTTCACTTCCTTCACTTACATTACTATGAGATTCATTCATCAATTGTTAAATTTTAGTTTCAGAAATATATTTTACTCTTTTCGACATGATAATTACAACATTCTTCTGACTCAATACTTGCTAGCTCATATGCACTCCCCATGAAAACCAACGATAAGAATTCTAAATAGCCCAAATTCCCTCTAAATATACTACCCAAGACACTTATCGTTAAAATAAACACAGAATAACTGCTGTGAAAAAAATTATCCCTTTAAATATCTCAGTCGCATGCATTTTAAATCAGAACCATCACAACAGCTTGCACCTGTGTTTGGTTATACAATCAACCTAGTCATTCTCGTGAAAAACAACAACCAAAGTTAAAATGTGTAGGTCAATGATTCCAGTAACTAGCTAATAGGATTCTATTACCATCTGGTGTTATTAAAAATATTAATGAAACATCCCAATCCTACATTGTGCATTGGCATCATAGGGCTCTAGTAGCCATCTGCATTGCATAGCGAATATGCATCTGTGGGCCGGTGAATCTGTCCATTTTGTATACGTGCAAGTGGTCCTGAAGGGGTTAATGACATTCAACATCCCATTTCCTGATATGCATCCAACACCATGTTTTTTACACCATGTTTAATATCAGGCACTTTTTTGTTGCCTAAGAAGTTTTTGCAAACCCAGGTTAAGCTATCCCAAGCTGCTCGTTCTTTTTCTGTTAGTATTCCAAACAATTTTTCATTTTTCACAATTTCATATATTTGCGGGCCAATGAAGATTCCTTCCTTTAGTTTTGCAGTACTAAGTCTTGGAGAATTTTTGCAAAAGGTATTCTAATCTTTTTGAATTTGTTTTAGCCATATAACCTTTACGGAGTTCTTTATTAATCCAAGTTTTATGTGAAGTAGTAAGCAATATCTTAGTTGGATCAACTAGTGGGATGTTTTGAATACCTTTTTTCCAGGTTCAAATGTTTTCTTTGGTTCCCAGTTACTCCTCTTAAAAGCTCAGAAGTACAGCAGCCGCCACACCAATGACATAAAAAGCAGCAGAACTTAGTAAAACCTCCTTGCATACTCAAAACCATACCAAGGACTTTTAAACCACCATTGGTAGACATATTTAATTGCCTCAAGTAGAAATTTTATGTTGTCTTAAATTTCATTTAGGTGTACAGCATAAGCAACCGGAATGAATGGTTTAAAATTTCCACAATAGAGAACAACTTTTAGACTTCTGCAAAGAGGCTCTAAAAAGTCTCTATTCTAATAGCTCATGCTCTTGTTTCATTTTTCTAAAAAGATTACAGATATCATGGCGGAATACCATGGAACCATTCATTGTAAAAGTAATTTTCAAAGCCTGATTCTGTGTTCAGTAATGGCAAATTGTAATATTAGCCTCGCAAAGATTTCTTTCTTTCAACCATGAGGTAAGAAGTTCTGCCCTGGATTTTGAAAGAGAAAGATCTCGAATAAGATCATTTAAGTTCTGTTGATTAAATTTTTTTAGTTCTTTATTGTTACTTTCCTTATATAAGGAAAGTATTGTGACAGGGTCAAAAATTCGAATTCGAGTTTTCGACAAGAGAACACATTTCAAGCATCCCTGATCACGAATTGAACATTTTTGAGGTGATGTGTGTGTGCTTCAGTGAGTCTGTGGAGACGATATCTCACAAAAGAATGGAGCGATTTGAATGAAATTTGGTACAAAAATTACAATTCGTGAATACTGGAAGCCTATTATTTTTAAACACAATCGAATGTTCAAAACCTCCCTAAATTTTCCAGTGAAATTTTGAAAAAATCATCAAAAAATCAAAACCTTTAATAAAGTTATGCAAATAGACATTTCTTATGTAATTTTTCCTTAGAAAACGATTGACATAAAGTTTAGAATGCTAGCATGAACCATTCTCGAGATATTGCACATTTTTCAAATAAATTTATCAAAAAATCCCATAAATTAAAAAAAATATTAACTGTTGAGAAACATGTTCACTTTTCATATGTAATATCATGCGATAAATTTAGTGACATCATTCACGTGGATCTAGCTTGTTCCATTCATGAGAAAAGATAGTTTGAGTAATACTTTTTGTATTTGAACGCCAATAGTCATTTATCTGCTATAATAATAACTTGAAAATTGGCCCACATGAGTTTAAAACTGTTTCTGGTTTTAAATACCTGGGATCTTTTGTTAATGCAAAAAATATTATCCCTGAAGTTCAAAATCGTATTTCACTGGCCAGCAAGGCATGTTTTGGACTTCGCCCTGTTTTGAGGTCTTATTTCCTCTCTAGAAAAACAAAGTTTCTTATCTATAAATTTATCATTAGGCCTGTCCTAATGTATGGCTCAGAAACATGATCTTTAACAAAAAATGGAGAGGGTAGAGTTGCTGTTTTTGAGCGTAGGGTTCTCGGAGGCATCCTTGGTGGAGTAAAGGAGAAAAGCCTATGGCGGAGGCATTTTAACTCAGAGATTTATAGATATTTTAAGGAACCTGATAGTATTGAATATTTTAAAATTAAGCGAATGAACTGGGCCTCTCATATTGCTAGAATAGATGAAAGGGACCCGGTAAAAAAGATGTTTGCTGCAAGGCCTTTTGCTAGTAGAAAAAGAGGAAGACCAAAGCTGAGATGGCTTGACTCAGTTGATTCGGATTTTAGAGTGATTGGAGCAAGAGACTGGCAGACCAGGTCTAGAAATAGACAGTCCTGGATAAATCTTCAGCAGAAGGCCATGGCTCATCCTGGGCTGTCGTGCCAAATATGATGATGAATAATAACTTATTTCTCTGTACATAACGTTTGGCGAGATGCCACAAACTTGGCAACTTTTTTAAATGTTGCCAAATTAACGAAAATCGTGCCAAATGGATAAAAATGATGTTAAATCAATGAAAATGATGATTAATTGACGAAAATTCATTATCTTGGAAAGAATATAAGTATCAACTATAAGAATAATCCTTTTTTTTTTTTTTTTTTACTGTAAAAGTAGTAAATTCATTGCATTATATAAGAAAAGTCATGTGCTGCCCATATCAGATTTTTTCCCCTCAGGTACATCATGAGAGTATTATGCCTTCTCCAGTATAAAGGTATCGTCACACTCCATTTCTTCTAAAAATGCTGGACCATTCTCTGGAGGGTCTGGAACTAATAAAGTGCCATCATGAAGAACTGGTTTCATTGCTGAGTTTAAGATTGTATAAACAATTTTATGTTTATTTTTTGATGAAAAGCCAGAAACATTGACATAGCAAAAATAACAATCTTTTACATGATTTGTTGGCACTTGCCATATCATGAGGACTGCAAATGGTATTGCTTTTTTCCTCATTTTTATCCAATCACATAAGCTATTTGCCGGCCACTCAACCAGCTGCTCATACCCTAGGGTGAGTCGAGTGGCCTGGGTCTTTCACATAAGCTATTTGAACATGATGCACATATAATGTGAGGTGCCAAGTTTTTATCTTGGTCACCTAATGGACAAAGTATAACAAATATAATTTTTTTAGATCTGCATTGATTACATGCTGAGATTTTGTTGTGAAAGATCTACAAACATAACAGAACGTGTTTGGATCATTAATACACTTTCACAGCATTATAACGTCATATTATCTCCAAATAACAGATAAATGACACATCCTCCTTTGCATCGTTTTTATTTTTTCTATATTATTGTTAGTTGAAAAATTGTTTTAAAATTTTGTGCTTGTAATTTTTTAAAGAAATGTCAAATTAATGCTTAAATACAAGCATTTAAATTATATTTTTATGGTATTTTTTTTTTCAATTGTATTTTCATTTTAATTTATTTTATCTTAGCAAAATAAATTAAAGTAGAGTTAAAAATAAGTAACAATGTTTCTCTCTTTACATTTTGGCACCCCCCCCCCCCCTCATCACAAAAACAAGGCATGCTATAGAAAAATTAGTAGTAGATTTGAAATTAGGGGGCCTAGATATACCTAAAAATTACACATCAATTTGCTTGATGAATTTAGCTTGTAGACTAGTGTTATTTAGTGTAATTTTAAGAATGATGCACAAAGTTAGTTATTATGAAGATTGATTTTAGTGTTACTTTTGGAAAATGTTAGTATTCGTAACCCAGTGCTAATTGCTTTTCATGTGTATTCAGGTATCAAGGCTTGTTATTCTTCATGAAGAGGCTGAAGATGGAAATGCTATGCCCGATTTATCAAGACCTGTACAGGCTGTTAGCAAAGCTGTTGCAAATTTAGTTAAGGTAATTAAAATGTATACTATGTATTTCAGATTTGCTTGATATAAAATCGCTTTATTATATTTTTATTACTGTATATTAAGGTTGTATAAAGAGTTTTTCATATTTTGTCAATAGATATTGTGGATAGTAGTTATAAAGTTAATTTGCACTGTACTGACATAGACACATAAAAATATGAGGTTCCAACTCACATATTTAAGGGGTGATAACTTTCACCAGGATAACTGACACCAGGGGCATGAACCCCTTCTGATCTTTTCCAGAGGGGGCTCTCCTTCTGGGAGATTTCAAGGTTTTTTTTCCTAACTTCATATTTTACTAAATACCAGAAAATAAAATTTTCAATTCTTAGAACAACGAAATAATTGAAAGAAAATCCTAGAAACCCAGTAAGTAGATTTGTTCCTGTGAGTGCCGGACGTTTGGCAACCATCGGCTCCAAGACATTTAAGACCAGAGAGCTAGAGTTATAAATTATGAGAAAATATCAGATTCATACGAACTTCAAGGAAAAATGGTTGCGTTTGTAGGAGGATTTGGCATATTGGATTTGGGTAGGAGGATTGGACATAACTGGCGTGATCTCAGATGAGTGATATTTATAGTGTTGAAAGCTGTGTTGTGTTTTTTTTCTTTTGCAAGGTATAGTATGATCAGTCTACTCTTTCATTTCAGTGTCACCTGCCTCGCAGCTGTTCACTGACATCATCTAACTGGTCACAAATCAGATTACAGTAGATAAGGAGAGGGAGGGAGATATCCAGATTGTTATTTCGTACGTTTTGTCTCTAGCTTTTCTTGCAAGATTTGAGTCTACAGTACGGATTAGGTTTTTAGCGAAGTTGACATCCAAACGGAAATGCACTGTACTAACAATTAGTCAAAAAATTGATATTATAAAAAGGCTTGAAAAGGGTGAAACTAGCAATCATATCTCGAATGATTTTGGTGTTGGTAAATCAATGAGTAGTGATATCAAACATGATGCAGAGAAAATAAAAAGCTCTGCAAGTTCATTGGAATCTGGAAATCTCAGGTTGGAGCAACAATCTAATGCTGACCAAATTGAACTATTGCTACTAAAGAGACTTCGGGATAAAGCGCAAAACAATGTTTGTCACAACTGCGACAATAAAAACTGCCATTTCAAGCAATAGCTTAATAACAGGTAAACTTGCCTTGCTATACGGGTAGGTATATATACGTATTACATATGTACATACAGTATATATAATTGCTGTAGTACATCATATGTAGTACATGGTACATGTATATTTAAATTGTTGCATTTAAAATTACTAAAAAAGTGATATCACAATAATTATTAATTACATATAAGTGTATGTATTAGTATTGTGCTGGCTCACTACTACATATTTTATGTGCTTTCGGTTATCCGGCATTTTTGATTTTCTGGCCTACTCCTGGTCCCAATTAGGCTGGATAATTGAGGTTCTGTATATGTATGTGTATGTGTGCACACTCAAAGAACGAATTCATGAAGGGGACCTGATTGTTTCCAAGCCCCTTTTACACACCTCTAAAAGACAAATGTAATTTCATTTGATCAATAGCAGCATGCACTCAAATTATTATTGTTGAAATTTATTCATAGGCAGAGCTACGTGAGGCAAGAAGCTTGCTTACCCCAATAGAACTGACTTACTAACTTTTATTACATATTTAAAAAAATCATGCACTTATTTTACTTGTTAAAATACAAATACTATTTTATACTTCAATACTTAATATGCTATGAATAATTATATAATTAGCTTTTTTTTGTACCATTTTATTTTAAATAATTATTCATATTCAACACACATGGGCAAAATTATAAGACCTTTTAACTTTTTTCCCCACTGCTTTCTCCATGGTAGATGAAACCCTACAACTTTCACTAAAATTGCATTGATTATGCAATGACAGCATTCTGTAGAATTTGCCTACAGAAATTCCAAATTTTTTTTGCTGAAGATGTCTAGTTATTTTCATATTTGTGCTTATATGGATTTTTACTGTATATCTAATAAGTATAAACTAAAACATACAGTTTCTTCTTTTAAGATGAATATTAAATGACAGATTGTCAAGGCTAGGAAGGAAATACATTTTTTATAAAATACAAAATCCTTTTGAAATCAATTATTGGGAAAAATACAAAATATCAAATACTTACCTCCTGTTGAAAAGAAAATACTAAAATACTTAAGTCTCATAAAAAGAAATTACAAAATACAATTTATTTTTTGGGAGGTTAATTTGATCATTTAAACTAAATTTCATTTTACAGATTAAATTTTATCAAAAACTGTTTATATTTTATGTATTTAAAAAATAGAATTTCAGATTAATAATTGCATGTCATATTAGTGCAGAGTTCGTACAAGTCCTTGAAAATTAGCGTACCATTTTCAAGGTACTTAAAAGTACTTAAAACTCTTTGAATATATTCCTTCCAGCGAAGTAAAAAAAAATCAACCAAAGCCAGTCATAAATCCTTTTCCGCTCTTTCATGGATATATCCTTATTTTCCCAAAACTCTTATTTTATATTTACAAACCCTGTACCCTCTTTAGCAGACCTATCCTTATTTTCCCAAAACTCTGATTTTATATTTACAAACCCGGTACTAATATAACAACACCCCACAGCACAAGTTTCCTTTCATTGCTGTTTATATGAGTTGTCAAAGTACAGGATGATTTGTATATGAGTAATTACTTTGTTTGTGTCGTGTCTGTCAAAATACAGAATGATTGAAGGGAAGGGAAAGTTGTCTTGATTAGCACATTGTAGAGAAATATGGGAGAACTGTTATTTAATAACTGCCTTCAGCAACTAGCTCGTTGCTTTTTAAAAAAGTTAACTTCTAATAGCTTGCTTACAACAGCTGTCAATCAAACACCTGCGTTGGGTGCAAATCACAGGTAATTATGTGGCTTATGAAGTAGCAGTTGAACTCACCTTCAGTACATGCGTATGTCACAGCTAACAATACAGTTTGTAAAGTAGCTGTCGATCACACACCTCCGTTATGCATACAAGTCACGGCTAATGGCACAGTTCATGAAGTAGCTGTTGTTCTCGCATCCCAGCTATGCATGCATGTGATGGTTATTCTATTCACGCATGTGATGGTACAGTTCTAAAAGTAGCTGTCAATCTCTTCCACGCACTTAAATCATATTTAACTATGTAGTTTATGAAGTAGCTATGGATCACTCATCTCACCTCCCCACACAACACAAGTACGTCTATAATAAGTCCAGAGGAAGTCCTATGCAGGATTTCAGGACTTCCAAAGGAAGTCCTATATTTTCCTAAAGACGTCTTAAGGAGGTCCATAGGACATACAAATGTCTCTTTTTCTTACGTCCTGTGGAGATCCATTTTAGGATGATTTAATGACTTTTCAGGATGTGTTTAGGTTTTTAGTGGATTCTTTAGGACATACCACAGGAGGCTTTTGGGACGTACGGGATGTCTTACGGCACGTAACTGGAGCCTATGGAGATCCTATTCAGTACGTGTTTAGGCTTTTAGTGGAATATTCAGGAACTTGTGGGATGTATTGCAGCATAGCACAGGAGACTTTCGGGATGCTTTGTGGAATACCATTGAAGGCTTTTGGGACTTATGGGATGTGTTATGCATATCATTGGAGGCTTTTGGAGCTATTTTTAGGAGGATTGACAGTGGTTCTAGGCTTTCTATAGGTTTCTTCAGGGAGATTATGGGACATGTTCTAGCACATTACAGGAGGATTTTGGATTTTTCAGGATGCTTTTCCTCTAGCTGCTTGTTTTATTTTCCCCATGTTAAACAGTTCCTAAATCACTAATTAGTTTAATTTTTTTTTAATTTCTTTCCATGTTTTTATTAAACATAGATGAGAATAGAAATGTGTTTTTAAAAAATTGTTAAAATAGAAGTATTTCTAATATTTTTGTAAAATGAATGCACATCACTTTTATAAACATACTAGAGAATACTTTAATTTTGCAGATTTTTTAAGAAAAGCATAAACCTTTCTCTTTTCTAAATCTACAATTGATAGACAACAGGCAAGCTGGAGACTATTTCCCATAGGCTAACATGGGGGGAAAAAAAAAAGAAACAAGCAGTTAGAAAAAGAATATCATCTTAATAGATCATTTAAAATTACAACATTAGAATTATCATGAAAGAAATCCAGTAGTCAATATAGTTTATATTTATGACATCCAAATTTCATTTGTTTGATGACAGAAACTAGTATTCATTTAAAAGTAATCAACTTATTTGTAGTATTAATAGTCAATGTTTTCTTGTTACTAGGGAAGACATTTGTCGCCTTCTGTCTAGTAATATTTTTTCAGTTAAACCTTGGAATACAGATATACTGCTATTTCCTCATATTTTATTCCATTTTGATCCAAATATGTGTCACGTGAATGAATCTCTCATAGGATTACATTTTCTGACTTTTTACAGTTTTAAATTTAAAAAAAAAAAAAGCAATATATCAATATCTTAAGTGTCATAAATGATGCAATTTAATTTTAAATAAAAACATGTGCATAGAAAGTAAAATTTTCATATACTTTCTATAAATTATTTTGATTTATTCATATTTGAAATATAGCTGCATGTTGAAAAGTAATGGCTTTTAATATCTGATGAATAACTCATGAAAACAATGATATTCATTTATTTATAAAGTGTGCACTGACTCTATAACATTGAGTGTATTTAAATACTTCTCTAAATCATTGATTTATATATCTTTTTTCATAAGATTTAGTGGCAAAAATTCATTTGCCCCGAATAACAAATAACTATTTACTGAGAAAATTATGAAATCTTCCCACTTTATAACACAAAAATTCTGACTCATCTATCACCTATTATCAATTTCCTTTAGTGGTAAAATATTTTTATAGTTGAATATAAAATTTTGTCATTTACAAATAAAAAAAACTCAATCACATTCTGTGTATTTCAATAAATGTAAAAGTAATTTAGATCATAAAAGAATGTTATTTATTGGTCAAATTAATATCACCTCCACTACCGTGATATTTCATTAGTGATATAATCTGTTTAATGTGAAAACAAATATGCAAAATTCAAGCGATATACTATAGAGAATTCTAATAATTTGATTTATTCACAGTCCATCTGTATAAGTTATGGACCATAATTTATGAAATATTGCCCTAGAGAGACATGCAAAAAGTCCCACATTTTAAGGAATTTACTTAAATTATTTTATACTTACTTTATTGGATAGACCGATTTTTGGTATGATACATTAAGACATACATACATAAAAACATTTTTTTTATTATAGAATAAATAAAAACCTAATATACACAATTCGATTTATATTATTATAGTTCTACAAAATTTCCAATCTTCAGCGGTACATGAATGTTCCGTTTATCCATTGTCTTCATGGCAATATATCTAGAAAAACAATAATCATATATATATTAGATAAAATCAGAAAAGTACTTAGCATAATTGGTTTTCCAAAAATATTTGCATTATAAATATAAATTAAAGAAATAATGTAGGTTTCAATGACGTTTTCATAATTTCCCTCAAAGCAAAATTATGTCCATAGAATTTACATACAGGTAACGATAAGTGTATATACAAGTAAGCGTAACGATTATGTTCCACACTTCAAAAAACAGTATAGGGATTCTATATTTGAGTTCATTCCAATAGGGATACTCTATGAAAGGCGAGTTCATTTTAAATGACAATTCCAATTTAAAACACAATGAAATCACAACTCTATCTTTGATCCAACACATATTTGACTTAAATCAGTTATAAATTAAAGTTATATTGACATTCTATATCTTTAATTCATTTCACTATATTCTCTTTTTCACATGTTGTGATTCCGTGTGCAAAAAAAAACAAAAAACAAGTAAATGTGTTGATGCCAGTTTCCAAACCTGACATTCCCCCAAAGCAAAATGATGTTCATGGAATTTATATTGCAATTTGACAAATAAATTCCAGCAGTTGAACTATAAACAAGCTAGTAGTTTTTGTAGATGTTATTTATAAGGAGTACACCATAAGTATGAAAAACAATCATGATAAACTTTAGGATGACCGGCTGAGTCTGCTCTGAAACACATACACTCTTTTAGAATATGCGATGAAGTAAATTATGATAACTTCTTACTGTACAATAATATAAACAACCCCCCCCCTCTACTTTTTTTTTCCCAGAAAAAATGTGAATTAAGTAAAAACAACAAAAATACTTAACATATACCACAGGCATTTAAATGCTCATGGTGGCTTTACATCACTCATGGTGTAAAAAATTACTTATAAGTTTTAGTATTACATTTAAAAATTTTTTTTGCAAGACATAAAATAGATTATACTCACCCCCACTTCTCTCAAAGTTACGACAAATAACAGTTAAGCATTTATTTTACATTTAATATAGATAGATAAGGATTCCAATTTTCACCATAGTTTTCGTTATTGGGAGTAGATTTGTTTTGACAATATACAGGAATTTCCCCATCACTCAATCACTTACTGTTAATTCATTTTAATTGCATACTATGAAATCTAAAAATTTACATATGCAGTAAATTGCAGACTAAAATCATAACTCCTCACAGTTCATTTGATAAATTGAGGTAAATAGGATTCAATATCAGAAATTAGCGAAGACAGAGTCACTTTTTATACAATTAATGAAGAGCTGCCTCGGACTAGCAATAAAGCAGCGTATTTAGTATTACTACTACAATGGGATTTCTTTTTATTTTGCAATATTCTTTGCACATAATTATGCTATTATTCAATACCTACGTAAGTGGGGCCAACTGTATTACTACCAGAACGTTAATGTTATAAAGCTAAGGTTTCTTAGCCAGACAAAAATATATGACATAATATACAAAACAATTAATTTCCTTAATTACACTCATAGATAAACATTTTTACATTGCTCCCAATACATCCTCATAGTCAAGTCAGAATAGCCCAAATGGCTGTCAATCAATTCAAAGACTGTAATAAATGATAAAAAAATTAGGTGATAAGCGATATTATAAGAATGACTTATCCGACTGCGTATTGTAAAACAAAAAATCAATATAGAATATAGTAAGGTTGACCTATCTATTTTTAAATCAATTTATTTTTTAATTCATTAAACATATTTTCTGCAACTATAGCAATACTAACCTCTTATGATTCTATTTCAACACAATCATCACTTGCAGAATAATTGTCAAAAATAAGACCTAGCAAAACTCCTTTTTCTTGTAACCTATTTTACATTGAAGTATCTTCATAAGCAGAATCAGAAATGGATTGTTGGTTCTCTTTACTGTTTTCAGATGAGCATCACGTCTGTTATAATTTAAACATCCACAGGCAATCTTTACTTGTTTGGGCTTAATGTCTTTGGGGATGAATCTTTGTCACCAAACTTATTGTTGCTCCTGAGATTTTGCTTTTACTTAAAGAAGTAATCTGAAAAAAAAAAAAAAAAACACATTTTTTACCTTTCCCAAACTAAAAACTTCACAATATCCAACATACATGCATTTAATTGTTCGCTATAAGCAATATGTTTTGTTTAACATTATAAAAGTATAGAAGATTCAAGGTGACAGAAAAAAAAATTTGCAATAACCAATAGTTTGCTACAATATCTGAGCTAGCAAGCTCCACTCTAGGTTGAAATGAGTATTTTGGATCTACAAATTTTATTTTGACAATCAAGATTTTAGACCCAATCATCATTTTCTCTGTCTAACTTTTCTGCTTTTTCCCTCATGTATCAGTAAGCATATGTACTTGCACCCGGCTCCTAATTTCTAACCCTAGCACCACTATATTACTTTTAACCCTTTGCGGATGGCGGCTTTTCAGAACTGATGTGGCCCAAAGGATGGAGCATTTCACTTCCGAACTGTTCCAAAGGATGGTGCATTTCACTTTCGAACTGTTCCCAAAGGACGGCATATTTTTTGCACTTAGCCTAACTAAAAAAAAAAAGTCATCCGTTACAGCATTCTACTTTTTTCAGGAATAAAGGAAATACTTATTTTCCATTAAATGCATATGTTACACGCAAATTATCTTTTATTTAAATATTAAAATTTCATATGATTAAAAATGATTAACTAACTTGATTAAAATTGTTACTTGTTACGCAGGAAAAATATTAAAATGATTGTACTTAATACTTTGCACAGCTAATAGAGATTATGTACAATTTTTAGGAAGAAAATAGCTTTGTTACTAATTAATACGCCTTTTACGCATAATGTATTTCAAACATGGATTCACACACAAACATTGCAAAATTTGCATTTATAAAAACTGTCCGTGTGCTCATCAGAAATACCAAATATCCACGAATCTTCACTATCTGCATTACTTTTATGACTATTCTGTTCGATTACCATGCTAGTATGCTAGTATATTCTTCTATACATAAAAATGTCTTGACATAGCCATTCCCTTATCCGAAATAACCTAATAAATTCACTACCGAACATTCTGCTAAAACCCAAACTTGAAAGAAAATACTCTCTTACATTCTAATAATTCACCAATGCAATCATTAAACTCAAATCGAAACGAGAACACATACTCAATAACAGCATAGCAAGAGTTTGGCAGAAATGATTTGTTTGTTTATATTACAAAACCATATTTTACCGTTTTGGATGAAGTGAGGATTCATAGGGACCTCCTATATCAAGGTTAAATATTTGCAAAATATGTTGTAAATGTTAGAATGGATATTTAGCACCATCTAGTATTCAAATAAATTCAAACGAATATGTTCCACATGAAAGCGCACATTGGTATCAGTCGCTCTTTAGGGTAAATTTCTCCTGGACGCGAATACATGACTGTCGTCCTTGAATGCAGTTTCACAGTTGACGCATGGATGCGCCTACCGTCCGCAAAGGGTTAAACAGCTAAATTAAAATTGTTGCTGATGATTTTTAATTTGTCAGTTTACCAAAATGTCAGTTATAGTTTTGTGACTAATACGTCTGTTAGTTCAAACAGTTTTCATTAGGCCTATGATGCGATTCCTCTCAAAACCCAACAACTGTTTCTAGAGCCATAGAGTATGTCTCAACAGCATCTTTGTACACAATTTGCAGTATGAAAGCAGGAAATAAAGTTTCATTTGCCTGTGAGTGAGAACACTGGTCGTTTAAAATGCTGCACTTTGCATCCTTTTAATGAGCCCTATAATATCTTTGGCACTGACAGTTTGATCATTTGCAAAACTTAATAAAACAACATGCATTCCAAGTTTAACGACTGTAGCTGAATTTTTTTTGCAACAGTGTATTTTCTTAACAGAAAAAAGCAGTATAGTAAAAGGGTTCTTCAGGTTTTAGTTTTGTTCCATGTAGAGTGAATTTATACCACCCAAGCTATTTGTGTTGTATAAAAAACCTTACTAGTAAACAAAATGAAATTACAAATAACTGGGAGCTAAAATTTCTGAAACATATTGGAAATGTTACATTATTATAAGTGTGCAGAATAAGTATAAAATACAATTTTAACTGTACAATTAAATTTAACTTTGTAATAAGAACTTATAAATTTAAGTAAATCCCGGAGAAACATAAAATACTTATGACTTTCCTGTATAACCGCTACTTGTTTTCAAAAAATTTCATTTTGAAAATAAATAATGAAATTGCGATACCAAGCACAAAAAATGCAAAGTATAACTTTGAGAATGGAGACATAAGAATCAAATTAAAAATTAAAATAAAAAGCTTTTTATGAAAACTATAACATACAGAGTAATATAAAATAATATCTAACTGTAAATAAAATCGTATCTCTTTACACAACCACCAAAACAAAATGATAAATGACAAAAAATATATCACAAACTTTTGAAGTGCATAAGACTATTAGGTAACTTATAAAATAAAAATGTTTAAATATGTAATTAATTGCAAATAGGTTCCAAATATGACAAAATAAGCATGTGATTGTTGCATATGTTAAACTGAAAAGATAATTTTTATTTTGTCTGCAAAATTAGTTACAATTTTGGAAATTTTCACATACAGACTATGCGGGGCGCGGTAGCCCATTGGTTAGCGCGCTGGAGTTGCACTCGGTAGGCCCGGGTTCGATTCCAGCCACTACCAAAACTGCCGCCGTGTTCATGCGGAGTACGATCACGTTAAACATGTGGGTCCGAAAGTCCTTCAGAGAGGTTGGTGGTAGGGGAAGGAGGGTACGGTCCCTGTGGATGCCTCCCCCACTGGGTTCCGGTCCAAATTGGGAGGCACTTCCCGACCGTCCAAACAGTTACCTTACACCTTTTCGGTAGGTCGGACGGTCTGGGTTTCAACAACAACATACAGACTATGCATGTACATCTACGTTTCATACGTACCTCTGACTTGTATAATAACATATTAAGATAGACTTAACATATTAAAACTTGTTACATTGGCATTTCCAACCGCTCCATTCAATATTATAGCAGAAAACTTGAAATATTTATGTCATATTTGATGATTACACACAAAAATTCAAATATAACCGTTCATTATTTTCTGATGATCAGCTAAATTTAAACAATAACCAAGTAAATAATAAATATCAATACCGTATTTTACTACACAAGTAAACCTTTTAAAATCTTTAATTACTTTAACTAATGAAAGAAAAATTATAAACAAAACTGCTGATTGCATTATAAAAAACAGATTTATATTTTCTTATAAAACCAAACAGGAAATATACAGATATGACACTTTTGTGTTTATCTTTATTTATAGTATTATTAAAATATAAGATGATTAAGGTAATATTAAATTTTGAAATATAGTATGTGTCATCCTAACATGTATCTTCGAGATTCATTTTATATGAAAGAAGTGATTGAGGTAACAATGACAGCAAATATATTATATAATAATGTCATAATTTGTGAGTTTATATTCTTAAACTTTAAACATAAGCAAAGTTTCATAGATGTACTTTTCCCGTTTGTTTTTTAAACAAGCTCTTTTTACAATACAATCAGCATTTCTGCTTCAAATATTTTTTTTATTGGGTGAATTAATTAGAGGTTATGAATAGTATGTTTATTAGTACAATGTAGTGGAAAATTTTGAATACTGTTTGCCGAAACAAGGATAATAAAATTTAGATATAAGTACACTTCTTGAGAGCTAACAATTCTTAACAGGTATGACTTATTAGAATTGGATAAAGTATTCGTGAGTTTGTTAATAGTCATCATCCAAGACGATTAATGCACGGCAACACTAACAGATTCAGGGGGGGGGGGCTAGAGGACTAAAGCCCCCAAAATTAAATATTCTGCAGTAGATGAAATGACATTTTTTTCCCTGTACCCTTGTACAAGGTTAAAAAAAACTTATATTGTACCTTTGTACAATATAAGGTTAAAAAAAACTAACCCCCCCCCCCCCCCCCAATGGTAAAAACAAAATTATAAAACAGAAAGATTTGAAACATTTCGTCCTTGCATGATTAGAAAACTTGAAACATGGTAATAAATCACATGCTTATAGAGATGTTTACACAATTAAAATTAAAGCAAATTAAGAATTGTATAACATTCTAAACTTTATTTTTGTGTTCCGAGTATTAAAAAGATTCAAACCTATTCAATTACACTTCAGAAAAATTGAAATATTTTGCTATACAAGTGAAATTCCATAAAAACAGAATAATCGCGATCTACCGATTTCTGTCGGAAATCTTTAAGTTTTGCCTAGGCGGACATCAATATATTGATGTCGGACTAGGTTTTGATTAACTATAAAAATTTTATATCAGCAGTTCACATATTAAAAGACAAACAAAATTTCTTACCGTTGCACGTGAGAGTAGTTCGTTTATCGAAAAATCAAGATGGACACCGGAAGTCGTTCTGCACAGAGCGGTTGACTGACGAAAGATGCATGGTGCGCCCTCTAGGTTAACGGAAGTTCCAGAAGACGTCATACAACATTTCAAATGGAGTACGATTGGAACACATTGCAAGATGGTCTTAAGTAAGACGTCTGTGGACGTCGTGCTTAGGATATGACAGTTGTAGGATTTACGGGAGCTTTATTGGCTGTCCACTGGAAGTCTGTGGTTGTGTGGGTCTGCTACGTGCGCAAGTCAAATCTGACATTACAGTTCATGAAGTAGCTATGGATTGTTCACCTCACCTCCGCTATACGCACAAGTCAAGGCTGACATTACAGTTCACAAAGTAGCTGTCTATCGCACATCTTCGCTACTCTTGTAAGTCATGTCTAACGGTACAATTCATAATTCAACTGTTGATCATGTTCTTTCGCTACATGCTAAAGTCACTACTAACAATGCAATTTATAAAGTAGCTGTTGACCTCGCATCTCCACTACATGTACAATTCACAGCTAATGGTACATAATAATCAAAGGCCTTCCTATGATGACCATGAGGTTTACTTAGAATAACTGTGCAGCTCATGAAGATGAAGTAGCTGTTGACCTCACACCTCCACTACACATGCAAGCCACGTCTAACGGTGCATATTAATCTTCTTAATTTGAAATGCTTCATTCATTTATGAGATGTCACATCCAAAGACTTTCTCACAACTTCATATTCAAGTTCATGGATGCTTAAAATGGGCAGATCTGTCAAAAACTTGAATTTAAATTTTTGATCTCATAACAATATTTTCCGTATACATTATACTAAACGAAGAAAGGTATAGAGAAATATTTGGATCATTTTCTTATCGCAGATGTGCTGAAAATATACATGTGTCATGTTGATTTAGTTATTTACTTATATGATTTACTTATATGTTGATTTAGTTATTTACTTAAAAAGGGGTAACTCTACATCATTTAACTTATTAACTACACCCATTAGTAGTTTGGGTTAGTACATTGCTTTGGTGGCCGCAAAACCCACCTATTTTTAGCATAACGGATGATTAGGTAATATAATAATCTTATAGAAATTCACAAATAAGATATAAGGGTAATTAGAACAGTCTACATTTTATTTAGCACACATAATCAATTTTACATCATAACTTTTAATCTTACAATTACTATTATTCTTCTTATGATACTTAAGTAATTAGCGAGATGTAATGCCAGACTTAGTAATATTTGGTTGGAACACTGGGTGGGACGCATTAATTAACTTTTTTATAAAAAAACCACCTTTGAATAAATCCTCATATAATTAAAAATGTACCTGATAATATCTTTCACATCTTTGAAGAATTGCCGGGTTTTTCACCATCTACTTTTTCAACACCAGAGCTCTCCGAACTCATCACATACACATATAAAATACTGCTATACTGCCTTGCTCTACATTCATGTCCAACTCCAACAGACTGACTGGGCTCCAACTGCTCACCAACTCCGATCAACAAGCAACTCTCTTGACCCCCAGCTTGACCTCATATATACCTTCCTTCTGTTGGACGGTCTACGTGCTGGTATGTAAACCTGAGGGCTGATCCGTAGACATGGGGCGTGGTATGTAAGACATGGGGCCACCTGTATGTTACCGCCAATGTGCTTAGCGTGAGGATATTCATTCCGCCCGCATTCCTTGCTCCATCATTTCTTAATCCTTCCAAATCTTTAATATTTTACATTTCTGGCATTACAGCAGATAATAAAATTTTCTTTTTCACACTATAAAGAAGATGAAAAACATTCATTATCTGCATCAGAATTGTTTTTAATGAAATTTTCAAATCCAGCAGCAGTTTTACTTCTTTAAAGCACATAATCATTAATGAATTTGAGGTCCTCATAATATGTATTTTTTATATGAGAAAGTATTTTGAGGCACTTTCAGCTTCTACAGCTGTAAGTAACTTAGTCCATCTATCGGTAAATCCATTTCTGCACTTGCCAAGTATAGTAAAATAAAAGTAGTGATTTATGATCCAAGTAATTTTTGCAAGTAGTGGGAAGTTGTAGTGGGTGGAGGAATAATTACGATTGTTTATTAGGATACAATTACTGTCTATGGAATTTGGAAACAAGATTATGTCTTCTGCGTGCTCTTCTGACTATTTTAATTCAATGTGTCAAAATAATTTAAAACAAATTTTCAGTAATAAATTTAACATGTGCAAGACAATTTTATTCAAGTTATCTACCCATCCACCCAAGGATTCCTTGGGGAGTATTGAGATTATATATGATTACAAAGAATTACTTAAAAAAGTGGTACAGAAAACTAATATGCTCCAAAGGCAAGCAATAAACCCCACAGCCTGAGTGGGTCAGAAAAAGAAAATAGTTGCTGTCAGACTGGATGGGAATAAGATGGTAAATATGTTGAAAGGAGATTGTCACCAAATTATTTTTCAATGGTTTATGACTGAGCAAATTCTGTTGTTATCTGAATCATCTGGTACAACAGCGCATTTAGTGCAGAAGATGTTTAATAGGAAGTTTTTTTAAATTAATTCATATGTAAAATATTAGTTTCATCTTAAACGAATATTACTTTGTTAAAAATAAAAAGTATGAAATTTATACTAGAATTCGTAATGTTTTTATTTTCTTTATTTTACTAGAAAATACTTTTGTAAATTTAAAAAAATGCAAAATACTTTTAAAATCACATAGAGTAATAAAATACAAAATACATATTTTGTAATTCCATTTTGTATTTTAAAAGTATTTGAGTTCCCCAGCTCTGCACATTGTTAACTGATCTGTATTTTACATTTCGATTAATACGTTTCAGTGAATTATAAATATTGTTTGTTTTGATGTATTTAACTAATTTTCTAACTAAAATTTTCAATTATGTTATTAGGTTGGACGTGAAACTATTAACAGTAGCGATGATCCAATTTTCCGGCAAGATATGCCTACTGCTTTGCAGAGGGTGGAAAAAGCATCAAAACTTCTTGAAGAAGCTTCTATAATGTTAAGCTGTGATCCATACTCACAACCAGCAAGAAAGAAGCTTATTGAGGGTGCTAAGGGTAAATCAAATAAAGCAGAATTTCTTTTGTCATGTTATTTCTACTGTCCTTTTACTTTTGAATTATAAGTATAATAGAATAAATATCCGGGATTGCTCAGGATTTTAGATGCCCAACTTTTGATTGAATTTATGCCAGAAGTTACGATTTCTTGAAAAAGTATGGTCACTTAGAACAAAAAATAAAGTACCTGCCCATGTTGTGTCAAAGGCATTTGATTATTACTTAACACAATGTAGTTTAATCGTGAGTGGCAATGCAGCTGCAATGCATTCTGAGAATTCAAAATCCTTTTGTGATGGCCAAAGAATACCTTATACTAAGCCGTGAATGTGATGTCACGATTTGGAGACATATTCCCTTTCTCATACACACGTTAGAAACCTGTGTGAAGCAGACAAAGAGAAAACCCTACTTTAGGATGAAAGAGGGGAGGTCTGTTATTTTACTATGAGAGATTTGAAAATTTAAGAGAAGTTTTGCTGCAAAATTTAATTTAAATTTAACTCATAATTTCACTTGAATTTTTTTTCCCTTATGCAAATATATCACTCTATATTCATGTCAAAAATTAGAATTATGCAAATTTTTAATTTTCCAATGTAGCCATATAAAAATAAAATTGCATAAATGGTGCATATTTTGATGAATTTTTGAAGCAAAAGATTTAAGTATTAAGGAATTATTCATCATATGAATTATGATTCTACCTTTTTATGAACAGAAACAACCCAAATTGGCAATTATAAGGTTACTCTTTAGCAATAAACTTTTGTTACCGTTTGAAAGCACCTATTCAATGTAATTGTATATTCTTTCATGAAAAATAACTTATGCTGTGCAAGCAAATGTAAGCATGGGTGCCCATAGGGGAAGTCAAGAGGGAGCACTTGCATTCCTCTAGACATTCAAGGTCATTTAAGGTGGGCATCAAGTTAGTTGATGTTGTACATTTTATTCTTAAGTTTGTCCCACTGATTTCAGTGGTTTGTCCCATCCTGAGAAAAGTTCTATGGGCATCCATGAATATAAATGGTATGTGTTATATGTGTATCAGTTTCCTTTTGAAATTTTTGACTTTTAAAAGTTAAAAAGAAAAAGAAAATTTATGAATTTGCTAAAGATAAGTAGTTTTGAAAAAAAAAAATGTAAAAATTATTCTAAGCTGGTTTTTGTTCTAGGTTTGAGGAAATTTTTTACATTTTATAGGAAATATTTTTAATTTTCCTCTATTTTTGAGGGCATTTAAAAGAAATTTTTAGACATTATTTATAAGATTATTGTTAGAATATGTTAATTGTTGTTAAACTATATTTTTTCAGTTTTAAATGTATTTTTTATAAATTGATACCAAGTTGTTTATATTTTGTACCGCATGATTCTAAAAAAGGGTAAAATTATATTTTTTTGAAATCTTATAGTTCTTATTAAGAAATCTTTTAGTCATTCATTAAAAATTTAATAATTTTCATTTCTAATTTTTTAAAACTCAATCAGGACATAATATGAGTAAATTCACTTGAATTTAATCATCTTAAAAACTATTTTGAATATTAAAGGTTTGTTTTTTATATAGTAAGATATGAATATTTATGATATTCACACTTGCATAAAATTTCTACTTTTGCACCATAG
Source organism: Amaurobius ferox (assembly GCA_951213105.1). Lineage (NCBI taxonomy): Eukaryota > Metazoa > Arthropoda > Arachnida > Araneae > Amaurobiidae > Amaurobius > Amaurobius ferox. The sequence continues at coordinate 57,223,491 of OX578133.1, forward strand.
TGTTTTCAGGTAATTCTCTGTATTTTTATGAATGTAAGTTATATAATATAATTATACACATTCGGCATATCTATGCTTAATCTGAACATGCAAGTAAAATGAGATACTTATAATATTTCAGTAATTGCTACTAGTATTTACTTATATGAAACATTTAGATTTCCCATGACCTTCATATTAGATAAATAAAATGAATGAAAAATACACCTCAGCTAGTTAAACTGCCACTCTCATTTTCTGTTATTTACTTACATTATTTACTTACAGAAATTATAAAAGTTTCATAATACATGAATATTGGATAAATGGAAAGAATGAACATTATAATGTGACCATGCTAAACTGCCTCCCCCATCTTCTGTCATTCATTTATAAATTGTAAACATGCCTCTATTTTGTATGTAATTTCCCTTTTGCATGCATTTCCCCACAGTCCTGTTAACTGCCATCCACCATTGCATTCTGAGAATATTCTTCTATTTATCATAGAAATTGCTTTCGTTACACCACCACTCATAGAGTTAGCTGATTTTTAAATATCCCTGCCTATTTTAGTTTATACATACATCATCTAATTCTTATAATGTTTTGTAGTAACTGCACCATAATATCTAGATAACAGTGACTTTGTGACATGTTAGTTATGTCACAGTTTTGTTTTTGCAATGTTGCATCCATGATACAGCAAGTTAAAAATACCTATTTTCAGGGATCTTTGAGATGTCATACATTGACATAATCGCAGCTTCAGAATAGGATACAGAATACGATAGTCTTGCTACAAAACATCTATATACCTGTGGCTTTCTGACATTGCAGTTATATTGCATTACATTGCTGCAGTATCACATTTATGTCTTTAAAATGTATTTACAATTAATTAAAATTTTCAGAACAAAAAGAATCATGCAATTTTGATATTTGTAACATGCTTATAATGACTCTTTTAAACTGTCACCCACATTTACTGCCAAAAAGCTATGCGCTACCATTGGTGGTTTAGTGAGGTTTGACAGTGCATTTAACTCATTATAATGTGCTTTGACATGTTGCCCTGTTGTGTATTCCACCATTTTCTTAGTGCTGCCAGACCAATCCTGTATACTGTGTCATATTTTTGTCCCTTCAAATAAAGAAACATATCTACCTAATATAGATGATGATACTTAAAACCATAGACAATGTGGAATGCTTGAACATTGATCAAATTCAAGCTGCTCTGGTGAAACGAAATGAAAGTCCTCTCTCCCAGCTGAGATTTTCTGCTAATAATGTGATCTTCCTGTTTTCTTATCATAATTGCTGAAATACTATTTTTATTTATAAAACTTAATAATAAACTGTATGTATGTCTTCCACAGGCCTATATAATTATTTCAATACATCATACACATGTTAAGCATGTTATTTTGGGAGATGCCGATACATATGCCTAATGGCTTAATGGGATAATGGGTTTCAAAAGTAATATATTTAAAATGCATATACAAAACAGCAACAGGGAATCTGAAAGCAATATGTATGAAGTTACACTGATAAATAATTTTCTCAAATTAAGCAGAGAAATTTTTTGTATGACATTCTCTAAAATTTCTGTACTTTGACAAAATTATTCATTTTAGTTATTCATATAATTTCTCATAAAATTATATATATGTATATACATCATATATATATATATATATACATATATATATATACAGGGTGTCCAGTGCTATCGGTGCCCAATGGCTATTTCCTCAACCGTTAGTCACAGAGATATACTTCCAATTGCAAAAATATTTTAAATTTTAAAATCAATTATCTTAGAAACAGTTTAAATCAATAAATATATTTCTAAAAGAAATACAAAATATAAATTTTTATATGCCCCTCTCCTCCCTCCCGGTCCTACCAGTTATATTTAGGAAAAGCATCCTCATATAATTTCATGCAAAATAAAAAAAAAAGTCATCCTTTTATGACCAAAATTCACCAAGTTATGAAGCATTAAATTTTGACTTAAGTCGCTTTTCCACGCACAAAAATGTCCCGTTTCAAGCAACCTTTAAGGGACCGTATAAATATTAAAATTCCTTATTCAAAGTAATATGCTTCGATTGCATTTGCTGACATAATGTTGAGAATGAAACAAAGCTTTTTATCAAATAGTATTTCGTTTAGAAGGGTATTATATTCAGGTGGGTATTATAGTAAGGTCAGAAGGGTATTATAGTAAGATCTTCTGGGGTCTTTTTAAGAGATCTTTATTGTAAATGAGGTAACACATTATCATAAGAGTCGTTTAAGTCAATAAAAGCATTTCTGTAAAAATTATGAAATTTAAATTTTTATACAGTAATAGACCAGTAATGAGACCAGTTGTAGCGTACCTGCAGATGAAAATAAAAAATTACGCACATTAAATCTAAAATAATAAAGGCATATAACACCTAAAAATAGCAGATTTGTAGAGAGTATCTGAATAAGCTGAAATGAAGTATCATGTCTGTGATAAAATGCTCAGCAGACGATAAATATTTAACATTTAATTTTCATTCTAAAACAGCAACAGATGATAAACATTAAATTTTATACTTTGCCGGAGTTGAAAAACTGTGTTTTGTTTATTTTGTTCCTGTTCTAAAGTTTCTGATGGTGTGTTTGCTAGTAGCAAATGTGAAGTGATAAACGAAAAATGTTCAATAACAGGCAGTACACTGAAATGGTATTACTTTACAGGAAATTTCATCGGAATAAGCGAGAGGCTACAAGGTAGTATGCTATGAAATTTCCGAATGAAAATCATCCATCTGCTAGTACTATTTTAAAAGTTGTAAAGTGCTTAAGAGAAACGGGTAGCATTTGAAATCTTCCTAGATCAACAAGAATCACAGACTCAACAATGTGCATACCTGTGGAGGATGTTCTTGGATATGCCCTCGCTCATCCATGGTATAGTGTAAGAAGCATTAGCGAAGCATGTGGATACTCTAAATCTCAAGTGTGGAACATTTTATACACATATAGTGCATATCCATATCGCCCGATACTGGGATAAGAATTAATGTCAGGAGACAAAGAGCTTCGCTTTGATTTCTGCAATTACATTTTAAACAGACAAGACAATATTCCGTCGTTTGTTAGTGACATTCTGTGGACCGACGAGTATCAGTTTACAAGACAGGGTATTGTAAATACTCAAAATAGTCACTATTGGTCTCTGCAAAACCCACACATCATTAGACTGAACAGACATCAAGTGCGTTGGTCGGTAAATGTTTGGTATGGCATATGGAAGGAGACTTTAATTGGGCCATTCATTTTTGATGGCCCTTTAACATCAGAAAAGTATGAACAGATTTTACAGGGCCCAGTAACTGACTTCTTGGATGAATGTATTTCCTTACGAGATTTATCACAGACGTAGCTTCAGCATGACGGCATGCCAGCACACAAATCACTTAAACAATGTACTGTTCTAGCCGCAACATTTGGAAATAATATTATTGGGTACGGAGGTCCTGTTGAGTGGCCCTCGCTATCACCAGACTTGAACCCCTTAGATTACTTTCTCTGGGGTTTCTTGAAAAATAAAGTCTATGAAAAAGAATCAACGAGTCTGGCAGATTTGCTAAATTGTATTTTCGTAGCATGCACATGTGTAACACCGACTATGCTGCACAAAGTACAGGAAGAATTTTCTTCACGGGTGCATTTTTGCATTGCAGCCGAAGGAAGCCACTTTGTGCAAATATTACTATAACGCGGTTTGTAATATGATTTTCAGTTTCTGAAATGTGTATATTTGCATTTTAAAATATGTTTTATTTTCTAATTCAACGAGGCTGTTCTTTTTTCCTCAGTCATTTAACACAAGTTGTATTTTTTTTTTTACTTCTATTGCCAGTACAAGCTGTATTTTTGATATTTTTTTTATATATTACAAATAATTATAACTTTAATATTGTTTAGTGTAATGTATATTGCTGCAAAAAATAATGAAATTGCTGCGAAATATTTGTCTCTCCAATTATTTTGTGTATAACCCCCATTTCTCAGTATAAAATGTGCTCCAACTTTAAGCAGATAATAACTCTGTGAATTTTGGTCGTAAAAGGATGATTTTTTTAAATTTTGCGTGAAATTGTATGAGGATAATTTTCCTAATCATCCTCATACAATTTCATATGGGGGGGGGGGGCATATAAAAATTTATATTTCGTATTTCTTTTAGAAATACATTTATTGATTTAAACTGTTTCTAGGATAATTGATTTTAAAATTTAAAACATTTTTGCAATTGGAAGTATATCTCTGTGGCTAACGGTTGAGGAAATAGCCATTGAAAACCGATAGTACTGTACACCCTGTATATATATATACTATATATATATATATATATATTAGTGTAAAACATCCATGGGTATTACTTGTTTCCTATTTCTCATATTAGTTAGTTTTGCTATATAAATGAAGTTACTAACCAAAATTGATATTTTTAGGTATTCTTCAAGACACCTATGCATTACTACTTTGCTTTGACGAATCTGAAGTTAGGAAAAAGATCCGTGAGTGTAAAAAAGTTCTTGATTATCTTGCTGTAGCTGAAGTCATTGAAACCATGGAAGATTTGGTGCAATTTGTGAAGGTTAGTTTAATTTTTGATTAGCATTTTAGTTCTGAATGTATTTATGATTTCACTTGGTGAGATTTTTATATATTCATTTAATTTTTTGCCATATGTTATGAGCTAAGTGAACAGAAAGAATTGAAAAGCATACATATATGTGTAATATATTCCACTTCATTGTTGAATGAGATCACTAAAACAGATTAAAAATGTTTTCATGATTTCAATGTTAATAAGGGTTAACAATTACAATTGAACTCTTGTCTCTCAAAATTGCCAAATATTTTAGAACATGGTGTACAACTCAAATGTATATATGAGGAAGAGTTAGGTGGTTTTAAAACCTCCTCTAAATAAAAAAATATTACACTGAAATTTATCTAAGGCAGTGGTTCTTAATGTGTATGGTGAAAAATTACTTAGTAAGCCACAAGACATTTGAATTTATGGATTAAAAAATTAAAATATTTATGTTTAATATCCAACAGAATTCCTAATTTAAATTTAAAATAATTGGATTTATTTACCATAGCAGTGATTTTTAATAACAGTCAAACACACAAATTTAAATTCACAAATCTAAATGTGACAAATGTTAAATAATAACAAAGGGTTTGTAAAAGAAACGTCATATGGTAGCAAGTAGTGTGTGTGCATTGAATATTCAATCCAGTCAATTGCACAGCAATGTTTAATTTTTAAAATGTATTTTGTGTTTTGAATGTATTTTGTATTTGGAATTTTTTAAATTTGAAAATTATTTTGTATTTGGAATTTTTTTAATTTGAAAAGTATTTTGTATTTTATGCTCTGAAACTTATGTATTTTGTATCGAAAATACATTTGCCCAACTCTGATGTAAGCTGCATCTAAGTTAACGATGCATGCTATTATTTTTTCTGTTTAATTTGATTTCGTAAGTAATAATTTCTGTTTTTATTTTAATTTATTGGAACTTCTTTCGTATCACTTCGTGTCACACCAACTGCTGTACTCATCAGTCATCTTTAAATTTACCTACCTCGACTGAAATTTGCTGACAGCACACATAAGCACATACTCACCCCAAATAAGTACCTAATCACACTTTAGACCACTGCTCGGGTACGTAATAGACCTTGGTCCTGACTCTGGACAGATTGAATGCTATGCCCTAACACAACTGCATATTACGTTTTAAATATGCCTTTTGTGGGTGTATAAGCTCCTTTGATGTGCCCTAGCTAAGATCTTTTGATACACCCTGAATAAGGTCTTTTAATACACCCTGAATAAATTCCTTTGATACACTCTAAATAAGCTCTTTTGATATGCCATAAATAAACTACTTTGATTCATCCTAAATATGCCTTCCACCCTCTAAGCAGGTGTACATAGACTAGTATTTAAGTTTTTAGAAAATGATACTCAAAATATTTTTGTATGGAAATAAATCGTTTTATTGCTTTTTAAAATATTTACCCTTAGCATCAATACATTTTTTCATTCGAATAAGCTAATTTTCAAAGCAGTTATGCCGTTAAGAAGTTGGTATAGAAGAAACATATGATTTATAAGCTTCAACTGCTTCTTCTGGATTGATATATTATTGATCACGTATTGTATTTTAAACTTTTGGAAACAAGAAAAAATCATTGGAATCTAAATCGGGTAAATAAGGTCAATGACTCATAAAATCAGTTTTTTCATGTTTCAAATAATTGATAGTTTGAAATGCAGTGTGTGAGCTTGCATTGGCATGATGAAAAATGATGTGACATTTTGCATAATTTTTCTGATTTGAACAACTATTTCTGGCAAACAAATTGCCATTTACCAATCAGCATTAACTGTTCTACGATCCTCCAAAGCAATGGTTACAGCATTGCTGGATTTACCAAAAAATAAAGCAATCATTTTCTTTAATACACTTCGTGTATGAATAACGTTTGTAGAATTTGGTTCATTTTGAAACACCCAAACAATAGATTGTTGGTTTGTTTTGGGCTCATAGGAATAAATCTACTTTTCTTTGCCTGTTACAATATCAAAGACATGTTTTGAGGCACTAGAGTTGAATCTTTTGAGATTTTTTTTTTGCACCATTTGATACGAGCATCCTTTTGAACTTGAGTTAAATTGTGTGGAATCCAATGTGCACATATCTTTTTGACTTTTAAATGATCATGTAAAATTGAATGCACTCATGTCCTTGAAATGGTCAAAGATGCTTCAATTTCCTTATGTGATATCACAATCTAAAGTGATCATTTGTTGCACAGCATCAATGTTTTCTGGCATCACAGCAGTTCTTGATCGACCTTCATGAAATTCATCACTGAGACTCCTATGTCTAAAATGGAATTTTTTAAACTAGTTGTAAATTGTTTGCTTTGGATGGTCCTTCATCATCAAAAGTTGAAATCATTCAATCAACACACTGTTGTTGTGTCAACCGTTGTCGAAAGTCATAATAAAACATAGCTCAAAAATCCCTTCAACTTATATGCATGTGTTCAACTTATATCCTTCAACTTATATCCCTCTAACTTATTAACTTCAAAATGTACCCATAAAATAAATTGTATAGCATTTCTTGTTCTTTAACAGACAATGTTCACGTGAAAGGTCAGATGTTAGAAAATCTTCTGCACTGAAAGCTTTTATTTTTGGTATTGCCATAGTCTGAAGTACTGGCCCTTGTATAATCTCTTTTGATATGCCTTAAATAAGCTCTTTTGATACACACTAAATAAGTTCTTTTGATACCCCTTAATAAGATCTTTTGATACTCTCTAAATAAGCTCTTTTGAAATGTCATAAATAAGTTCCTTTGATTTGCCCTAAATATACCTTTTAACCCTTTGTGTGGGCACAATATGCTTTAAATATGCTCTTTTGATACACCTTATATAAGCTTCTTCGATTCAATACATAAGCTACATAAGTTCATTTGATTAAAATGAGCAGCACATTTTCTAAATGAGAATTCTTGTAAACTCTGATAATATTTTCGATTCTAGTACCAACTCACAGTCCCAATAAAGATGACGTCAGATTCATTGATGACATCAGAAATACCAACTCCTGACTCCTAAACTCTGCATGGACTTTTCCAAGGTGTGTTCAAGAATGGGAAAAACCTATTTATCACGCGCCTCATGCTCAGTTAGAATTCTTTTGAAAATTTATGAGGTTTTACATAAAAATTTATAATTAATGAACAGAATACAGCAGAAACAGAATTTTTTTATTGGAGCAGCATGTGATATTCAGAGAAACATTTGGTAAATTATAAAGATGGGATTGTCAGTCAATTATTTTATTTCGCAATATAAAAATCAGATAAGTTTTAAACATGTGAAAAAAATTTATATACACAGGGCATCAAAGAATTTTTAAGACTGGCACTAGATATCAGCGTACAGTGACTCCATCAGTGTAATCGTTTATGTGTGATAAACCTTGACCGTCTGCTGGTGCACTGCCAAAAGTTTGATGCATTTGCTAAACGAACTCAAAAGATACGGCCGTTCATTACAGAAGTAAAATTAGTATTTCATGTTGAATTATTGAGATGGAACAAAGAGCTGTAATTAAATTTAACGCAAAACTTGGTAAAAGTGCCCCGGAAATGTACCAATTGATGAAACAGGTTTACGGTGAGTTTTGTTTTAGTAGATCAAATGTTTCCCTGTGGCACAAACATTTTTGGATGGAAGAGATACGCTAGAAGATGATAATCATACCGGAAGACCAAGTTCATCTAGGACACCTGAGATTATTGAAAAAGTGCCTAATTTCATGGCAAACAATCGCTGTGCATCACTAAGAATGATGGAAGAGTCTTTAAACATCAACAAAGAAATGATTCGAACCATCCTGCATGAAGATTTGGCCAAAACAAAAGTTTGTGCTAAATTTGTTCCACACACTTTAACCAAAGAACAAAAATCAAGGGGAAGTGCATATTGCAGAGACATTACTGGCGAGACAATTACAAGTGTTTGATGGCCAGAATTCATCGCATTCGTCCAGAATATCGGGATGAAAGTAGTTGGTGTTTGTTGCATAATAATGCACCCAGTTACACCTCACTTATTGTTCGTAGATTTTTGGCAAAAATTAATGTCTGTGTGTTGAATCATCCACCGTATTTGCCTGATTTAGCACCCTGTGACTTCTCTTTATTCCCAAAACTTAAAATGAATTTAAAAGGGTGTTATTTTGATGATATTTCGACCATACTAACAGCTTCAACTTGTGCTTTGTAGGCCATTCTGCAAAGTGAACTGGAACAGGCATTCGAATCATTATTAAATTCTGGAACAAGTGTATTGAAGCCGGAGGGGCTTATTTTGAATAAAAAACCAAAACAAATCATAATTTCTTGTTTCAATTTCATTTTACAGACCCAGTCTTAAAAATTCTTTGGCGTACTGTGCATTTTAAAAATTCACAAAAATTCATCTAATAATGGTATGGATTCCATTCCATTATTAGATGAATTTTATATTAGACATATTGCCTATAAGTTTGTTTGAAAGATAATTTTTTGATCATTTGGATAGTGTTAAGCAGGATACTCTGCAATATTATTTTCTGTCATTAAGAAACTGATTTGTGTGAAAATCACCCAAACTTGTGCTAAAACATAAAATACCTCAAAAATTAATATGGATTGAAAAATATTTCACCGAGGCATATCGTTCCGGGTTTTGAAGTACCTGTGTACCAAATTTCATGGCCGTACAATGTTTAGATTTTTTACTATAGATGACACAGCCAGCCAGCCATCTTCCTTTATTATTATAGAAGATCACTTAATTTGTAATTCATGAGACTTTAGTCTAGTGAAAATATTACTATTTTTTTTTAAACATTTTGTGATAAAATCATTGATATATTGTCGGAATTGCTGTTTGCGATGACTCCGAATAGTTGAGCTAGGTGTCCCGAAGTCGTGGGAGTCACCCGAGAATAAGAACCCTTTGGTTCTGGATAAACTTCATCTCTTGCTTTTTGGAAATGCGTATTTGTCGAATCGGTGAATGTACTAAAGAAATAAAGCCCAGTATTCAACAAAATCAGGCAGAACTTGCGATCATGTGATATGTTTATTATTCGCCATCATTCTACAAACTTTATATTTTACTTAGATCTCTGAAATGGCGAGAGTCATGTGAGTCTAAGTATCATCATCTGCTTGCCTAGCGAGCGCCTCTCAATGTGACTTCTCTGACGGGTGTCTCATGTGGAATCCCCCCCCCCCTCGGAGTGGCATACTTTCATATATATATATTCCTATATGCCACTGGGATTATCAGACTATCCCTAGTCTATTCCTTTGAATTTTGTCTCAGAATTTAAAGATGCATAGACCTCCCTGGCTCCATTCTTGGACAATCTTAGTTCCCCCCGTGTTTGATGACAGGCTAATCCCTTTATTCTGCCTCTCCGAGCAGATTCTCGTAGTGACAAAAATTTTAATGACTTTGTTTTTGAATTTCTTAACTGGGATGCTTCTACTCAGAGGTCATGACTGCACAAGAGCCAAAACATACCTAAAACTGTATTCTGGCTTTTCACTTGCCCCTTCCAGATAAAAAACCAGGGTTAAACACCCTGTTTTTACAAAATACAAGAATTGGAAACATAGAAAGAAAAGTTTTCAAGAAAACCAATGCCTCTTGAATTTTCAAATTGCCACTTGCAATTGGTTTCTCTCCTTTTCGACAGTGACATCTCGATATATTCACATGGTATCTTATGGTACTTTTACATAGCATGAAACATAGTCATTACACTTGTATAAACTCCCGCCAAAAAACATTTAAACACCATGCTAAAATATAAACAAATAAAAATATATTGAAACCCAAAAAAAAAAAAAATAAAGAACCAAATCAATATTACACCATTTTAAAAGAACAGAATCACAATTTGAAACTGAAAGTATCTCTTTCCCTTTCATTTTATACTGTTTTGTTAAACGTAAACAACATACTGCATCAAATTAGCTGCCTTAACACCTAACAGATTCAACAGAATCGTTGCCCGGAACTCAAGAGGAACATTCTCAGAGGTGAATGCCCTCTCCAGGCTAGAAAAAAAATAACTCCACTGGTCCGACCGTGTGGGCACCTTGACCATCAACAATCGAATGGTTCTGCCTATCTCCTCTATAGTTTTAAATTGCATTGGTGTTCCTGTTTCCCTATTTATCACAGGACTTGCCATGTCATTACCTGTGTGAATTTTTTCCAATTTCAACCTTTCTTTGACTTCCAGATTTAATTTAAACTGTTCGTGTTCAAATTTCATCTTACTTTCTGCTTATTCTCTTTCCAAATTTGTTTTGCTTTTTAATTGTTCTCTTTCCAAATTTATTTTGCTTTTTAATTGTACTCTTTCGAAATTTATTTGTTCGCTTTCCAAATTTAGTTTGCTTTCTAATTATTCTCGCTCGACTTTCTCAGTCACAATGACCGTAAGCATATTTTCTACGATTTCTTCCTCATAATTTGGACTTTCTAGAATAAGCTTTCTTAATTCCAGAATCTTTAAATTTGGAGAGACCGTTTCCACTAATTCAGAAGCTAACATGGCTAAATCCACTTTTCGTGCTTTTGCTAAGAATGATATTATGAACCAGGAAAAAAAATTCCTATCGAGAGAGAAAACAAAATTACTGCCCTTGCAAAAATTACACGAATACTTAAAATTGCCTCGCCATAGAAATTCTGGAAAATAAAAATACGGAATATAAATTATTTCAATTTAAAGCGAAAATTTAACATTTCTTGTTTCCAAAACACAGATATAACATTTTCCAAACTAACAAAATTTTAGCTCTAAATATTAAATACTCCTTAGAAATACGGAATTATCAGTGTTTAAATAAAATCTAAGAATTATAAACTCATTATAAAACAAAACCGCCAAAATTTTGCTCTATTTCCCTTTTAGATAAACAAAATAACCAACATTTTCCAACCATACTTTTGTGCTCGTAACCTTTAAAGAAGATCCCATGCAAATAAATTGAGTTAAAGTTAAATAGCCACATACCTTGTACTTTTTCTGAGATCAGATGTCTGCTGGGGATCCATTCTTGGGGTCAAAATACTATGATAGGTTTCCGATGCTGAATCTAGGAAGGGTGTCAGATTCCTTTGGCGTGTGGGCTCCAGTCTCCTTCTTAGGATGTCAGGCATACTTTCCGAATGGAGGGGTTGCTGACTGGAAGAACTATCCCTTGATTTCTCCGTCATAGGTTGCCTGGTGGATTTCCGGAACAAAAAGATTGCAGACTGGCGGGGCTTGCTCTTATTGTTGAGTCGGGGAAACACAGGCCTTTGTTGAACTATCTCTGCATGGGCCAGGGGTCAGGACTCCTTCACTGAACTCTCGGAGTGGACCAGGATTCAAACGTTGAGGTTTCTTGTTCCATCACTGGATCCATGAATTCACTCTTGCTTTTCTGGGGCATCTCCGCACTCAGAATAACAGCGAGTTCTCCCAAAATGCTGGATAGGTGATGAGGTTTAATAGCTGTGTCAATCCAGCTTTTATTAGCGCATCTTACTCTGCTGCCACCATTATAATAGATCCATCGATATATTGTCAGAATCGCTGTTTACGACAACTCAGAATGTTTGAGTTGGGTGTCCCGAAGTTGTGGGAGCCACAAGAACGCTTTGGTTCTGGATAATCTTCATCTCATGCTTTTCAGAAGTGCGTGTTTGTCAAATGGCGAGTTCACTAAAGAAATAAAGTAGAGCATTCAACAAAATCAGACAGAGCTTGCGATCATGTGAAATGTTTATTATTCGCCATCATTCTCCAAACTTTACATTTTATTCATATCTTTGTAATGGCGAGAGGCATGTGAGTCTAAGTATCATCATCTGCTTGCCTCGCGAGCTCCTCTCAATGCGACTTCTCTGACGGATGTCTCGTGTGGAATCTCCCTCCCCTCCCGGAGTGGCTTACTTTCATATATATATTCATATATGCCACCATGATTATTAGACCACCCTAGTCTATTCCTTCGAATTTTGTCTCAGAATTTAATGATGCATAGACCTCCCTGGCTCCATTCTTGGAAAATCTTAATTCCCTTTGCATTTGATGACAGGCTAATCCCTTTATTCTGCCTCCCCGAGCAGATTCTGGTGGTGACAAAAATCTTAATGACTTTGTTTCCGAATTTCTTAACTGGAATGCTTCTACTTGGAGGTCTATAGCTGCACAAGAGCCAAAACATACCTAAAACTGTATTCTGTATTTCTTCTGGGTTTCTCACACATTTAAAAACTAAATCTCTCTACCTAACACAGAAATTATCTTTCTACTGCTAAACTAAATCAATATTTCAAATTGTAAGTTTGAAACATTAATTAGTAGTTAACAATGTATCAACTTTCAATCCAGCTTACTTTGAATAACCAGTAAAAATCAGGATTTCAGAATATAAGAGTGTGTATCAGAGTGTTGTTGAAAATGCTTTATTTGTTAAAAAATTAATTTTCAAGTTCTTAAACTCTGCAGCATTTCTACTGACAATTAGTTGGCAGAGTGTCTCTTTTTAATACTTCACTATTATTTCTAAAAATTATTAAAATCCCATCCAATAAATAGATATTACTTTATACATCCATATTCTAATTTTAATCTTTTTTTTTACCTTCCCACTCTGTGGTAATTGGAGTATTAACACTGTGGAGTCAAACATTAACTTATTATTGCTTTTAACTTGGTTTATTTTTAGGATCTTAGTCCATGTTTAACAAAGGTTTCTAGAGAAGTAGATGCTAGAGAAAAGGAGTTAATCCATCAAGTTCATAGAGATATTTTAATTCGATGCTTGGAATCTGTTAAATCCTTAGCACCTATATTGATTTGTAGTATGAAAATATTTGTACAGATTTTAAATCAAGGTATGTACTTCAGATTTTTATTTCGTGAAAATATGCGATTTCTTATCTCACAAGTTTAACATTAACTATTCTGTATATAATTAACTGAACAATTTATTATTGAAATTCTATTTTATTATTGAGCAATTTATTACTTACAGACATTAATATCAATTTTGTAGTGAAGAAAATAAATGCATGAGACGAAATAAACTCGCAAAAATGCTGCAGCCAAAATGAATGAAACAAGCCATCTGGAAAATTAAAATACTTCATTAATTATAGCTTAAGACAATTGATTAACATTATTAATCAGTTTCAGAGGCAAAAACAATCTCTTTCTATAGGACAGAAAGACTACAAAGTCACTCTAGCACAAGCAAGAGAGGTTTTTGTTTGCAGCTTCCAATTTCTTTAATTATGAAGGCTGTACTGCCATTTTGTCTTGAAAAATAATGCTGTTTTTCATCTCTGAAACTGGTTTACACTTTAATAAAGTTATTTTATGTTATAACTAACAAAGTAAAGTATTTTAATTTTCAGATTATCTCAATCAAGCATTTTATAAATTTTAGTGATTCTTATATCTAGTTTGCCTATAAGTTAGAATGTAGTAATTCTTTTTTTCTGGATGTTTTATAAATTTGTAATAAAGTTTCACTCTTAATTACTGTTTACTATAATTTGTTTACTGCTACTGTCAGTCTCTTCTGAATTAGCAGTTGGGTCATGTGGTTTTGGACTAGTCCATTAAATTCGCTGATGGGTTGAAACGTACTAGGAAGAATGGTACCTTTATTGCATGTGCCTTTTGGCTTTCAACATTTCGTTTGTTCTAGTACTTAGGGCCCAGTTATGTTGAGCAGTTTTGAGTTCAATTCCATTAGTTGGATTTGAGTTTGGTTCTGTTGAAAATTGTTTCAGTAACATTTATAAATTTAATTATTGTTATTTATTAAATTTTAATAGTTTTGTTAATTTTAAATATTTTCTATCGAAGCATTATCCTTGTATGTGGGCCACCATTTGGACTATTCTTTCTTACAGCTGAGATGCTTAGTTCATAGCATTATCTAATGAATGACAATATCCCCCCCCACCACCACCACCACCACCCACCCACTGAGATGCAAAATTTAGGATAACTGAAATAGTCATGTTTGAAATTTCCAATCGAGAAACAAACTCCCCCCTCAATTTATAGGATGCTAATAGCTAACGCTTGTGCAGTACGAAATTTTTTTTTAGGAAAGATCCTGGAATTAATGATTCATTTCCGAAAAGGAAAGACAAAATAGTGACATAAACACATATTTACATTTTTATCTTTCTAATTTTTTACTCTTTATACAATGCTGTTCAACTTTTATAAAATTCAGAGTAAAATTTTCAATTCAAATACTTTTGCTGCCATTGAAAATTATTTCAGTAATATTTATGCATTGCATTTTATTACAGTTACCTATTTCATTTAAGTATTAACATTTGTTCAGTTTTGAATAAATTTTAGTAATGTAGTTAGTTTTAAATATGTTATCTAAGCATTATCCTTGTTCGTGGACTACCATTTAGACAATTCTGTATTAGAACTTAGATTTCATGGCCATGTCATCTAAGGTATAGTGGTATTCTCCCCCCCCCCCCTCCCCCGAGTTGCAAAATTTAGGAAATTTTAGAGAACTACTAAAATAGCCATATTCGAAATTTCCATGTTTAAAAATGGTATGGAATTTCTTCAAACATGTCATCTTAATTTTGCGCCTTTTATTAAGGGGAGTTTAGCACTTTGTGGACCACATTTCATTCCTTGGAATAGATTACGTTTCCATTTACAGACATTTTGTCAACAAAAGCAAGGTTCACAAATATGACAGACTCTAATAAGCTAAATAAGCAGAAGTTAGAAATTGGAAATAGCAATAGTAGCAAGTGCAATGCCTAAAAACACTATGATTCTAAATTCCAAACAGTTTGCTTAATGCACATCCAAAAATGATCACCAAACAGGTTTTTATATTTGTCAACCCTTTCCCTAGACTCATCCCAAATCATCTGTTCACCAACCTTTTCCCTTCAGTGAAGTGGGCTCATCCAAGGTCATCTGCCATCTCACTGGAGCTAGACAGTACTTCACCTCCTCGTAATAATTCTCGTCATTCTCCCAATAAAAAAGCTGTGATTTTTTGTGCTTATGTCCACCATGCTATTTATTAATTTATGTTCTGCTTCTGACCTTATTAAAGTCTGAGTTTGATTATTTAAAAGCTCTTGCACTAGATTGTGGATTTTCACCTAAAATTGTTGACTGTACATTATCAAAATTTTTGAAACCATCCTAGAGCAAAGATGTTGTGGTTAAAACATTTAGTAATATTGTTTCATTTTCATTCGATCTAAAAGTTTCACAAAATTGCTAGAGTTCTTAAAAATGTGGTCTTCAAATGGTTTTCTCTTCCAGTTAATTTTTCTTCATATAGGGATCTTATTGAAAATTCCAAAAATTAGGACATTTCTAAAAATTTTTGTCAATATAAACTATTGCAGCATTTTTCAAAGTGTGTTGCATGGAACCCTGGGGTTCTACATTAAGTGGGTCTGTGACATGATAATTTTGAAGACCCAGACCGTCCGACTCATCCTAAGACTTTTGAGCAACAATTTAGATGGCCTGATGATAATTTTGTGTGCATTTTTTTTTTAATATAAAAAAAGCATAAAATTTGATTGCATAATTGGGATCACAAAAATTTTATGCTTTTTTTTTATATTAAAAGAAAAAAAAATGATAATTTTGTGTGCATTATTTTTTTTTTAATATAAAAAAAGTATAAAATTTGATTGCATAATTGGGATCACAAAAATGTTTTCTTATTTTGGGGTACCACCATCAAATTTCCAAAAGATTCTGAGAACAAAAACGTTTGAAAAACACTGATCTATCATATACAGATCAAACTAAACATGCCTTAAAGCATTCCTTTGAGAGAACATCAAAATTATGTAAAAAATCAAGCAATTAATAAATCTTCTAATCTTTTTGGAAATCACTGCTTGATGAGTAATTACCAGTTTGAATTTTCTTCTGCTTCTTTTCAAAAGTGTTCAACAGTTTTTGATTTGAATTTCTTTGAGGCTTTTTATATCAATAAAAATTTCATCAATCTTGTTAATGGTCTGTGACTCTTTATTCTCTAAATAAAGAGTCACAGACCATGTTTAACCATGTTTTATTTGTTGCCCATATTCTTTTTCCACATTTCATGTCCATATTTGCTATATTCCAATACTGTTTTTCATTTTGTTTCTCTTTTGCCACACTAGGTAGCACAACCACTGCTATAGTTTAGCATATTTGCTAGCATATGGTTAAATTTTCATTTGGTGCTCTTGGTTAACTTGCACTGAAGAGGGAAACTCAAGCATTCAGAAATGATCGTTCACTTTTGCTAGTTTATTTGTACAGCAATTTATGTATTGATTTCTTTGTTTAATATTGTATTAGTTAATTTTTGGGTTTATGTGAATACTTAAGAGAAAAATTTGTTATTTTTTTTAGTTTTGTCAGTTCTAATGGCTTTTTTGAATACAGCTTAGTATTCAACTATTTGGAGGTAAAAGTTACCAAAGTGCAACTAATATTAAGAGCCAAAATTGCTCCTATACAGTAATTCTTTTCTTTAGCATTATTTTCTTTTCATTCAGATTTATAAAGTACAGAGGGAGCAGTGATTGTAAGTAATCATAAAAAAAATTATCCTCATTTGGGCACAAATTTTCTTTTATTCTTAAAATGTTTTCAGTAAATTTCCAATACTATATACGTATTTTTGTTTTGATGTACACTGAAAATTGATAGAGTCCAATGTGCATAAAATACCTTTTAATACTTTCATGAGCAATATTTTGTTCAATCATTTTTGGACACTTTTTTCCACATCACATTTTAATTAAAAAATCACTGAAACTACTATTAAAAAGAAAGTCTTGGATTTCTAAAATAGAAGGTTAACTTTTGTATGTGTCAAAATGAACATGTACATGTATATAGAATGAACTTACCTGTTGGATGAAAGCAGCTAGTATACAATAATTTGATTATAGTTTTCAGAAGTTTTAGTGTATAAATGTTACTTTAGCCTGTTTTAGTACATTCATTTTTTATACTAATTATGTGCTATTGATCCATATTACAATAGAAGGAAAAGGTGTAGATGAGGCTGCTGAGAATCGAAATTATTTGGCCCAGCGAATGACTGATGAAATAAATGAAATTATTCGTGTACTGCAACTTACAAATTATGACGAAGATGAATGGGATGCTGATAATTTAACTGTCATGAAAAAAGCACAGGTTCGTTTGTAGCCAATATTATTATTTATAATAATATTAGTATTATTTTTGTAGCTGAGTTCATTTTTATGGATTTAAAACAATTTTTACTTTTTCTGATTCTTTAGAATGCTATGGATGGCAAACTTGAGGCTGCTCATGATTGGCTTGAAGATCCAACTACTGTGGTTGGTGGAGTTGGAGAGAAGTCATTGCGATATATTCTTGAATATGCACAACGAGTTGCTGATAGATGTCTTCCTCCAGATAATAATGCTATTCAGAAAATGTGTGGTGATATTACAGCAATGACAAATGCTCTTTGTGAACTTAGGCAAGAAGGAAAGGTAAAACCCACTCACACCTGTGAAAATTTTTGTTTTCTTGCTCTGTGTTTAAAAATTTGGACATTTTTAGTAAATGTACACTTTTTTTACTTGATATTTTCCCTCATAAGCATTATCATAGTGATGGTTTTCCTGTTGCCACCACTTTTATATTATATTGAAGTTTAGAAACTTCATTTCACTCTTATTACATTACTGATTTTTATTTAAGAAATTTATAAAATGGAACAAATATAGCCTTAACTTTAGACAGAATTAGAAATGTAAGACTATATTTAAACTATCTCAGAACCATTCCAAACTTAAGTGCAAAAACATTCTAAGAACATTCTCATTAAAGTAGATAAAGAAATGTTTGTAAAGTGTGCAAAACACTTGTCCTGGAGTGAGTTTTATAGCATTATCTTATATCTGTGTTTTCATTTTTTGCTCCCTAATTTTGTTATAGGTATCTGCATGGCCATTATGAGAAATAAAATCGAAAATGGCTCAATAGGACTAGAGAAGAGCCTCATTATAAAATGCCAATTAAAAATGTATCAATATTGCATTTTATAACATTAAAATAAGCTGTGTAATTTTAATGAGAAAACATTTTTATTCATCATATCTTAGCTAATTGGTGTTTGAAAATGTTTTTTCATTTCTGACTTTTTCTTTTTATTATTTATAATTTCATTTCTTAGCTTATATTGTTTTACTGCAAAAAGAAGCTATACTACGATCTATACTTTGTAAAAAATTGTATCAAAATGTTACTAATTAATTAGATAAGAAGCTTTAACAAAATAATAAATATAAAATTGTGGGTTAACTAACTTAAAAAGTAGTTAAAGGTAATAAGCAGTTTAACTTAAAGGCAACAAGCAGTTTAACTTAAAGCAATTGTAACGAACTTCATTGCTACATACTACAAAAATCTTAAAATTTTTAATAGATGGAATTCTTTTTACCTCATCTTGTTATGAATTTTTTTCACTGAACTTTAGTATTTATAATATGGAAATTTATATTTTTAGGGTACTACTCCACAGGCTGAAGCTTTAGCTCGAGGAATTAGTCAGAAACTAAGGGAGCTTATTAGATTAGTTGGCCAAGGAATATCAAATGTAGAAAGAAGCAGCATTCAGCAGCCTGCTCATACACTTCGTGGAAGGATTGAACAAGCTAGGGCATGGCTTGCAAATCCATCTTTCAATGATAATGGATTAGGTAATAGATCTGTCATTTCTGAGTAATATCTGATTAAACAGTCATACTTAAATTCTTTTATAGATACCAACTACTATGGATCCTTTATAGTACTTGTCAGCAATTAATTTGTGGACTGGATGAGGATGTATAAACAATTAGATAGCCTAAGATGATTTTTATACAAGAAATTATTATTGACTATTATCAAGGATATATTTACATAGGTTGGAAAATTAACAATTACTCTGCAAATTGTTTAGCTTATTCATAAAAATTTATTGCATTTTTTTTTCAAAACGTGCATGGTTTATTGCAATGATGATTCTGTAACAACAATAGGTATTTGTGGCATAACCACAACCACGAGAATAACTACTGGGACTGTAACCAAACTGTGGGATTACGACACGCTCGGAATGATGTTTAGCGAGTAGTGCGGCATTTGTGTTGGTACCTAATAAAATATTTTTGTCTATAAATACCTCCTCATTCTACACTATGGTAGCAGCGGTAAAAACAGATGAGGAATAAGCGTAAAAGTTTAAAGAACTTTGTGAGTATTTTTGAAATATTTAGAATATAAAAACATTTTGACTACTCATCAAAGCGAAACCAAAAGCAACATTCAAAATGTCGAATTTTCACATTTCGCCACTAGAAACTTTTACGTTTTCAACTCCTATAAACTGAACAAAATGGAAAAATCATTTCGAAAGGTACAGAATTACTTCTGATCGGAATAAAAAACCTGATAATGAGCAAATAAATTCCTTGATCTACATGATGGGAGAACAAGCTGAAGAAATTTTCCAGTCCTTTGAATTAGATGAAGATGAAGCTAAAGTGTAAGAGAACATACTAAAACAGTTCAACAAACATTTTATTGTGAAAAGAACACAATTTTCGAGGGAGCACAGTTCAACAGATGTTCACAAATAGAAGGTGAGTCATTTAACAATTTCATAACTGCACTTTACACACTATCTGATAACTGTGAATATAAAACTTTAAAAGATGAACTTATTCGCGATTGTATAGTTGTTGGTATTAGCGATA
The DNA here is from genome assembly GCA_951213105.1 of Amaurobius ferox. NCBI lineage: Eukaryota > Metazoa > Arthropoda > Arachnida > Araneae > Amaurobiidae > Amaurobius > Amaurobius ferox. Next base: position 57,243,930 of record OX578133.1, read on the forward strand.
AAGTTTCTTCATGTAAGACTTCATGTAAAGGTGTAATATTTAAAACAAGAGTGCTGCAGCTCAATGTATTTACTTACTCTTTAGTGAAATATGAGTGCACAAGCATGATATATATATATTTTTTTAAAAGAATTAGGAAATGAAATGACTTTGGGGATTTTAAAGATATTTAATGATTGATGAGCTTTGAACAGAATAGATGGAAATATATGTATTCAAGTATGTATTTATGTGCCGCCAGGTAAGTTTAATTTATATACTGCCAAGCAAGTTTGACTTAAAGTCTATGTTTGGAGTATCCAGATGAAATTGGGGTAAAAATTAAAAGGACTAGCTAGCTATAAATAGTTGATGAGTAATTTGTAGCTCTTTGAAAGCCTGTAAGCAAAGCAAATGAGTCTGAAAAAATCAGAAACTTATTGAACTTTACTGGAGTTTAATTTTACAAAATGGAGTCCACGCAAAACCATTTCGGTACCATCGGACTGGAGCTACTGCCAATTTTTTATAGATTACCCTTGATACTGTAATAAAGAAATTGCTAGTAACATTTTATGTATTTACCTCTTTTTTTATTAAATGTTAATAAAATGTCTAAAAACATATTCATTTTAATTCACATTTTAGGCCTTATATAGGGAATATTATTAAAGATTGTATTTCAATTTAAACATTTGCCAAAGTTTTTCTAAAATTACATTATTTATTAATCTACAAAAAAATTAAATGTCTAAATAGGTAAAAAAAATGAAACATAATTTTTTGCTATTGTGTATATGGTTCATAAAAAAATATTTTCAGAAATGTTTAAAAGGTTTTTGTTATTAAAATTAAAGCAAATAGTTTAGTATAGATCAGTGTTTTTCAAACTTTTTTGTTGCGGAACCATTTTTTGAAATGAAAAAAGTCCAATGTTTAAATTAAAAAAAAAAAATTCACACGATACTATCACATCACAAAACCTCTGGAAAACAGGAACCATGGAAGAACCAGAGTTTTTCCAAGTGTGTTACACGGCTTTGAAAAACTCTGGTCTAAATGATGAGATTTTTTTTCATTTCTTGATGACCGCCTTTATGTTAAACCATAAGTGTATAGTAGTAGATAGAACACATTCTGCTTAATACCTGACGACAAACATTAATTCCACAGAGCAATGACAGGAACTCGCATGAGCTTCAAGTATGGTGAGCTGGGTTTCATAAATAATCAATTAGTTCCAGAAATCCCTATCAGTAAATTTATACTCTTTTCACATCTGAACAATACACCCACCTGAGCAGCCCAATACAGTATAGCTATAGACCTTTACCCTCAGGACTTGATCCTATCTGACCATCTGATTTGCATCAGAGTCTACTGATGATGACATCCATGTAGTTGACGAACAGACCACATAATCCTTTACTGTTTGGTGGTGGTGAAGTGACCAACTATTAGAGTTGCAAAGACGGTTAAATTAGGAAGGAAATTTTGAAAGTGTCCAAAAAAGTGGGAATTTTCAGTCATTGCATTGTAAAAGAAATACATATGATTCAAAACTAATATTTATTTTTTGCATTTGGAATTGTAAATAGCTGAATTATGAAAAATTGAGAGATTTTTTAGATATCCAAGAAAAATATTTAAATTATGTGACTTTATTATTATATATAAAAATGAAAAATGAAAATTAATTCCACAAATAAATTGTATTTTAATTTGTAAATATTTTAAAAGTAAAAACACTCCAAACGATGAACTACCTATTATGGAGTAATTAATTCATTCATATTCATTTAATAATGACCAATAATAAGATATCTATATTAGTCCGAATAACAGTTTAATAATTTTATGACTAATATAATTTGTACATTTTCAACAATTTTTTTGTAATTTCAAATTTTCAAAAATTGTATTTCAATAGACTTTACCTTCAAACTAATACAAATATTTAGTGCATTTATCTAAATAAATGTCTATCTATCATTATGGTTAAACTGCGTAATGTGCTGGATTAGTCAGAGCATATAAGAAACTTGTAAATAAGCTTCTTCCATCCAAAAGTTTGCAATGCTTTCCGAATTCCCAGGTTTATTTCCACTTCTCAAAATTCCCTGGTTTTTTTGCAATGTTTCCAACATTTCTGGTTTATTTTCCCAAATTCTCGGGTTTATTTTTGCTTCTCAAAATTTCCAGGTTTTTTGAAATTCTACCAACAATTAAGTCAATTTTTAAATGATCTAGTTGTTGATCGAACGAAACGGTCGCTTATCTTCTTGAGTATATATAATACTTATTCTAGAACCCCTATAGTAGCCTTACCTATTCCCTGTTTCAATAAATATTGTCAGTGACGTTATGGTTTGGTTATTTAATACGAGGGTCACACTGAAATTTTTGAGATAGGGGTAGACGATATGCACTAGAAAAAATTATTGGTAGGATATTTAAATTTGAACTCTTTTATGTCTGCAGACACAATTACAATTTAGCTATCGTCGAATAAATTTTGAAAGAAAAGAAAATGGAGTTGTTTCGAGAGCATTATCGAGCTATGATTTTCTATGATTTTAAAGTGAGGCTAAATCAAGAAGAATGTCTTCAACGTCTACAATTAGCATATAAAAATGATGCTTCCTCTCGTGCCATTGTATTCAGATGGTTTACATATTTTTGAAGAGGTTGAAATTCTCTCCTGGATGAAGAACACACAGGAAGATCTTTGTCAGCTGTAGTCCCAGAAAATATGTCAGTCATTCAAAAAATGTTAATCGATGATAATTGCTGTACCTCCCAAATGATACAGAAAGAACTTAACATTGGATCCGCAGCTATACATAAAATTATTCATGAAGAACTGCATATGAAAAAATTAGTTTGTCGTTGGGTCTCCCATAATTTAACAGAACACCAAAAAGCAGAGCGTGCCAAAATCAGTAAAGAAACCCTAAAATTACTTAATGACGGTCGGCACCGCATTATTTCTAAAATCATAACTGGTGATGAAACGCACATACCGTTTTTTGATGTTCCAACATGTCAAGAAAGTAAAGTATGGGTCTTTGAAGATGACCCCAAACCAACAATGGTAAAAAGACAATGAGCAATGAAAAAAAGTAATCTATGCCGTGTTTGTCAGAAGTACAGGTCTGGTCAAAGCCATAAAGCTAGAGAGAAGACAGTTACAGCTAACTGGTACACCACTAAGTGTCTCATAAATTCCTTAGGAAGTGAATGTTAGGAGCTCATGCTTCACCATGACAATGCATCTTCTCATTCAGCAAGAATGACAGTCGAATTTCTTGAACGAAAAAACATCAAAGTGATAGAACCTCCACCCTATTCTCCTGATCTTGCTATGTGTGAGTTTTGACTACTTTTTAATCTAAGAAAAATTTACGTAGGAACCATTGTCATATCGAAGATGAGATTGATGAGGTTATAAAAGCATATTTTTCATCGATTCCAAGAAATGGATGGCTTGAAGCATTTATTCTTTGGAAAATTCACCTTCAAATGTGCATTGATGTTGGAGGGGAGTACTTTGAATACTCCTAAGAGTTGGTAAGTTTAACTTGTACCTCTTAGCCGTATCTCAAAAATTTCTGTGTGACCCTCGTATAGATAAATGGGCTGAAGGATTGGAAATTTGTAATTGAATTGAGAATTTCAGATTTTTTTGGATTTTGTTTGTAGAGTCTGAAAACATAATAAAAAATATTATTATATCAACATATTAATAAAATGTAAGTTTTTCTTTTTGGGGCCCCCACCTACGTCAGCACCCGGGGAGAAATGTCCCCTTTTGCCCCCCCCCCCCCTCTCATTATGCCAATGATGGGCATGATATTTCTGAAACAAATTGGAGTTTGTCAAATGATATTTGGTGCTATTATTTTTACCTGAAAACTAGGAGGTTTATTGATTATCAAATAGGTCAGATAAGGGGGTTGTCCCTAATTTTTTTAAAAACATTTTTTGAAAATAAAACTAAAAATAATCATGTGAAAAAATGTTAAACAAATAGTTATTTTATATGTAATTTTTATTTAAAAAGTTGTGATATCATGTATAGAATGCTAACATGTGCTGTTCTCGAGATATTTTATAGTTTTGATTTTAAATGAAATATATTCCTTATTATCAACTGTATAGATGTTTTGTAAATACTTTTAACCAATAAGGAATTAAAACAGTTTTTTAGGAGATACTACAAGCTGCTCTTGAAGTGTTAGATATTTTACTTTTCTACAGGGAGCACAATATCTGAAAAGATTAACTAATTTTGATGAAATTTGGTATGGTTATTTTAAGCATCAATGACAAAAAACTTATTGATGTTTATTGATACCAAGCATTTAGAAAGCTCTTTGCTTTATTGTTTTCCCACAATGTAAAAGTTTCTTAATCTGTAAGGAAAATCATGTGATGCTCATACCAGATTTTTTTTCAGTCATATAGGGAAATCAGCTTGCATATTCTAACATTAAAGAAACAACACTTGTAGATTTTTACAATGAATTCAAAAATATTTTTAAATAAAATTTATTCTACACTTTCTTATGAAAGTAAATGTTTTTTGGGGAAAATTCTACATGTATTTTTATTTTTCTCTATTTACGCAAGTATACAAAGTATATTTCCTCTAATTAAGAAAACCTTTTGGGAGCTTAACCTGTTCATGATCACTGGTACAATGGAGAGATTCTCCCTTCTCCAGCCCACTGATTCTAATGGTGTTATTACACGGGCAATTTTTATTGCCGAACTTCGGCAATTCCGCCCCGTCAATCATACTTTAGGCTCCTCCTTTTTAACAGGTCCCCTCTCTCTAATCCCGCCGATTTCATTTCAGAAAGCGTTCTTTGGTGTGTTTTTCGTATAAATTGAATCTTTTATATCCTAAAGGTGTCTGTAATTTGTTAAAAGTTCTATTATTATTTTTCCATCTCCAGACTTTAGAAATTCCTCCCGGCAATGATACTTTAGGCCCGCCTTTCTAAAACGTTCCTCCTTTCTAATACCGTCGAGTTCATTCCAAGAAGCATTATTTAGTGAGGGTTTTTTGTATAATTTGGATCTTTTATATGCCACATGTATCTGTAGTTTGGTAAAAGTTCTATTATTATTTTTACTTCTCCAGACTTTAGCAATTCCGCCCGGCAATGATACTGTAAGCCCCTCCTTTCTAACAGGCCCTCCCTTTTTAGTGCCGCCGATTTCAGGAAGCATTCTTTAATGTGTTTTTTCATATAATTTGGATATTTTATATCCCACAGGTGTCTGTAATTTGGTAGAAGTTCTATTATTCTAACGTAATTGAGCTGCTTCGACGTGTTTGCACTACAGTCGCCATCGCCATCTTGAATGCAAATGAGAAGAGGAAAGGCGGAGCGTAGTGACGTCCAGTTTTATCGTCGTCTGATTGGGTCGCCGCTCAGAAATTGAGCAATTTTTATTGCCGGGTATGAACGAATTGCGGCAATTCGGCGGCAAGATTTCTTTCCATTGAAATGTATGGTATTGCTGAAAAATTGCTGGATGGAATTGCTCAGTGTAATAACACCATTATTCTTTACATAATCCGGATGGCTGCAAGAGTCCAGTGATGCCAGTGCACAACATAGGATTGGGATGTTTCATTAATACTTTTAATAATAATACTAGATGGTGATATAATTCTACAGTTTTTACAAAGCTAGTTACTTAAATCATTAACCTTCACATTTTAGCTTAGGTTTTTGTTTTTCATGAGAATGCTGACTAAGTTGATTGTATAAACAAACACACTTGCAAGTGGTGGTTCTGATTTAAAAGACATGTCGACTAAAAGATTTAAAGGGATAGTTTCTTTCATGGTAGTCATTCTGTGTTTATTTTAATGACAAGTGTCTTGGGTGGTATGTTTAGAAGGGGATTAAGACTATTTAGAATTCTTATTTCTGATTTTCAGCAGGAGTGCTTATGAGCTAGCAAGCATTTAGTTAGAAGAATGTTGCAATAACCATGTCGAAAAGAGTAAAATATATTTCTGAAACTAAAATTTATCAATTGATGAATGGATCTCATAGTGATATAAGTGAAGAAAGTGAAATAGTTGCTATGTTTAGTGTGAAAGTTTATTTAAAAGACATCAATGTGTGTGTTGATGGTTTTGGATGCTTTTGGTAAATAGAGTTCAAATATAGAAAATCTGCAATCTCTTCAGTTTTCTGAACTCTGGACTAAATACAAACAGTTCAAATCCTTTTTTAATGGAAATTAATTTTTTAATGTATATTTCATTGATAATATTATACAAGTACAGTAGCCCCTCGTTATATCGCACATTCGGATATATCACGCTTCTGCTATGTCTCCCAATTTTTTTTTCTGATATACAATCCTGATGAAGCTGCACTATACTGGAAGTTATTGTCAAATAGAACACAGGATTTTAAGAAAAAGCATGACTAATTCTGGATACAAAGAGCAAAAGGACAGGGTAACACTTGTTTTTGCAGCAAATAAAGCAGGAAGCCATAAGTTGAAGATGTTCCTTGTGGGAAACAGTGAAAACCCTAGCTTTGAAGAATATGAATAAGGAGAATTTGTCAGTTGTATATGAAAGTTTAAGAAACGCTTAGATGACACAAACCTTATTCAAAAAATGTTTTTTTGATAATTTCATCCCATCAGTTTGTCTTCATCTGAGAAATAAGGGTTTGGAAGAAAAGGTCGTGCTCCTAATTGACTAATGCAGTGCTCATCCAGGTGAAGAAGAACTTATATCATCAGATGGAAATATCAAAGCTATGTTTTTACCACTAAACACAACAAGTTTTTTTCAACCAATGGACCAAGGAATAATCGCCATGTTAAAAAAAAAAAAATATTGATTGGAGTTACTGAGCAACCCATTGTTCGTTGAAGAACGACCACTGCCTGAGGCAATGAAAAGTGTGAACTTTAAAGATGCCATGTACATTTCCCAAAAGGCGTGGTCCACTGTTAAATCAGAAACCATTTCCAAATGCTGGCTGAAAGTTTTAAATGATGTTGAACTCAAGGATACTGAAGAAGACTCAATAGAGCTTCTAGTTCAAAAATCCAAGTCCCTTGGTTTAAATGTGTGCTAAGATGAAGTGAAAGATTGGATTAATGTAGATGATAATGAACCGACTTCTGAAACTCGTTCAGTTGAGCAGATCATACCTCATGTACAAGAAGAAGTGGACCCAAAAGATGCTGACAGTGATGATGAAGAAGCGAGTTCTCCTGTCACCATCAAAGAAGCCGTAATTGAGCATAGCACAGCATTTGAAAGATGCAACTCAAATCATATGAGTGAGATGCAGTTGATTCATTTTCGCTCACTGATATTTTCTGGAAAGTACGTTCTGAAAGAAAAATCGAAGTAGCTGACATTATATTGTATGTATGTACCTTCTTCGCAAGAGAATGAAATGTGTACAATAATCAATTAAATGTGTATGTGCATTTGGACATGAAATTAAAAGGTAAATGGAACTTCTCTGTCGTTATTATGCAATTCTTTTTTGTTATTGTACTTTTGCTCCTAAATTTTTATTACATGTGTTCATAAAAGCATAATTTTTATAATATCGCCCGATATATCACGCATTTTGCCATGTCTCTCGACAAGCGTAATGTAGCGAGGGGCTACTAAATATGCTCAGCCTTTAGAGGCATTTAATATGTGGAAATTTACTATTTTAAAGTATTAAAAATGCATTCTATTAAATTAGTCTATTAAATTTGGAGTATCAATTTATCTAGATCTATATATAATATGGATAATATATAACACTTTATAAATGATTTACAAAGATCTTTTGTTATCACCTATTTTGATAAAGCCTCTAATAATTATGCTATTATCTGTAAAAAAATTTATATGCAATTTCTGTTAGATTATTTAAAAAATAATAGTCTTTTTAAACTTGATTTACATTCCATTAATAGTATCAAATTGAAAATTATCGATATGTATAGTGATTTAAATATTAAATATAAATTTCTTAAATTTCGATATATAGTGCTTATTCCAAAATTTCATAAAAATCCTATTAAATCTAGAAAAGTAACTAGTGGTCCTAATACTTACTCTACTGCTGCGAGTAAATTACTACTAAATTCTTTAAATCTAATAAATAATAGTTTACATCAGTCTAGCAATAATTACCTTATTCTAAATAATAGTAGAGAATTAAAGAATAAATTAACATCACTTAGAAAACTAATAGGATTTCAAACTTTTGATTTTAAAGATCTTTTTAATAAAGATCTCTGATCTATATGATGTAATTTTAGCTTTATATAATGCTTATATTACTAATCTATCAACTGAAACAAATTTTATAAATTTTCCTAAACTTCTTTGTTATTTTCAATAATTATATTTTTCAAGGAAATAAATTATTCTTACAAGTCTCAGAAGTTCCACAGAGTGTCTGCATTAGCAGTGTGTTAGCTAATCTATACCTTTATCATTATGAAAAATCTTTTACTTCAATAGATTATATATTTTACAGATATGTTGATGATCTGATTTGATTAGTATATACTGAGAATTATCTCATAGATATAGATTTCTATCCAGACAATTTGGAATTAATTCCTAATGAAGCTACTATTAGTAATAATATTAATTTTTTGGATTTAAATCTTTTTATTGAACCTTCTAATAGAATTGTTACTAATTTATATGATAAAAAAGACTTTTTTAATTTTAACATTAATAAAATCTTACCATTTAATTCCTGCAACTCGATTCAATTGTTTAGAAATATTTTACTTAATCAGCTTTTTAGAATTTATAGATTATCTGATAAAATATTTCATGCTATGCATAGAAATAATCTAAAAATTACCAGCAATTTATATAAATATCCCTCTTATCTAGTAAATGGTATTGTTAAAAAGTTTAGATTAGCTGGATTTTCATGAATTCTATTCATAGTATCTTAGATTAGCCAGACATCACCATTCTCTTGTATTAATAATACTTTTATTTTTACATCCACTTAAACATTAGCCTTACTATTATTAGTCCCACTTTTTTATAACTCTTATTGTATATTATTACTTTTTCTTACCGTTTCGCATTACTGTTTTTTATTTCTTATGAATGGCAATAGTAGATCAATTCTTTTTCCTTTGCGAATGGAACACTGGTCTCTTCATTCAGGGTTCTAGGGTTCGACTGGTTTAGGCATATGCAGTGTTTTTCCCAGGTATTCATGTTTCCTTTATTTTTTCTTCTTTATGTATGTTGTCTAAGTAGAAATAGTTTATAGATATAATCTATCTATTTCTTCAGAAACATACATATTTTGTGTTTGCTTCGACAAAATACTTGGACCCTATGAAGAGTTTTGGCGAAGTGAACAATTCCATTTTTTAAGGCCTAGCCCTTGTCCACATGTATAACATTAATGCTTGGATTTTTTATGTTTTCCTATTATATTTTCCATACCATTGAAATTTGTTGATTTTCTTTAACTTGATGACTCAAAATACGTATTTTTTTCCATTTGATTGAAGATTTGCTGTTTTATACTTTTATTTTGTAGGTTTGTTAGAAAGTTAGGGTTTTCGAGTTGCAGCTTCTTACTTTTCTATCATTGGACTTTCAAACTATTATTATTATTATTATATATATATATATGTGTGTTGGGATATTTCCCAGATTTAAGAAAAAAAAAAATAATTACCTTTTTGATTAATTAAATTAGAAATAGTATTTTCAAACTTTGTTTTTCAGTGCATTTTAAAAAATTATTTATTTTTTATTTTTTAGGACAACAAGCCATTCAACTTGTTGTGGAAGATGGTAGAAAAATAATAAATAGTTGTCCTGTGTCAGAACAATTAGCTGTACAAAAGCTATGCTCTGAGACTGAAAGCCTCTCTCGTCAGTTAGCTGAAATGTGTCGACATGGCCAGGTGACCAGGATAATTATTAAATCTGATTATATCATGTTTTGAACCCAATTACTGTAGAATGCTAAATTCAACAGGATAAAAATTTTAGTTTGAGCTCACTACAATTTAAACTAACGAAACGTACCGTAAAAGAAAATCTACTTTTAGGAAAAGTATCAAAATATGTATATTTATCTTTATGTTTTAAAATTACTTGTTATGTTTAAATAGTACAATTACTTTTTTTTAAATTATTACAAAATGCTATTTTATTGTACTTTGGGGGAAAAAACAGTCCAATCCATCCTCTACAGTTTTTTTAGAATTTAACATTGGTTCTCTAATTTTTTTCATTTTGTTCCGGATAATTTGAAAATTTCAATTCTGTTATTTTCAATCTATAGGATTAATTTTTGACCTTTGGGTTATGCCCCAAATGATGTTTTATGAGTTGCAAAATGTAATATACCTATGCCGAATATACTTTAGAAATGCATTCAACCTGCTGCTACAAGGTAGAATAGATAGAAATTGATATATATTATAGATATATAAATAGATATATACTAGCCGCATACCCGTTGAAAATCAACGGCCCCACATTAAGCAATCCCTGAATAATGTAAATTTTTTAATAATTCGCGTTTCTTATTTATTCGACAAATCGAACATTTAGTTTTGAGGCACCCCCAAAAGTTCAAAATATCGGAAAACTGAAATTGCACATGTTCTTCCTTTCGAACTATCTACCTGTACACCAAATTTGAAGTCTGTATCATATTTCGAAGCATGTTTTTTTTTATCAATTCACATTTCGAACGTTTTCCTCTGGAGAACCCCCCTTTAACGAACATTTTTGAAAAATTATATTCGTTTTGGGTGTTTTCATCAAATGATTAGTCTATATATAAAATTTTGAGCCTCTACCAAATTTTAAAGGGGCCGTTTCTCATTTATTCGGAAAATCGAACATTTTTGTGTGCGGCACCCCCTTAAGTAGGAAATATTGGAAATCTGAAATTACACACTTTCTTCCTTTCGAACGGTTTACCTATATACCAAATTTGAAGTCCCTATCTTATCGCAAAGTAGGCTTTCCTATCATTTCACTTTTCGAACGTTTTGGTGTGCGGCACCCCCTTGAGTAGAAAATATTGGAAATCTGAAAATACACACTATCTGCCTTTCTAACAATTTACCCATACACCAAATCTGAAGTCACTATATCATCGCAAAGCATGCTTTCCTATCATTTCACTTTTCGAACGTTTTGGTGTGGAGCACCCCCTGTAGACGGAAAATCGAACATTTTTGTGTGCGGCACCCCCTTAAGTAGAAAATATTGGAAATCTGAAATTCCGCACTTTCTTTGTTTCAAACGATTTACTTCCAAACTTAAAGTCTCTCTCTCATCGCAAAGCATGCCCTCCTATCATATCACTTTTCGAACGTTTTGGTATGCTGCACCCCCCTTAAGTAGAAAATATTGGAAATCTGAATCTGAAATTGCACACTTTCTTCCTTTTGAACGATTTACCCATACACCAAATTTGAAGTCTCTACCTCATCGCAAAGCATTCTTTCCTATCATTTCACTTTTCGAACGTTTTGGTATGCTGCACCCCCCCTTAAGCAGAAAATATTGGAAATCTGAAATTGCACACTTTCTTACTTTCGAGTGATTTACCCCTACACCAAATTTGAAGTCTCTACCTCATCGCAAAGCATGCTCTCCTATCATTTCACTTTTCGAACGTTTTGGTGTGCTGCACCCCCCCTTAAGTAGAAAATATTGGAAATCTGAAATTGCACACTTTCTTCCTTTCGAACGATTTACCCATACACCAAATTTGAAGTCTCTATCTCATCGCAAAGCATGCTTTCCTGTCATTTCACTTTTCGAACATTTTGGTGTGGGGCACACCCTCTATAGAACGTTTTCGAAAAATTCGATTTTTCCAGGGGGTTTTATCGAACGACCGAGCCGTGTACCAAATTGCAAGTCTCTATCTATTCGGGAAGTGCCTAAAAAAGGCGTGACAGACAGACAGATGGACAGACAGACGGACACTTGGCAATTAGTATATACGGATTGTATATATACACACACACACACACACATATATATATATATATATATATATATATATATATATATATATATATATATCAGTAGCGTAGCATAAGAATTTTGACTGGGGAGGCTAAGCGCTTGGTGTTTTAAATTAGAAAGAGTTTTTCTGTTATTACAAGTGAGATTTATATTTGAATTCGCTTTTATTCTTTTGATGAGTCAAGTAATATAATGTAGCATAAAAATGCAAAAAGTGTATGAAATGCACAAAATTTTAAAATGTTACCGATATAAGATGAATAAAAAATATACATTTTAAATGTTTTCATATTTCTAAATTAGATCAACCTTTGCAACCATCATATTAAATATATAGATATAAATTAGAATATTGTAAGCAAGTGACATAAAAGATATCAGTTTTGTAAATACAGGGTGAAGAGCCAAGCCGTCCGACTCATCCAAGGATTTGAGCAACCAAAAAGACAGCTGATAAATACAGGGTGAGTTAGAACTCTTGGGCCAAACTTTAAGGGGTGGTAAATCACATCTAAACAAGCAATGTTTGTCATACAAAGTAGGGTCGTAACGCAAGAGGTGAACCGCTAGAGGACGGCAGAACATACCTCCTATTTTTACAGGAGGTGGTATTGCCACAGTTACTGCAACATGTTCCTGCCAACATTAAAGCATGTATGTGGTTCCAACATGATGGAGCACAACCCCATTTCAGCATGGATGTACGGCACATCTTAGATGCTACATTCCCAGGGCAATGGATTGGTCGGGGTGGTCCCATAGCTTGGCCGGCACGATCGCCTGATTTCTCTTGTCTCGACTTTTTCTTATGGGGCCATATGAAAAGTCTCATCTATGATAGCTCCATCAACTTTGATGAGGACCTTGTTGCTAGGATTGCTGTTGCTGCCGGTGTTGTCCAAGATATGCCGGGTGTTTTTGCTAACGTGCGACTCTTGCTATGTCGCAGGTGTGAAGCCTGCATTACTGCTGGTGTGCGTACTTTTGAGCAGTTTCTGTAACTTTGTCCATGCATTCTGCAATATCTGTCAGTAAAACATACTTTGTGCCTACTCTGTCATTTTTGTGTTTTTTCTTTTCATGTGAGAGTTATCATTTCCTCATTTCATAAGCTACCATCTAGCAGTTGACCTCTTGCATTACGACCCTGCTTTGTATGACAAAAAGTGCTTGTTTAGATGTGATTTATCACCCCTTAAAGTTTGGCCCAAGTGTTCTGACTCACTCTGTATAAACAGCTAGAACTAGCAAAATTGAACAATTCAAGAGTGCACCGAAAGTGGGTGAAAAATAAATTTGGAATGTAATAAGCTTAGTTGAAAATCTTTGTAATCAATAATGTCCTGAAACAATTTTATATATTAATTATTGACAAATACTATACTCTGAAAACTTAATATCTTATAGTTACAAAATGCTAAAAATCTACTAGAAATATTATCAATCGGTTTTGTTAAAAAGATTTTCATGTAGTAGGTGATTACCAAAGCAAAATCTGATTTATTCCTTCTAAAACTCTCAAATACTCAAGCTGATGCTTCACCATATTGATGCCGAGATCTACTTAACTTACTAACTACTATTGATGCCGAAAGCTACTTTACTTACTAACTACTAAGTTTAAATAGTAGTTATCATTATAGTTATCATTATCACAGTAATGTATTTCTTTGTCCTGATCTTGTTTAAAGTTAAGTGAATGTCAAGTTATTCATGAAAAATGGCTCAAATTATTTAGCATTACAAAAAGTTAATATTTTCTGCAAAAATAGCACTTTGTTTGACTCAAAATGGTGGGCCCATTCATAACCATCATGTCTGCTACATCATTGAGAAACGTTACTTCTCACATCCAGTCATTGTCGTTTGCAAAGGGAAAAGCAATAGCCATGCCTTCTGGAAAGCTAGCTTTCACGAGCCTGTTGCATGCGACGATCAGCCATTGAAGAGATTGGATGTTTCAATATCATGCTAATCGTTATTCACTTCATAGGCTTGAATATTTGAGCCTACGATACTTTTTTAAAAGATGTGTTTTAATGGGAAAAATACTTTAAAATGTGTTACTTTAAGCAAATAAAGTGTTATGATTTTCTAAAAAATATATATAAAAATATATAATAAATCTGATTTATTCCTTCTAAAACTCTCAAATACTCAAGCTGATGCTTCACCGTATTGATGCCGAGATCTACTTCACTTACTAACTGCTATTGATGCCGAAAGCCACTTCATTTACTAACTACTAAGTTTAAATAGTAGTCATCATTAGTGTATTTCTTTGTCCTGATCTTGTTTAAAGTTAAGAGATGTCAAGTTATTCATGAAAAATAGCTCAAATTATTTAGCATTACAAAAAGTTAATATTTTCTGCAAAAATAGCACTTTGCTTGACTCAAAATGGTGGACCCATTCATAACCATCATGTCTGCTACATCATTGAGAAAACTTTACTTCTCACAGTGTCGTTTGCAAAGGGAAAAGCAATAGCCATGCCTTCTGGAAGGCTATCTTTCACAAGCCTGTTACATGCGACGATCAGCCATGGAAGAGATTGGATGTTTCAATATCATGCTAATCGTTATTCACTTCATAGGCTTGAATATTTGAGCCTACGATACTTTTTAAAAGATGTGTTTTAATGGAAAAAATACTTTAAAATGTGTTACTTTAAGCAAATAAAGTGTAACGATTTTCTAAAATATATATATGTACATTCGCAAAATTATTTAAAAAATAAAATAGTTAAAATGTTAAATAATTCCTTAAACTAGATCTCAAACTGGGAAGGCTGAGCTTTTTAGCCTCTATGGACGCTACACCACTGATATATATATATATATATAAGAATACTTTTATTTTATTTTTGTATCAAGTTTATAATTTTGTAAAATTTTTCAGGGTAATAGTTACCAAGCTCTGACTATTGCTCAAAATATATCTGGTAAACTCCAAGAACTAAAGAACAAAATTCAAGAAACTATTGTCAGCAGAGTATGTATTTACTAAATTTCTATTCTTCCCTTTTATTTCCAAATATTTTATTGTTACTTGCCTAAATTTTTGTCTTTATTTGTTAATACATTGTTGTTTGTGCATTGTTGTATCGTGTTTTTTTTTCATTTTTATCTCAAATTTTTAATTTCTCAGGTCGTAAAAGATTTCATTGATATTACAACACCTTTGAAGCAGTTTACTGATGCTGTTTTGTCTCCAAAAGAAGGTACATATTTAACTTTATGAATTACATATGTTTTTTCCAATTACAGATATTTATTGAGGAAAAGTACTGATCTTTCAAATATAGGATTTTGCTTACAGTACCAGATAGCTCATTTGGTAGTGTATTGGTCTAAAGAGTGAAAGGTATCAGGTTCAAGGTCTCATGCTGAGTAAACTTTTCTTGGAAACAAATGTTAAAAGAGCAATTTATGGTGTGGTGTTTATTATGCCACTAAAATGTAGATTGCCCATGTAAAAAGAACTAATGTTTAAATAAGAACAATTCTCACTAAAATGAGTTACACAGTAAAAATTAAAATACACAAGTTTATATTCCTTGGTTAAATAACTTATAATTAAAATGTAATTTGAAGAAAATATACCATACATAATGTTGAATTATTCATTTTATGAATTGGAAATTTCATCAATTTCTCAAATCTTTCAACATGGAGAATATAATCACTATTGGTCAAATTTGTTTACCAATTCAATACGATATAAATAAAATATCAGCTATCTGCTCATGCATTAGCTAATGCAGAAAGAGGGTAACTTTTTTTAAGTATAAACCAATATATAAAAGAAAGCAAACAAAACTCATATACCACCATAATAACAAAATCACATTTCTCACCAATTGTTGGCTAGCTTTTACTGTATAACTATGGTCTCATTCTAAGCCAGGGGTAGCTGGTAGCTTATACACTCTTGACAATATAACTTGTCACCCGTGTTTCACATATATTTTAACTTAGTTATGCCAATTTTTGCATATTTTAGAAAAGATTTAAACACTTCAATTCCAATTTTAAGGTAATTTTTTTACAGCACTATGCAGTCATTTTTGTAGTTTTTGCACCAGAACAACTCATCATTTTACATTCTTTTCACAAGTACTATGTTTTACCTCTAGTTTTTTTTTTTCTATTTTTATACTAGCAGATTTTGGTTAGTAACTGGGGTCTTCTAATTAGGTCACTTTAAAACACTAGACACACCCCACTATTTTTTAATATTCTTAGTGTAACCATGAGGTTGCAAATTGTATATAGGTGTTTGGTTCCTGTATAAATTTCAGTTTTCCTCTACATATGAGATCTGGAGTTTTATAGGCATATTTTTTATAACAAGAAAACAATGTAATAAAATAATTTGAACAATTTTTGCTGAACCTAACATAAACTTTCACTAATTGCACTTTGCTCAGCTTTGTGCATACAAAATCATACAATTGCTTTGTACATACAAAATGTCTGCTCCTTTTGTTTAGGACTAAAAAGAGATCATCCTTGGTCATTTTAATAAAATTAAGATGAGAAAGGTGTTAATTTTTAACTGAAATTAGAGATGCAACTTTGGATGCAAATATATCATTCTAATTTATGCTCTTCAAATGTATTTCTAATGAGTCTTATAATTCTAAATACCCGAATAAATGAATATGTTTTAATTTTGTTATCCTAAACATATATCTCAATTTCATCAACAATATGTTTAAAAGATCCCAGCATAAAAAGCACAATAAATATTAAAAGATCAGTGGAGACAAAGAGGTTGGAAAAATGGGAAGTATTTAAAAATAAATTAAATATAGCAACAATAGTGTTTAAATAAAAAAATTCTGTGATACAGTACAACCTCGAAAATCCAGACTCGTCCGGACTTTGCCGATTCCGGATTTTTGATTTTTCTGGATTATAGAATTTGAATAAAATTCAGATTTGATATTAACTAAATACACTATAAAGCACTATTTTTAGTAAAAATAATGGCAAAAGTTAAGTTAATCAATTAAAACATATTATTTAATCTAAAAAATAGGGCAAAATAAATTTCTAAGAAAAAATATACACATTAATAATTTAGAATGTGTGAATGAAACGAAATGATAAAATTCCATTTTATCATTTCGTTTAAATATTTGAATTAACATTTGTTATTTCATTAATTTTGGTTTATGGGAAAGCAGTTTTCTTTATCCTGTAGATGGACATTACTTCTGCTCTGTTATAATGCTTCTTTGTTCAAGACCTTTAATTGCATGATCGATTTTTTGCATAAGATTATCAATGGGTATTTTTTCTTCTCCACATTTATCGTCACTACTTCGATCTTTTTTATTTAATATCATATCGCGAATTTCGCCATCATTCAATTTATTTACGATTGGCGCATCATCATCAAAGTGCAGAACTTCCGTCATATCGGCTTTGTCGAGATTTAACGAAGTGCCGGAAGATTTAATGCAGTGCCGAGATTTAATAAAGATCGAGGATTAGCACTTTTAACGATGTATTTAAAGGTGTAAATGTGTTTAAACCATTTTCGCTATTAACGAACGAAAAACAAAAAATAAGAACTTAAAAGTTTTATTTATTATCTAGCATCTATATAATGTTATGTTTAAAAAGACTGATGACTCTGAAAAAAGTGAAAACTTTATTAGTAATAGTCAAATATGTAAAAAATATCGCAGTAGATAAAATAAATATCTTTTCCAAAAAAAGAAAAATATCTCTCCTCTCAATGATTATTCTAAATTACGATGAGTCATTACTAGGTTACAGCAGCACCCGGACGTGGTGAGGCAGAGAAAGCGAAGAAAGGAATTTGCTTAGTTCCTAATCATAAACACAGCCGACTGTCACCGGTGGCAAGCCGACCCCTTTGAGAGGTCTGTGTGTTAATGACCTTGTTGTTCGGTTCTGTGCAATACGATATTATTTAGTTATTTATTTGCTATTTATAGTATGTAAATATGGCTTTCTAAACAAAAAAGGCAAAATATACAGTCGATTTCAAGCTGACACGTTCGACAAGAACGAAAAAATCATCAGATATCGGGAGGGGGAGGAGATTCTGAAGACAAACAGGATACATTGAAGAATGGAAAT
The DNA here is from genome assembly GCA_951213105.1 of Amaurobius ferox. Lineage (NCBI taxonomy): Eukaryota > Metazoa > Arthropoda > Arachnida > Araneae > Amaurobiidae > Amaurobius > Amaurobius ferox. Next base: position 57,262,074 of record OX578133.1, read on the forward strand.
CGTACTACGAAGTGAACAAAATAAATTTCCGTGAGCGTTAATATGAATTCTCGGGATTTTTACATTTAATTGAACATCTGTGATAAATTGTTACGATAACGTTTTAAAGAGTTTAATATTAAAAATTACATTGTTTCAGAAAAATGTCTTTTTCAATAATAAGAAAAGGAAATTTTGATAATAAAAATTCCGTATATAAATAACGATGTATATTTTACGCGAAATAATTCATCAGGAGTTGTGACTTGAATAAAGGGGAGGAGGGATTAACACTAACAACGCAATTCACGCTCCAACCACGAGCCTATCTATCTACAGCCGTCCATCTAAACTTTCGTTTCATTTCCGGGTTCAGAAAGTTGACCAGAAAATACGGTAAAATAAATAATCTTATGTATAAAATAAATAATCTTACCTTATTATATCTTTTTTAAATCCGCGACTTCGTCAGTCCGGGGAAAAAAAAAAAAAAAAAACCCTGAAAATTTGGAAAACGTCCGGATTTTGGAGGTTTCCGGATTTTGGATGTCCGGATTTTCGAGGTTGTACTGTATTGCTAATCTGTCTTTATAAATTACTAACTAATAAATAAAACCCATTAATATATTGCAATGGAATTTTTTTTAGCCAATTTTTGGTCCAAAGGCCGCCCATTTTTATCTAAGATGTTTTTGGTATAGGAATTCCATCAACGTCCTTTACGAAATTGTAGATTTGTATATTTTGCAGGAGATGAAATGTCAGATTTTCCTGAGAAAGTGAAAAGTTGATTTCTTAGATTAAACATTTAAAGAGGTCACTCAGAAAGGCTAAAACGATGTTTAATAGTTGCTATAATATTTTTACGCATTTCGGCAAAAGTTAACTCATATTAATTTTGGAATTAAAGCAACTTACTTTCTATAATTGGTAACAAAATTTTAGTAGACCGAATATTCATCTCACAAATGTATTGATGGTGCCTTTTTTTCATCTTTTACAAGAAATGATTAATTATTATGCAAAATAGCATGAATCCTGTGTGGCACACCACATTTGAAGAGCTTGGTCAAATCAATTACAATTTCTTTGGAAATATCGGAATAATTTTAGCAAAAAAATTTAGAATATTCAAACATTTGTGCTAGTGTGCTCTACCCTATGTAATCAGGAAAAATGAAATGTTATTAAAAAAGTACTTAGCCACAACTTGTCTGCAACTAGTAAAGAATGGAGTGACATGTCATGCCTATCCCAGGTACGAAAGTATGAAGTGTGAACTACAGCATGACTGTTGTTTCAAATCACTTTCCAAATGTATCACGTGATTCACAAAGGAGTGCTTATATATCAGTGGTATATATCAGTGGATTGATTTTTTTTTTGAAAAGGAAAAGGGGGTTGGCTAGCAGCATTTTTCTCAGTACTTTTATACTTATTACTCAGTACTTATTACTATTGGGAAACTATTTCAATTGACTACTTGGAACAAGGTTAAACTGTCAAATAAAAATCTTGCTCTCTGGCTAAAATCTCTGAAGATATTATAGAATTTTCAGATTTTTTTGAGTCAAAGTGCCATTCTTGAATTTCTTTAATATCATTGTGTAAAAGAAGTTTACGCTTACAATTACTAATTAAAAATTTTTCCATTCTAATGTTATTTGAGATAAAAATTATATTGAAATCTCAACTGTAAAATCATGGATGAGATTCTTCTGCATTTTGGCAGAATTCCACTTTAATTTTCCTCCAAAATCCTGCGTTTTCCGAAAATTTCAGTTTTTTTTTAAATACTTTTTTTCTCCTCCAATGAAGTTCTGCTTTTCGAAGAACATTTCCTAGAAATCAGTGCACTTTTGTCTACAAAACATTTATTAATATAACTATGATATTGATAAATTGAACACTCCCTGCCCAATAAGTGAATGCAGAATTCCTTTAATTTTATTCTTACCTTCTGTAATGTTAACAGCTGTTTTGGAGCAAATACATAGGCAACAAGAGGGCTTCTGGGAAAACCAATACCTCATTCATCTCTCTTCATTTCTTTCATTCCATTCTTACCTCTTGGGCTATGGGTTCTGCACTTCAGTGGTTAACTAAAGTCAATAGGGGTTAACAAAGGAGGATGGAGTTTTGCAATCAAGGTTCAAGGAATTCATCTTAATCCCCCTGTACTCAGTGGCGTAGCCAGGATTCGATTTTTTTTTTGTGGGGGGAGCACAGGCAGTTTTGTCAAAAAGACTATCATACTAAATAATCCTCACTAAATCATTAATTATTTAATTACAAAATATCATTAAATATTATTAATTATACATATTAGTTGATTTATTTATATAATTTTAAAATGATAAATTATTTTAATATTTGCACATGAATATTATAACTAAAGCAATTAATTGATTTGAAGGTAACAATATTTTATAAGCATCTAATCGATGACTCATAATTTATTTAAAGTCAAACAGAAAAATAATTTATACATGTTACAAATTGAGACACCTGTTGCCTTTTGAAAATACATTAATTATTTCTTCATCAGAGACTATGATTTCCCTGTGTATTGACATCAAAGCAAGGCCATTTAGACGCGCTTGGCCAGTGCTGTTTTGTAAATATGTGTTGATGCGTTTCAGCGTCGTAAATGTTCTCTCAACGGATGCTGTAGACACAGGAAGAGTGGCCAGTATTACAAGAAGGTGAATGTTAGGAAAAATATCCTTTTTACAATTTAACAGAGCTTTTACGGCATACCTTGAAAGAGTTTCTGATTCCATCCATTTAATCTTCACATCCCACTCTCCTTCCAAAATTGAAGCATTTGAGTTCACAAAATCATTAGAGAGTAGAATTCAATCGCTGGTTTCAAATCGGAGAATTTTGATTTGATAACACTACTAGGGATGAAGCATTGCAGCTCAACAAAACTTTCTTTATGTTCAGAAAATCTTTCGTGAAGCAATGAAATTATTTCATCAAGAAAGGGAGAAGAGGGTACTACGGAAGTATTCTTCAGGAGTGGTGGCAGGTACATTCAATCGGTGTCATTGTATTCCTACTATTCTTGGCAGTACAGGTGATAGTCCAAACAAAAGAGCCAAATCTGATGCTCTTTCAAAAATGACTTTAAACTCTTCTTCCACTTCTTGTCTCATTTTTTGTAACTTTTTCACAACTAACTCAATCGTCTGCAAGACAATCACTATATCAACGTGTGTGCCTTGTAAGTATTCCGATAGAATGTACGTTAAACCGAATATTCTGTCACTGACACACAGGGCCACTAAAAAGGAAAACTTGCACAAAGCAGAATGCAGCTGTTCTGCTTTGGAACTGTCATCTCGATTTTCCTCTATGATTTCTTCCAGTGACGATATCACTTCAGAAACAGCTTCATAAAATATAGAAACACTCTCATGGCGTTCGACCCATCTCGTTTCACAGTATTTTTTTAAACTTAAGGACGAATTTCCTGATATTTTCAAATTATTTTTAAGGATTGCACTTCGCCATGCTGAACTCCTGAAAAATACACAACATTCCTTGATCATCCCAAATGCATTCCTTATGAGTGAAACTTTAGCAGAGTCAACCAAACACAATCAATGTATGGGATATGCAGTGAGTGTAAACCACTTTAGGATATTCCTGCCTGATTTGGGCCTGCACACTGTGGAAACATCCCTTCATTGCCCCCACTCCATTGTACCCTTGTCCACGCATGTGGGATAAATCCAGCCCAAGATTCCATAGCTGCGTCGTAAAAGTGGTGGCCTGTCCTTCTCCCATCACATCTTATACAGGTACAAATTCTAGAAAATCTTCCCGAAGCATATAATTTTCATCAACGAACTGAACGCATAAAGAAAACTGTTCGATTCTACTTATATCTGTTGTTTCATCTGCTAAAACAGTGAAAAATTTGTCATATTGAATCTTTTTGATAACTTGCAGCATCAGGGTCGGTGTGGAAAAGGACATATATTTTATAGAAAGTGCCTTGAAGAGCTTCGGAAAAGGCTAACCATGGGAACCTTACAAGTCATGATAACTGAAATTTTCTATTTTTCTCCTTATATACTGAGAAATTAATTTGTATTTAGAATCAGGAGTCCACATATTTTCCAGTAAATTGGCTTTGGTGTCGACTTCTAGCTGCTGTTTAGGTTCTACATATAGACCTATATCCCAAATTGAAGATACTGAAGCAGAACAAGAAGGGATCACAGAGATAGGTGTTGAGACTTCCTGGGTTGAATTATCCACCTAAAAATAATTTCCAATTGGATGCAATACAGATATTTTAGTTAACAACGTTTTGTCAACATAAAATTTTCAGATATTTTAGGGCTTTCAGTGGAAAGATTGACTTTCAAGAGTTTATTGTAAAATTAAACTAATTATTTGAATTTTGTTACATACTTGTATGTTAAAATGACCATATTTTCACTTCAAAATCCGGTGACACATTTAGCCCTTGCGGTGAAATGTGTTTCTGAAAAAGTTTTTTTTTTTTTTCATTATAAAATATTCCTATCAAAAGCTTTTCATTATACCTTTAGAATGCAATTCAATTTAGTACTTTGCAGTTAGTTTATAATATATCTGCAAATTTCCAAATTATTTGTGTATTAAAATAGTTATAAACACAATTTTGCATAATATTAAGAATTAAATTCATCAAGTTGAAAAAAAATCATGCATTTTTGCAGTTGTAAACAACTAGTCAGTGGCTAGTAACTAAGCATGGGAATTTTAAGCTTTGCAGTGAAATAGAAACATGAAGAAGAAACATGCCCCTCCAATCTCTGCCTAATGCTTAGGCAAGTGCATGCTCTGTTGAGGCAGTGAAACTCTCAAATACCGCAAGAATTATCTTGACTCTTGTACCTAGTAGCGGTTGCGTAATTAACTTGGACATCAGTGTACAAATTCAAAATACAAACCATTGGAAAATAATAGAAGTTTCAGTTTAAACAGTGATTGTCAATACTGTTTGACGTAAACAACAAAAAAAATACATGGAAGAAATTGTCTTAAAAGGGGAAGGAAAAAAACGTGTGTAAAAGAGTATTGTCTGGCAACCTTATATAAATATACTTATTTTTTAATAAACAAATTGAAATTTTTTTTATATTTACCTGGTTTTCTGAGACCATATTGTTTCCTGAAGATCCACGTCTGTTTTCTGCTTCTCGACAATTCGTATTTTCGGGATTTTTATCTTCCACCATCAGATATTTTACAGTTTTCGGAATTTTTACAAAATATTCTCCTAAGCTCCTATTAGATGAATGCTTTTTTGAACTCATAGCTTTACAATTAGACCTTCATGGTGTTTTTTTCTTGCACTGATTTTACTGACAAAGTTTCTCGACTTGCAGGCAAAACATACACCATTTGAATTGCCCACGGGACAGGCCACTTGAAAACCCGAGGGGTCAATGGTACAGCTATAAGAAACTCATTGTGTGATGTCTCAACATGCATTCCCACACCTGCTTTCAATTTCCAGTTTCCTGAGAGGATAGTCCGGGAAAAACCGGTTATGATCGGTTTTAAACAAAGACGATGGCTACCAGGACCATAGAAGATAAAAGTGATCGAAAATTTCATGGATTTGGATTATTTCAATTTGAAATAAAAAAAATCAGAATCTACGGTGCCAAAAATCACATTTTGAGGCACATAAAACAATTTTAAATGACAACATTGTATGAAAAAAAATTACATAATTGATGAAATATAATAAAATAAAAAAATTACATATATATATATTATTCGTGATATAGTACTTTCATATCAATTTACTTTCATAAGATTTTTTGGGGGGCCCTGGATGCTCCCTGACTACTCCAGTGCCTGTACTGGTAGGACTTAGTAGATTTTAACTCCAAAAGAAAAGTGGGATCATACGGGATAAAAGAGATTTATAAAGGGAGGAGGAGGAAGAGATGTGTTTTATGGTGTCAGTACAGTAAAGATGCCCATGACAATGCAAGATTCCACATTCTTTCTGGGAGATGAACTACTAGAGGATGGGGTCAAGGTCAGTTAATGCCTCAAAATGCAATTATCTGTCAATGGAGGGTGATTCAAGAAAGAGGGAGGAAAGAAAAAAGGATTTAACTAAAGAGTTCTTATCTTAATTGCTCCTCAATGAGTTTAACCCGGAAGTGAAGGCGTAAAATCTCACATGGAAAGGGAATCGAAGGCAAGTAATAAATGTTTGTCTAGGTCCATAATTACTGACAGACATCTATATGTCATTATTATATATGTCGATGTCACTTAACTCAAAGGGGAAATAGAGATATTATCTTACAGACGTTACTATCTTACTTCATACTGCTAAAAAACTTCGCACAGCAATTTCTAATGTGCAATATTCTCGTTGTCTCATGTTTAACAGGAACCCTGAATGAAATTAAAATGACAATTTTTTTTTTTATTGAATTAAAATCTTAGTTTTACCTCTTTTATAACAGTATCTTATTTTTAAAGATATGGCCAGTGGAAGTATGTTTTTAACATTTTTTAAGTAAACTCATTAAATATTTATTTTAAAGCCTTTTTTGCCACATTTTTATGAAAAGACATTTTTAAACAAATGAAACATTTTCTTTAAAACTTTATAAAATACTACCACCAAGTTTTAATCATGTGTAGACAATGCACATTTTAACAAGGCATGGTAATTTTATAAATGTATTAAAAATATACTGCAATTTTAGAATAAAAATTTGTGTCTTCTCAATTATGAAAAATTTGTGTTTTGTGAATTATGGAAATTTTTTTTTTTTTTTTTTTTTTTTTTCTTGTTTGTAAATTCTGAACTAATATTGTAATGATTTAATTTCTGCAAAACTGACAAAATAAAAGCACAAGTTACAGATAACAAAAGCATAGTTTAGGACTAATAAGAATGTGTCAAAAAAGAATGAAAGAATGTGTCAAAAATAAATTTTCCCATGTATTTAAACAACCCTGTGTTTAAATGCAATTGCTAAGTTTGTATTATACTAAATATAATATGAATTAAAACATTATTTTTCCAGTGTATATTTATGTTAGTTATGTGAAGTTCTCAAATGTTTTAGTACTTTAAACGTCTGTTGCTTATAATTTACTTGAATTTTTGCCAGAACAGCATAACAGCTGAAAACAATCTCATCCCTGAAAATTGCATTGAAGCAAAATCATTTGAACCATGAATAGAAGGTGCCAATAATGTATGAACTTGATGCTCCAGTAAACCTAAAAACAAAATCAATTGAAAACAGTGGTTAGATAGATATCCTGTTATTTCTAACACATTAATAATGATTTGCTCACTTCTCAGCTAGAAACACATGTCTCTAGCCCCCAGTCTTCTCTTCCATTATGACTAATTTTAACCAATTATAGAACTTGCATAAGAAAATTTCTTGCATTTTTACTTTCATGCACAATTTAAATTCATTTTACTCAAAACGTGCATGTTATCTAAGGTTAATAGAATATTAACAGGTTGTCTCGTTCTCTATTCCCCCTATGGTAACATTTCTGGACGAGCTGTGACGTCACTGCTAGACCTTCCGATCTGTAGACTAGCGGCTCTTCATAGAAAAACGTTGGAAAACAGCATGGTTTTATTTTAAAATGCCTTGCTTTAAACATCAACAAGATACATGAAATGTTTCCTAAAATAATGTGCTAACTCTGAAATATGACAAATGAACTCAAATTTGAATTCAAACTAAATTAAATTGCTGTATTTAACGGATGAAGGAGTCAAAAACAGTGGTTTGACAAATTATATACTAAGACAAGGATATGATTTTCCGGGTGATTTTGTATAACAAATACATTCAGTTTCTTTTTTACACAAAATTTGCATATTTCATGTGTAAACTGATAATCTTTATTAATATTGTTACTCGCAAATATATTGCATGAATATTTATTTTAATATAGTATTTTTTAACAATTACTTTTGCAACACATTAAAGATTTTAAACGAAATATCCCTTTCAAATTCATTAAATAGAGACTGTGCACTTTACTGTCTGTATTTTCTATTAAAGGTTTGAAGGTTTGAAATAGGATATAACTAATGAGAAATATGTTAAAATAAAATTAAATAAGATTTATTCCTATAAAACTCTCCATATTATCTTTATCAATTTGCAATTAAATTCATATTTCTTTAAAAATGTGATGATTTAAAATTTCCTGCATATAAATGCTATGGTACATATTCTGTCGAGTAAAAGTAAGCGTACCATTCCGTTCCTAGTAATTCTTATACAAAAAATATTTGAACTTTATAATTTTCTGAAAAATGTCATCGATTTGAATTTAAAATATTTAGATTCTATCGTATGTTTAATGCGTTCAATTAATATTTTCATTTTATATGCTTAAAGAAAACCCTGTTTCTATATATTTAATGATATACATCTGCTGTTTAATTTTGTTTATTTGAAGTCTTTTACCTGAATTCATTTACTTTCTTTTATGGTACAGATATTACCATAGAATTCCGTCAATCAGCACTTTAAAATGACACAGAAAATCGTGGAAAATAAAAGGGGGGGGGGGCAGGAGGGTATCATCAGGAATGTTATGCTAAAAGAAACAAAGGCTATTTTTATCATTTTATTCGAAGACGAATTATTTTTTCTCCGAAATTTGTCCAATATTTATGGGGAAGGTAGCTTCAAACTAAAAAGATTCCATTCAACTTTTGCTTTAAAATAAATAGGGGTAAATGTGTCATTTTAATGTGACTATAAATTTATTTTGTTTTTACAAAATTATCCATAAAATTACACTAGTTTCTTTTAACTTATGAATATCCCTTTCTTGAACAAAAACCATTTTTATTGAATCGAAACTACTTACTCATGATGAAACCCTTCAATTTGATGAATCAAGATATATAAATGCCTTAACAGAAACTTTATTAACAAATTTACTAACAAAAAAATTCTTAATAAACTACATTTGATGTGACTAATAATTATTATTGCAATGGTTTGATAAAATATGTGTTTTCAAATTTAAATCAATTACTGTTTTTTCTTCAGATGATTTTGAAAGTTTCCTGACTTTCTCACAAATCCGGATGATATATTTTTTGTAAAACATGTAAAATTTTTGAACTAGACAAAAGCTATGCATTGCATTGCCTGAAAATAATATTTATTCTAATTTATACTGCATTATTCATGCCTATAAACCTGGGAATACAGTCAATATTTAAATGACGACTGATTTGCCCATTTAGATTAGAAATATATATTTATATCGTTCTCAAACCGATTCCCATAATGCACCTAACAACTATTGGCTCTTTTCTGATCATTCACTATCTTTTTATATATAACCTTTGATCATTCAATTATCTTTCAACATAGCATTCAGTAATCTTTGTATAAACATCTCTTATGTTAAAATTTTAATAGCTTCCTTCTCATCAAAAATTTGCTATTTCTTTTCATATGTACGGAATTTATTTTCGTAAACTTCACATTACTATGCATATACTCTTTTATTTTATTCTATATTACTTACACACAGTTACTATTAGATAAATATTTAAATAGTTTCCGATCAACGTTTCTCAATAGTTTTTCTCGTCTCTGTCAGGTCTAGCAGTGACGTCACTCGTCTTTCCTTCCGGGAACAAGTTTTTCCCCGAACAAGACAACCTTATATATAAAATATTCTACAGACATTGCATATTATCCCCAATCAAAGAACTGATATTGGGTATATGAGCTTTTGCATTTTAGTTAAAACATTAGAAAATGTTTTAGCAAAATAAGAATCCTTTTAGTAAAATGCTAAAACAACTAACACAATTTAAATCTTGATTTGGAACTTTTATCCCTCTCAAGAAAAAAATAACAGTTGATAGTTTGTGATTATGTATACTTCCTAACTTATCACTGGTAAAAATGTTTCAAGACCTTAATATGAAGTCTACTTTTTCATTCAAAATACCATTCTTTGTGTTGCATGTAACTCAACTGCCAGATGTCAAAATTTAACAAGTTTAAAATTTTCCATATATGTGCATTATAAAAGTTTATAGAAAGTTACTAATAGTAAAAACTTAAGTTTAACCATTTATCTTAACATGCAAAAGAATGTAGTGTGAGATTAATATAGCATACTGTTCAACAGTCAGACATTTTGAGATTGACGAATTGTTGGGTATCAAAATACAAAACTATTACAAAAAGTGTCTTCTCTCATGAATGAAATGAGCTAGATCTACCAGAATGATGCTAAGAAATTTGTCGCATACTATTGCATATGGAAAGGGAACATATTTCATGATAGTTTGGTTTTTGGTTTTAAGTATTTTTTAAAAATTTTTTGAAAAATGTACAATATGTCAAGAATGGTTCATGCTAGCATCCCAAAGTTTATCATTCATTTTTTATTGAAAAATTAAGTAAGAAATGAAATTTTATGTAACATTATTAAAGGTTTTGAATTTTTAATGATTTTTTCAAAATTTCTTTCGAAATTCGGTGTATCTTCTGAACATTCGATTGCTTTTAAAATCAATGGGGTTCCAGTATTCACTGATTGTAATAATCGTACAAAATTTTGTTCGAAACATTCCATTCATTCATTAGATATCGCATCCACTGACTCCACGCCACATACGCATTCACGGACGCATACTAACAAACATACACACGCACTGACATACATACATACAGTAACATACACAGAGAAAGAGAGAGATTACTTTAAAAGCATTCGATTCAAGTTCAGGGATGCTTGAAATGAGCTCTACCGTCAAAAATTCCAGCTCGAATTCGATTTTTCGACCCCCTTCACAATACTTTCCCTATACATTACACCAGTGTTTTTTAAACTTATTTGGTTGTGAAACTCTTTTGAAATTTAATTTGATAATGAAAACCCAAAATAAGAAAAAGTCTCTTGTTGTCCAAATTATGCAATCAAATTTTATTTGTTTTTAAATTTTTAAGAAAATTTGCAAGAAACTATTGCATTGCGGGTTCACTTTAAACCATCAAACAACTTTATAAATGCTTTTAATTAATTCAAATGCAAAGACAAAGAAAAACATATCAATTTTATAATTTATTTTGGTTTTTGGTGGAATATTTTCATTTTCAACTTTTATTTAACTTTCTGTAAATTTTAGTTTTATTTAATTTTATATAAGATTGCATTTTTTAAGTAGAAAATTTGTAATACTAAATTTGACATGTGACATTATATGCATTACTTTGTAACATTAAAATTCTACCATAGGCACTCCTAACAGAGAGTTCAATTTTAATGATAAAGCACAGACTCTTAGTATTTTTTCACAACGTATGGCTGCAACTGCTCGAAGTGTTGCTACTGGTGGATCTGCCAATAAAAAGCTTGCTGAAATGCTTCTAAATTCTGCTAATCAGGTACAAATTTCCACATTTACATAATTCTATTGAATGCTTTAAATGCATAAATTATTTACACATTGATTTCTTGTTTAGGTTGAAAGCTTGACACCCCAACTAATTAATGCTGGTCGCATTAGGATGTCTTATCCAGATAATAAAGTATAGTATTTTTTGTATTTAATGTCATTTTTATATATATTGATCTATATCTTTGTATTAAAATATTTCAATTCATTTAATCTTTTCTGAAATTTAAAAGGATGTGTTTTGAGAGAAGTCTTATTTTTAAACATGTACAGTTATAAAAAAAGAATGCATTTCAATGTCAACCAATTTAGCAGTGCCTTCTATGTGTGTTCAAATTTTAAGCCAATTCCTCAGTACTTTTTGACTCTTTGCATTATAACACTATTTAGAAATGTATAATTATGGTGTTTGCTACTATTCATTCTTTAGGGCAGCGGTTTTCAACCTTTTTTGTACCATGGACCGCATTTAGGTCAGAACTTGAGATGCTAAAGTGGGCAAAAGATTAATTTTATCAAAAAATGTGCATTATGAAAGGTTAATAATATCAGAAGAATGACATCTGCAGTTTTAAATATTCTTTCAAGGAAAATGCTTGAAATGCAAGTTAACTTCAGAAAAACTGAATATAAACTTAGCTGCTTTATTATTTGTCATTTTCTAGTGGATGCGGGATATAATCATGTTCAAAACACTGGGGATGTTATGGATTTGAATGCAGGCCACATTTTGCAACACTTATTTCTATCAGAATTTTTTTTCAACATATTTTTCATCAAAAATTTTGTTTATTGACATGCATATAGTCAAATATTTACCATTACACTTTGTATCCAAGCAAATATTTCCTTAAAAATTTTAGAACTTCATGCTAATAAAACACCAACTCTTTCTTAGTAATAGTAATAGCAAAATTTATAAGATGGGGAGTGAGGTGATATGCCTATGTGGTTGAAGTTTCTCACTTTGTATAATATCCTTTTGAGGACAGAATTAAGGTGTTTCATTTTGAATCTAAGGTCTTAACTAACAAATGACTTATCAAAGCATAAAAATCTGGAGGCACATTTTTACAAAAGGAACATAATGGTGGACAATGCCCACCACTGCAAAATTATACACTGATAGGAAATTTAACCTTAGGTTTGGGATTAGTTCTTCTGTTCAGATCTTTTTCACAAATTGCATGTGAAGGGCGCGGTAGCCCATTGGTTAGCACGCTGGAGTTGCACTCGGTATTCCTGGGTTCGATTCCAGCCACTGCCAAAACTGCCGCCGTGTTCATGCGGAGTACGATCACGTTAAACATGTGGGTCCAAAAGTCCTTCCGAGAGGTTGGTGGTAGGGGAAGGAGGGTACGGTCCCTGTGGATGCCTCCCCCACTGGGTTCCGGTCTAAATTGGGTGGCACTTCCCGACCGTCCAAACAGTTACCTTACACCTTTCTGGTAGGTCGGACGGTCTGGGTTTCAACAACAACAAATTGCATGTGTAAAATTTTCTTTGTTTTTCTAACACATGATTTAAGTATCACAATTTCTCTTAGAAATTTTTCAATGAAAAGAATCTTACCCTTAACATTATTAAGGTTTCAGGTGATTGCCTAATAGATTTCCTTTAATCTCTGTTTAAAAAATATGCAATTTTTTCAATCAAAGCATCAGTTTTTCATTAACTTACCGCATTGCATGCAGCCATGGTTAGGAGATTTTGTGAATTATAATTATACATTTTGTACCAGCATTTTGTAAATTCCATATTCAAAATTCCTATTACATTGGATTTTCCAAATCGTAACAGATTTTTTTTTTTAACAAAACAACATTTTCTTAAAAAATTTATAAGGATAGCTTCAATTTATGAAGACCACTGCTCTAGTGTCAAAGAAAGTTGCTCACTAGAAAATGTTCAAAAGAGCATAAAATGTAAAGTTTGACTTTTTTGCACAGTCACGTGGAGAAAATTAGGCATTGCTATTACATTTATGAGGGGAAACCACTATTTAAAACTCTCTTTTATGTCAATATGTAAATTTTTTCATCTGCTACTTCACATTTAATATTTAACAAAAAATGCTTTCTTAAGCTTATTATATGTATGAGAGGAAAAACTGCTGTTTAAAATTCTCTTTTATATCAATATGTAAATTTTTTCATCTGCTACTTCACATTTAATACTTAACAAAAATTGCTTGCGTAAACTTAATTTTCTTTCAATTCTGGCTGTACATTCAGTATCTTCACAAGCATTTCAAAATCAATTTCAATCTTCTAAAAATTAAAATATAATAATTTCCATAAATGTAGAGTAGGGTTTTATTATTTGATGGTACTCCAACATTTAACAGAAAAGATAGTGTTGTTTTTATGAAAAAAACTAAAACTATCTGTATCTGACTCAAAAGGCTCTTTCAAATGTAAAAAAGATATATGTGACATCTAAAATAAACCACATGCTGGATGGACTACATTCATTTCTAAAACATCACAAACATTTAGGATGTATACAGAATTTTTATTGCATCAAGTATATTTTATTTACTATCTCAGTATTTCCTTTTATTGCTTTTCTATATACTTCAGTTTTTGTGTTTAAAGTGCATGCATATACATTATCTCATACACTATTTTATTATTTTTTAAAGAAAAAATTGTTTCCAAGTGTACAATGGTACACCACCTCATAGTAGTTTTAGTGATTTTATTTCTTACTAAAATGAATTGCCTGGTTCCTAAATAAGCACCTACTTAGAATCATTCTCCCTGTTCTTTTCAATTCAAATCCTTTTAGTTCCAAGACGGGCCGGGAGGATTTCTTCTTCTTATCGGGCCTAGATGCAGGATTCGTGACGTCACAACTTACATCCCATCCACGGCGTTTACACTTTCCTCCAGTTCTTAAGTAAAAATGATTTAATTGAATAAATATAACGAAAACAAATTATATATATAAAGAAGGAATATAAATAAGATTGTAAAGTAAAAAAATACTGAATATTTCCGTAGTTACGAGGTTTTTTTTTTTTTCTTTTCTTCTAAAAGATTCAATGCCAGGTTTTAACCTTTTGAATTTTATTTTTTCATAAAATTCATTTACTTGAGAATTCTGGCTCTTGTTCTTAAATAACCTAATGCACAGAAACACATTATGACCTCTTATATATATATAATAATGCTTTTGGGCAGAGTTAATTAAATTTCTAATTACATTGTTCTCCTAAAACATTTTTGTAATAAGGTCTTTCTAAAGTTTTAACTGTCAGATTTACATAACATATATCCTAATATACATACATACTTAATAGTAATAATATTTAATACTATTAATTAATATAATATTAATACTTATTTAATAGTTATATACATACATACTTAATAATATATATATATATATATACTTAATAATAATACATACTTAATAGTAATATACATACATACTTAATAATATATATATACTTAATAATAATATGCATACATAATAATAATATGCATACATAATAATAATATGCATACATACTTAATAATAATATACATACATAATAATACAGACATTAGAGTTATATTTTAACCGTCAATAAGTGATCACGCCCATTATGAACGATTATTCCGGAAGTTACATTTGTAATTGACAGCAGGGTTGTGATATAAAAATATTTATTTTTTGTTATTGTGCACTTCAGATTAAATTGAAATCCCTGTTTTGGTAAAATGAAATGTAGAGATTAGCGTGACTGACAGGAAAAGACAATAGTCTCAAATAGCAATAATTTTAAAAAAACTAAAAAATCGCTTTCGGGTGATACGCTTTTTTAGATTTAATTAACAGATTTAATTTAATAAATTTGAATAAATCGGTTAAATATCAAATATAATACTGTATTACAATGACAAACTATTTTACCAAACTTATTTTAATAGCTTAAATCTTACCTGTTTTTTTTTTTCAACGAAAATAATTTTAGACGTTACTTATTGACAGACGATTTTCACCTGTGATGTGAAGTTTTGAAAATTCTACTTTTAACACTTTAAGGTTGCTGAGTGTTGTCATCTGCGTTTTAATGAAACAATAATAAGCTAAATAATCCACGAAAAGTTTTCGGAGCCACTATGAATTTCAGTTTTTCCAAAAAAAAATTATGAAATTCAGATTTTTTTTTGTAATTACAAAAATGCATGTAAAAAAAAAAAAAAAAAAAAAAAAAAAAAAAAAAAAAAAAACCAATGATTTGTGTATTTCACATTTTTATATTTAATACACATGTGCATAAAATAAATAAAACCATTGGTTTCCAGTCTCTTTGGAGGTCAGATGATTGAAAGAATAAAGTTACATTATTCATTAATTGATAGTACTGTAGCAAATTCTCAATTTTAATCTTGCCTTTTGCTACGACAATATGACAATTAATTGCCCATAGACCATTTACAAATTGCAGATCAATGATTCCTTTTTGACTCACTAATAAAAAATCAAAACACATACATAAATTTTTCTGCACATTTACTTTTTTAATTACTTACACCAAAATATTTGAGGGTGTATAATCCATGAATTTTGGGGGGGGGGGGGGGGTACCAAAAATTTTAGAGGGGTGCAACAACAATCCGCAAAAATGTCTAACTCTACACTGTACATATATAAATCAAACAATTGTTTATATTGACAACAGCAAACCTTACTAAGAAAAATTTCATTATGCTAATGCATAAATAAAAAAACATGTATTTGCATTCTACTTATTCCATTAAGGTATGTTTATTTATATCTTTGAAAAGTTGGAAATGATAAAATTTTTATTTTCTACTTCATTTTGTATTTCCAAATTTACAGCTTTTGTATTCTGAAATTGTTTCTCTGAATTTACATTCATTGTTCAGCGATTTCCATCAGCTTCTTACGTAGCAAAAATACTCGTTCAATGGACGAATTTGACGTTGGATTTGAAAAAATTACGCTACCTAAATTCTTGACATCCATGAATCTAGTTCTAGATCACTTCTAATCATGTTCTAGATTTTAAAAATATACTTAAAAGAAAACCCCTTTCGGTGATACGTTCGTTAGACTTATACTGCATGTGCATCACTTTAAGTATCTTGAAAAAAGTGGACAAATTGATTACATTTTCCCTTAAATATTAGAAATTAACAACACCATGCATTATTATTATTACCTAGATAATAAAAATATTAACGATATAGCTAATCTTATTAGGATACATCTGTATCTTCGTCAATATTTACACGATCATACTTTCAAACACATGCTGTAAGTTGCAACTTGTGGGATGTACTTTATGACGTCATGAGCTACAGCAGCGCCGCAGGCATAGGCCCGATAAGGAGCAGAACTAATCCCACCGGCCCCGGACGGGCACCATGTAAAACCATTTGATGGCATATACACAAACGTCCACCAGGAAGAGAAGAAAGAGGAAACACATTTTATTAATGGAATTTAAAATTTTAATTTTTATGCATTTGCTTTAAAATTCACAGATAATCAAATAATATAGTAATTAAAAAATATTGTTAAAATACAAAGATATACACACTTATTTTTGCCAAACTATAGAATTGTGCTAATCTTCCTTTTTTGGATGCAATGAAATAAGTATCAGATAACCTAAAAATGCATATTTCTATGTATTTAAAAATAAATAAAAAATTATGAAGGCATTGTCCTATGTATTTGTTTCAAAGATTGTTGGAAAGAACACTCTTTGGTTTTTCAACATTCTTTGAAGAACTTTCTTCGCTCTGATGATGTTGAGATGGAATCTCTGTGATAATATTTTCGACTGCTAAGTAACTGATTTGTGTTGGTATCTATCTCTCAAACTTATGCTGCAACTTAAAATAACTGAAAAACTAATTCAAATTTTTAAAAAATCTCGCCGATGTATGTCGAGCACCAGAAACTTTGCTAATCTAGTACCGAATTTTGTGGCCTTTTGAAGCTTAGATTTTACGCTACAGGTGACACACACACAGAGATATCCTCTTTTATTATTAAAGATTATTGTAGGAATTCCATGAAAAATGATATTTTACACCATTCGAATATTATAAATTTATGATGAATCCAAGGCCGATCCTAGGGGGTCGGCCGCCCGCGTGCAAAGAGCTAATGTGCCGCCCCTCTAGAGAATTTTTCATATTTTGACTAATACTTAACATTGACGTTATAAACTCATCTACCTGTATAAGAGTAAAAAGTAAAACTTTAATAAAAATGCAAATAAAATTTGAAATGCAAAACTTTATTTTTTGGCCAGCTAATAAGTTATAATAGCGACAAAATACTTTAACAAAATAATAAACAAACCAAAATATTACCTTTGAAATAAAAATAGACATTTTATAATTAGAAATGCAAAACAACAGTATTTACTCAGAAAATATAATCTAATAAAAAAAAAAGTACTAAAGCATAAATATCGTGAAATGAAAAGTATATAAATCAGTCCTTCTACAAAGACTACCTAATAAATAACTATAAAATAACTTTTCTGGCTTTCTGAGAAGCAAATTTGTCAATAATTTCGGTGAAATCAATTTTTTCAGAGATTTCGGATTCAATAGAGATGATGCCCAAATCTGAAAGCCTTTCTTGTGTCATATTATTTCTCAAGTAATTTTTAATAATTTTTAATTTACTGAAACTTCTTTCACCTGAAGCCACAGAAACAGGTAAGGTTAAAAAAATTCTTATTGCTAGAGCAAAATTTGGAAAACAGGGAATGAGATCATTTTTGACTATAATTTCTAATATCTCAATTGGCTGTTTTTTACCTGGAAAAATATCTTTGATTGAAGTTATTTCATTAAAGAATTGTATACCGTCTGTATCTTTCACAATACTTCCTTCCTCCTGTACCTGTAACTTAATATCTAAGTTCATGCAGGCTTTCATGAGATCATCATTAGAAATGTTGTGAAACTCATACAGAAAGCAGAATATTGAATGGCACTCAGATAATAAGGTAAATCTTTCATTTACCGAAGAGATCGCATTATCAAGAATTGCAAAATAGAAAACAGTCTTGAATTGCTGGAAGGGATTTGAAACTGGTTCATCACTGCCCTCGTAATCAAATAAACGGACCTTTTTCCTGAGCTTCGAGATGAAATTCGGGATCAATACCTAAATCTCTAGCAAGTGTTGTTGCTGCATCGACAAATATTTTAAAATTATCGTCAGATCTTTGAGAAACTAAATATTTTTTAAGATTATTTAAGCCTTCAATGCATTCCGCGATGTTTAATTTAGGATTTTGAAGCATTTTACTCAATACACCAATTCTTGATAATACATCATGCCAAATTAAAATTGGACACAAAAATTTAAATGTTTCAAGACTTTTAATTATTGATTCAGCACCCATTTTTGTTTTCGTGTCTCTGGTGGTATCTTCAATTAAGGCATTTAATGCGGTAATAATGTTTTTTAGGTCTTCTTTTAGAGGTCTAATAGCATTGATACGACTTTCCCACCTTGTTTCACTTAACGGTTTTAAAGTTAGACTTTTCACGTGTTTTTTTAGTAAATCCCATTGATATGGGGACGCTGAAAACTAATTATATACCTCTTGTACCATATCAAAAAAACCAGAAATTTCACCACTGGAGCTGGCAGCGTCATTAACGACGAGATTTAATGTATGAGCCGCACACTGCACGTATAATGCTCTAGGATTGATATCGAGAATCCGTTTCTGAAGCCCTATATTTTTCCCCTTCATGTTCGATCCATTGTCGTAGCCCTGACCCCGTATATCTTTAACTTCGAGCTGCAGACTAGGTAATAGCTTCTCTAATAGAAAATTGCACAGACCTTCTCCAGTGGTATTAGTTACTGGAAAAAATCCTAGAAAAAATTCTAAAATATCTACCTTACCATCAGTAGTGTTCACACATCTAATTACAAACGTTATTTGTTCTGTGTGACTAATATCTGGTGTAGAGCTGAGAATTATAGTGTAATATTTGGTTTTTTTGACAATGCGTCTTATCTCATTGCGAATAGATTCGGCTAAAATATTAATTATTTCATTTTGAAAATGCTGCCCTAAGTAGTGTGGAATACGTGTTTTGTTACCTTTGTATTTACTGACATTATTAAGGTGTTCTGAAATAACTGGATCAAATTTGGCCAACATCTCCACTGCCTTTAAAAAATTACTATTATCTCTATGATACAACTTCTTACTAGTTCCTCTGAATGCCAAATTTTGACTGGCTAAAAATTGTACTACTGCAATCATTCTTTCAATGATGGCGCGCCATCACCTTTTCTCTCGATTGTAAACAGTTTTGTTATAATATGAACAGCTAAATTTTCTGCCACTCTCATCGACCGGAAATTTAAAATTTGCTACTTGTTTGGGACCATGTTCTGCCAATAAATCAATATTTTTTTCGTTAAAATATTAGGCCAAGAATATTACGTTACCTTCATTTTATGCTTGATAGTAATGCCCAAAAACTAGATAAATTGAAATCCGTTTTAGATGCATTAGTTTCAAAATTTAAATCTGTATACACTCCTGATAACTGATTTAAATCTATATACACTCCTGATAACTGATTTAAATCTATATACACTCCTGATTAACTGATAACTATTTTATTCAAGATAAGTTATCATTTTTAATACGCTAAAATTTTTAATATTTTGATAAAAGAAAATTTGAAAGAAAAATATACATCAAATAGAAAATAAGAATTTCCTTTATTCCTGAAAATAGTAGAATGCTGTGTTGAACGGGTGATTTTTAGTGAATTTTTTTCGAGAGTTAGGGTTAGCGCAATAAAATTGCCGTCTCCTGGGAACAGTTCGAAAAAGAAGCGCTCCGTCCTTTTGGCCGCCGCAGTTCTGGAATGCCGCCGTTGCGAAAGGGTTAACTTTGCCAAAATAATTCAGTTCTAATCTACAAAGGAGACCGCTAAAATAAAGTTTCTTTTGACCATTGATCTGCGAGCCGCGTGCCGACCTTGGTATACATAAATAAGCTACCGCACAGTGGAACGAAACATCCTTAGGCGTCTCAAAAATATGCTCCTTGGTTATTTTTTTAAATAGAAATTTAAAATTTGGTATCCTTTTCTATGCTATATTGCCGGCTCTGCCACGAATTTTGCTATCAAATGAAGGATGTGTGTAAAGAGTAGACATTAATGGACAATGGACCAACACACTGTGCACTAACATTCTATTTTTCTTAAACTATGAAATTTATTTTGATTTTTCAATAACTATTTAAAATTCAGCATATTTATTCGACTTATTATAAGTTTTAAAAATTTTTGCTTGATTGATAGAACTATATGCAGCCTGCGGCCGCCCCTTGTTTTGGCCGCCCACGTGCGGTGCACGCGCTGCACACCTGCTAGGATCGGCCCTGGATGAATCTATAATTACCATTGTAAATTTTGAAGATGATGTAAAACTAAATATGAATGTAGTCCTGCATACAAAGTACCACATTTATTCTATCATATAATTTGAATAAAAATGCTTAACATATAGCTGAGAGAAGATGGTTAAAATGACTCCAGTCACTGATAACAAAGCTTGGTATTACTCATAGATGGAACTTTGAGAATAAAATTTATGCTTTTATCCTGAAGACATGTTTTGTATAATGTTCTACCATGTGGTAGCTCTGATTTCGATATGTATAAAGGCTTCAAGTGTACAAAGTACCTTTGACCTACTTGGATATTGCCCAAGTTACCACTTAGACAAAAACAAATTCATAAAACATTAACACGGAATTATTTCTATCTTTCTTGGATTTCCTTTCTTTCCCACTAATGGAATTATTATTAACACTGAGGATGTAGGAAATGTGTGGTAACTGCATGTGCTGAATACTGTAACTGTAGCACATATGTAATAATATAAAGGTGTCTGTCTGATTCGGGTATCTTTTGGTTGGATACATAGCACTTTCCTGCTATACAGTTCTTTCAGGTTCAATCCTGAATAAGGACCGCAGGTGTACAAAATTCCTTCAATCTAACAGTCATCATAGTGTTAATATGTATAGTAGATTGTGCTATTAATCTATTTGCAGTTTTCTGTTCACAAGGTTTTAATTTAAAAAAAAAATATATGTTTTTGTGTGTGTGTGTCATCTGTAGAGGAAATCTAAACATTAGTCAATGAAGAAATTTGGTACGGAGGTACTTTATGACCCAAGAAAGCCATATGCAGAGCTAGTTTAAAATGTCTAGATTCCATTATTTTTAAATAAAGTTTCAAATGATCTGGAAATAAACGTTATTTTAATCTTTAGAATTTATTTACTACCTTTTCTTATTTAACATTAAACTGAAATCTTAAACATTTTAATATTAGGCTGCTGATGAACATTTTGAAAATCTCCGAAAGCAGTATGCTGAAAGTGTTCAGAAAATGAGAGGTCTTGCTGATGAAGCAACTGATACTGTCAGTTTTATAAAGATGTCAGGTAAATATTTTATTAGATATAGATTAACAAAGTTATTTTTATAGGCAGGGACGTAAGTGGCCAATCTTGACTGGGGGGGGTGTGAAGGTAATTTTTCCGACTAATATTGAAAATTTCCGACTGTACAAACAAGTGAGTTAACTTTTGTTTTTGAGCGAGTGCATTACTGTTCTAGTAACCTTTGTGCAAAGTCTACACGGCAATTATCTGTTTTAATTTTCGAATGTTTTGTGCATATGTACAAATCATACCCCAATTAAAAAAAAATATCTCAAAACCAAATTTTTGGTTTTGCGACTGTTTTTGAGGTTTTTTTTTTTTTTTTAAATAATTGTACATTTTTTTTAATTATCGGATGTGTTATGCAAATGCCCAGACCTTTAGCTACAATTTAAAACAAGGCAAGCATCTAGGGCAAGAATTAGCAGAATTTTAAATATATTTGAAAAAGTATTAAATTTCGTACGTTTTCGGATTTTTTTTTCGAATGCACTTGACGCATTCCCAAATGATTGCCTGACACTTAAAAACCCGCGAGTTTCTATGCCAAGAATTGGCTGTGTAAATTGCAGAACATGCATCTTTATTTTGCTGAATTGGGGTCTTTTATTAGATTTTTGTAAATAATTAAAACTTCATTAATTTTTTTTTAATTTTTGAATGTACTTTGCACACATTCCTAATAAGTTCCTCAAAATAATAATAATAATAAAAAAAAATACGCGTTTCTAGGTCAAGAATTAGCTTTGTAAATACGGGATGTGCATAATAGCATACATACATTTTTCAAAGGAAAGTAATATGATATGGTTTGTATTGCTCATACGGAATTGCCGTTTCTTCATTTTCTCGATATTTGTTTTCTAAAAATCGTTCAGACATGGACGTAGAAAAAGAAAATTCCAAATTATCCACCAGAAAATCTATCTGCATGTGGATATACACATATTCTTAAATACATCTAAATTGTATTTTTTAGGTTATTTGATATTTATTTCGCCGCATCCAAAACAGGAAGATTAGCTCAGTTCTACAGTTTGAATTCTATAGAAAGTTGTGTGTATCATCGCATTCTAACATTTTTTTTTAATTACTACATTTTATTTTAAAAAAAGCGCATCAAAGCAACAAATGCATCTCCCTTAATATAGTGAGGAAGAGTTTCTCTCCGATGGATTGCACATGCCTGAGCTCTCTTCTAGAGAAAGGATTGTTTATTTTCTTTTTTTTTTCCAGGTGTGTGGATCGTATGCGTATAAATTTGGTTTGAAATTAACATTGAGCAATACGGAGTTTTTCAACGTGCGTTATAGTTTCGTGTAAATTTACGGAATATTAAAGAATTTTGATGCACAATTTGGACCACATTGGACTTATTCTCCTTTTGGGGTTCTGGTATTAAATTAAATTTCCAAAAGGGGTTCCGAGGCTAAAAAACTTCGAATAACAGTGAGCTATAATATACAACTGCGGAGTGAGTGCATATCACACTGTAACATTGTTCGGTCGTGGTTCCTTTCGGAGTTGGCGAAAATCATCCTCGCTTGAAGGTACGATTCTGTATAGCGGACGCTTATCTAAGACCTAAATATGTGGGTTACGAGAGGTTGGTGGTAGGAGGAGGGTACGGTACCTGTGGCTGTATCCCCCACTGGATTCTAGTCCAAATTGAATAGGAATATTCCGACCATCCAAATAGATATCTTACACTTTATGGTAGGTCGTACGGTCTGAGTCGAAAGAAGAAAGATCTCCTCTAGTTGTTGCAAGCCAATCTGACGACTCGCTTGTACGTCAGCGGTACTCTGCAGCGGATTGTTCTGCCTATGCTGCCAAGTCACCCAGGTTCCATTTGCCAACAAGAGAAAGTTCGAACATATACTGCATAACTTTCTCAACAATGTCTTTAAAGATTTAATACCATCCTATGGCCATCCAGGTTCCAGATCTATCACCAATAGAGAACGTCTGGGACATACTGTGACAGTAATTGCAGCCTTTTCTGAATACCACTGAATTAGTTGATCAGTTGCAACATTTGTGGCAGAACCTTCCGCAGAGGGACATGAGCAACCTAACTGACCCTATGCCGCACCAAATATCGACTTTTATAGCCGATTACCACTTACTAAATTGTCAGCTTCTTGTCACTATTTCGTAATAAAACGTTTTTAAGTGATCCCAAATTCCAATCATTTGCATATTTCCTCAAACGACATATACATGCAGAGCTTCGTGGCTGTAGGTCATTCAATATTTTATGGGTGCACATAATTTTTTTGCATCAGAGTGTATATAGCTTCAATGTTTTTTCAGCAGTGATTTGAATGAATTTTTAATCACGTTTCTAAAATCACAGTGTCAGTATGTCAGAGCACCCAACGCAACCCCGAAGGCTGAAAAAAATTCTGTTTACCCTGCTGAATCCAAATTTGAAAGTCGTTTTCAAAATTAATCCTTGGATCTGGGAAACTAGCCTCTCAAAGTTTAGCCTTTTTTGCTATTTTTGTGTTTATAATCTCAGGTCGAAGGTGTTGCCACAACATGATGCATTTGCATGGTTATGAGAACTCAATGCTTGAAGAAATAAAAGGAAAACTGTATTCAGCTCATGGAGTTAGAGGTGAGACCACCTCCATGATTCAGCTGACTTGGAAAGTTAATTTTGAGAGGTCATCCTAATTTAAAAATTCAGAATATGAATATCTAAGCCATGGAGTTAGAGAGACTTGTTTTCTGCTTTGTTTTCAAAATCACTTTGTAAATAATGCAATTATACAAACTTTGTTTATAGATAGATTGGTTGGAGCTGAATTATATGACCCATAAATTTAGTCTCTTTTCTCCCATGGTATGGTCAGACCAATTAAAGACTTGAGATGAAAAGTTTGAGATATTAAATTTGATAAATTGGTTTGCTAAGATTATAGGGAAGCGTAAATTCATTGCGTTATGTTAGGAGTTGATATAGTAAGTATCTTTTGATAGGGAGTCGTATAAGAGATAGTGATATTGAATTGGAGGGGTGTATGATTCGCATGTGACTGGATATTAGGAGTGGATAGAAGGACCGGTGGCAGTTGATATCCGCCGGTTCCTGTTTCTTATGCATGGCCGTGGTGTACTTAGACGAGCGTATCGCACGAAGTACACGGACTTTGCTGGTTTATTAAAGTTCTTCAACTTCGCTCAAAGTCTCCGAGAAATAAATACTTCGAAGGAACGTGAAATTAAATAAACCAATTGCGGAGAAGGGAAGTCCACAAAATGTAAAAAAAAATAATTTTTGAATTGAACATCAATATTTTTAGTATAGGTAAATTATTACTGAAAACTAGTGCATATTATGTGGCGCAAATAGAATCAGAAGTGATTTAAATATTATAAAGCATCACTATTTTATGGACAGCTGATTTTCAAAAATAAAAAATTATGTTATTCATTTTGGTCAATTTTACTGGCTTCTTCATCAATATTTAATATATAAGATCAATTTCATCACTTTTTTGTTTCCTACTTATAGTGGCAGCTTTGGTACTGAGGTTGTGACTATTCAAATACCAAATGATGGCTACAAGAAATCTGAATACAATATTTTGCAACTATCAATGTTGGTTTATTATTTTTAAATAACTCTGCTTAATTTTAAATAATATATATATATATATATATATATATATTTTGGGGGGGGGGGATATTTGAACGGGAAAGAAAAATTTGATTCTGAAAATAAAATAATAGTAATTATAAATAAAATAATGATTATTTATTAATAAAAATATAATACATAAAATGTGCCTACAAAATGTACAACAGCAGAATTATAACAAATGCAAATTTTGATTGATTGGGCACTCAATTAATTAACATATTTTTCTCGATTAATAATAGGTTTACAAAACATTTCGACATAGTTAACATTTTAGTGTAACATTCTAATTTATACACAATTTAATATCAAACGGTCGAGTAAAATTTGTATTATTGTTATTTATAGTATTTTGCATGAAGATGTCTGCGTTCTGTGTGTATATACCGCGTAGTGGAAAATCCAAGCTTTCAACAGCTGTGAAAATCTGTATAGAGGTGGTATCTCAGCTTATGCAAATGTGAACCTCGCTGAGATTTTTCTTTTTTTTAAATTCTAATTATTTTAAAGGTTATGAATATTTAAAGTCAAAATTTCACCGTTTTTAAACCAATTTATCACAGCAGACAATTCTTTGAAGAATGAGAGACATATGTCAGACAGTTACAAACAATTGGTACAACACGATCTGGGTGATAAAATCAAAAATTCTAACTTTCAGAATTTTACAGATAATTTGGATTTTTTAAACATGCAAATTGTTATAAGATTTCGCTCAATAAATCGCTTCTATAGCACGAAAATATTCGGAGATAGCATTTAACTCTCTAATTTTACTTTTCGCCATTTATAAAAACAAAGCAGACGAAAGACATGAAGTGATTTAAATTGATAAGTTTTCTTATTTTTTGAATTTTAAAGATATGATTTATAGTTTTCAAAATAAAATACAATTTTTTGTCATTAAAAGCATTTTGTGAAAAAATCATTTGAATCAGATAACAACAACCATAATCCCGATCATTACCTCCCTGCTTTTCGTTCAATCCTGAAGGTGTCACAGCGCAATGGGAGAAGGTGTGTTTAAGCGCTTATTTAGGGCGTACGTTTTGCATATGCAGATTAAATGCGCGCCTGCATATTCACACCCACACCGCAATTATTTAGGTGTTTATCGAGGGCGTATTACGCCCGCGTAGAGAGTGGAGTGCAAACGCATGTGCGCCCACGCAATGGACTGTCATTGTTATTTGCAATAGGAGCTGAATCCCATTTTTGTCTAGATTAGTCTTACCACAATGGAATTATCGAGCAGTAGTCTCGGTACTCAACAGGAAAACTAATGGATTGGTTGCCTTTACAGTATAGAATAATACATTTTATGGAAAAACTTGCATCGCTTAATGCTCCACATCACTAAAACCGCTCATGTTTACTCTTTCAATTCTGTTACAATGATTTTTGTGCTCGTTATTATAAAATTATAAGACAAGCATGTAAGCTAAAATGTTATTTCCTTTCCTTTAGAAAGTCCGAAAACTCGAGTTGCGATTTTCGGCATGATTGCAATACTAAATTTTGATTTTCGACGCTATTATAAGATTTATTCAACTTTCTTAATAAACATATTTCCATGCATTTAATTTATACGAAGGAATTAATAAAACATGTTTATTCCAACTCAAAACATATAAAATTTCATACAAATGACGACTGCATTTAAATAGTTGTAAATACTTTAAATTCTTCAATCACAAATAGTTTAAAATACCTTTAATTTTTTCTGGTAATATATCAGCCAATTATTTTCCATAAAAATTGTGTTCCTATTGAAAATAACAGTATATGTGGATCGCTTTTGCACTTTTCAGCGTTCTGCACATATACCTGATGTGGAATGGAAAATCAAAAACTTGCTATAATCCACAAATTCGTGAACTTTTATAGAGACAGACAAATTCAGTCTTATTACGCAGTTGGCATTAAATTTTACAAAGATTGCGGTCAAACTACACGATTTGTCTATGGACTATGATCAAAACCAAGCATTAATGTTTACAGAACCCTCCTGAAGGGGACGTTCCAAAAACTAGGATAACTCTAGTATCGATGTCGCAATCTGCAATGAAAGCGCTGTCCTATCTTTTAGAAAACCTCTCTTTGGTGGGTTCTGTTAGTATTAATAACTTAAAAAAATACTGCAATTTAAGAATTAATTAACTTTATTTAAGTTATGAAACTAATGACATTTTAAGTTAATCAAACTTTCAATTTTTCATATTTTTCCTATTTCAATTTTTGCAGTATATGCAGCCATAAGTTAAACACAATGATTTTCAATTCATATATTTGTAGAAATTATTTGTTGCTATCATCCCTAAAATTTTTCCTGAGTTCTGTGTTTTATACATTAGTAGTGTCTTTCAGGGGTTTGGAAGCCTAACTTTTTAATTTAATGAATTGTTTTAAATAACTAGTTGCAAATATGAATTAAAATATTAAACCGGTTTTTACACTTGCATACTTTTATGCAATTTCTTTTATTTCTCAATTTAGAAAAGAAAATACATCACCAGGGAGAACAAGCAAAAAAAAAAAAAAGCCTTGAGTTGTTCTCTCCCCCCCCCCCCCCCCCCCCCCGCAATTTTGCAACTTTTTATTTGACATATAATATTCTCCTGAAAAATAATCACAATATGAAATGACAAAGCATTGTATAAATTTTAATGTGAAAAGCATGCATGATTCGGGTATATATGGTTGGCGAGAATCGGGACGTTACCAAAAATATAAACATTTTGGACACTTATATCTCCGAACTTAACATATAAAAATATCAATTTAACCTTTACTTATTTTGTAGAAAATATAGTACCATTTACGTATATATAGAAATGATTTCAACATTTTAGTATATTGGCATTTGTTTTTTCGATAAACTATAAAGATTTTGTCAGAGCAGTTTTAGTCTCCTTTTGCTTTCACTTGAACTTTCTTCTAAATTATAAAAGATAAACAATAAGCGACAAGGATGTTTAGTAGGAAATCCAGGTTCTAGATTAATAATTTGTTTTAAAAGATCTAATATAATTTTCGAGAAATGGTTTTATTAAGTTGAAAAAGATTGAAAATTTCCCGTTTTTCAAGTTTATAAATTTTTATTTCTCGAAAACTAAGAGAGATAGCTATAAACTATATTAAGTAATTTGTAGCCCTTTGAAAACCATATAAGAGTATATAATTGGATTTTGGATCGGATTATTAGTTTTTGAAATATAGGGGCAACAATTTCGATATTTTAATATTTTGAACAGGTCTTTCTAATTTCGATATTTTAAACTATTTTGAAAAGGTGGTTCTAATTTCGATGTTTTAATATTTTGAACTATTTTGAAAAAGTGGTTCTATTTTCGATATTTTAATATTTAAAATTGTTTTGAAAATGTCAAAGAAAATAAACTACCAACATAGAAAAATGGTGTTTACCTAAAATCATTTTGTCTAGGGCGCTGCCCGAGTTTTATAACACTGTTTCGGTATAAGTTTAAAAAAAACAACTTTTATCTCAATTCTTGGTAGAAAAATTTCACGCATTCATATTTCTAACACATATGAATACAAATTATTTCCAGCTGGATCACACCGAGACTCAATGGTCTTTAAGCACTGGTATTGTCGGGTTAGGCAAGATGAATTTTCGACGTTTTCTGACCCTATTGGAGCCACTGCTAATTTTTTATATAGTTCAGTGTTTCATTCTCAATTTGTGATTTTATTTTGTCGCAAAAAATTTATTTGTGTTAGCTATGGATTGTTAAAATATACTTTTAAAAAGCATATGAATTTTATAACAAAATTTAACAAAGCAATAAAACTAAATAATAATAAATATGAGAAATATATATAAACAATTCTTATGCATGCTTTTAACTAATTTAAAAGTACTACCTTACCTTTCACGGTTATACGTTATTTACATGTTGAACACGAAATGTATTTAATAAACTATGCATACAGAAGCTGACCTACTTACTCTGCTCTGTGAAAAAATGAAGGAATCTGGGCTTGACTGAATGAAGATCACATGCTTTTTACAGACATTTTTCAGAGAGTCATAAATTATTTCCCCAATTAAAGACACTTTTAAGTGAATACACACTGGGCTTGCTTTCCAAATTCCTGGACAATGTGTTTCATCCTTCGAGAAGCAATCAAGTGATTCTAGCTCTTTGGTTTCATCCATCTACGGTTTCAGTATTTTTCTCTTGCTGTTTTTCCAACTGCATGAAGTGAAGAAAAGAGGTTTTGTCTAAAGAACTCTTATCAGAACCTAATTGGTCTTTAATGGTTTTGTCCGCGAAAATGTGTTCTACAAATGATCTGCACCCGCCGGGTGCCAGATCTGCGTCTCCGAATTTCCTCAATAAAAATGCCGACAAAGATTGGGGACTTCCTGGACCACCCTCGTTCGCCCCCAGCGATTTGTATTTGAAGGGGATTTATAACACCGTAAAGAAACCATTGTCCCACGTCCATCAGATGGCTTTGCTTCAACATGGACGTCGAAGATTTTGTTTCACCAAACAAAAACTGTGATTTTGTAGTGGACATTTAGAAAATTAAAGAAAAAAAAAAGTTTTTAAAGTGAAATTTATGATAAATAAAACCCATTCTTATTTAGATTTTTTCCGAGTGATTGCCAATTTTTCCGATTATTTTGAGCCAGATAGCAGTAAGGTAACAGTTTGGACGGTCGGAAAGTGCCACCCAATTTAGACCGGAACCCAGTGGGGGAGGCATCCACAGGGACCGTACCCTCCTTCCCCTACCACCAACCTCTCGGAAGAACTTTCGGACCCACATGTTTAACGTGATCGTACTCCGCATGAACACGGCGGCAGTTTTGGCAGTGGCTGGAATCGAACCCGGGCCTGCCGAGCCAGGGGGTGTGTGACCCCCCACCCCCCCCCTGGTACTTACGTCCCTGCTTACAGGTGTAATAATATATAATAATAAAAATAAATGTCATTTCATACATATATCTGCTGATGATATAGTGGGAAAATCACAAGTGATCTAAATTCAGTTCAAGGGTACCAGAGTTAGGGTGATGATACACTTCAGAGTTATTTTTTCCTAATTTGAATTAGTTTATATGTGTGAGCTATTTAATGAAGTGAATTTTAAGTGATTTTCATGCTGATTGGTTCTTTAGCATTAATGAAGAATATTAGCATAAAGTTTTCATCCTAATACCATGGAAAAGATCAAAGAATGTGCTTTCCAATGAGCTTTAGATGGAATCTATAAGACAATAAGTTAATTTTTAAATAATCCTTTTTAATGCCTCTAAAACACATTTTTTGGCAAATTTATTTTAAAATTTTTCAATCTGTAAATTAAAAAAGTCTCATGATTCTAACTATTGTATGAATGTGGAGTGATATCTTTTAAATTCTTATAAAAAACTTATGTTATTTTATATTTTTTTTTATAAATTTCTGAGGAAATTTAGAAGGCTATGCTAAATATAAATTTTAAACATAAATGATTCAGAAAACTTAATGAATGTCATAAGTAGAATATAGACTAAAAGGCGTTTTTAGTACTATATTTCAAGTTTTACAGTTAAAATTATATAAAAAAATAAGTGTATGCTAAAATAAAAATAATTAATAAAATATATAGACGATCCTTCTATTTATTCACTCTGCTAATCTTTTTTCAGATTAGGGAACATAACATATCGGATTTGATCCATTATGTTCCCTACTCTGATTCATCTCTTCTCAAATGATCCATTCAGTACCTTTCTTCGGTTTCTCAATTCACCCTATTTCATTGTTTTTCCCAGGATTCCTTCTATGCTCATGACAGGCATGTGAGATTCAAATGTGTTTAATACCCCCCTAATAACTTAAACAACAGTTGGATGTTATATAACTTATATTTTTAACTTTATATATCTTGCATATATGCGTAATTACTAGTTTATTAATTTTGCATATAATATGCAATTTGTTTAATTTTTGTAGAGGACAATATAATGGAACACACAAAGGCATGTGAAGATTCTATTGTCAATTGTGCTCCTCAGAAGATGGTTGAAAATACTTCATCTATTGCTCGTTTAGCTAACAGGGTATTAATGGTTGCTAAACAAGAGTCTGACAACTCAGAAGATCCTTATTTTGTAGAAAGAGTAAATCAAGCTGCTGATTTACTGCAATCAAGTAAGTCTAAATAAAGAAATAAGAGTAACAAATATGTCTTCTGCATAGATTTGTAGAAAATGGTGGGAGACAGGGAGGACACACAGCCAGGGGCATATTTAGAGGGAACTACCAGGCTTAAGCCCTATCTCTAAAAAGTTTGCACTCCTTATATGATATTTTACACTCTATATATCAACTATGTGTGTGACTGAGTTTCATAAATTAGATAATCACAATAAATAATTCAGTATTTTTTATATTTCTCGACTCAATATCTAGAGTTTTATTTCACATTAACAAATTTAGCATTTTTTTAGTTTTGTAATTAAAAATGTAAATCTAAAACTTTGAAAACTTGAAAGAGGGGTAGACCGTAACTTAACCTTGAATAGGGGAAGCCAGCGCATTAACTTGTGATGGCTTGATTTGTAGGCCCACTGCGAGTAGGTCTTTT
Source organism: Amaurobius ferox (assembly GCA_951213105.1). Taxonomy (NCBI): domain Eukaryota; kingdom Metazoa; phylum Arthropoda; class Arachnida; order Araneae; family Amaurobiidae; genus Amaurobius; species Amaurobius ferox. The sequence continues at coordinate 57,294,243 of OX578133.1, forward strand.
AGATTATGATCAGTGCTTCTGCTATTTGCTGCCCTTTTGTTTCTCTATTCAATGTAAACGAATAATAATTTGTCAGCAAAGCAATAATATTCATTAACCCTTTAAGCGTTGTTGATGAGTTCAACCCGTCATGTGTTGCATTACTGATAAGCGGGGTTGACGAGGTAGATTCGTCATGAACTTTGAAAGCAGAGACTCCCGTGTGTTTGACGAAAGTAACACGTCATATGATTTTGTATGAGTTATTATTTGTTTATAATATTATCCACTAGATGGCAGTAGTAGTCCTACAAACTAGATTTTATCAGAGGCAGTATTTCATATTACGATACAGCACGAAATTTATCGTTTTACAATACAGTATGAAGAAGGATGAAGGTTTATTATAAAAAAATATTCAGACACTTTATTCATTAAATTACCTTCAATAATTTTATTCTACAAAGAAAGGCAACATTCAGAAATATAACACTTATTGATTTTAGAATGGAAATCATTGAGGAAATAATGCAAAAGTATTATGATTCTACCACCATGGCTGTAAAATCAGAAAGGCAAAGTTATGAAACTCATCCTCTTCGTCTTACAGGGGGACACTTTGCAGAATATATACCTCCCACACCCTTTAAAAAAGAGCCAACTAGACGAAAAATTTATTTATAAAACTGGCAAGAAGCTTAGCAAAGAAACCAGGATATGGTGTACAGATTGAAGTTGCGCCTTGTTATATTCCATGTTTTGAAATTTATTATACCAAGAGCTGTTAAAAATTGGAATTGTATGTTTTTTACTTACTTATCTCTTATTATATATGTTTATTTACTTAATACTTATTTCAGTAAAATATCTTCTCATTCAACTCGCAAGCAGTGGGGTAAATGGTATGGGAGAAAAACTCCCCACTGCAGTGTGTGCAAAGGGAAGTAAATGACATGCTTAAAGGGTTAAATTTATAAGTTTAAAACTTTCATTATTTACAAATCGTAGAACAAACAAAGTGAAAGGTAAGAAAATGCTGTATTTATGTTTGTTCACAAATAATCTGATAATTTACATTAAAATGTGTCATTTAAAAGATTAATATTGCTATAAATTTCCTTAAAATAAAATTTATAATTACACAACTTCACTCTGGGAGCAAAGATGAACGACTTCCATTCATTTAGTCAGTAATGTTTTAATAAAAGTTTAAAAAAAAGAACCCTGGGTATTATTTAATCAGGCATTTTATTTAAATAATTTTGCAGTACATTCACTTACAGCTAAAATATGCTGAAACTAAAATTATTACTGAATAATGTCTTTTTCTTCATCCTTTTATTTTTAATATCATAGAATAATCATAAAAAATGAACTCAATTTAACTTTCAATATGCTTTTTTTTTTTTTTTTTTGCCAAATTCTTTTGTAAATTGTAAAATGATTTAGAATTAAGATAAAATACTAGTGGAATGTCATTCATTAACCTATGTACTATAATCTGTAGAATTTCAAGTTTTCTAATATAGCACATCATATATTCATTTTTTCACTACCACACTTTAACAAATAGTAAACAATTTTGCTTAATTATAAAGTTTAAAATACAGGTTCTTTGCAAATTTAATAAAGCTATATAGAACTTTTTGGCATTAATATTTCATTTATAATTCCATTGAATTGAAAATGTAAGAAATGTTAAATTAGCATTGTATTATTAAAATAACATTAACTAATATATTGAAATATGCAATGGTAACTTGAAACTGTAAGTTAGTTACTTTACTTTTTTCTAAGTAATTTTAACAATTTTCAATAACATAATAACAGTTTATTCGCTGCATTTAAAAAAATGTACATAACCTAAATACAAATGACTTCTTAACCCATTCTTAATAGCATGCCATAGCAAATAATCAAAGATATACATGCAATATATCAAGACACTAAATCTTTTACATGCAATTACTTGTCAAATGGTTAAAAATATGCTATTTGATGTATGAAATATTACATTTTACATTATTATTTTACTCTCATAACTTTAGTGTAGCATTTTTATTGCTATGATTTCTTACTGTTGACAATATCTTAAAAAGAGAATGAATTTTTTTTATTTATATAAATAAAATTGAAAATACATCTATCTGTCTGTATGTGTGTTTGTTCATTTCATCATCATGGAAGAACAGCTGCACCAAATTTCATGAAAATTTTGTGGGTATCCTTGGAAAATCCCTACTTAAAATTTAGTCTACGTTTGAAGTTTGTGGGACCAGGGATTGTTGAGATATGAATAAATGTCACACAATTTTTTTTTTTTTTTTAATTCAATTAACGTGGCAACAACAGATCGAAATCCAGTTACAGTAGCCACACACGCCTCCATGCCTTATTCGGGATTCGAACCCAAGCCCTCTAGACAGCAGCCGAACACGCTATCCACTACACCACCTGGGCGACAATTAAACCTTTAGTAGAAATAGCATTATGCAGATCATATATTTTCCATAAATTTATTAAGAAAATTATATCATGTTGCTTAGTAACACAATTAAATCAAATGTGTTTATAAGGCAGACAATTATTGTTAAATGTTTTCTGATTTAAATAATAAAGAAATTAATATAAATAAAAGTATACTCTAGTTTTGACTATCGGGGGTCCCAACGTACCCTCTACCTTAAAGTTTGAGAGAATGTGTCACCGTTCTGGTCACCCCTTCTAAACCCCATCCTCTTGTTTTTATGCCCATGTGATATTTTAAATTTAAAACCTTTCCATTACTGATTTAATCTTATAATGAGAAATCACTAATGAAAAATTAAAATTAAAGTAAAATATGCTATTTATGTTTTTTCTTTTAATTTTAACAGCTGTAACTCCTATGGTACAAGATGCGAAGATGGTTGCTTTGAATATAACTGATCCCAAAGCAGTTTCTCGCTGGCGAAGTAGTAACAAAGCAGTAAGTGATATCAATATAGTTTTAAATTTCAAAATCAAATTAAATAAGTGTATAAGTATTGGAGTAAAATGTAATATAATCCAAGTACAGAGTAAGATAATTAATCATACAATTTTGCTTTTTTAATTACTTTTATTAACCTTTTCACAACCAATGTCCATTACCATAGAATAACCTATTCACATATGTACCTGCATTTACAATCATTATTGATCTATATATTTTAGCATGTTTTAACTTCTATTAAAAAATTGGTTATGCAACCTGTTGATTGTTTGATGAGTAATTGAATTTTTAATTTAGATTAGTGTGACAGCCCTTAAAATGTAAAAAGAAAGTTACAAAAACTAAATATATGTACCATTTTAAACATCAATAAAAACATTATTTCAATATCTATACTTTAACACATGTTTTACCAGTTATTTCCTTTGAAGTACATGTTATAATACTAAAAGAATATAATCAAAAACTGATATTTTATTGAATTTTGTAGGTATATATTTTCTTGTTTTACTAAATGTTTCATTCTTAGCATGGGTATTTGAGTTTATTCCTAGTTTGAATTAAACTGACAATTTCCTTTGTATAGATAAATACACTCTGTTGAAAACAAATATATGCATCATAAAAAAATGGAGCTACAGCTACAAAACTTGGCATGCACATGTCGTTTTAAGATTTAGGCAAATGATCAAACTGTCAGCACCGGTGATGTTATAGGACTTATACAATGTGCATGAGAACGACACATTGTGTAGCATTTAAAATGCACAGTATTCTCAGTCACAGGCTATTGGAACTGGATTTTTTGCTTTGATACTGCAAGTTGTGTACAAAGATGCTTTGAGACATACTTGATGGTGCTATGAGTAATTGTCGGATTTAGAGAGAGGTCCCATCATAGGCCTAAGGGAAACTGGTTTGTCCAACAGATATATCAGTCGCCATCTTGGTCGGAATGATGTGGTAGTTGCTCAATGTTGGTAACGATGGATTAAACAAGGCACATGTAACCATTGCAGACTCAGGATACCCCCAGACAGACAACTGTTTGAGAGAATTGTGCAGTCATTCAAAATTTGCTATCAGCCATTCAAAAGCATTTACCATTCTCCATGTGCCTTGTATCAAAGAATACTAACTGGAGAGACTGGCAGAATGTGGGATTAGGTGTCAATGTCCATTAAGGTACCTACCACTAACACTAACCCCTCAACATAGCCAGAGCCATCTGATTTGGTGCCGTGCTCGGTCTGCCTAAACAGTGTCCGGTTGATAGCATGTTGTCCTTAGTGATGAATCCCGCTTCTCTCTCAGTACTGATGACTGACACATACATGTGTGGAGGAGGACTGTTCAGATTTCCAATCCCGCATATGAAGTTTTGTGCAGATTAGTTGGATATGTTGCATTTCAAAATTCTTAGAAAATTAGCAACCGGGATTCCTCATTAAATGCCTTGTGCTAAAAGTTTAAAACATGGGTCTTATAAAATCAGACATTTTGTCATATTTATTGATTTATCAATGTTTTACAGCATGAAAACAATGTAAGTCTATTTCTATTCATACTTATAATAACATAAATAATAAACAAGATTTAGCCATTTCAAAATGGGGATATTAACTTTACAAGTTTTGCAGTTACAATTGATATTTTCTTATGTCCTGTATTTTAATTTATTTACATTACAGGGTTTGATGATACTATCATGATGTACATTAATAAATGTCATTGATGCATATCAAAATTTAATATTTTTCTTTTGGAAATGTAGGGTTAGTTATAGGCTGAATATCTCATGTTCTTGAAAAATGAAAAAGAGTAAATATGTTACAAAACATAATTTCTCTAGCAAATATTTTTATGCATGTACTTTTGTGATCTATTTAAAGATTTAATGGCACTAAGTTGTAGAATATAAAATAGTTAAAGAACTTCAAGTATTTAAGCGTTGAAAATTATTTATTCACAGCCATGTTTTACTATTTAAATTACTTTATGTGAAAATACCACATTTTTTTTTATATTTAATGAAAATCAAATTAAAAAGAAAGCAATGGTATTATCTGCCACTCATTATTTTACAAACATTTATAATTGTTATATTGATCAAAATCAAGGTGAAAAGTCTTCTTTGCATTTTTAAATGAATTTCATCTTGAAATTATCCTGACTGTTATGGGTCTTTTAGTATGCTCAATTTCTTAAATGAATAATTATTTGTTTAAAGGGCTTGAGTCAAAGCTCGGGTCTACACTTAAAAGGCCGCCCATGACTGTCGAAAAACCTGTTTTCATATATAATGTGAGTGGACTAAATCTATAATGTTTATAATATTGATCATTTATATCTTTGAATAGGAAACCTTGTTAACTTTTCATTTTTATAAAACAATTTTTTTGCAAGATTAGTCATTGCTTTTCCATTTTTTCAATATAGTTAAAATCTTTGGCCGTCCATTAAGCTGCTCTATGTCTTAGGATGAGTCAGTCGGCCTGGGCTTTCGACCCCCTTTTCAAGGTGGATGCCTCCCCCACTGGGTTCCGGTTTAAATTGAGTGGCACTTCCCAGCCATCCAAACGGTTACCTTACACCTTAATGGTATGTCGGACGGTCTGGGTCTCAACAACAAACCCCTTTTGAAGCTCTTAGTCTACGGATGAGTCTGATGACCTGGGTTTTCGACCCCTTTTGAAGCCGTCCGTCCAAACAGTTACCTTACACCTTTCTGGTAGGTTGGACGGTCTGGGTCTCAACCCCATTGTGAAGGTTGAGGTTAAAACTATTATTGAAACAACTTTTTGTTTCTACTCATACAATTTATTTAAGCACTGAATTATGTGATTTGTTAGATGTTCATAAATTTTAGTGTTATTCATGATGCTTATATATGGTCTTATTTAAATGCCATTATGTTAGGATTATGTGTCAATAATACAATCTATGAGGTCTAGTAAAAAAAGATTGAGAATGAATTTATTTTTAAAAATGCATATGATATATGTCAGTGATATAAAGTTTTGCCAATAGCTCAGTAATGGTCAGCTTAGGGGAAAAAAATTATAACTAAATCTGGCAATGCATTTGGCTGGAATAAAACACAAATACACGACAAGGTCTTTTTCGCCAATATGCAGCCTCGAAATTTTGCATTAGTTTACAGAAATCCACTATACAGAAGCATATAAAATGTTGCAATAAGCATATGGTGAAGATGTTTTACCACAGTCAACAGCATTTCAGTGGTTTAAACAGTTTAAGGAAGGGTGTATTTTGTTTTCAAAGCAAGATGGTTTAGATGGTCCTGCTAGAGAGTGCAGTGAATGACATCATGATAAACACAGCTGCTGTCATTGTTCGAGAAGATCGTCGAGTAACATTGATTGGACTGGCAGAGATGTTACACATTTTTCAAGGTAGCGATTTCACCATTCTGCATGATCATCTGCACATGAGATACATGTGTGAGATGGGTGCCAAGATTGTTAACTCCTGAAGAGAAGCAAATGCGGGTGGATGTGTGTCGGGAACTTCAGAGTCAGGTAGTGGAGCATGATGAAGCGTACTTAAAATCCATCATTACTGCTGATGAGAGTTGGCAACACCATTACGATTCTGAAAGCAAATGGGGAAGCACAGCCTGGAAATTACCAAGTTCTCCCACTCCGTGAGTAATAAATTCATTCTCATTCTTTTATGAATAGCCCTCATATTTATGTATATAAACACATAAAAACAGTTGAATCAAAATGTGACCATCCTTTATCTGACATTTGAATTCTTTCTGGTTCAACATTGCACAAATGCAAAGATCTTAGGTATACACAATACTATATGTGTGACAGCATCGGTCAGAGTTGTAACAAATATTTGTTAGGGATTAGATTTGCCATCCTTGAATCTGTCTTTACCCATTTGATTTCTTAAGTATGTCTTTAATTGAAGGAAGAAAATTTCTTTTGGCAGATGCTGCACCGATGGATGGAGTCAGTAATATTTTTAAGTAGAAAATGTACCTGATGTGGTCCGGGATTTAAGATGAGAGGGTATGATATAGCCCGGTGTGCACTAGAGATGAGTTTACTCTCAATTTAGAGAGCCCGAGCTTGATATATTTGAGCCCAAATCTGCCTGAAAACAAAATATGTTTTTCACTTTCCCACTTCAATTTCACTAATTTTCAAAAATGTCCTTTGTAAAAATGGGCGATTCAGTTTAGATATCAAGCACAAAAAATGTATAAATAATTACTTTGAGTGTTGAAGCTTTGGAATAACATAAATTGAAAGTAGAAAAAATAATATGAAAACTATTGCCAATATGGTTGTTTGTAATTTATAGTAGCAAACTTAATATTGACTTTTTCTTCTCTCCACTCAATATTTTGTAAGTAGTTAGTCTATGTTTTGATATAAATCATTTTCTGAAATATTTCATTCCTAGATTTGCGGAGTTTTACAATCAAAGAAATTTACAAATACGTGTATTACACGTTACGCTAGACGGCCACATACATTCAACAAACAGTAGTCTACCAGTCTCAGAGCATTATACCCTAGAGACAGTTTATGACCAGAGTATAAGCAATACGGAAGTTATTTAAAGAGAGCAATAAAGCACACAAGTAGGGATACAATAAAGACCCTTCATTTATCTCGTTCTAATTCTTACCAGATAAACTCCTTTTGTCAACTGTCAGTTGTGGGCTACATCTGAGACACACGTGCCATTTTTGAACTCGTCTTTGTACTGTAATTGTTTACCCCTGCAAGTCACCAACCGATTGAAGGCAATTCAATTATTTTCCAATGTCCAGTCTGGCAGATTGAATGAGTAGTTAATGTAATGAAGTGTATGAGTAGTGTAATGAGTAGTTAATGTATGACAGTTGTTGCTCGTACAAAATGCACACTTGTCATAACATATACGCGACTGTCAACCATCGTTGTCGCATTCATAGAAACTCAGTATTAGAAAACCAATTGTCTCTGCTACTCATGTGATACATCGTCCTTCGGATTTCGGATGAGTGTTCGAATCGTGATGTTCTGTGTTAAAAGGAATATAGCCGCTGATTCATGGTAAGTGGAACAAAGTTTGCAATTATAAGACAAACTTTATTAACATCATCTGCACATAAGACTTTACAACAATCCTCGACTGGTACGAGGCATGTGGGCTTATCCTAGCATCAGGTCACTGCACGAGCTCTATCAGTGCAATCTTCCTCTCTCAGGACCGTAGAGTGTCTCCCTCGAGTGCATCCTGTTTTGTTTATATATTCCTATCGTCCCATACCATCGTGATTATGGGATCACCCTGGCATAAGTCCTCTGGAACTTTTTCCAGCAACCAACTATGCTCAGACCACCCTTTGAGTTCACAAGAATATCAAAGTCTCTTGCATTCACTTATAGTCCACGAAAATCGGTAGGACAAAAGTTTTAAGCTAATGTTTGTTGCATTCACTTATGACCTCTGAAAATGGGTTTTTTACTTTCAGCAGAGACTTCTAGGCAGGGACATTTTACTTGGTTGTTCACATGGGATCTCATAACATTTATTTGCATAGCAAGCAATATAATTATCATAAAACTATACAAGTTTCCAAAAACAAAAAAACATTTAAACTCAAAATACTAAAAAAGATCTAAACCAATAAAAACACTACCAAAATCCACACCATAATAAACAATATAATAAAGATCAAATCAATATTAACCACAAAAATATACAAACACCACTGGATACCGCAACTTTCTTTGTCAGTACCCCGCTCAAGAAAAGTCAGCTGAGGGGACTACAGGACCCAGTTTTGGAGTCTGGAGGAGGATGTTTGACCCCCTTTCAAAACACATCTCTCCCTCCCCTCTCTCTGTTATCTGTTCGTCTTCTACCCCATTCTGGACCTCCAATGTGCAAAACAATCGGAGAGTCTTTCAATTTCCCCCTCTCCTCTGCCCTTTTGCTTTCCTGGACATCTAGAGTCCTTAAATTTATCTTTTTCCCTTCGTGGCCCATCTTTGCCTCTCCTGATCCCAACATCGGATCGTCTTACTCCGTCAATAGTATTCCGCCATGAACTGCGGCTGGGCGTTTTCTCCGCTCCCCCATGGCTAACTTCTTTCGAAACCGAAACCTTTGAGAAATGCGCTTTCTCTTTCCCTACCTCAGAAATTGCATTTTTCCTCCCCCAACCTCTAACATCTTTGAGACTCTCCTCTCTCGCCTTCTGACACAGCCAACTACTTAGTATCCGCACTTTGTCTATTGGAGGATCCCATGGCCTATGACTTTAAAACAAAAATTTCCAGTGGTCGCAATTTTGTTCGCCCTTTCACCGTTCTTTTATCTTTCAGACTCACTTCTCGGTTATCGATTTGAGTCTCGACTTTCCACTCCTGTTGGAGCATCTTCTGCATCATACTAGCATCCTTCTAGCTACCCCCAGCAATTCTTTTACCTGTGGAAGCAACAGAACCTCCTCTGTGATGCCCTGGGTGACCGTGCATAATATCTGTTGATGGGGCACATTGCAACCCCCTCCTGTAGCTAATCCTAATGGGGTTTTACTAGTGAGCATTTCACCGACGACCCGAAACCCCCTTTCAGGTATATCTCTGCCTTGCCCAGCTCTGACTCATCGTGAATTACGTTGCTTCTCACAGCTGTAATCTCCACTCCCGAATCCACTAAGGCATATGTTAGTCTACCATTTATGCTAATTGGTACCCTTTCCAATGTACAGAGCATTCTCTTTTCCGGAGTTTCCGGATACTCCGTTCTTATCGTGTCTACCCTGACTACGACTCTTTGGTCAGTGGCTCGTGGCGCATCCCTCCTATCTGCAGCGCATCTGTTATCCCATTTTCGGCTTGCATCATTTTGACCACCAGCCTCCCACTCTTCCTCTCGATTGCTCTCTTCCCCTCGATTGCTTTCTTCCTCAGACTTCTCTTGTCCGGCATGTACCCTATGGACTTATGCCCTTCTCTCTGGGTCACTTCTTTTGCCAACCCCATTCCTGAAATCAGCCGTGTTTGGGTCGGATTCCGGATTTCAAATGGCCTTTCTGCCTTCCCATGCTTAATACGGGGACAATCCCATTTAAGATGCGTTTTTGAGCTGCACCCAAAACACCGGCCTTTCTGGCCCATTTTCGCAGATTTCCCATTACTATGACGTGCCCTCTCACCCTCGGGTCGAAATTGGCAACGCTCCTCTCTCTTCCTATCTTTGGGCCTACTATTCTTCGGACCATGCGTGTCTCATCCGTGAGATGCTAATAGGATTTTCCCCTGGCCGTGTAATACATATCACACTCCCTGGCCAGTTCTATGGGTTTAAACCACCCTTCTCCTTGCCGTATGCCTATATGGGCATACGTCTCGATGTCCAGCCCCTGGATAATTTTGTCCGCAACCACTAACTGGTTGATAGTCTCAAAACTAGTCCCCCCCTTTTACTGGCAATAATAATCCCACATGGACATCACTCGAGTCGCGAACTGCATAAAATTCTCGTCAGTTCCCCGGCTCGCATTTCGAAACTTTTCGAGACATACCTGGGGTGAGGGTTGGTAATTTTCCAAAATTACCCTTTTAATTTCCTCATAGTCACCATAATTTTCCTCACGGACTTGGGTAAGCAAATTTGCCGCCTTATCCCCCCCAACAAATTCAAAAGAATCGTTTTCCTGAACTCCAGAGGTACACTCTCAGAGGCAAATGCCCTGTCCAGGCTAAAAAAAAAATAATTCCATTGATCAGACCGCATAGGTACATTGACCGTCAACAAGCATATTGTTTTGACCATTTCTTCTGCCATCCGGAACCTCATCTGCACCCCTGCTTCTACGCTCATTATAGGACTCGCTGCATTGCTGCATCCCCTCGCCCGAATTTTCTCCAATTCCAGCCTTTCTTTAGATTCTAAATTCAATTTAAATTGTTCCTATTCCATTCTCATTTTACTGTCTGAATGCTCGCTTTCCAAATTTACTTTTCTTTCTGCTTGCTCTCTCTCAAAATTTAGTTGTTCCTTTTACAAATTTAATTTGTTTTCTAGTTGCTCCTTTTCCACTTTCTTGGTTATAATAGTTGTAAGCATTCCTTCTACAGCTTGTTCCTCAAAATCTGGACATTCTAGAATGATTTTTCTCAATTCTAAAATCCTTAGATTTGGAGGTACCGTCTCCACCAATTCGGAAGCTAAAACAGCTAAATCCACATTCCGTGCTTTTGCCAAAAATGCCATTATGAACCAGGAAAAGCCAATAAATTTTCTATTAAGAGAAGAACAAAATTTAAGCGATTACTCAAAAATTTTCTTGCTGTAGAAATCCCGAACACAAAGAAAATACTGAATATAAAATTACTTCAATTTACACTCAAAATCTAAATCTTTCTTATTTCCTACACAGAAATAACAATTTTAAAATTTTCACACTGACCAAATTTCGGTCTTAACATTTAAACATTTCTCAAAAATACCGAATAATAAAATATCTCTAAACAATACACTGAATTATGAGTATACAAATAAAATCTTAAAATTTACATTAATTATACACAAAAAAAAATCTCCAAAATTATACTATGCATTAATTAAAAGCTCCTAACCTTTAAAAAAAAAAACCAGCTCCCATGTCAACACAGGTTAAGTAAAAATGCCACTTACCTCCTAATCTCACCCTGTGAGCTCAGATGTTTGCTGGGGATCTTTGTGTCATCGGGTTTCTTTGGGGGCTCATCAGGCTAAGTCTCTCTCGGCGTGGAGTGGAATCAGATCCTCACTGTTCTTTAATTCCTCCTTCCTCGGTTGGCTTTGAGGACTCCCGTATGGATAGGGCTTTGCAGGGTCGATCTCGATCTCTGGTGCATTGAACTCAGGATTCTATGGGATCAGGAGTTGTGGGATTCTTTTTCTGATGTCAGGATTCTATTTGGTGTCAGGATTCTATTTCTGAGACCTGCTCTGTCATTGGGTCGATGAATTTGCTCTCAAAATGTATTCTCTGGGTCATCCTGGATACGCCAGAACTCAGCAAGTTCTCATATTGATGAATTAATGAGGTCCGTTGGTCAGAACTTTGCACCCTTAGCACATCACACTTTAGCTGCCACCATTGTAATGAAATGTATGTACGACAGTTGTTGCTCGTACAAAATGCACACTTGTCATAACATATATGCGATCGTCAACCATCGTTGTCGCGTTCATAGAAACTAAGTATTAAGAAACCAATCGGTCTCTGCTACTCTCATGATACATCGTCCTTCGGATTTTGCGTGAGTGTTAGAATCATGATGTTTTATGCTAACAGGAATATAGCCACTGATTCATGGTAAAGTGGAGCCAAGTTTGCAATTATAAAACAAACTTTATTAACATCATCTGCACAGAAGACTTAACAATCCTTGACTGGTATGAGGCATGTGAGCTTATCCTAGCATTAGTTCACTGTGCGAGCTCTATCCTTCCTCTCTCAGGACCGTAGGGCATCTCCCTCAAGCGTGTCCTTTTTTGCCTATACATTCTTATCGTCCCATACCATCGTGATTATGGGACCACCCTAGTATAAGCCCTCTGTAATTTTTCCCAGCATCGAACGATGCTCAGACCACCTTCTCGTACACTCAGGGATATACATCCCCTCGCCCTGATGACAGACAAAATGGCTTTTTTTGCATTTCCCAGCATCTTCCAGGTGTCCACGACAGTCTTTGTTTTCGACATTCACGGCCGAGGGTCTATGACCTGAATATGAGCAAAACCGTACTCTGAAGAAAATGCTCAAAATTCGTCTGGGTTTTTCACAGTTAATAATAAACAAAAATGTCACATTGTTCTACACAACACTTCCTAGCATAGAATGATAGAACCCATTTATCAAGTGTTTGACCTGATAAATGGGGATTTCAGACACTTGTTAACAGTAACATATTAGTAGTAATGAAAAATAATGTAATTATCTTTGATTTCTGAGTTTTTATCAACATTTTCTAATAGTTTGGAGTCAGAAACTGAATTGCACTTAGTACCGTAGAGCCCGAGCCTGATTCAGGCTACGCTACTAATTGCATATGTTATAACTAATCATATTACTGAGCATATTCTAAGTGCATGTGTTATAACTGAGCATATTGTTAAAATGTTTTGTGGTTTTCAAGAATTTGCTATGAGTTTCGGTGTACTTTCCATTAAACATTTGCATCTGAAATCCTGGGCAATGCCAAATGTTCTAGAAAATATACTTGACGTTGCCTGAGATTTAAGATGCAAACCTTTGATTACAATCACACCTGAATTCACAATGAATTCTTGAAAACCAAAGAAGGCTTTAATATGCTTGCTTATAATAATATTAACAACAAAATAAAACCCCCACTGTAGTAATAGTGTTAAGATGAAAACTCAGTGAGAATGTTCCAAATACCTCGCATCATTAGAGATTACCACTTCAAGATGCGAAAAGTATATATATTTTTAAAAATTGATGAATATTTTGACTATTAATTATATGGATACCATTCAAAGTTTGTTTGAAATAGAATTTTTTTATCTGTTCAGTGGTGCTAAGATATAAACTCTGAAAAAATATTTTTGGTCACTGAGACTCGTTTGTGTAAAAATCATGCTAAAACAGAAAATAACTAAAATTATTATTCAAACTTAAAATAATAATGCTAAGGTGCACCTTATATTTTCCACTACAGATGATACAGTCAGACGAACATGTTCCTTTATTATTATAGATAACTCCCTTATTAGCATATAAATTTCTTTGTCGCAGTTTTTAAAAGTTTCTTTTACATTGTCTGGAATAGTAGATTCATCCCAAGATTGCCACTTTTTCCAAAGCTTAATTTCAGCAAATAATACAAGTTCAATATCATGTTTTATAGTTGTTATTAACACACCATATGTATTGTGTTGTACTTAGTTTCAGAGATTTTTATTTTCTAAGATTATTAATGTTCAAAATTCATAATTTTCCCCCTTCCCTTCAAAATTAATTTATGTTTATTGAGTATTTCGGCGATTTATCTCATATTAACTTTTATTTATCATCCCTTTCATGCATTTTTATATTCTAAATTATGCACGCGATATATCTACAAACGCTAAATGTATCCATAGAATCCTTTACTAATTCGCCTGTGCCCCTGTAATTTTCCTTTTCGGCCTTATGCCTTCATTTTCGGGCAGCAATTATATTCATCTGAAAGCAAAAAATACGCTTCTTTTAAGCTTGGATTTGGCCGTTTCATGACTTATCAGTAGAGACGATGTTTATTCCAGATGTGTTTGGGGGTGCCGAGGAGCATTCCGTAGAGTTGACGTAACGGAGCAATGAACTTTGGCAGGAAAACGTGGTAGTTAGCTTGGTGGTATTTTCGTGCCGCGCGGTTCGTTGCGAAGTGCCATTTTTTAAATTCCCCAGGGTATGTATAGGCGCTCTGTGTGCGGCACAAGTTTTTCACTCGCCAAGATTGGCGGCTCTTGGAAGGTGGAAATTTGGTTAGCAAGTTTGGAGTTCGAACCTGAGCAGCAGATCAGAGAGGTGGTAAAAAATTTGGAGTGCCGAGCCCGGGGCTCACCCTGAGCGCCCGGGGTCGCCAGAAAGGTGTTTTGGAGGCCATGGACAATTCTCACGTAAGCTTAGTTTCTTTGAATTTACGAAGTGATGGCTTTAATAAATTCTGATGCGACAGAAATCCTTCGACCGGAATGACTCTGGGAGGTATGGCTAAGATCTTGAAATGTGCTTCTATTGATGACATTGTGACTATCAAAGTCCAAGTTGATGCTGACAGTTACCTTTGTCTGTAAATCTCATAATCAAGAAAAAGGTTTGCCAAAGTGTATCATTGTTCATAACAGGCCTTTTCAAATCTACATTTTCATCAAAAGTGTTTTTCAAAGTGAATCGTTGTCCAAGGCAGGCCTAAGTGTATCATTTTTCATAGCAGGCCTTTTCAAATCTACATTTTCGTCAAAAGTGTTTTTCAAAGTGAATCGTTGTCCAAGGCAGGCCTAAGTGTATCATTGTTCATAACAGGTCCTTTCAAATCTACATTTTCATCAAAAGTGTTTTTCAAAGTGAATCGTTGTCCAAGGCAGGCCTTTTTAAATCTACATTTTTATCACAAGTGTTTGTCAAAGAGTACCATTGTTCATAACAGTCCTTTTCATATCTACATTTTCATCAAACTGTTACATGTTTTTGCAAGACAACAATTAATAAGTATATATATTTTTAAATGGTGTGTAGCTTTGTGGGTTTATTAGAAGTGTGCGACATCATACGTGTACAAACGGGAATTTTACATTTTTCTATTTAGTGTTTGTTTTTATTATTTTGAATTTTGATCATTTGTAATTTTATCCTTCACAATTTATGTTGGGATTTATTACTTTGGGGGTTAACATTTAATATTTTCATGGACAGCTCAGGCAGACCAAACTCTGGTCTTCAGACCAGAGTGGATAATGATCCTGGGTCTTGAATTTAAATTTAATTGGTCTAATTTTAAATGCAATGTACTTTAATTCTCCACTATACGATTTTTTTAGTTATAACCATTTGGAAGATGTTTTTTTGTTCATAAATTAAAGTGTTGTTAATAAATATAGTTTTATTTAATATAAAATTGGTTGAGTTTTCTTTTCTTGTTGGCTGTGCTGTTTAATTATGTGAATGTGTAAAGGTAAGTGGTAATTTTTAGAAGTTGTAAGGTGTTGAAATGTTTCTAAAAATGTAAACAAAGTCGAGCACAGACTAAACAACAGTAGGGAATTGTAAAAGAAATAAAGAGGCAATTTTAATAAATAATAAAAGTAACTTTATTAAATTCTATACGATCAGGCCAAATCAAAAATATAAATATAATCATAAAGTAAAATAAAAAAATTCAATAAATCTTTAAAAAAAGTAAATAAACATTTTTTTAGATACAACAATTGCACAAGTTTTATACTTTCAATAATATTACTTTGTTTATTTGTAATAGATTTTTTTATTACATCCATCTGTTCTAATACCAATGCATTTATTTAGATCAATGTGAAGATCTTTTAATTTTTCAAGAGCAATTTGTTCTAATATTTTGCCTGTAACTTTAGGTTCAAAAGATGCAGTTGTGTCTCTGAAGTATGTGTGCACATCAATAAATGAAATCTTCTCATTGCTTGCTTTTATAAACATAGCTTAAGCAAATACTTAATTGTGAAATGTGAGATGTGTGTCATTTCATCAAATATGATACCACCTTAGTGAAACATATTGAAATATTTTTTGGAATTTAATATTAGTGAGCTTTCCTGTCTGGAACATATTTATAGTACTATCACCCACTCGAATGAGTAGCAAGTGCCATCTAGCTGTGGTAACAATGCCCTGCAGGTGTGCTTGTTGAGTAAAATTGTTCTGTCTGTTCCTTTTTCTAAGTTTCACCTGCTACTTCTATTGATAAAAGTGTTTAATGTTTATCTATGAGTTTAACCTTGCTCATATCATCACAGCTCAAAGGAAGCAAAAATACATTGAGTCCATTCAAATGTCTAGATGGACGGTTGTCTCCCCCCCCCCCCCCTCCAAAAAAAAAAAAAAATCTGCTACTGAGCAGATAAGACAAGGTGCAGTAGAAAACCAAGTAATCATAAGGGCCATAATGGCTTAATGCTGGGAAAAAATAACTGGTTTGTGTGGCAGGGCTGTCGAGTCTGTACCTCAAACCTTTAACTCCTTTTTTCTACTATCTGACTCTGACTTCTTTTGTTTTCTAATGTCTTCCGATAATAAACTCCGATACTGACATAAATACCAATCAATTTTTAATATTTTTATATTCATAGTTTTTAATTCATAAACATTTGATGTTTTTTTAAATTTATTGCATAAAAATTATTTAAAAAATGTATTAAAAGTTTAAATATTTCAAAATAAAATTATTTTTATGTAGTTTTATTTAGGAGTCTGAGTCTATATTTTTTCAACTCTACACTAAATTGCTTCTGACTCTGACTTCACAGCCCTGCTGTGGAGTAGCTCTAGATTAGTACTTGTGGTTGCAGGGCACATATTACTTTGGCCTGCAATCAGAGAGCACAGAGTAATGTATCTACAACTGCAGTTGAGTAATTACTTCACCCGTATAAGGAACGTTGTAAAGAAATTACTGCAATATATATCCAGAGGGAATGAATTTTCTGTAAATAACTGACAAAGTCTGCTAATTTCCAGATATTGTGAAGTTTTATTCTATATCTGACAAACATTTCTTTTTTCTAGGATGGCAAACTTTGTTTTTTATTCATTACAATTACCATTTCAGTTCTGATTGATGCTATATGTGTTACAGATAGTCCTGCATTATGCCCTTTTTCTGATCTGCATGCAATGTTTTGCTAGAAACTATTTAAGCAACATGTAGAGGGAATTATAATGTTTTTGCTTCTATCATGACAGATCAATTTATTTTTCTTATTTCTAGATTTTTCATATTGGTCATCTGTGAATCTATAAAATATGATTGTATAAGCCCTAATACAATTTTCAAACAATACCTGCAATTTATTTAGCATAAATATGAGGATCACACTGAAATTTTTGAGACTGGGGCAGACGATATGTGCTAGATAAAAATTATTTGTCATATATTTAAATTTGAACTCTTTTATGTTTGCAGACGATAATTTGTGGCAACAATTACAATTTAGCTATCGTAGAATAAATTTTGAAAGAAAAGAAAATGGAGTTGACGCGAGAGCATTATTGAGCTATGTTTTTCTATGATTTTAAAGTGGGGCTAAATCAAGAAGAATGTCTTCAACGTCTACAATTAGCATATGAAAATGGTGCTTCATCTTGTGCTACTATATTCAGATGGTTTACAGAGTTTAGAAGAGATCGAAATTCTCTCCTGGATGAAAAACACACAGGAAGACCTTTGTCAGCTGTAGTCCCAGAAAATATGTCGGCCATTCGAAAAATGTTAATTGATGATAATCGCTGTACCTACCAAATGATACAGAAGGAACTTAACCTTGGATCTGCAGCTATACATAAAATTATTCATGAAGAACTGCATATGAAAAAATTAGTTTGTCATTGCGTCTCCCATAATTTAACAGAACACCAAAAAGCGGAGCATGTCAGAATCAGTAAAGAAACTCTAAAATTACTTAATGATGGTGGACACCGTATTATTTCTAAAATCATAACTGGTGAGGGTCACATTGAAGTGGTGAACTGGTGATGGTCCGTGTCTTCCAGATGGTTAAGTGTCTTCCAGTACATACCATTTTTTGATGTTCCAACATGTCAAGAAAGTAAAGTATGGGTCTTTGAAGATGACCCCAAACCAACAATGGTGAAAAGACAACGAGCAGTAAAAAAAAGTAATCTATGCTGTGTTCTTCAAAAGTACAGGTCTGATCAAAGCCATAAAGCTAGAGGGACAGAAGACAGTTACAACAAACTGGTACACCAATAAGTGTCTTCCAGATATTCTTCAGGAAGTGAATGTTAGGGGGGACTCATGCTTCACCATGACAATGCATCTTCAAGAATGACAGTCGAATTTCTTGAACAAAAAAACATCAAAGTGATAGAACATTGACCCTATTCTCCTGATCTTGCTATGTGTGACTTTTGGCTATTTTTTAATCTAAAAAATTTTATGTGGGCATAATTTTCATTTTGAAGATGAGATTGATGAGGCTATAAAACCATATTTTTCATCGATTCCAAGAAATGGATGGCTTGAAGCATTTAATTTTTGGAAAATTTGCCTACAAAAGTGCATTGATGTGGGAGGGCAGTACTTTGAACACTCCTAAGAGTTGGTAAGTTTAACTTGTACCACTTAGCCGTATCTCAAAAATTTCAATGTGACCCTCGTAATAACCAAATTTAAGTTTATCCAATCTAAATGGATTAGATTTTGCTGTGATGAGACTGCATTTATCTCTGCTAAATTTTTTTCATGCTGCTTATTTATATGGATTAGCTTTGCAGATGTAAGTTAATATTTGGTTTTAAACTCATGTTCTATTTAATACAAAATATAGTATTTAAAACCAATAAAATTTATTGCTTACTAGATCAAATACCAAAAATCCTGTCACAAAAACCCATGTGCACTGACAATTAAACCCTGTTCAGAAATTAGTAAATATAAAAAAATCCTTTATTATATAATGTACAGAATTTTTAACACATTGACTGTTACATCAGCCATATATGACATGACCACTCAGGTACATGAAATCTCATAAAAATGCAACTTGAGAACTATCTTAAAAGTAGAATCTGTTATTAATGACTGACTGACTTCAGGTTAAGAATAATTATTCCCTATAAAAAAAAGTTCAAACTGAAAAACAATTGCAGTAGGGGATAATTTATGTTGTGAGCCTATATCCGGCTTCTCTCAAAACTAGAATTTGGTAGAATGATGCCAAAAAATTATGTGAAATAGCTGGGTTCTTTTAAATCCCACCAAAAGGGTCCAGAGGTGTTAATTACTATGGACTTTTCGTAGTTTCTATTGAAAACATCCATGCAATACGAATTTTTAGAATTACCATATTTTCCTATGGAAAAATTGCTATTTTCTGTGATGTGAGTGCATGCAATAGTGGGAATTTATGCCCACGTTTGACATTAATTAATATATTTTTTCTTGAATGTAATAAATATGCATTTTAAAAAGTTTCTAAATTTGGTATAAATCTCTAAACGGGTCATCTGATCATTACCCTCATATGGCACCTCCTAAATTACAGAGAGTTTGCTCTTTTTTAATTAGATCTATCATCTATGTGTCCCATGTATTCTGCATCAAAAGAAATTCATAAGAAATTAATATTAACCAAAAATTTCTTGTGACTGGCTTCACGTTTCTGTGCTATAGCCCAAAATGTATGTAATTTCTTACAGAGAATGGGAAAGTGTGTCATTCCCACGTTTGTGCGATGCAATCTTGTTCTGATAATGTTTTTCTTTTTATTGAACAGCATTTTAGAATCTTGATTTCCAAAATCAATTTGAGTTATCTTTGTCCAAAATGCCAAGAAAAAAAATTAGTGCTGTGAAATGTACTTTTAAACTAGGGGTGTTCCGATATCTGATACTGATTATCGGTTTTGCTGATATATTGGTATTTTCCTAATACAACCAATAAATCGATATTTGATAACCAATAAACCTATAGATCCGATATTTTGTTTTTCTTTTTTTATACTCCAGAATTGAGAAATTAGGTTTTCTTTAACTGCCTTTCGTCCTGAAACAGAATGATGTACAGAAAGATGATAAAATACAGAACTATCTCACTAGCCTAAAAGGTGGGTACTGGAGGCCAGGAACAAGTCTGTTAGATTTTGTGCATCTACATGAAAAGGTAACTCTTAAGTCTAAGGTCATTTGGCACTACGTTCAGATGTTATAGTCAATGGTTCCCCCTGTTCATCTGTTATTAATTTATCCTTAGCATGGTATGGAGATATTTAACTATTGCTACAATGAAATCTCTTTTTAAAACTGATAAATTAAATACCTTTTTAAAAACTGAGTGAGTCGGCCACAAATAAGCCACAACAAACATTCCTAATCAGATGTATAGTATAAATATTGTGTTTGGTGTTTCCTGTTGAAGACAAAGTTGCTAAATTGCACGACATTTAGCTAATCAGGCTACTTTTGAACCCTTATTGCAATGTTTTGAAACATAAAATAATTAAATTACTAAAAAAATAATGCTGAGGTAAAAGGCGTACTGGGACATTAAAGCGACCCGGTGATTATCAGTGTTTACCAGCCCCAAAATTGATGCAGTTGAGAAATATGAACACATATATATGTTTAATTTACATATAAATTTTATATTACATATACTACACACATTAGTAAAATTAATTCCTATATACACTATTTTTTTTACAAATTTTGCTTATAATTTCATCTGAAGGTATTTTTTTTTAAATGTTTTTTTCCACTGCCATCAGCAAAAAACTTCCAAATGATCTTGGGATAGAGTACTGTATAAACGATTTAAAATAAATTTCAATTTAGAAAAGGATCGTTCGCAGGAAACTTGTGAAATTGACAATGTAAGCAAATATTGGTATGCAAGTGTTATATTCCGATAACAATTGTTCTACAAATTGTACTTTTTTAACACTTGGTGACAACACTTGGGGACAGTTCTTGCATATTTTTTCTTTTCCATACATTTTTTGTTCACTCTTTTCATCATCTTCTTTATTTTTTGTTCCATTTTCCACTATATCTTCATCACTTTCCTCTTGCAATTTGTCTTCGGTACATCTGAATTCATCCAAAATATTTTTTTTCAGCAAAAGCCATTTTCTAATAAAATCTATGTATTCTTCTTTTAATGTTTGTGAAGAAATGTCCAAAGAAAACTTAGCCAATACATCATTCAACTTCCTAAATGCTTCTTGTGGCATCCTTTCTTCTGTTTTAAGGAAATTCTTTGGATCTAAAAATTTCAAGTCTGCATAGAAAGTAGAATCTTCAGTAAATCTTTTCTGAATAGTATTTACAGTTAAATCAATTGATACATAGAATAGTTCAACTTCGCAACTCTTGTTTTTATCTTGGATATGGATGGTATTATCTTCTGATACTTCTCCAGCCATGCATTTCTTTGTTCTAATTCTTACATCTGGAAGTGAGTCTTCTACAACAGCATCAACTTCATCCAAAATGCTGTTTGCCCATCAAACAAACTTATCAGCTTGGGTTTTAATTTTGTCAAAGCTATTTTTTGATGATTTTAACTCTTCAAGAGCATATGTTACCAATTTATGGGCAGTTAAAATATCAATGCCTTTAATTTGCAAATATTTTGACAGAGGTGATGTGATGGAGAATATGTTTAGAAAAAGTTTTGCAGTCAATATCGTTTTATAACTACAAAGTGGCTGTTTAAATTTTTCTGCTTAAAATTGAACATCAGATTTTATATCATTAGATAAATGGATTTCTTTTATTGTAGAAATAAGGTGTGTTGAAGGCCCAGACCACACGACCAGCCCTAGGGCTTATGGCACTTTAATGTGTGGCTGGAAATAAGATGTGTCGAAAGCCCAGACCGTCCGACTCGTCCGAGGACATGGAGCAGCAAAATGGGCGGCCTGGAAAAGGGAAATAAGGTGTGTGAAAAGGCTATCAGAATGAGAGTCGAATTTTCCAAATATCTTAGTCAGTGCTGTGTCTTTCGAC
Organism: Amaurobius ferox; assembly: GCA_951213105.1. Classification (NCBI taxonomy): domain Eukaryota; kingdom Metazoa; phylum Arthropoda; class Arachnida; order Araneae; family Amaurobiidae; genus Amaurobius; species Amaurobius ferox. Next base: position 57,316,454 of record OX578133.1, read on the forward strand.
TACCATCTTTTTTCACCAATTAAATTCAGTTTTCTAGTTTTACATGTTTTTTTCCATACGTCCATTCTGAGATGAGAATATCTCAAGAACGATGCAATGCAGTTAAGTAATCCAAACAATGACGTTACTATTGTTACATTTTGAGTTACTTCACAAATAACCAAATTTAGTCTGTAAATCCACCGTATTTACCTTTTATATTTCTAGCACCATTAGTTGCACTACCTATACAATTTTTAAAATCAATATTTAACTCTTCAATCTTGTTTTTTGTTAATTCAAATATAGATTTCCTTGTTGTTGGGGTGCTTCTCGCAAGACTTACCAATCTCGCCTCAATTCCATTATCATCATTTATGTACCAGATTATAATGGAAAATTGTTCGGAAGTGTTTATATCTTGTGTGGAATCTAATACCAGAGTAAACATTTTAGAAGCATTAATTTGTGTTACAATTTTCTGCTTCAATAAACAAGAAATAGCATCTACCACAGCTTCAGCCATGGTTTTTGACAAAAGTGTCATAAGTGCCCCCCCCCCATGTTCATGTTTTTTCTTTTTTCCTCGCACTAGTTGTTTTTTGTGTGCCTTTTCACTTCTTTCTAGAGTATTGTCGATGTGTGCTTTTAATGTAGGGTCAAATTTACTAATCAATAAAATTAATTCAAGAAGAGTTCCATGATCTAAGGAATCATCAGTTAGTATGTAACCAGCCTCATTTGACTTTCCTCTAAAACTAAGTCCTTTTTTTCCAATTACTTTTAGGACTTCTATGACCCTTCTGATTATATCTTTTCTGTTTTAATTTGTTTGCATTTAAAATCAATATATCCTGGCTGGAATATTTGTTCGATATCCACATTTTTATTGTACAAGAAAAACACATCTACATTTTCTTTATGGTTTTTTGTGTTTTCATGTTCTTCAATTTGCTGCATTAGGCGACAAGTTAAAACCTCATTTTGTAAATGAATTATTTTTATCTTCTGTTGATTTCCCAAATCCAATGCAAATAAAGCAAAAGAGTGATTTTGTATTTTTGCAAAGTGATTTCCATTTGCGCTTAGTACCATCATTTTTTAAATATACTTTTCTGGCTGAAAAAGGAAGATCGTACGATACATCAGAAGGTTGATTTAGATGATATTTTAAAAAAAATTGTACGTTCAGATGTGAAGGTTTAGCAAAATACGTAAAATCACTTTCTAAAAGAATTGGCTTGCATATGGTATTCGTTGCAGTTTCAACAGTACAAAGTTCATTAAGGTCATTACTTACATCTTTGTGTGTTGTGGGAGCAGTATCAGATTAAAGACCAACACCTGCGACAACCTGGGGGGTTTTGTCAACTATGAAGGGTGAGCCGCCCAGGCGGTGAAGTGGATAGCGTCTCTGACTGCTGTCTAGTGGGCTTGGGTTCGAATTCCGAGTAAGGCATGGTTGTTTTCTTGAGGATGAAGACAGTCTTCCGCCCTCTGGGTCCTCGCTAAATGAGAAGCTGCACCCCCGTTGACCTTCTTCAGTGATGTTGTTTGTGTTAATAAACTTTGTGATCTTGTCTTGTGTCATTCTTTGTCCGTCTTCTGGCATCATTGGTCCTGTTTGTGGTTCCACCGAAACAGGAGGTTATAAGCAACAACAACAACATGAAGGGTGAGGTATGGCTACTATGAACCGACTGGCAAGAGCACGGCCAAGGGAACAGAGTCGACGGAATCATTCACTGGACGAGGTCCGAAGATGATCTCAAAGGCCCGGGTGCCGACGGGTCTGGAGACAGGCCACAAGATCAGCTCTTCTCCGTCGCCTGTAAGAGCCTGCTTCATGAGTACCAAATAACTTACGGTTCGATCCACAGGTTAATGTACCATTTAGGTGAGGTGGGAGGAGGATATAAAGGAATCCACTCCCTTTAGCATATAGCGCCTCACCCCAAGTGGGGAGTGGGAGCAGTATCAGATACATCAAAATTTTTATCTGAAGACATGGGTAAAGTGAGGTCGTTATTATTATCAGTTTGGGACAGGATGTGAATATTTATGCATTCTGTGTTGTAGTGTGATTTATTTTCAAACACATTTTTATCTGCTGTGGGAGCAAAAATATCTTTTAATGATAGACATTGCTTTGCTTCTTCCACAAGAATTTTTCATTTTTTCTCTCGTGCTTTTTCTGCACCACCTTTTATTTTTTTTCTTTTACAGTCCATTATGACAATCCAAATATCTAAAAAATAAATAAATAAAGTTACTCTATGTCTTCATTTGTCCCAAGCGACTGAAAACATAAATCTCCAAAATATTTGACAGACAAAAAATTATTCTTGTCTCTCTTAAAGATTGAAACAGAAAGTAAATTGGTATTTAAAAAATCAAAAAGAACATTCCCAATTCATAATAACTTTTTTCTAGAACATAATTTAAAACTTAAATATGAACAAAACATTAAAATAAGATACTAGTAAAATAAGATACACCACTGTTAAGAATATGAATGGACAATTTGATTGCTAATGAAAAGATAAATACGACTGGGAGAATAAAATTTTTTATGTTTTTCTTCATTTTGAAACATTTTGAATCGAATAAAGAAATAAAAAAAATAGACCGGAATTGTTCATTATGTAACACGTAGATTTACCTGAAAAGGATAAGTTCTTGAAAGAATGATTAGGAGAATGCTGTAGTAATTTCTGGAAGCTTCCACTACATTCTTCGGGTGCTTTAAAAAGGGGTGGTCGCAAAAATAGGATTCATTCTCGCCGGCTGTTTTAGGCATTGACGACATCACACAACGTCATCAGTTGGAAGTATGCTAACTTGACTTGACTAACTTCTGGCTTCCACCATGTCGCTCCCCAGCACCACCCCTTCAACGATTTTGCCCTTGGCCTCACAGACCCTGTGGCCGATCGCCCAGGGGAGGGAGGTGTAGCTTCGGTCGAATGTGCTTTTTGGGGGGGAGGACGACACCGTTGTGGTCCTATGATATGTCTGGCTGGACCCGGCTCGGTGATTGCACCGGGTCATCCTATGGCCAATCCGCCCCTAGTTGAAATGTACCCTTCCAGGTCCCGCAGTACCTGTGTACTAAATTTCATAGCCATATGAATGCTTAGATTTCTCACTACAGACTGCATACACAGACTGCATACACAGATACCTACATCTTCCATTTTTTGTTTGAAGAAGGCCGAAGGCTATTTGTGAAAATGTATACAAGGGCTACTTTTCATATATGCCTGGAAATGTTTATCCATTTCTAAAAGGGAGCAGAAACTGGCAGTATAATACACAGATGGTTCAAGTGGAGTAGTGTAACTGGCCAGAAAATTCCAAAAATCCAAAATTAATCTATCAAAGGGTTGGCGGACGATTTTATTCTCCATATTTGGTTCATATTTGATTAAATCTTGCTATTGCAATAGATATGAATAACTACTGTTGTACGGAAGTTAAAATGTAGAGTTCAATATTCAGCCTCATTATCCTACTATTTTCTTTACTTAAATGACTTGCATCTTTTCCTCTAAAATTCGCTTTGCATTAACCGAATCAAAAGTGGAAAAGAAATAAGCAAAATAACTCCTATGACTTCTTCAGAAAAAAAAAAAAAAAGGGAAAGTGAGATGGAAAAATCATAAATGGTGGATTTCCTCATCTGTCCGATAAATTTCAAGTATCTGTTTCTTTACAAAAATTTTATTCAATTATTCTTTGTCTGGTGTCAATTTGGGCTAAAAATTTCCGAAAATTTAAATTCATTCCAAATTTTTGCTCTAAAACCAATATAATTATTCGGAATGTAATTATTCCCCGAAGTTCCTCATTTGTGAAAATACTGTTTTCACAAAGTGTTTACGTTGAGTTATAGTCAAAACAAAACAGAGTGAGTGTTAGAGTTGGCAATTATGATTTTCTGTTACTCTGATTCTTTTATGATTCTTTTACTCTGATTTTCAGAAGAACTTATAAAATATTTATTAATTCAACATGCGTATCATAAATATTTTCATTTTTTAATGGTTAAGAAGGTGGCCAGTTATAAATAATGGATGAAATAAGTTTTATACAGCAATTATGAATATGTTGTACATTATAATAGCAATCTAATTGTTATCAGTATTGGATCTCATATCAGTTCTTTGGTAATCCGATAGTATCGGTTATTCGTTATCGTATCTTTTTTGGTTTTGTGACATCCCTAATTTAAACCAACCTCTGTTTTACTTCTTCAGATAATGCATTTTCTCGTGAGACTTTAATTTTTGCGATTTCTGCTGATCTTCAGGCAAATATGTAAATTTTTTGGTTTTTGAAATATTTAAGGAAGAATTCCCTATTTTATTTTTAAAATGACTTCTAAACCATAGCCTACATGTGGCTCAACATTTTCATTTCATATGTGGATACATTTGTAATGCATCATGTTTCATTTATTTGTTGGCAATTTGGAAAAGATCCTCTGGTAATATCATAAAAATCTGCATTTGTATACAATCATTGGTATATTTTGTTCTACTGTAAAAAAAGAAAAAAATCATTTCTGCAATTTGTATGCATCAACTATGATTTTCATAATAATTTCATGTTTTATGCAGAAAAATTACTTTCCAAACATATAATGAATGTAATGAAGGGATGTTTTCTGAAAAACTGTATAGTGTTATGATTTTAGTTAATATTAATAATTTTTATTGTCTTTAGTGAAAATTTGTGTTATACCAAGCCTCAATATTCAACTTTTTTCATGTTTGGACATTTTTTCATAATTTTTTCTTAACCATTAGATCTGATTCTAATTCAATTACATATAATATTGCAATTTTATTTAATTAAGTGTACTTTTTCCATATAGATTGCAAAATAAAGCTTTATGTAATACATGTATGCTTAAAATTTGAATGAAAATTTTCTATAACAACATTTTTGAACATTCCAGTAGATACTTAAAAAGCATTCCAAATTGTGGAAAAACCACTTAAGAAAGCTGAAGTCACAAACATTCTGGATAATAGATCTCATACTGCACACCCTAATTTCTATTTCTTTAATTTATATTATAAAATTTAGGGTGTATATATTATATTTTGCAGGGAAAACCTATACTCAACTTTCAAAATCTGATACTAAATAGTTTCTTGTATTTATTTAACAATTCAATAAACACTACCACTTGATTGGAAGAAGCATATGTGGATAAAAGTCTTGTACTCTATAAAACTGTCAGTATTTTGAATTGTACACTTTTTGTTAAGCAATTTTTCTGTTTAAGTGCAAAGGTTCTATTGAAAATTTATTTTAATTCTCAATTTATATATTTGTATAGACAATTTCTCTGATATTACGCTTGTTATAATTGATTTATATAGAGTATTCTCCATCATTTGTAATTATTTATGTGATGCATTTATTCAGATATATGTAATGTTATTTCTAGAAGAACATTCACAGTTGCAGACTTGCCACGGTAATGAAAGTACATTAGTAACAAATAAAAATTGAACAGAAATGCTGCACTTAGCTTAAGCACTGCATACACACACACACACAAAGAAAAAGAAAAATGATGGCATATTTTCTGTTAAGTTTAACCAAGTGCAGAGCATGTTTTCTATTACCAAATAATATTACTATTTCAAATTGGAACATAGGCACATCTAGATTGTCTTAAAAAGTATGGACATTCTATTCAGATTTAGATGCTATCATATAAAAATAATTGATATTTTAGCTTATATGCTGTTTTCATAGAAATGCTAAATTTACTAAAATTTTAAGAACTCATGCATGCTAAAACTTTTCTATCAAATGCTATCATAATTAAATTTGTATTTCCATCTTTATGTACTTCTAAACTACTGCTGATTTTATTAAATAAGATGATAAGTTATTTCTGTGTTTTGAATGATCTTGTGTGAAATATTTCTAAACTATGAAAAAAAGCATAGTTATGTTTTTTATAACTGATGTATAGAGTCTTGATTATCCTATCTAATGAGATTCAAGAACAGCTCAGATACGGTCAAATTCAGTTTAACACTGGGAAAGTTTCATATACTGTACAGCACAATTTAGCACAGACCTTGCAACAATGTTCCTCTCCTCTTTAGGATTTCCCTCATTTCTGCCATTAAAGAAATGCATACTGTAAAAAAAAGAATATGTACAATAAATACATATGCAGTTGTGTGTTTATTCACTTAGTACATACTGTACGTACTCGGCTGTACTCTCATCCTGCTGTTCAAAGCACCACAGTACTTTCTTAATCACATTTAAGCCTTCCTTAAGTGAAATTCTTTATCCTTCTCCTAGTCACACACCATCCTTGTCTTCACCTTATTATTTGTGTTCACTCACTAAATTTATAATCATATCATCGATTATCTCAGATTGTTCATCGTCATGCATACAATCTCGAATGTCTTCTATAGTAATAGGTTCTGAAACTGGAACATGTTTTACTAGCTCTATGAGCAGAAGATTATCTTCTTCATCACCTTCTTCCTCGATTTCACCGAGAATTTTTTTCAGGACTTCATGAGAGTTGAGGTTTTAACTTCACCAGTGCTGAGTTAGTGAAAAGAGAGCTAGCTCAGATAACATGTAACCTCAGATAATCGGAACTCTACTGTATTAACTGATCCCTATGCTTTTCTTTATAAAATCATCTCTGAATATAGGAAGAATTTTCTTTTTAAATAGCAGTAGTCACCAAAATATAATCTTACAATGAATCAATGCATGTGTTTGTGTGCATTATTAGTAATTTCAACATTTATTTCTGATTGTTGTGCAGTATCACTGATATGTTGATAGTTGATCATTCCAGTACAGCTTTTTACTATTTTACTTAACTTTTTTTTGTTTACTTTTAGTTCCACTTAATATATATCTAAAAATATTCAGAAATGATTTGTACTTGCAATGAGCTCAAATTCTTGTCAGAAAAACTGTAAGATTTAATTTTCATGATTTTTAGAAATATTCTAAGGAGCATTTAAATTTTCTTTAGTTGATAACCGCAGTTGGACAAGTGCATTATGCTGTGATGGTTACTCCTGAAATGCCTCCTGAAATTCCCCCTCCTCCTGATCTTAGCATGCTAAATCTTAATGGTAAGCTCTCTTTTCTTTCTTATTGTTTATTTGTTTCATGTTATCACTCAACAGTAAATTTATAAACAGCATTATCTACAGTAATTGTAGTCTCTTGAAGGTTAGAGAATTGATGTGGTCCTGTGACTATTTCTATATTCTTATAACATAATAAAGGAAGATGTCTGTCTGTGTGTGCAGTCTGTAACGCAAAATCTAAGCATATTATAATTATAAAATTTGGTACACAGGTGCTGCTTGGTGTTATTTTTTAAAATTTAGAATCAATTTTTTATTTATGTTATGTTTTAAGTCGATATTTACACAAATTAATTCCTTAACAATTTAAAATATTATCACAGAGTTTCTATTAGGACACCTTTAGAAAGATAAAAAAATTCTCTTTCAAACAAACTTTGAACATAGTCCATACAATGAATAGACAGATTTTGATGACTTTTTAAAAAATATATACTTTTCATACATTTTAAATCTCTTCGATTTTTCTATTACGAAATACAAAATTTGACATGCCATCCAGCATTCCCATTTTAACAACAGCTTCTAAATATATCACAGACTACACCAGTAAAAGCTTTCATAAATTCATTCTTTGATTAATTATAAATTTTTTAACCTAGCCATGTCATAGATTTTTTGAATGAACTGAACATATCTCAGATCCTACTGCCAAAGCTGTTCTATCAATTAAAGCCATTCCCCATCCATCGGGGAATCATGCTCTTTTTCTCCGACTTTTCTATCAGTTTAAGACATTCCCCATGCACTGGGGAATCATGCTCTTTTTCCCCCGGCTGTTCTACCATTGAAGGCACTCCCCATGGAGCTGTGCCCAGTATGATGGTCAGAGCCATTTATTTCCTTTTGTGTCTTCATAAGCAGTGTGTTGAATATTTGGTTAATTGTGATTCTCATATTTCTTGCTTATATGGATAGCATATGCAATTTAAAGTATGTAATTTTTAGATCGAAGCCATTTTAAATTGTGTTCAAATGTATTATTTAAACAGTGACCACTTATTTAATTATTTATGTGTAGTGGGTGCTTAATTAGAACCAGGGCAGTGCCAGGTTGTTCATTCTATCTTACCTAATAAAGGAAGATGTCTGTTTATGTGTGTGTACAGTCTGTAGTGAGAAATCTAAGCATTGTACAACCATGAAATTTGGTACACAGGTACTTCAGGACCCGAATAAGTGCACCTTGGTGTTATTCTTTTAAACTTCAAATTAGTATTTTAGTTATGATTTAGGCCGATATTTTCACAAATCAATTTCTTAGGGACCTAAAATATTATCACAGCATTTACATCTTGACACCATCAGAAAGATTGAAAAATTTTCTTTCAAATAAACTGTGAACAGAGTCCATGATGAATAGATAAATTTTAATGAATTTCAAAAATATATATACTTTTCCTGCATTTTAAACCACTCTGATTTTTATATTACAAGATATTAAAAGTGATGTGTCATCCAATGTTCACTTTTTGTTCAGCAGCTGCTTAAAATATCTTAGACCACTCCAGAAAAAAAATGATTTCATAAGTCCATCCATTGATTAATTATATATCCCAGGCATTTGTTTGATTTTTTGAATGAATCTAATAGGCTTCATTTGTGGGGTCCACCCACTGCAGGTCAAAATGTACAGGGAAATGGGACTTAGAAGAGTGGATATTTTGGTATGTGATGAGGGGTGGATGTTAGAAGGGACTTCCAAAGAAAAAAAAAAGACATTTCTTTTTTGTTTCTTTGGATATTTGCAGGAAACTGTCATGTAATTCATCCTTGGTATGGGGTCGAGAGTTAATTTCGTGAGGCACAGATCTAGATTGCTGTAGGAAGTGATGTCATCTGCTTAGGGATTCATCTGGATTAATCCCTAAGCAGATGACATTCAAATTTGGATTATACAGTCTGTTTCAAAATTATAAGACCACTCAAAATTCCTCCCTTTCTCAACAAAGACAACATTGAATGTGAATTTCAAAGAAGGTGTATGAAACGAAACAATTTTGCAGTGTTGATTTAGCTTAGAAAAAAAAAACAGATCGAATATTATTTTCGTGTCAAACGATTTTTCGAAATCACGGTGTTACATAAATATAAGACCACTTTCGATTTTCTAATAATGCAGACGATTTTTGTTTAACTTCGGAGTTTAACTGTAAACTAAACCATCTGGAAAGGTTGGAAAGAAGGAAAAAAGGCAGAAATTCTGAATTGAACTGTTTGATTCGTTGGATTATTAAAATGCCTCATGGAAGTGATTTGTCTGAAGTAGAAGTGCAAAAAGTTTGGTTCTACAACGGAAAAGGAAAGTCGGAACGTGAAATAAGTAAGATTCTTAATCGTTCTAAAACGGCTATTCACAATTTTTTGAGTAAAAAAGAATTGTATGGAAAGCTAAAAGGATCTGGCCGCAAAAAACAGTTATCAGCTCGTGATAATAGACAAATTTTTCAGCTTGCAACGAGAAACTACCAGTCCACTTATAAAATAACACAGCAGACAAGTAAACAAGTGTCTCATGTAACTGTGTGGTGAAGTTTGAAGTCGAATGTTAATGTTAAACTTCAGAAACTAAGAAGCAAACCATGACTTCTTAAACATCATAAAGAAGCATATCTGAAGTGGGCAAAGAATGAATGTCATGTCCTGGAACTCTACTTGGAAAAATATAATATTTTTGGACGAGAAAAAATTTAACTTAGATGGTCCGGACGGCAATAACTACTAATGGCATGATTTAAGGCACGAATCTCGTGAGTTCTTGTGTAGGTAGATGGGAGGCGGTTACGTTATGGTGTGGGTCACTTTCTCATATGCAGGAAAATGCGATCTGCAAAGAGTATATGGCAAAATGAACTCAGACAGTTATCAACAAATGTTATACGGAAGTGTGATACCCTTCGGGCCACTTTTAGAAGGGCCGAAATGGAAGTTCCAACAAGATAATGTTTCAGTCATGCATCTAAATCAACAAAAGCATGGCTCAAAAGAGAAAAGATTGATGTTATATCTTGACCGAGCCTTAGCCCTGACCTAAACCTCATAGAAAACCTGTGGGGTTATTCATCTCGCCAAGTATACGAAAACAGCAAACAATATCATTTGGCATATGAATTGGAAGTTGCCATTATGGAGAAATGGGACAATATTCTGGAATCTGTCTGTAAAAATTTAATTAAATCGTGCCAAATTGTGTGTTTCAAGTTATTCAGAAAAATGGTGGAGCAACAACTTAGTAAATTTGCTAAAACTTTCTTTTTCCACATGTGGTCTTATAATTTTGTAACAGGTATTTGTGCCACTTTTTGTTATATTGCTGTTATATTTTTTTCTAAATGAATTTTGTACATGTAAGTTGCTACATTTTATTTAAAACTTGTTCTGACATTGAGTAGTTTTGATTTTGAATAACAAAATATTTCATTAATTACCTAAATAACAAAAAGTCTCGTGGCCTTATACTTTTGTAACAGACTGTAAGTTGTAACTAAAATAAAAAATATTAATGTGCCCAGCACTGAGGCAAATGTGTATTACTAGAAATGGTTATTTTAAAAGCTTTTAACTTAGCAGCTAATTTAACACTGCTAATGCCAAATAGCAGTTGCTAACAGCTAATACTGATTCCAGCAAACTGTTAAAAATAATATACTTTTTCTTTCGGTACTGCGGATGCCCCACTTGCTTGCTGCGGCTCACCAACAGCCAGAGTACACAAGTGTAATATGCACAATGGGTTCCACCACTTGTTTGCTGATGCTCACCAACCCATGGAGCTCGCTTCACGGGCTCTATCACTCCATCTGCATAGGGGGTGGGTGCCCCTTGTGCACCCTTCTAAAGCGCACACATTCATAAGCCTTCGCTTAATCATTATTCCTCAAAAGTACATTCAAAATACAAAAAATTAATATATACCATAAAATAAATAAAGACATACTAAATTTTGACTTTCTAGCTGCTTTGGTTATCAAGTACCACCCAAATGAGTATATTAATATAGCAGGCCCATAATGGGCAAGCCCAGTGAGTTTTATAATCCAAAGAATAAAATGTACCACAAAATACAACAACATACTGTGATTTGGACTTTCTAGTTACTCTGGTTCTCGAGTTATTCCAACACAATGTGTACATTACTATGATGAGCCCTGAACAGGCTTGCCTGATGAGGTTAACAATCTAGAAAATTAAAATATACCACAAATGGCAACAATATACTAAATTTGGACATTCTAGTTGCTCCTGTTTTCAAGTTATTCTACAATAAAAAAGTGCATTTCAATGGGGCCTCCAGGACAAGCCAATCCCATAAAGTTAAAAGTCCAAAGAATTGAAATATATCACATGACACAATAAGATACTAAATTTGGAGTTTTTCACCACCCTTGCTCTTGAGTTATTCCCAAAAATTAATATATTCCTATGAAGGCCCCTAGGTAGGCTAGCTCGATAAGGTTCAAAATACAAAGAATTAAAATATACCACAAAGTTAACGGCATACTAAATTTGTACTTTCTAACTGTTATACTTATCGAGTTATTCCCTAGATCGAGTACATTCTTATGGCAGACTCAGAACGAGCAAGCCCGATAAGGTTTACAACCTAGAGATTTAAAATATACCACAAAGACAACGGCATACTAAATTTAGATTCTATCTGCTCCAATTCTCGAGTTATTCCCCTAAAACTTTTGCATTTCTATGGCTGGCCCAGGACGGGATAGTCCGATAAGGTTAAAAGTCCAAAAAATTGAAATATACCATAAAAGACAACGAGATACTGAACTTTATCTTTCTAGCTGCTTTTGTTCTCATGTTATTTCCTAAAAATAAGTACATTCCTATGGGGGGGGGGGGTGAAGATGTGCTAGCCCAATAGGTTTAAAATACAAAGAATTAAAATATGCCACTAAATTAAAAAATGAGATACTAAATTTGGACATTCTAGCTGCCCCGGTTCTCGAGTTATTCCTCAAAATGGGTACAGTCCTATGGCAAACACAAAACAGGCTAGCCCAATGAGGTTAGCAATCCGGAGAATTCAAATATACCTCAAAAGACAATGGCATACTAAATTTAGACTTTCTAGTTATTCCTGTTTTCGAGGTATGCCCTAAAATTGAGTATATTTGTATGAGAGTGGGCAACACTGGCTAGCCCTATAAGATTCAAGATAAAAAGAATTCATATATACCACAACATAAAAAAAAACATACTAAAATGTGGACTTTCTAGCTGCTTGGGTTCTTGGATCTTTCTACCCAAATGATTACATTCCCAGCTAGGGCCCAGAATGGGTACGTCCGATAAGGTTAATAATCTAAAGAATTAAAATATACCACAAAAGATAATGACATACTTAATTTGGACTTTCTAGCTACTTCAGTTCTCGAGTTATTCACCCAAAGCGAGTACATTTCTATGGCGGACCCAGGACAAACTAGCTTAATAAGGTTGAAAATCCGAAGAATTGAAATATACCAAAAAAGAAAATGAGATACTGAACTGAAGCTGCTCTACTTCTCGGGTTATTCCCCAAAATGAATGCATTCCTATGGCGAGCGCAGAACAAGCTAGTCTGATAAGGTGAACAATCCAAAAGATTAAAATATACCAAAAAAAGACAATGAGATACTGAATTTGAACTTTGTAGCTGCTCTTGTTCTCGAGTTTTTCTTAAAAATGAGTGCATTCCTATGAAGAGGGTCAAGATTGGCTAGCCCAATAAGGTTTAAAATACAAAAAATTTAAATATGCCACTAAATAAAAAACAAGATACTAAATTAGGACATTCTAGTTAAACTAGTTCTCGGGTTATTCCACAAAAAAATTAAAATATACCACAAATAACAACAACATGCAAACTCTTGAGTTATTTTGCAAAAACGAGTGCATTACTATGGCAGATGCAAGATGGGCTTATGAGATTCAAAATTCAAGTAATTAAAATGTATCACAAAAGACAGTCGCATACTGAATTCAAATTTTCAAGCTGCTCCTGTTATCATGTTAATCTCCCAAAATGAGTACATCTATGGCAGGCCCAAAACTTGCTAGTTTCTTTCTTTAAAGCCACCAAGGTCCTCAGCTAAATTAATAGATCCCTTATCTTACTTCTCTGCTAAACTTTGAAACTTATTTTCTACCACCATAGCTTTTGGCACTCATCTAAATTAAAAAATTCTCAACTTGCTTCAACCAGAAGCAGGTTGGGAATTTTAGCAAAGCAGTGCAAAATTCATCAGTGTTCTGTAATTTAGCAAAGCACTTCTCTCTGAAATGTTTAATCTAGTGATCTGCTTTGTTTGTAATCTGCTCTGCTCCTTTTTGTTTTCATTGCCATTTGTTTTCATCGTAGAGTTGGTGTGATTTCTATGCATAAGTATTTCTTCTTTGCTAATGAAAAGTTTGTCATGAAGTAGCATATTTGTTAATAGGCATGCTTATGGAGATAACAAAATTTGTAGATCGGTTTTTAATATTAGCGATAATATTTCGCGGGGTTCTTGTTGGCTCCGGAATAGGGTTGTTGGTATTTTGCTTTCTCAGGCTGTTTTTGCTCTGAGGAAGAGGTTGGTGTGAAAAATTGGTAGTAGTGTCATGTTAATGTTAAGAGGGATAGCAGAAATTGCAGATGGGATGTTTATTGCACTTATTGGCATCAATATTTCATTATTAGGTTTTTGCTCAGGTGATAACTTGGCACTAAGATACAGACAGAGTGTTTAGTTAATGGGACTAGCAGGGTTTGCTATACATCCAAGACTTATTAAACATCCAGGTTAGCATTAAGATTATGCATTTGGTTCAGTTTTATTCAGTCTACATTGCATAGAGTCGGCCTTATTTTTCATTTCCATCTCATGGATTATCATAGAATGCTTTGTTTCTTTCAAAAATCTTGAGTAAAAAGGTATATATTTGGAATTTATTTTCAGACAGTGGAAATAAGAAAAAGTGGCATGTAAAATATATAAGCAAGTGTATTTATATTTCTTTTCGTCAAAGTCGCTTGCAGTGTTAATAAGGCTGGGCAGTCAATAAAGTTGTGGATGCTCTTAAGAACTTATTTCCGAAGTTGACTGATTCGGTTACATGGAATTGATTGGCTTATGCAGAAGATATTTACTTCTTCCTTTCAGATGTAAATTTTGCATTAACATTAAGGATTAGAGAGTAATGATTCCATATGATATATAGCTCGGTGATATATTCAATATTTTCAATTATTGATATGACCTTCAATTTCTTAACTTGAACTTTGTCCATTTGAAACCATAGTTGTAATGAAATACTGATTATAACAAGTTTTAATTTGCCAGTTGAATTTTGCAGGTCTGTAGTTCCCTTTAATACCAAGATTGACTTTCTAGGATTCTCTTTAAATATTTATGAAGATCCTTGGATATACATATAATAGATACATATAGCTGTCAGTTTGAAACTATGGCTCTAATGAAAGACTAGCAATAACAAGTTTTGATTTGCCAGTTGAATTCTGCAGGTCTGTGGTTTCTCTTTAATACTAGGATTGACTTCCTCTAAGTATTTAGGAGATTCTTGTCTTACTTAATAAAGGAAGATGTATGTGTGTGTGTCTGTCTGTCTGTGTGTGTAGTCTGTAGTGGGCATTGTATGACTATGAAATTTAGTGCACATGACTTCAGTACCCAAATAAGTGCACCTCAACATTATTTTTTTTTGAATTTTTGAATTAGTTTTTAGTTATCTTATGTTTTAGCCTGATTTACAATGATTTTGGCCGATATTCTCACAAATCGATTCCTTAGCAATCTAAAATATTATCAGAGTTTCCATCTTAACACCATTGGAAAGATCGAAACATTTTCTTTGAAACAAATTGTGAATGGAATCCATATAATTATTCGATGATTTTTAGTGAATTAAAAAAATATATAATATTTGTGCATTTTAAACGTCTCTGATTTTTATATTATGATATACAAAAATCGCCTTGCCATTCATAATTCCTTTTTCTCAGCACTTGCATACAATATCATAGATTTCTCTAGAGGAAAAAAAAATTCATAAACCCATCTGCTGATTAATTTAAATTTTTTTTATTTGAAACATGTCTTTAATTTTATCAGGCTACTAGCAGGCAAGCGGGCCATGCTTTCTCTACTTGACAGGGGAAAAACTGCTCATTTCCAAAACTGTTGTATTTATTGAAGCTAATCCCCATGCATGGGAGGCTTTTTGTGAAAGCCTGTCTTTATTCATTCCTCTGCAATCCTTGCAAAGATGTAGACTATGCGTACATTTAGATGTGATTTCGTATCATGTACATTGCTTTTTTCTTCACATTTTTATGAGAGGTCAAAATAGGTTTCGGTTTTCATATTATTTATTATGTTTATTTGGATCTGGGCAACACTGGGTAATTTGTTCTAGTATATACATACATAGATACACAGGTTCACAGGTTTTATTTCTATTTTTCAAAATTTTGTAATCCTGCTAAAAATTTTCAAACTGTAGTATGCTCAGTTCACCTAGTTAATCAATATGCAGTTGTAAATGAAATCTGAAGCCAATCCTTTTACCTCAACTTTTGATATTATAAACTGTAATAGTCACTTCTCAAATGAAAATAAATTGAATAAGACTACTCAAGATTCAGTTTTTCTGCCAATTGTGTTGGAGATTCTCAAAATCCTGTACTATATTTATTATACAATGTGATTTAAAAAAATGTTATAACTTTGAAAGCATATAGAAATTCATTCAGAATATTTACAGAATCGGTTTAGGTGTTAATTTGTAATAAAACACATTAACTCATATCGTCATTTTGGTTTGATGTGACTGCTATTGAGGATGCAGCAGACATCCCACTTGAAGTCAGTATCTTTCCAAACTATAAGCAGCATATCAGTTGTTGCTTCTACAACTGTGGCATTGATTCAAGTTGAAGTTTAACAAAATTTGCAGGTAATTTTAGAACAGACACTCGATCTTTAATGAAACCACATAAAAAAAATCAAGAGGTTTGATACCTTTTTCATACTTGTGGCTGAACAAGGTGATCATGCTGTCGACCCTGCTTAACCAATCTACTGACCAGGAAAACATCTGCTGAAAAATCTCAGACATCTGCAAGGTAGTAAGGTGGTGTGCTGTCTTGCTGAAAGTAAATGTGTCCTTGGTTCAACTGCACAATGAGATAATTTTCGAGCATAACCAGATACATGATGTAGCATGGTTCTTGCCACATGTCCAATCAGAAAGTTAAAAATCAGTAATATGCTCATTCCCCAAGTTTGATGTTTCATATTGGATGCTTTTGTACATCAAATACAATAATATTAAACTATTTTAAAATAAGAACACAATTTTAAAATATGAAACAACATACATTTATTATACTAAAAGCTAAGTTTCCCCTTTATTCTATAATTAATCTTTAAGTACTGAGAAAGGATAAATGAGAGTTAGGATATTTAAATGTGGACATGAAACATGCACAGTCTACCTTGGTCATGATGAAAATTCTGGCAACTCGGCGATGCTCTCATTGTAGGAGTCCATTTTATTATCACTCTCTACACTAGAGTCCTAACATCAAGTCCCCTCTCTTCTCCAAATTCAAAACTCTCTCTCTCAGTACTTAAATTGTTACCGCCTCTATTTTGGCACCCTTGCTTTCCAATTGGTCAGCATAGGGCTACATATATGCTCCAATGGTGCACCCATTGGTTCGGATTAACCCTTGATATTAGTGACCCCGAAATTAATAATCCCGAAATTAATAACTTTGTGAGGCTGACTTCCCATGCTTCCAAGGAACATATGATACCGGGGTAGTCACTGAGGTCAACTTCGTTAAGACCCAAGAATCGGTGCTCTGTGAAATTCAAGAACATCCTCTCTTGAGTGGCAAAGGTGCGGGACACATCCATTGCAGGTGCAGGTTCAGGGAACCTCACATAAATTGTGTATTCCATTTTCAGGGGCCATCTCTTTAATTTAATTTGTGATCTTCATAATCCATAATGCTACATTTTAGTGAAATATCAATGTAACATTTACCCCTTTTCCTTAAATTTTGGCAGAAAAAATAGGGTACTTAGACATATTAGTTATATCTGCTTGATAAACAGAGTACCTGTTAAATATACGCAATAATTTTTACAGAAATATAAAACCAAAAGCACATAAATATTGTAGCAAACCTATTATAACATTAACATCTATATAGTGCATAAGAAATTCCATAATGGACTTATAAACACTTAAAACCAAACCAAATGTACTATATGTATTTTTTTCATTCAGAAAATGTTAAGTTGGTGTATAGTTCATATACAAAAATTGTTTTTGTTGTAATTCGTACCACTGTAAAAACTACCAAACATTTTGAATGGATTGTTTCACTGTGTCCAATTTTTCAATCATTTTTCCATTCAATTTTTTGAAAATTCATAATCACTGTAAGTTGTACCAACATGTAATAGTTCAAGGCACTGTAGTGTAACCATTTGACCATTTTTTCCCATTAAGTTTGTGAAAAGCTTGTAATTGCTGCAAATTGTATCAACATGTGATAGTTCAAAACACTGTAGTATGACCATTTGAGGAGGATGTTTGTTCCCTTGTTTGTCTCATCAAATTTTTTGTATATTCTGTTCAGTTTGGCTTACTATGAAGTTTCAAAATGTTTTTACCAATACCTTTGTGACACTCATTGTGGAAGTCGTGTAAAAAGTTTATACACTGAGTTTTACTGCAGGTAAAATTTTCACTGTTGACGTCTTGTGTTTTTACCTTAGCATAACAACAGGTATTATTGTATCTTTTTTGTTGTATCCAATGACGTTCATCGTTTCTTGGTGGATCACTGCTATTTCCCATGTATTGGGAAAATCAGTACACGTTTGATGATCTCCACTGGAATTACTGTGCATTACTCATTTCGTCTGACATCATACTTCCTCTAGATGTAACATTGATTTATATTATTTAAGTTTTGGGCTATTGTAAATAAGATCTCTACAAAACCTTTCTATTACTATTGCTGTTCCATTGTGGGAATCCTCATCTGTGTTAGTATATTCAGTGAAAATTTTAGTATTGACATGAATATTTATACAATATTGGTCAATGCATACAGATATACACATTTAGATACCCCAAACTCTCTCAAGCACTTTATACATTTAGTAATTATTTGACTACCTTCATTAAAGTATGGTTCTTAATACCAAAATAACAAACATATTATTTTTCATCTTTATTTGCATTTTATTTTTATTTCTCCAATTTATTAATTTATTTTTTCTCTGTAATTTCCTTTATGTACATAGCACATAAAATATCCTCACCACTTATTTTATTTAGTTTATATCTATATACATATCATAACCTTTCTAATGCGCTATCTATGCTGTTTAGGAAGTGCCTTTTTCTCTTAAAACAACCTTTTCTTTGTTTGTGTACCACAAATTGTCATGCTATATTTACTTTTCTGGTAAAATCAGAACTGCAGAAAACATACGAAATATCCTCTCTCATTTTCTTTTATCAATCACTTTCTCTATATCTATTCCGTTTTATTCCCTGTGAAATTTTCAAACTCCCTTATATAGAAAGAAACCCATATCATTATTATTTAATTTTTCCCCCTCACATTAATCGCTTATTATGGTTATCATTTTCATGTACTGTATCATTCTCTATAAAACTCGTAATTATCTTGAACCCTTTTAAGTGCTAGATTGTCGTACCCTTTTACATTGCTAAAAGAACCTTTTGTAATTCTTCTCCTAGAGAGTGGTCCAACAAAAATTTTATTCCTTTAACTCATTGGGAACCTGTGCGACACCAGCTGGTAGAACATATTATTCTCCTATAGGATGCTGCATTTTTCAACTCGGCAAACAAAACATGACCATAATCTTTTGGAAATGGCCTAGGGAAAGTCCCTCTATTTCTTGACCTCCGTGTTAAAACCCTCTTATTCCTATATTCACATAATATATGGCTTAATAGTTGTGGTAACACTTTTTCTTAATAGTTCTCATTTCCTTAATTAACTTTTAATTTTACTTAATTTTATTTCATTTAATTTTACTTATCTTAATTTAATTTATTGCTATTTTTAATTTTTCTAATTAATGGTCTTGGCATATTTTTCTGAAGGACAGGCCCTGGTCACGGCAGCATTAATAATGTAGTATGGGTCTTGCTACACATCCGGTCAGGATGCTAAAAATCAGTAATATGCTCATTCCCCAAGTTTGATGTTTACATATTAGCTGCTTTAGTACATCAAATACAATAATATTAAACTATTTTAAAATGAGGACACAATTTTGAAATATAAGACAATGTACATTTATTATACTAAAAACTTTCATTCATATATATATATATATATACACACACATCATAGCTCTTATTTCATACTTAATACATACTTATTTATCTCATGAAATTATATTCTCATATCATAGGTATTCTATGGTTTGATTATTTTAAGTTTCCCCTTTATTATATAATTAATCTTTAAGTACTGAGAGAGGATGAATGAGAGTTAGGCTATTTAAATGTGGACATAAAACATGCATGGCCTACATTGGCCATGATGAAGATCTCGGCGATGCTCTTGTTGTAGGAGGCCATTTTATTATCACTCTCCACACTGTAGTATTAAAATCAAGTCCCCTCTCTTCTCAAAATTCAAAACTCTCTCTCTCAGTATTTAAATTGTTACCACATCTATTTTGGCACCCTTGCTTTCCAAATGGTCAGCATAGGGTTATATATACACCCCAATGGTGCCCCCATTAGTTCAGCTTGACCCTTGATATTAGTAGGGACCGAAATTCATAACTTTGTGAGGCTGACTTCCCACACTTCTAAAGAACATATGATACCGGGGTGGTCACTGAGGTCAATTTTGTTAAGGCCCAAGCATTGGCGCTCTGTGAAATTCAGGAACATACTCTCTTGAGCGGCAAAGGTGCCAGACACATCCGTTGCAGATGTATGTATTTGGAACCTTGCACAAATTGTATATTCCATTCTCAGTGACCATCTCTTTAATTTGTGATCTTCCTTCCACAATTCATAATGTTACATTTTAGTGAAATATCAATGTAACACGCAATACCATTGATGGTTTTCACATGGAAAAAGAAAGAAGTCACATCAAACCAAAATGACTATTTGAAGTAAAACTTTGTATTTTACTACAAATTAATG
This sequence comes from Amaurobius ferox, assembly GCA_951213105.1. NCBI lineage: Eukaryota > Metazoa > Arthropoda > Arachnida > Araneae > Amaurobiidae > Amaurobius > Amaurobius ferox. The sequence goes on from OX578133.1 coordinate 57,336,820, forward strand.
CCTTAAACCAATGCTGTAAGTCTTCTGAATAAATTTCTATATTCTTTTAAAGTTGTAAAGTCCTTTTTGAACTACCCTGTATATTGATCTCAACAGAATATTTTCTTGATATCAAATTGTATCCAGACTGACTCGGTTGATGATCTTGATCTTTTCTTTTCTGATCAACTGCATTTCAAATGTAAAACTTTTAAACAACCTCTTTCCCACTGTGCCTTCATCTAACAAGATTGTGTTTAGCCAAAACCATTTTAAGTCATGGACTACGTGTACTGGATTAGGCAAGTTGCCAAATATCTTCCAATCATAGCAAGGCACAAGCTATTCATTGCAAAAATTGGTAAGATTTTGGTTTCTATCATTTTCATAGCTTTTTGACTAATTTTTGTTTATTTTACTGTTCCTAATTAAAAATCTATTAACTTTTTTTAAACTTTTGAGTGAAATAGGCAGTTTCATACATCTTTAGCTTCAAATGAATATGAATATCGGCTTTCTAGGTCACATATTCATTGAGAAAACATTAGAATCTTTATACAAACATATATAAGTACACAAAATTATATTAGCAGAAGACAAATAATCCAAATTACTAATAATCCAAGGATAAATAATCAAGTAATAAATAATATATATAGTATATAAAGTGTTCCAGTGCTTGTAACACAGTATTAGTTAATATAATTTTTCCTGTGGTTAGTATTTAAGTTACAAATTTTTGCATTAAGTATTCATAGTGTTATTTGAGATATTACTTATGCCTTCATTTTAATTAAAAAATATATTTGATTATGAAGACTGCTGTAGCACTCACTGAGTTGTTTATGTTTTGTTGAATATGTTGGAATAAAGGTGAATTTATTTTATGTGCATGATTCTTAAAACATGGTAAGTATCTAACTCATTGGATTAATGCACTAATTTTTTGTCAGAAAAACTTCGTCTTCCTGAAGTGAGTGTTCCTGATTTTGAAGAAATATTTAAAGTTGATACAAATATTTATACTTCTTCTGTACCACGCTCAGTACCACCAAAGAGAGGTACTTTATAGATGTGCTGTGTTAATTAGATGCTAGATGAATTTAGCATTGCCATGCTATTCCAGAATGTTACCTAATTTTAATGGTTTTTGTTAATGCATTTATTTTTCATGTTGCATGTATCACTTTCCCCTTATTTGCACTATTTCTGTACCTTATGTGTTCTTTAATGTTCACAACCAATGCTTTCCTTAATGTCAACTTAACCAATATAATAGTTTTATATAAAAATTAAAAGCATACTTAATGGAAATTTCAAAACCTCAATATTACATCACAAATATTCAAGCATAATCTGACCATTTTATAATCTGTAATGTCTATAATATATGTTTGACATATGTAATGTTTATCAAACTTTATTTAAAACCTAGATTTTAAAATAAATTACTATATACAGTAACGGACTAATTATCCCGAATTTTTCAGACTGATAGTATTCTGAATTTCTGATTTGTTGTCAAAATGGCCACTAAACAGGGTATTACATTGATTTGTTGCCAATGGCTAATCCATCATAATGCCTGTCTAATTTTGTTTGTTTAAAATTTTTGGGTTTTTCTTTTATGAAAAGTTCTTAAATTTTATAAATTGACGTAACATGATGTTCTTTGACAAAGCTTTTCTGTTCCATACCACATATTAATTCTTGTGTTGAGCTAATGAATCTCTTGTTTAAAATTTTCTCCTTCATAACATTGTCATTATTATTGCTTTCATCATTGTTATTTTTGTCTGAATTTTAAACAATTTCTGCAATTTTAGTGTCCATGAGCTTCAAAACTGTACGAATATCTTCATTGATATTCAAAACTTCTTTAATAGCTTTTTCATTAAACGATCCTGTTTCTTTTGATCTCACATTTTTTGCATATTCTAAAAGTTTTTGGATCAGTAATATTTCACTCAAAATGTGAAATTCATTGAAATTTCTTTTGCTTTCACTTTCGTCCATACAGTGTGTACATGGAAACAAATTGTACTATGCATTGGTTGGCCAAAACGTTTTTTATACCACCACCTACATTACTGCAACATTCCCCAAGGCATCCTTAATTGAAAATTATTTCTGGAAAGCTTCGATGCCTTGTTCATTATTTCAGGCATTTAGTATTTTTCTTTTTAAATACCACCTTATATTTGCACTTAAATGCTCGTAAAACACTTTGATCCATGGGCTGGATGAGTGAGGTACAATTTAGTGGCATGTAACTCACTATAACATTGTTTTTTTTTAAGGTGTTCTACATTTGGATGTGCAGAACCGTTATCTAGAAGCAATAAAATTTTGCTGTTCTCGGACAAACTGATAAGCCTGAATTATTTTTTGCTTTAGGCACAAAATGGCTTTCAAACCATTCACAAAATATCTCTTGTGTTAACCATGCACATTTATTAGCTTTATAAATGACAGGGAATACATTCATGTCTTTAAAAGATCTGGAATTTCTGCTTTTTCCAATAATCATTAATTTACATTTATATGTGCCTGTAGCATTAGCGTAAGAAAAAACAGGAATCATTGAATCTTGAAGGTGCAGTTTCATTTGCCATTATATATGTCTTTCTGGGCACATACCTCCAAAATAAGGCAGTGTCACTGCCTCTGTAGATTTGGTCAAGAGAAAGATTTCCCTCTGAACTACATTCGAAAGCTCATCTGAGTATGATTCATCTGCCTGTGAATCTGCCTATGATTTTTCACCATATATTTTAAATAAATAAAGTCTATTTCATTGTTTGAACCATGCAAACCAATCTGTGGAGTAATTATATGTCATTGTAAGGTGGAGTTATTCATGAAATATGTCTGCCTGCACGATTATAATACCCTGATCAAATGGGCAATTCTCAGTCTTTGGTGTATCAATTCTATTAGAACTTTATCTGTATCCACATTTTCTGCTATAAGTAAAGTTTTTCCTTTATCCATTAGCTGTGGAGTGCCCAAGTTTGCATAAAAACTAAGTATTTTTTGCTTTTGTTTTTTAAGGTTGTAAGAGTTCCAATATCATAAACTTCAGTTATCATTATATCTGATGCTCCACTATCCAATTTTTTCAAAATTTCAGCTTTTTGTTGGATACTTAAGGCTAAATGCTTCCTTTCCTTCTGCTAGATGCTGAACTCTCCGCTGTTCTCTTGGACATTTCTTCCATTTAACTAGCATTTATAAAACATTTACTGAAAATTAATGAATAAAACTTGCTCATAGGCTATGACAATCCACATGGTTCTTACTCACTAGAATTTGATTTTCTCTTTTTTAAAACAGTCATCAATAAACTGTTGCCAAATTCTTCTCATAAGTTACACATAATTTGATTACAGATTTCATTATGTCACAATCAGCATGAATGATTATTCGTTTTATATCACGAATCCACTATATACATTTAAAAGAAAAGAAGTATATATTTTGTTTTTAAGCTTGTTTATATTTTAAGGAAATTAGCTACTACCATTGAAGACATAAATAAAAGATCATTTACATTTTATCCGGTTTTCTGTTTTTTCGGGATTTCTGGATTTTAGATAATTGGTCCATGACTGTACTTTCAAAAAATATTTTTTTCCCTGTGTTCAAAAGTTCTGAAAGTTGTGTACAGTATAAACACTACCCGACATAGAAAATGCAACACCATGAAACTTTGGCCGTATAATTATGCAAATTATGAAACAAATGCAGCTGTCTAATGTATGTAAATGATCTGAAATGCAAATAGGCCACTCGATTAGAGCTCAGGATAAAAGGAGTGGAAACTGTGGATAAGCCAACAGTTGTTACTGTCTATCGCCTATGGAAACCCGTTTTCTGAGTTGTTTTTTGTTTCAGAAGACATGTATTGTTGAAGTACATGTCTTCTGAACGAAGTACGAAGTACATGTCATGCCTGGCCGACAAAGTCCATTTCAGCATTTGGACTATCATATGAGGGAATTCATTTCAGGCTTATGCACGGCTGGGTGGTCGTACCGGCATATTGACACTGAAATGCATAGATGCATCCACTGTGCAAAGGATTTAAAAAAAATGGATTTAAGAAGGGCATGTGAATCGTTGCAGTGGTACAGGTCCATATAGACGTACATCAGCATGCGTTGATCGATGTATTTAAAGGCATGTGGTGGCAGCCCCACAAACGACGACTGTTGACATTTTATAGAATTTGCAGGATACATTGGATGTTCCAATATCAGCAAGTACAGTTTCTTGACGATTGGCCAAAAGTGGCTTGTATGCAAACCGTCCTTTATGAAGACTGCCATTGATGACAGGACACTGATGTGAGAGATTGCAATGGTGTCGGTTTAGAGCCTCATGGGCAGTGGTGGCTCATGAGCAACATGTAGAGGGAGGTGCTCATCTATGTATTTATGTATATATATTCCCCAGTTTGTGCCAACTACGTCTTTTAGACTTCGAGTTCGTCTTTTGTCTTGCACTGATAAATTGGTTCCGGAGTTACCTCGAAACAGCTGTATGCCAAATTATTATTTTACTTGCACTGATATGCATTGTACAAGTTTCCTTAAAATGAATAAGAGAATATTGCAACCATGGAAATTATTTGAATACATTTCTAAATAAATTTGTATCAAATTTGTAAAAATTAGATACTCTCAGTCGTATGTATATGCAGTATTTTTTTATGATTAGCGCAAATGTTTTTACACCCAAAATGCACACAATTTTTCTCATATACACTCTATGGCTAATAGTTTTGTACCTTATCGTCCTTGTAACCCAAACAGTAACATAATTAGAGAGCAAAAACCAACTAAATCTATGACCGTTTATATGTAGAAATGAAAGTATTTTTAATACAAGTTTAAGAATGAATTTGGAATTTACAGAAAATTCTTATGCTTTATGCTTATCTCTATTCGTCTTTAAAATGATACTAGTGAGTTCTGCCTGCTAGTAGTCACTATATATAGCAATAGGTTTTTATAGCAATAAGTAGTTAGCTCATTGCACAGGTGCAACAAAAGTGAATCAAAGTTTAGAGTGAGCAAATCGAGTGGGTCCATTGTAGAGTAGAAAATACAGTGTGAAAATTGCATCAAAATCAGAGCAAGAGTCGATAGATAAAAATGTAGATAAAATCATGATAGATAAAAATGTAAATATGAAAAAGAGGAGGGTCTCCCCTCTTCCACCACAGTTGTTTCATATTACATAATAACAGACAATGTTTGTGTGTCGACGTGTGTGTGTAAGATCTGTAGCGGAAAATGTAAACATTGTACGGCCTTGAAATGTCGTACATAGATGTTTCAGGAACCAAGGCAATGCATTTTTTGTAAAACCGAAATATGAAATTGAAGCTACTTAAAGTAAAAGTTATGCCCAGGGGGTTGACATAATAAGGTTGTATATCTAAGTGATTGCCACCAGCAAAATCTACATCACTCAATTAGAAGGCGAAATAAGAAATTTGGGGGCTAACCGAACTGAAAGTTATGCCCAGGGAGCTGACACAATAAATATGTATATCCAGTTCACATGTTCAAATGGTGCCGGGACTATAGCCACCAGCGGAATTAAAATCGCTCAGTTAGGAGCCGAGATGTGAAATTAGAGGGGGACTACTTAAAGTAAAAGTTGCACCCGGGGGATTGATATGAAAAAGATGTATATTCAGATGGTACAAAGACTTTAGATACCAGAAGATTCAAAATCACTCAATTTAGGAACCAAGATGTAAAACCGTGCAGACTAGTTAAACTAAAAGTTACATTCAGGGGGTTTGAATAAAAAAATATGCATGTCCAGGCGATACACTAATAGATAGTGCAGAGACTATAGCCACCAGTAGATTCAAAATCGCTTAATTAGGAAGCGAGATGAGAAATTTTAGGACTACCTCTAGTAAAATTTGCACCCAGGGAGTATCGGAGCAATATTGGTCTTCAATGAAATTAGAAGTAAAACCAGGGGGATTGAGTAGTCACCGGTGAAGGGGGGGGGGATTTTAAGGAAGACAATGTCAGATCAAAGAATCAAGTATCAAGTTAAAAATTGATTTTTAACATTCTTTAATAAATATTTAAAATTTTTTCAATCTTTAAAGTTAAATAGCTGAAAAAGTAAGACAGCTGAGTAAGTCAAGAGATCCATCCACCCCCTCGGACAGCACATTTCTGAAAATGTGACTAAAAATATCCACGGGTATGCCACAAATACAATTCTCATGACTTTTAAACAATTAAGAGGTCAAACTCAGAGGTCAAGTCACAAACAAAGCATAGAACTACACTAAATCAGAAATGATCCCCTCTTCGAAGGACAGAGCCACCCTACATCAGAAATGACACCCCCCCCCCTCTGGGGCGCGGTAGCCCATTGGTTAGCGCGCTGGAGTTGCACTCGGTAGGCCCGGGTTCGATTCCAGCCGCTGCCAAAACTGCCGCCGTGTTCATGCGGAGTACGATCACGTTAAACATGTGGGTCCGAAAGTCCTTCCGAGAGGTTGGTGGTAGGGGAAGGAGGGTACGGTCCCTGTGGATGCCTCCCCCACTGGGTTCCGGTCTAAATTGGGTGGCACTTCCCGACCGTCCAAACAGTTACCTTACACCTTTCTGGTAGGTTGGACGGTCTGGGTTTCAACAACAACAACAACAACCCCCCCCCCTCTGGGTGCTTACGGAGCGAAATAGTTTCATTAAGTACTATGGCTGGGTGGGTCAAAACTAAACTGAGTGCCCCAAACAATAAATTTTTCTACCAAAGACGAAGACCAGAAACCCCCAAAATACCATAAATAACCCCTACTTATTCAAATTAAGTAAAAAGCACAAAATATGTATCGAAACTTTTTTGAATTTCTATTTTCTGTATCTAATGCTAAACTAATTTGTCATGAACGAAAACTGAAAGGACTAGGTCAATAGAATCAATAAAATAAATCAGAATTACATAAATACAGTAATTTATTTTCAAATATTTATTTAAACATCCAAATTTATTATTTTAAGAAGAAGCGAGAGAGAGAACACACATTTATCAAGAAAAATTCGAGGCCAAATTAGCGAAACTAAGCCAATTTGAGTCAGTTGTTCACAGTATTAATTTCTTCTTTGGCGAAAAGTGCAGAAACTGACGCGACTCACATTAGATTGCAATATTGCAATGTCTGTTTTTTTAACTCGAATTTCTATTGCAGTTATATTAACATACCATTCATTCTATCAGCCAGAGGCGATAAAGGGACGCAGCCCTCATTAAAAATCCCTCGTCTTTCGCTGTAATGCAGTATTTTGCCCTATAGATTTTATATGGTATAAAAAAGGCATTAGAGACATTTTTGAGAGTCAAAGTTTTAGTGCTGCCATCTAGTGACAATTTCATCACTTATTTTCAATAATTCGACTTTCAGTTGAAATAAAATTCAGATAATTTCCTTAAAAATTGTAATTAACCTATATAACTAAAATAATTTGAAGTACTTGATCAAGGTGGTCCCCGCGGCCTCTCTGAATAACCGCCTCTGCTCATGGACGACTGAATGGGACAGGGTGGTGTTCAGTGATGAGTTTCTGTTTGTCAAATGACAGTCACCCTGTAAGGTTCTAGAGACAACAAAGAAACAAATCCAATCCTGCTGCGACTGTTGAATGCCATACTGCTCGACACTGCGACTGTTGAATGCCATACTGCTCGACAATGCAGCACCATAGTTTAGGATGCCATCAGCTTCAATAGTCTGTCACCTCTGGTTAGTATCAGAGGCACAATGATGACACGTATGGATGCCCGGAGGGGGTGCAAGGGAGTGCACTTGCACCCCCCTGGCTTATGAAAAAAGGGGGGGTTAACATTTGTTACATAACAAAAACTTGAGTCGTCTTGGTTGCTGTCCAAATTCATTTGTCACGTTGTCAATGAATTCAGTAGTGTTTTCTTGCACTCTTTTCTTATGAATGCTGAGCATACATACATAGTCCACTTAGTCTTTCGTCCCCCATCGTAGACCGATTCCAAGTCTTGACGCACCGTAATGTACTGAGTGAGTGTTTAATACTACATGTTGTCGCTGGAAGAGTCAGGCCAATCTTTATTGCCTCAGCTACAGCTGGGTAGAACGGTGCTGCTTGATGAATCAAATCTGCGTACTCAAGAGATTCATTTGGGGTTGCTTCATTTTTCCACATCTCCTACCATGTTACAGCCTCGGTGATAAAGTTAGGTAAAATATCTCCGTAAACACTATTTATATCTTCTGCAACAGCCAAAAATGACGCTTTATCCAAATATTTTAAAGCATGTGGGGGGAGCTGCATAAGCGAGAATGCTTTCTCGTGCATAGAAAAGAAACGATCACCCAGAGAAACAAGTGCAAATACGGGATGAAGATAGATCTTCTGAAAAAATCTTCTACATTTGCAGAAGGTGGATTCGATCTATGAGTCTGTCTTGCACTTGCAGCCACTCGAGGACATTTGGATTCAATATCTCACTCTTCGCAAATTTTTTTAGCTTTCTCGAAGATGGCAGTGAACTCTGTCAAGGCATTATTGCGGTGAGATTGAAGCACATTTGTTAATTTAGCTACGTGATCGTTTATTGACCTTATGTTCATGTTTATTTGCTCGAGTTGGTTGCACACAGGTTCAGGTTTGGCAGAATAAATAGCAATCACTAGGCAGTGGCGGATTTTGGCCTCTTGTTTGGGGGGGGGGGGGGGGAGCGATCTGTAGATCGAAATGTTCTCGGAGGTTTGTTCACTTAGGATTTTCTTAACGGCTTCCTATACGGATATTTGACATTTTTGAAATAACTAGAACAAATTTGGAAGTTTATAGTAAGTTCTTTGCAGCTTATAAAATATGGCCTATCATTTTTTTAAGACCAAAGAAAAACAATGAAGATTGGAAGAAAAAAAATTACGTGACTATATAAGGAAACAAACTTATTGTTGAAGTCGAAACAGGAAACTAAATTATATTCTGTATTAAGTATACACAAAAGTATACACAAGTAAGAGATTTCCATGTGAGAAGATTAATATTGAATATTAACTAAATAAATACACATGTATATTCTATTCACTAAATATGGTTATCATACAATACAATACAAATAAATTTTATTTTTCTTAGACTGTGGTAGAAAAGGAGGATGAACATGAGTAAATACAGTTAATATAGGTATTAATAAGCACTAAACATTGATTTACATTTTCCCATTTTTTTACATTTTTAGCTACACAGGAATCAATAAATTTTTACGCGAAAAACATCACGTATAAACGTCACGCAAAAACATTAAGCAAAAACATCAAAAGAAAAGACTAATGGTTTGATCGAGTTTACTAACCCTAGCAAAAATTATGGAATCACTTCCATGTTATTTCAATGGGATACGAAGTTCAATGCTCTACAACTTTTGATGCACGGATATCCTAAAAAACCCTTTTTGAGCAAAATTGAAGAACTTTAAAAACTTAACAAAATAAAAAATGTTTGAAAAATTCTGCACTTTTCATTATTTAATAATTCACAACCAAAAAATGGGAAAAGAGCTGTAGGCTGAAAGAAAAACTCGTAAAAACTAATTTAGAATAATAAATTTGATCATATAAACATGAGGAGCTATATCTTAATTATTTTCCATGACCAAATTTATTATTCCAAATTAGTTTTTATGAGTTTTTTCTTTCAACCTCTAGCTTTTTTCCCATTTTTTGATCGTGAATTATTAAATAATGAAAAGTGCAAAATTTTTCAAATATTTTTTGTTTTGTTAAGCATTTAAAGTTCTTCAATTTCGCTCAAAAACTGTTTTTCAGGGTATCCGTGCATCAAAAGTTGTAGGGTATTGAACTTCGTATCCTTTTTATTTTTTGTTATAAAGATATCAGAGGTGCAGCAAGTTTTGGGAACGATTAATGCTTATATGACGCTACCGACTCTGTACCACATGTGCAGTATCCAACCGGAGACTCTTATTGGCTATTGTTCACGTGGTACATAGTCAGTAGTCTCGTACAAAGATTGCTCACCAAATATGCCGTCACAGCCTTCCATAGGCGCAGACTTTTGACTTTTATTATGGGGGCGAGATTTCGTGGATAAACTGAGGGAGGGAAAGCAAGGCCAAAGTATCTCCCTAATGATATATATATATTTTTAATTTTATAATTTATTTGATAAAACGTCGACGTTTGTCAGACGTTTGGGGGGGGGGGGCGATCGCCCCTCCTGAAATCCGCCACTGTCACTAGGAGCGATACAATGTAGGTAGGAGTTGTTGGAGTAGTGTACAGTTGATGGGCTTTGATCTTCGTTTGAGAGTTTGGTGAGTTCTCTGAAAGTTCCTTCAAGGATTGTACGATAGTCAGATAGTTCTCAGAAAATATTCTGATACTCTTATACTTTGATGACCCGCAGGTTTTACAAAACAGAGGGATATTGGGAATCTTGTTCCGTCGTAAAGCGCTCTCTCTGAAAAAACGTATGATGTCCTTTGTCATCCCAGCAGTATTTCTCACTTCATTGACATCGTTCAGATCATTGATGACAAGATTCAGTATATGGCTGGCACAGTGGAAGAATAGCGCCTTTGGATACTTGTTATTAATTAATTTCTGAACACCACTAATGTGACCAGCCATTGTAGCACGGCCGTCATACCCATGGCCAACGAGTAGGTTTAAATCTAAATTGCAATTATTTAGAAACTGAATAATGGTTTCTGAAATGGATTCAGAATTTAGCTCTTGCAGCGGTATATATCCCAGGAATTCTTCACAAATTATCAACATTTTGTTTCCTTGATCACAACGCAGATACCGAACACCAATTGATAACTGCTCTGTACCAGAAATATTGGCTGTCTCATCAGCCAACACCGAAAAAACAGATGCACGCTTCACCTCCTCAATTATTTTGCCTTTGAGTACATTACAACAAGTTTGAATTAATTGATTTTGGATTCTATGCAATATATACGAGTTTTTTGCTCTTGATTGCAAATGATCCTTCAAAACATCATCCCCAGGTTCAATTTTAAAACGTAGCAGATCTGTGAAAACAGACCCCTCATTCATTTTTCCACAAAGTGTCAGATCATGCTGTGCACAAAACAAAATTGTTGATAAAATTGATCTGTTTCTCCCTGTTTTCTTCAACTTCCTTGTGATACCCGGAATCTAAAGCTGCATGAACACTCAGTTGCTGTCTATCCATAGTTTTCTCAAAATTTTTTTAAGAAACAATCGCGTCACGATGCCACTGACTTCTCGCATGAGACTGTGCAGCTTCATGAAACTTGTGACATTTAAAGCAGGGGGAGACGATAAATTGTCCTTGTAGACCGCGATTAGCGGGAGGTTGAAACAGGACACAGACTCGACATAGAGGTTTTTTTGCGATAGCTGAGTAGGCCAACCAAGGGTATGTTGTAAGCCAGTCAGATCGAAATAATCTTTTAGCGTCAGGGTTTACGTCCTTTTTAAAATTATACGTTAGACTAGGAGGAGTCCAAGGTTCTCTTAATAATTTCAGGTGAAGTTCGTCATCAGTATGACAATTCAAATCTATATACAACCCGATATCCAATCGATTAGCACTAGAATCGAGCGGGAGCCGAAATTCTTCGACTGCACCTTCTTCTTCTTGATGATCTGTACTGGTACCTGGATTGGGTGTCGTATCATCAGTGTTGCATTTTTTATATGAAAAACATTTTATGTCGCTCATCTTAGTCGATTATTTTCTTTTTCACAAAATAAACAGCATGCAAGAACACATTCAGCGAACACAGCTGATATTCAACTAAAATAAACACGCTCTTAAGTAACTACGCAGTCAGGCAACATGGGCCGAACAGCACAACGAATGCAGGCGGACTGAATCATCGTTCTCCCCATACAAAAGCTGTCTGATTTACCGACGACTGACAGCGCCATCTGTTGAACGTTCTAGTTAACATTTTTTTTTTACTACCAAACCGATTTCAACATTATTCAATTGGAATTTTTCCTGGATGCACCCCCCTGCAAATAATTCTGGGGGTGCCCATGATGACACGACAATATGTGGATGAGGTGCTGCAGCTGGTTGCACTGACCTACATTCAGCAGTTGCAAAATACTGTTTTCCAGCAAGATAACATGTGACTGCATATGGCAACTATCAGCAGACAAGCCTTGCAAGGTATCTAGGTGCTTCCTTGGCCTCCGCTGTCTCCAAATCTGTCACCTATCGAGCATGTATGTGCCGTGATTGGCTGTCGTTTGACTGCCCTGCCTCTGTTTCAAACAGAAGACAACCTGTGGAGGATGGTTGAAGATATATGGTCATTTATCTCACAGGAAACTATCTGCATGCTCATTGCATCTGTTCCACGAAGGGTTGCTACTTTTATTGCCGCAAGAGGTGGTCCTACTGATCACCTTGTCTATGCCATTACTCTATTGCATTATCCTTCTGGAATTAGCATCACTTATTTATATATGCCATCTCTGTCTATGTGTCCCTTATCATCACACTCTATTCGCTCTTTCATGGTGTTGCATGTTTTGTGTCAGGTAGTGTATATTGTACACAGATTTTTCCTGTCCTTAATGTATCTGGATCAAAGGATTGTCTATATATCCAATCAATAGTTGTTTTAGAAATCATCATGTTATGTACATAATATACTGTGATCTCCTATCCTATCTTTTGTATTTATTTTGATTGAATTACCTTGATGCTTCATTTATTTTATTTTACGCATTTAATGCTTATCATTGAAGTGTATGCCACTTTATATTTTAAAAACTTGAGATTTTATAAATAAAAGATTTAAATGGGAAATTATACACCTGGAGTAAAGTCAATATTGGCATTTACCTGACATTGGCATTTAACTGAGAGGAACAGTTTTTCCATTATGTGCTTTGAACTTGTTCTTCCTACAGATTTTATGTATGAAGGCTTATACATAATATTATGAGTTTAAATTGAGTTACGAAACCCATGATTGGCAACATTTTTTAGAGTCATGACAAAATAATACTATGGGTCATTCCATGTGAAATCGTTTTGCCATTTTTATTTTTATGGAAATTATTGTGTGATAAGTACTTGTATTTTAATCAATAAAACCAGTAAAATTTTGTTTTTTAGAAATTGTCTTCTAAAGATATGATTTCTTTTCAGGGTTGATAGCCCAAAATCTCAAATTGCTTCTAATGTTCATAATTTCAAATATATCATTGGTAATCAAAATTGGTATCACGTCTGTATTCAACAAATAAAAGTAAGGACAAAACATCTTTAAAACGAAAGGTTATTTATTAAAATATCTTGAAAGACATACCAAACATTTTTAAAACCACCAGAGTACTTTCGGACGTTAATACGCCCTTCATCAGTGGCTACATGAATGGTAAAACATGGAATGTTCATATATAGAGACCAGTTATACAGCAAATTTGCATAAAAATATAAAATGGTAAATAAACTTACTATTAAGTAATATAAAATAATCCAAGAAATATACACGGAAAATACAAAAATTACTTTAAACGCTTTCAAATTGTAAAAATATTACAAGAAAAGTACTATCAATACATTATTTAATTACAGGAAATTTTGCTTTTCTTGTAATTAAATTATATATTACTTAATTATATATTACTTTATTATAATTGTATATTACTTAATAGTAAGTTCATTTACCATTTTATATTTTTATGCAAATTTGCTGTATAACTGGTCTCTATATATGAACATTCAATGTTTTATCATTCATGTAGCCACTGATGAAGGGCGTATTAACGTCCAAAAGTGCTCTGGCAGTTTTGAAAATGTTTTGTATGTCTTTTAAGATGTTTTAATAAATGACCTTTCGTTTTAAAGACGTTTTGTCCTTAATTTTATTTATATCATTGGTATCATTTGATTCAATACATTCTGAATTTCTATCACACAAGCAAGGGTAGTTCCAGAAAATTTTAACAGTGGGGTGGGGTCAATATCATGTGATTGACTATACACCCTGTTGCAAAAAAATATATGCACCCATAAAATATTGAGCTACGTCTGTGAAACTCAGCATGCAAATGTCATTTTAAGAGTAATTCAAATGATCAAACTGTCAGCTCCAACTATGTATATAGGGCTCATGTAAAAGGCATAAGAACGACATATCATGCAGCATTTAAAACGGCTGGTGTTCTCACTCGTGGGCAATTGGAACTGGATTTTCTGTTTTGAGGTTGCAAGTTGTGTACAAAGATGCCTTTGAAACATACTCAATGGTGCTACTAACAATTCTCGGATTTAGAGAGAGGTTGCATCATAGGCCTAAGGGAAGCTGGTTGATTCAGCAGATGTATCAGTTGCCATTTTTGTGGAGTGATATGGTAGTGTTGCTCGCTGTTGGCAACAGTGGAATGAAGAAGGCACATGTAACTGTCGCAATGTCTCAGAACACCCTAGACGGACAACTGCTCGAGGAGGATTGCCAGGAGAGCAGCCACGTCCACACCAATGGCGTCGCTTACAGACATTCGAAGGCATTTGTCATCCTCCATTAATCCTGTATCAAGGGATACTATTAGGAGACGATTGACAGAAGCTGGGATTAGGTGTCGACATTCATTAAGGTACCTACCACTGACCCCTCAACATAGGTAGAGCCATCTGGATTGGTGCTGAGCTCGGTCAACCTGGATAGTGTCTGATTGGAAGCATGTTGTTTTTAACGATGAATCCCTTTTCTCTCTCAGTGTTGATAACCACCACATATGTGTGTGGAGGAGGACTGGTCAGCATTCCAATCCTACATTTGTTGTCGAGCGACACATAGCTATAAAACGTAGTGTGACAGTCTTGGGAGCTATCTCGTGGGACAGACGATCTTCTCTAGTTATGCTGCAAGTCAATCTGATGCCTTGCTTGTATGTTGACAATATTCTGCAGCCGATAGTTCTGTCTATGCTGTCAAGCCACCCAGATTCAATTTACCAACAAGACAACACTCGACCACATATTGCAAGACTTTCTCAACAATCTCTTTAAAGATTTAATACCCTCCCATGGACATCCAGGTCCCCAAATCTATCACCAATAGAACATGCCTAGGACAGGCTGGGATGGCAATTACAGTCTTCTCAAAATACCACTGAATTATCTGAATAGTTGTAACATTTTTGGCAGAATCTTCCACTGATAGACATAAGCAACCTAATTGACTCTATGCCGTACCAAATATAGGCCTGTATAGCTGCCAGAGGAGGATTTGCCACTTACTGAAATGTCATCTTTTTGTTGCCACTATTTCTTAATAAAACATTTTTTGCTCCCCAATTCTAATTATTTTCATATCTCCTCAAACGATATATACATGCCAAGTTTCGTAGCTATAACTCAATTTCTTGTGGGTGCCTATATTTTTTTGTAGAGCGTATTTATACTTTTAAAATGTTGTATTAAGGTAATATTACTAATTTTTCATAATAACATAATGCACATATATTATAATGCATAACTTCATTTAATAGCTTTAATGAAATACAAGTTAATTTTTATTTTATTTAAAACCATTTCAATTACAATGAAAAGAAATTGCTATTTTAACCTTACAAATATTTATAGCTTCCAAGTATGCTTCAATGCACATTTGTTCAACACAACTTCAGGATGAATTTCATGATCATCATAAATGCAAAGTGTAGCTAAATAATTTAGCCTTTCTTCTTTCATATTTGATCTAATGTAAGTCTGTTACCCATTTCAATACTGAGAAGAACCATTTATTGGTACATGTAGTGGCAAAAAGAACATACAAAATATGAAGGGAGGTCTTGATCTTCAGATAAAAGTCTGTAGCTATAATTCATATGGTGTATTTTCCTCTGCTGGTGCCATATGCCTCATAGTTCTGAAGCAGTCCCTGAAATATCATTTTGGTATGTTTAGGATGCATCCAGCAGTATGCTTTTTTTTTGCTTCTTGAATTAACAAGATTTGCAATAGGCTCCCGAATCTTTGACACTAACTCAATCAAGTGAACTCAATCATTTAGCTATGCTGTTTTCTTTAACTTTCAGACTGTGTAACACAAGAAAATACATATGACCATGATGAAATCCCACTACGTATATTATACGATATGATAAATTAGTTCATCAGTCATTATTTTCATTTAAATAAAATTCCATTTATCAATTTTCAAATTTCCCATACTGATAACTTGTTCTGTAGGATTCAAACTATTGCAGACTACAAGGGGTTGGCTGACCCTTTGATCATCCCCTGAATCTGCCCCTACATACAAGCACCAAAACATTTATCTATGGGTGTTTCAATGTTACTAGTTTTTATTGGTATACGAGAAACATAATATTTTATCAGAAAGTTTAATTTTTTGTCTGAATAATAGATATGAATGAGACAGCATAGCATAAGTAAACTGCTACCAGCCATATAGATCCCTTTGAGCTAATATAAATGGAAGTTGAACAGTTTTAAAAGGTAATTAAAAAGATAAGATATTATGGTAGATCTTTTTTGTGTGCACTGTCATGTATAGCACTAAAATGTGATTTTATTAAAAATATATTTCATAAAAATTAAGTTTGACAAATATGGTTGGGAAACAAGCTTTACAGATTAATATGTACCAATATTCAGGTAACATTACATATTTATGGACATACTATTTTTATTTTCAGAAATACATATATTCCAAGGTATTAAAACCATAAGGTTTCCAAACAAATTTCAAATAGAAATACAGTAGGACTATGTTATATTATTGTTACTTATAACACATCATTTATTATTAAAAACTTCTTTTTTTTTTCTTTAATAGCTAGTCATATAATTAAATTTCATAATTGACCCATGTGATTAAAAAGTATAGACTACTTTACTTTCGTAGATATTTCCCGAGTGCTCCATAGCAAGTGGCTGACAGTACACCTCTTTGACACACAAATTGTTGAAAGGACTTAACAAAAGAATTTCTAAATAGCTGGCCCACATATTTATTGGATATGGGGAAAAAACATTTTTCTTTGTTGCAACACAATACAATTGCATCATGAAAATTCTTTTAGATACATTTTACTGAATTTACGTGTATTTACTTTTTATTTATTATGCTAAGTTATTTCATAAGTAGTTAGTGAAATTTCTAATTTTTAAAATTCTTTTTCTTTTCCATTATGTATACATTTTTTTGCTTATGTTTCTCTGCTGATTTCATACTCTACTCTCAATTTCTGACTTTATCAGTAATATTAATATTAAGTTATGTATGAAATGTGTAAGATCTAGAAGTAAAGCTCTTACTTTATGTCTAGTACATTTGTTCTTACACTATCCGCTAAATATTCAGAAGCCAAACTTCTATAGTTTGATTATAATTTTACTTAAATGTAATATTTTAGTGTGCGGGAGAGTTTTTTTAGCTGAATTTTAATCCTTTACATGTGTATATGTAAAAGTTTTCATTAACATTCTTTCTCATAATATTATAATTCTAGTAAATAAGTGGACATTTACTTCCTTTTATTGAATAGTTAATAATGAATGATCATGTTCCAGCCTAGAATGTGAATGCATGAATGCAATGCTCTTAAAGTTAAATATATTTGCATGCTTTCTCTCAGCTAACTATTTTCAGTTATATTGGTTAGGGATTTTAATTGCTTGGTTTTCACCTAATTTCCTGCTAAAAACTTCCCATATACATCTAAATTAATTGAACCTTTATTCAAATACCCATATTAGATTTTTTTCAATGGGTATTTTTGGTCTTTTGAAAATTCCAAACCGATAGCCTTTACAGAAGAAATATAAAAATAGGCAATGAAGCATTCACTAAAGTAGGATTTTTTGTTTCATTAAATAGTACTTGCTGAAATTTTTTTATGTATGAGAAGTATATTTATATAAAAAAAATTCAAATGGCATTTATTGCTGATTTAAGTTTAAAGAAAATAAATCTCTAGATCAATATGTAAAATTTTGTTTTTAAATATATCATATATCCTTTAATTTTTATTTAAGCATTTCATCATTTAATACTTAACTTTTACTATTATCAAGTAAATATTTTCATTGTTATACTTTCTTGAGATAATTTAAAAAACTGTACAAAGAAATATTGAATTGTGAAAAGGCTGATTTCACTCTTACAAAATTTAAAACTTCTGTGAATATTTAATTTAGCTATTTTTGATTTTTCTGTTTCCTATGTAAAATTATGCAAGCATTTTTGTTAATTTCACTGGGCCCATAGCTGAGCTAAGAATTTTGGGTAACCAATAAAAGGCAAAAGTAGGTTATTTAGATAGATGAAAACCTCACAACCCATACAGTTTATTTTTTAAAACTATATAAGCCCATTTCTTCTCTCTTATCTTAAAAAATATAATTTGATATATTAATGTTTATGCATTTGATAATAATATTTACAAAAGTCAAATGAATACTGAAACAACATAATACCAAACTATGCAGTTGCATAACTATGATATATGGCACTCAATGATGAGTATTATGATTCAAATTATGTGTTTCTCATGGACATAAACTAACTCATCACATTTTTAATGTACATTCTTTCAAGAACCTGAAATAATCAACTATACAAATTTACTACAGTGTTTTAAATGCATGTTCCTATTATCCATATAGAGGATAATAAATACTACAAAAATCAATAAATTTGGATATTCAAATAATTATTTGTCAACAGCTTCTGAGGAGAATAACATTTTGTAAAATGAATGTGGATATTACAAAGATCCTTAAAGTAAATAAAAGCAAATAAAATGACCTTGCTGCTTGGGAGAACTCTTGGTGGCACTATTATCTTGTCAGTAGCTTTTTTGGAAATATCTTACAGGCTTGCATTAATCATTGAAAATTAATTTATCATTTTTTGACTAAATAATAACATGTTCTTGCATTTAGCACCATTATTATGAAATTTTGATTTAACTTATGGATAAAATTCTTTATTGAGTTATCGTATGGAAATGTTTTTGACATTTCAAAAATATTTTTTACTCTGGTTGTTTCAGCACAATCCTTTGTCTCTTGTTGTCCTATATAATGTCATTAATTGCTGAATCTTAACGTGCAGCATTAAAGATTGCATTTTAGTCACTTTAATTTTATCTCTTGCCTGAAACTTTTTAGAGGAAGCACCACCACGTCCACCATTGCCTAGTTCTGAAGAGAATCCACCACCCCGTCCACCTCCTCCTGAAACTGATGATGAATTTGAAGCACATTTTCCAATTATCCAATCAAATCAACCAATTATGGTAAGCACATTTTCATTTTATTTATTGTTTCTTTTTAATGCAATAATATAAAGCTCAGCAAAAAATTTACATTTTTTTATCACTAATTTTATATTAAAAATTGATTACTTTTTCAGTTTTCATTACATGAGATTAAATATTTGTATGTTGTTTGATACCCAAAAAATTAAGATACAATATACATTTTGATTATCCATGATGATAGCTAAAATATTAATCCCAATTAATTATCATAGATACACAACAGACACATGCATTTAAGATTGTCAATTTCTAATCTCATTTTTTAATCATTCTAGTTCATATATAAAATGATTTATCATATTTTAAATTATTGAGAGTCTATTTGCATCCAGTGTCATCAATAAGTATTTTTTTTTTTTTTCTACATATGCACAAAGCTACAAACTCTTGCTATAAGTTGAAAGTTAGTACCATGAAATAAACTATTTTCAATGGCAAAAATATTTTGATGTTTGCACTTTTACTATAAATAAATAATATTTAAATATACACCTTTTCTCATAATTGTGAAAAAAAAATTAGAAATTGACAGAAATTCATAAAAGTAGACTTTTGTTGCATTAAGTAATACAGATGAAGAAAACCATTTACAAAATTTATTTGTCAAAAATTAATATAAGTAATGCTAAAACATTTTTGTCATCTGTTTTATATAGGTAGCTGCTCATGGTCTTCATCAAGAAGTCAAACAGTGGTCAAGTAAAGACAATGAAATAATTGCTGCTGCAAAAAAAATGGCTTTGTTGATGGCCAAATTAAGTCAACTTGTTAGGTATTTTTCAAATTCTTACATTAATGAGATGTTATTAGATTTTTGTTTTATGTTAAGTTTATTATCTTAAATCTTATTAAATACTTATAAACATCAAATGGTTAAATCAAAATACACTTTTTCATTTTATAGAGATAAATATTTTAATTTTTGGTAGACTTTAAAATTTTGTATAGTCAGTGATTTTACAGAAATCTTACAATTTTGACTTGAAAAATGAGATTAATGTATGTATAAATTTAATTATGTTACAAGTCTAAGTACAGTCAAAAAAAAAAAAAAATCAGAACACCACATGTTATTATGGCTTCTCGGGTCATACAGTAAAATAAAATATATTGTAGACTCATGATAATGCCTGCTAAAAATAAATAAGCAACTAATTTGCATAAGGGGCCTTCATTATGTTAAACTTTGCACCAACTTGATTTTTTCAAAGGGCAACACCACCTTTTGATAACAGATTCTGATTCTCCATGTCAAAGCTCCCTGAATTCCTACAAAATTTATGTATTTAACTCAAGGCATTGGGGAGTTATGGCTGCTTGAAATTTCAAGTTCCTAATGTTACATTGGTGCTGAAGTTTTTCTTTTATATTTTCTGAAATAATTAGCTTATCAAACTAATTCCTATTTTATATTAAGTTACCCAAACAAAATGTATACCTTTTTTTCATTTTCAAACAAGTTTGTAATATTAATTATTAATTATGAAAATTATATTTGAAAAAAAAAAAAAAAATTGAAACATGGGTAAAATTTAATGACAATTGATTTAGAAGTTTCAGAAACCTTGGTGTGAAAAATTTTAGTTCATTCCTTTCAGTACTTATTGAAATACAGCTCTATATTACCATATTACTGCACCATTTTGAAGCTTATTGGGGACTATCCATAATTTTCTGATGGGAAATACTCAGAAGAAAAAGTTCAAAATTGCATTGCAGTGCAAAGTTTGGACTCTTGACATTTGCACAATGAGTGATCAGACATTGTTATTGCATTTGTGTTAATAAAAAATCCACAATTTAAAGTGAAATGCCAAATTAAAAAAGTCGATTCAGCTTAAATCAAGGCATGCTATGTCTGTTTCTCATTATATAACTTGAACTTTACGTTTACTATTATACAAGTTTTTTATATAAAATAATTTTAATTTAAAATTTCATTCAAAAGTTGAAATCAATAAATGGGGAAATTGCAAATTAAACTAAATGCACATATTTCTTCAGCGTGAGGAATGCCCTTGAATATGTAGGCAAAGACTTAATGTGCATTCTTGGAACTTTATTTGTGCACAAGAGATTTGGGCCATCTCATAGAAAATAGAAATTACAATATAATTTTTTTAGTTACTTTCAAACTATTAATTGCATTTAGAAAGCATAACAGTGACTGCAAAAAACATTTTTATGAAAATTTTATATTTTGTAACTATGTTTGAAGGAAAGCTATCCTACAAAATGTTGATGAGAGTTAGTTTTGGAAATCTGCTGTATGTAACATGGGAATTATTTCAGCAGAATACTAACCTTGTCCGCAGCTTGATACCGTGGTGCTAAAAAAATTGCTTCACATACATATGTCCATGATGTTGATGGAAAAAAGAACAGTAACATATTTAAAGTGATATTTAAAGTTTTAATACTGATGAATACATTCAAAAGAAGGGTATGCAGTAATGTACAAAAATTATTTACTTAGAAATGTCTATGTGTGAAATTTTCTAAAATAATGAGAAATATGACATTCTTACTTTATTAAATATATAATAATAAAGAGAAATATGTGACATTCTTACTTTATTAAATATTGAATAATAAACAGAAATATGTGACATTCTTATTTTATTAAATACTTAATAATAGAGTTTTGCATAATTAAAATAATATTTTGTTTAATTTTCGAGATGTCATGGAGTAATGTCTACTATCTCATAATAATAATTAAAAGTTGATGACACTTGAAATTTTTATATAAGGGTCAGTGCACTAAAAATAGGATGCAACATTTGGGTTTATTGCACTATATATTAAACATTTATTTTGAAAATACTGAATTTTTTGAGGGGATTAAATTTATTTGATCATCACTGTAGATGCCATACCGCAATATATCCAAGAAGTTATTGACAGGTTCGACCAATTTTATTGAGTCAGCCTTATTGAGTTGTAATGTAAAAATAAAAGCTAATAGTTAAAGAAATATAAAATTTTAAATTAAATCAGTCTAAGTAAAAACTGAAAGTAAATTTTTGTATGATTAGAATAAAATGCCAATGATTTTTATGCAACTTCATGAGGAAAACTTATTAGCAACCCCAAGGTCACTAAATTTTATGATTTCAAAAAACATCATTCAATAATAACATATTGATAGTTTAAAATGTCGTTTATGCTGTCCATAAAAATGAGTTAGGAAAGCCTATTGATAAGGTGACATTCTTATTTTAAGATGCTTTTGTAAAGAATGTGCCATATCAATGAAATAGAAAAAGTATAACTGCAGAGTATGCGTGACCTTCATTTTACTACCTTAAATATGGAGATAAACCCTGAATTTTATTTTCTGTATATCTCCCTTATTTATGGTCAAAATCAAACACAAACTTATAATTGGCATATTGTTGACATAAGAAATCTTATGATGACAAACAAAAATGGGTGTTACCATTTGAATTTTCAGAATTAATAAGCAACTAAATATGAAATGCCCTCTTATGCTAAGTAGATGCACAATTATTTATAGTAGATATTATTTCAAGTCTAATCATACATTTTGTTTGACTGTATGACCCTATGAGCTGGAATAGTGAACAGTGTTTGGATTTTTTTTTTTTTTTTTTTGACCGACTATGTGTGTTTGGATTAAGATTTAAATGTAAATCAGTTACAAGTTCTTACTTATCATAGTTAAGAATTTTTTTGTTTTGATTAGAAATCCTGTGCATATTACAGGGTTCCCACAGTCCTTGAAAAGGACTTGATATTTATTTGAGTTTTCAAGGGCTCTTGAAAGTGCTTGAATTTTACAATAGGTCTTTAAAAATCTCTGATTTTTTACTTATTTCAAAATTTCAATTATTGTCATGGAGCTTTATTTCGGATTCTGATCATCCCAGTAGTTTTGTTACAATTGCTTCACTAAATTTTCTTTTTTTCCCCTTAAAAATAATTTGTTGTTTCTTTTTAAAAAAATTATTGTATATTTGATAGCTAAAACATTTTTAATTCCTTTTGGTTGCTATAAATGTAACAAAAATAAGTAAGATGTATGGTCCATGAAAAATGCTTGATATTTATTGATGAAAAACTGGGGGAATCTTGAAAATGAAATTTATATATATATATATAAACCTAAAAATATTCAAAGAGTAAAAACAATTAAACTGTTAAATATATAACAAGCATGTATTGCATGTTAGAGGTGTAAAATTACCTTTTTGTTCAAAGCAACAATGTTATTTAATGAAAATAACTATTTCTAGAAGGCATGTTTTGCATATACCTGATGATTTTACAATTTCATTACCTTCTATCTATTGTCATTTATTCTTTTTTTAATTAGTTTTAATTCATATGTATTGTTTTTCTGTTTACTCCGGCTAATTTTTATTTTAGTAACTTGCATTCCATTGAATTCTTAATCTAGTAATCAATAAGATTCTGTTTAATTAGTTTTAGGTGCTATACTATGTCTCTTCAAGTTCAGAAGTTCAATTTTAACTCATATAGTTAACTCATATATACAGGGCCGCCGAGAGCGGGCCCGGGCCCCGGGACAATAATAATTCCGGGCCCGATAAAAAAAAACATGTGCGTACTGATAGAAATAGTTTTTTATTTTTTCTCTAATATAATGAGAAAATTGAATTAAAGCGATGCAATATTTGGTAAATAGAAAATAATAGTTGTTTAACAAGAAAGGACGATAGCAGAATGTATTGAGTCTTGGATTTAAGTTAATTCACAAAGGCGCTTTGCGAGCCTTACGACTTGCAAATGTATCTATTATTTGGGAAAAATCACAATGTCTGGCTAGCTCAGCCTCAATTGATAATAAGCCCAAAGACGAAAGTCGGCTTTGACCGATAGTTGACCGTAACACACTTTTTATCCTTGATAGGCAACTAAAAGATCGTTCTGCTTGAGCCACAGTCACGGGAATTGTACAAAACAACCTCAAAGCAATAACGATGTTAGAAAACAGTGGTTTAAGATTTAGATGGTTTATTTTGTTGAGCAACTGTATAGGTGAAAGATTTCTTTTCTGTATGTTTGCATCATATATCGATTTCAGATGTATTAGTTCTTCAGAGAGCTGCTCACTGACATCATCTTTATATTTGTGTTGTAGTTTTCTTGCATTTTCCCGAATTTGTACTTGATGTAAGTCGTGAAATAACCACAGCACATTGAATAAAGTGTTTATCGATCTGAAAATTCAACTTGCATATTTAAATTTACAGCTACAAGATTACATATATTTAGGATTACCTCCCAACTATTTCTAATCTTTTTCAAATCTATAAAGACACTGGAAAGATTTGCTACTTCGATATCGATGGTGGAATTTCGAGCTTGTAAGACCGTGCTTCGGTAGTTTATGGATGACAAAACTTTGAACCAAACTGTTGCCATCACGAGGCATTCAAATGATTCCATATATGTCTTTATACCATTTAAATCTGTTTGAGTGTCTGCAGTTAGATTAAATTCTAGCACCATGTCGATTGACTCCTTTATCGAAGGAAGCTTTTGTGCTAATGGTTTCACACTCTCAGTTCGACCACCTCGGAACACCGCGTGCTGTTGGCCATCTCGGGTGCGGTATCCCCGTGGTTTGCGCGCTAAGATTTGCACGCTGCCACAAATGCCGCCGTGTTCATGCGGAGTACGATCACGTTAAACATGTGGGTCCGTAAGTCCTTCCGAGAGGTTGGTGGTAGGGGAAGGAGGGTACGGTCCCTGTGGATGCCTCCCCCACTGGGTTCCGGTCTAAATTGGGTGGCACTTCCCGGCCGTCCATACAGTTACCTTACACCTTTCTGGTAGGTCGGACGGTCTGGGTCTCAACAACACCACTCTCAGTTCGAGCACACCAACGTGTGTTGGACAGGGAATGAAGCGAGCAGTCCGTGTTTTTTTTGCAAAATTTCCCATCTCTGAGGACTGCTACTAAATATATTATACAGCTTCTGTACAACTCCAAAAAACGTTATTACTTTAGGACAACATTCTGCCGCATGAACACCACAGAGATTCAGAGAGTGACAAGCACAAGGAGAAAAAATGGCCAATGGGTTAATTTCCAAAACTCGAGCTTGAACGTTCTTGTATGTACCACTCATGTTAGGGCCATTGTCGTATCCTTGTGCATGGCACTCACTTATTGGGATATTGTGTTTTTTAAGTGTTTGAAGAATCAAACTTGCAATAGCATCTCCTGTTTTCTTATTGCAATCTACAAATTCTATGAATCTTTCAAATATTTCATATTCATTCGTTTCTCTGTTTGTAAGGACATAACGCAAAATGAATGTCGTTTGCTCCATATGGGCGGAATCTGGCGTTGAGTCTACAATTATAGAAAAGTATTTGGCAACTTTTCTTTCCTTTAAAATGCAGTTAGGGACATTTTCAGCACAACATGAAATAAATTCATTTTGAATTTCGGCTGACAAATAATGAACCTGCATTCTTTTGCCTTGAATTTGTGATTCCTTCACTTTTTTCAAGTGCTCGTCAAGGAGAGGATCATAATGACTTATGATTTCCAGCATCTCTAAGAAATTTCCATTTCTTGGATCACCAATCAAGTTGCTGCTCCCTCTGAAAGCTAATCCACGTTCGGAAGTAAACAAAATTAAGGAAGACCACAGGAAAATAGAACACTGCTAATACACATTACAGAAATAACCCCTTTCTGGTGCTGGTGGAGCCATCTATGTGGTGGAATATAAACTAAAGTTAAATGTTTTTTTTAGCATCCGGTTTAGGGTCCCGGGCTTAAAAATACTTTTCTTTCGAGTATTGCTATTACCGACATGAAGGAAAAAAAAATTCCAGTTCTGCTCGGGCCCCCCAAGTTGCACGGGCCCCGGGAATTTGCCCCGGGTCCCCCCCCCCTCTCGTCGGCCCTGCATATATATATATATATTTATGTGTCCAAAAAGGAAAAAAAGGTTTGAAAGCAAAGTACCAGAAGTTGGTTGGGGGTGGGGTGGGGTGTGACCCCCTCACCCAGGTTAAAGCAAGCTTTATATCACGACAACACTCCCGGAGGTCGGTACATTGCTATAAAATGAATAAATAAACATATAATACAGTCAATGTACCTAAACAACCAGCAATCTGCTACTTCACCCTGTTCACTTCCCGTGACAAAGGTAAATCAAAATCCCTCAAAATTTTATAAGTATATTAATAATAAAAGACATTTAAAAAAACGTAAATGTTGAAGTCCGTAAGCACTAAGCAGCTTTACTTAAACCACTACATAATATATTATAAATAACTGTAAATATCCTAATGATCATATTAAAAACAGCAATCACATTAAAATGGCACGTAGCAGCTCATATAGGAGGATTTTAATATCTGTCTAAAAAGGAAAAAAAAGGTTTGAAAGCAAAGTACCAAAAGTTGGCTGGGGGAGGGGAGTTGTGACCCCCCTCACTCCTGTTAAAGCAAGCTTTATGTCGTGACAACACTCCCGGAGGCCGGTACATTGCTATAAAAAGAATAAATAAATATATAAAACAATCAATTAAGATGTAAAACAGCAATATAAACTATATACGGATTTCAACATTTATTTTTTTTAAATGTCTTTTATTATTAATATACCTTTCTTATAAAATTTTGGGGGTTTTGATTGATCTTTGCCTCAGGAAGCAAACAGAGTGAATCAGCAGCTTCCTGGTTGTTTAGGTACATTGATTGTTTTATATGTTTATTTATTTTTTTATAGCAATGTACCGGCCTCCGGGAGTGTTGTTATGACATAAAGCTAGCTTTAACCGGGGTGAGGGGGTTACCCCCCAGCCAACTTTTGGTACTTTGCTTTTAAACCTTTTTTTCTTTTTTGGACAGATATTAAAATCTTCTTACATGAGGTGCTATGTGCCATTTAAGTGTGATTGCTGTTTTTAATATGATCATTAGGATATTTACAGTTATTTATAATATATTATGTAGTGGTTTAAGTGAAGCTGCTTAGCGCTTACGGACTTCAACATTTGCTTTTTTAAAATATCTTTTACTATTAATATACCTTTCTTATAAAATTTTGGGGGTTTTGATTGATCTTTGCCATGGTAAGCAAACAGAGTGAAGTGGCAGCTTGCTGGTTGTTTAGGTACATTGACTGTTTTATATGTTTATTTATTCATTTTATAGCAATGTACCAGCCTCCGGGAGTGTTGTCGTGATATAAAGCTAGCTTTAACCAGGGTGAAGGGGTCACACACACCCAGCCAACTTTTGGTACTTTGCTTTCAAACCTTTATTCCTTTTTGGACAGATATTAAAATCCTCTTACATGAGCTGCCACGCACCATTTAAGTGTGATTGCTGTTTTTATTATGATCATTAGGATATTTACAGTTATTTATAATATATATATATATATATATATATATATATATGTGTGTGTGTATACATATGTATACAGGATGTCCAGTGCTATCTGTGCCCAATGGCTATTTCCATAACTGTTAGTCACAGAGATACACTTCCAATTGCAAATATGTTTTAAATTTTAAAATCTATTATCTTAGAAACAGTTTAAATCAATAAATGCATTTCTGAAAGAAATACAAAATATAAATTTTTATACAGTCCCCCGGTCCTACCAATTATATTTAGGAAAATCATCCTCATACAATTTTGTGCAAAATAAAAAAAAAGTCATCCTTTTATGACCAAATTTGACCGATTTATAGCTGTTTAAAAGTTTGAGTTCTTTTTGTGCTGAGAAATGGTCAATATGGTCCCTGATTGGTTGGTTGCCTGGAGAAATGGTCAATACGTTCCCTGATTGGTTGGTCGTCTGAAATGGGACATTTTTATGCGTGGAAAAGTGACTTAAGTCATAAAGTTTAATGCTTTATAACTCAGTGAATTTTGGTTGTAAAAGGAAGATTTTTTTTATTTTGCATGAAATTGTATGAGGATGACTTTCTGAAATATAATGGGTAGGACCGAGGGACCGTATAAAAATTTATATTTCGTATTTCTTTCAGAAATGTATTTATTGATTTAAACTGTTTCTAAGATAATAGATTTTAAAATTTAAAACATTTTTGCAATTGGAAGTATATCTCTGTGACTAACGGTTGAGGAAATAGTCATTGGGCACCGATAGCACTGGACACTCTGTATATAAATATATATATTAAGAATTTTAATTACTTGTATTTTAAATACCAGTGACTTATCTTTTATTCAAAATGGTCTGAAGAGCAGATGTGAAAATAAATAGACTCAACGTTAGGCTGTAGAAAAATTCTTTTATAAATAAAACAGGTGCTAAAAAGGTATTAAATGCCCCTCTTTTCCTGTTCCATATAAAAGGTAAGCAATTGAAAAGTGGATTTCATTTTGAAAGCCTGGTAAATATAAGCCTGTGACTAGATACAATAATTAAATTATTATATAAAGTATTATAAATCATATATGTAATACAGGTACTAAAGGTATTAATCCCCTTGTTCGCTGCATTAACATACATGGTGTAAGTACATAAATAGTGTAAAAGAAGAAAAGATTCCAATTGAAAAAACTACACATGGAGCTAGGCCCGTGTTCATGCGGAGTACGATCATGTTAAACATGTGGGTCCGAAAGTCCTTCCGAGAGGTTGGTGGTAGGGGAAGGAGGGTACTGTCCTTGTGGATGCCTCCCCCACTGGGTTCCGGTCTAAATTGGGTGGCACTTCCCGACCGTCCAAACAGTTACCTTACACCTTTCTGGTAGGTCGGACGGTCTGGGTTTCAACAACAACAACATGGAGCTAGGCCTTTCCTGGCTCCCAAAAATTTTGGACATGAAAAAGATAATAAATTAGTAAAAGTGAAATGTATTTCAGATATACCATACAGAAGTTTAGATTAAATATAAAACTTTAATTACAGTACAACCTCTAAAATCCAGACATCCAAAATCCGGCCTTTTTCCAAATTTTCAAGTTTCTTTTTTTATTTTTTTAAACTATCAGACTGACGAAGTCGTGAATTTAATTTAACAGGGTAAGATTATTTATATGGAATTATATTTTATAAACAAGTGCCGTATTTTCCTGTCGACTTTATGAACCCTGAAATGAGACAAAACTTTAGACCGGATATAAATATGGACATCCATAGATAGGGGCTCATGGTTGGAGCATGAATTACGTTGTTAGCTTTAACCCCCCTTCACTCCCCCAAGTCACGATTCCCGACGAATTATTTCACGTAAAATATACACCTTTATTTAAATACTGATTTTTTATTATCAAAAGTTCCTTTTCTCATTATTGAAATAGACATTTTTCTGAAACAATGTAATTTTTAATATTAAGCACTTTAAAACATTATTGTAGTATTTTATCACAGATTGTACAATTAAATCTAAAAATCCCGATAATTCGTATTAACGCTCATGGAAATTTTCTTTGTTCACTCCTTAGTATGACCGGCCACTCATACCCTAGGGTGAGTCGGGTGGCCTGGGTCTTTTTTTGCTCTCGTCAAACCTCCTGTCAGCTCGAAATTGACTGCATATTTTGCCTTTTGTTTGGAAATATATAGTAAATAAATAACCAAATAATATCGTATTGCACAGAACCGAGTTATAAGGTCATTAACACACTGACCTTTCAAAGGGGTCAGTTGCGTTTATTATTACGAACCAAGCAATTTCCTTTCTTCACTTTCCCTACCCCACCACATCCCGGTACTGCGGCAGCTTAGTAATGACTCATCGTATTTTAGAAAAATCATTGAGAGGAGAGATATTTTTCTTTTTTAGAAAAGATATTTATTTTATCTACTGCGATATTTTTTACATATTTGACTATTACTAATGATATTTTCCCCGATTTCAGAGTCATCAGCCTTTTTAAACATAACATTATATAGATGGTAGAAAAAATAAAATTTTTGAGTTCTTATTTTTTGTTTTTCGTTTCGTTAATAGCGAAGATGGTTTAAACACATTTACACCTTTAAATATATCAGCAAAAGTGCTAATCCTCGCGCTTTATTAAATCTCGGTGCTACATTAAATTCTTCCGGTTCTTCATTAAATCTCGACAAAGCCACTGCACTGTGATGATGATGCGCCAATCGTAAATAAATTGAGTGATGGTGAAATTCACGATATGATATTAAATAAAAAAAAAAGCAAAGTAGCGATGATAAATGTGGAGAAGAAAAATTACCAGTTGATAATCTCATGCAATTAAAGTTCTTGAACAAAGAAGCTGTATAACCGAGCAGAAATAATGTCCATCTACAGGATAAAAAAAATTGTTTTTCTATAACCCAAAATTAATTAAACAACAAACGTTAATTCAAATATTTAAATGAAATTATAAAATGTAATTTTATAATTTTGTTTCGTTCATACATTTTAGATTATTAATGTGTATATTTTTCTTTGAAATTTCTTTTGCCCCATTTTTTGTATTAAATAATATGCTTTAATTGATTAACTTAACTTTTGTCATTATTTTTACTAAAAATAGTGCTTTATAGTATATATAGTTAATATTAGGTTTGAATGTTATTCAAACTCTATAATCCGGAAAACTCGAAAATCTGGAATCGGAGTCTGGATTTTCGAGGTTGTACTGTATTATAAAATGATATTATCTACAGCACTATTATTGCTTTGATCTGTTAAAAATAATCTGATTGAAGGTTTTAAGTAGGTAAAATTGCTTGGTTATTCTTAATTATCTAAGTCTTCATGTTTCTCAAACTAGTTAAAAGTCTTGATTCTATGAACCCTTCATTTGCTGTCATAAGGAATGCTGGATTCTCAATTTTATGAGTTTGCTGTATATTTTTAACAAAATGAACAATCTAATCATCTAGATTTATTTAATATAAAGTCAAATTCATGTTGGCAGTTAATTCAACTAGAAGACTGAGCTTGAAACATTAACAGAACATTGTAGATCTACTACAAGTTTGAATAACAACTTGAGTTATATAAAGGATTTATTATTCCTCTTATTATTTATCTTGCATCATAAAAGTATAGTCACAATTTTGATTCATCAGAGAACAGATTTTCAACCATAACTATTCAGTTTTGATGCTGTTTAGTCCTCAGTATAAGGCTTCTGTAGGTGTACTTGATAACATTTGTATCTTATGGGGTATTTTACTATAATTATCCACCTCATGCTATTGTCTTCTAAAAGATGTTTTATGTATAGATGAGATCTTTCGGCTGATTTCTTTCAGAAATTCCCATTTGTCATCTATCAAAATGTTAAAAATCTATTTTTATTTCTCTGATTGGATTATTTTAATTAAGGTGAATCCCATGTTGACTTGTTGATAATGTTAAACAGGAACACTTGAAATTTCTTTTTGACATCAAGACTCACTCCTGCAATATAATTTTTATTACTGTTGTAATATATTCTTGGCAGTAAATTGCTAAAAAGGAAAAGTGAAATTTTAGGTTTGCTAGTAGTTGGAATATTTCATTTATAATGAATTTTACTTTTACAGTACGATTTCTTCAATGGATGTTCCTGTCCTCAGCTTTAGTAAAAATATTACTCGTGATTGATTCATATTTAAAAATGCACAAAAGTGTAAATTAGTAGAAATTAAAGTCACATGTTTAATTTGTGTTCTTAATTAACTCTAAGATATCTCAATCTTAATTATATTTTGCATTTATAGAGGTGACAGTGGATCCAAAAGAGATTTAATTGCTTGCTCTAAAGATATTGCTGAGGCTTCAAAAGAAGTCACACGTTTAGCTAAGGAATTAGCTAGAATGTGCACAGATAAAAGGATGCGAACGGTATGTTATTTTCATATATCAATTTGCATTAATGCACTTAAAAATAATCCTCTTATAATTGCATTTTGCCTAGAATGTATATATATTAGAGATGGACAAATTATCCACACATATATCAAATGCTAGGAAGTATTCGAGATACGAGATCTCGAATATAGCACCACTAAAGAAATTCAAATACCTCAAATATTGTGCCATGATTAACAACAGGTTTTGGAATAAAAACGTGAGGATACTCCAGAAGAAGAAATTTAAAATTACCTAGAAGAAAGTTTGTTTCCATCAAATGAAAACCTTTTTGAGAACTGGAAAAAGAAAAGTCTGTATCTTCATTTGAAGGAATTATTTTTGAAGTACTTAATCACTCCACAATCAATATTTTTTTCAGAGTAACTCTTCAGCACCTCTGGTTTAATTTATGATAACAAAAAAGAGCAGACTTGTTCCTGAACATGTTCAAATGCACGTTTCCTAAAAATCTGTAGTAGGTGAGAAACATTTACAATTATTCAATTATTACAGTTAAAAGTTCCTAAAATAATAATAAAAAAAGTACTGTAAAATAATTAAAATTTAAAATAAAAAGTTTTATTTCTAAAAGACACATTTTACTTTTTAAATTTATTTCCTAATAATTAATAATATTTAATAAATGTAAATATTATTTATTAACTATTTGGGTATTTGAATTTGAGGAAAGTATTATTTGACCATCTCTAGTGTCATTCCCAAGTATCCATTGATTCAGTATACACGGTTTCAGCTATCTGGTTTACTGTGGGCCAAAAAAAAAAAATTGAAAAATTAAGGGAATAAATGGTTCATTAGTTTCAAATCAAAACATAGTCTGCATTCTTTGAGCAGGAAGATGGGCATCTTTTCTTATAAATATTTTTTTATTGCACATTATGTACAGATATGTACGTAGGAGGATATCTATTATAAAACATGTAACAATAACACATTTTTTCATTGCTCAGAGCTTTGATGGAAATAAATGATTTTTTTTTTGTCTGTCATTGCTTGAAACTACTTATGTTACTGTACAGTGCAATAGTACTATATTTCTTACATTGCTCTATCATATCTTGAGAATTAGGCTAAAATGCCAGAATCTCTTATTTTTATGCATCTGAGAGACAAAATGTGCATTGTAATTGTACAATATAGTGTTCAGAATGTACATTTTATTATTACCTTATTTAATTTCGTAATGTCTTACTGTGTGCAGCAATTTATCAATTAAACATTCTGTATTTATGTATGTTGCACAAATATCATGTTATATGTAGCATTCAGTATTATCTGTGGTTTGCCTTGGAACTTATTAGCTGCAGATACAGAAGTACTACTATATGTATATACACAAACACACACATATACAGGGTGTCCTAAAAACATTTACCTCAGCGTTTATTCGTTAAATATTGATCTTAGACATATATAATAAATTACAAAGTTGCATAAAATAAGGTACAGAATTTTATGAATTCAATAAAAATTTTCAGGAAATTAAATTTGAAGGAATACACAATTAAAATTTTTATACGGCCCCCATACAAAAACATTTCCAATGAGTAAAATGTGCCCCATACACTAATAAGGTGATGTACAAAATTTCAGCATTTTATCATAAAAAGTCCCAGAGATATGTTTAAACAAAGTTGGTGAGGGATTAATCACAAATTAAAATGTAAATGTTTACAGCAAGAGTGCAAATGATGCAACACAGAAATGCATCATAGGCAAATAATATCTGCCTCTTATCTTTAATGAATCTTTGGCATGGATGGAAAACATTTTGAACAAGCTTTGTATTCTTTGTGTAAAGTTATTATTTCTACACAGTGTTGATACTTTTGTACCAATAAATAGCAAAATTATTATTTATTTATGTAATCATTGTTTTCTTTCATAATTTGTGTATGACCCCTGAAATGCGATCTGCCGGCATGATTTTTCCCCTCTGAGAACCCATGTCAATGCATCAAAAAGTGGTTTAAGTCAGATTTTTGTCTTTTCATATCTCTGGAACTTTTTATGATAAAATGCTGAAATTTTGTACATCACCTTAATAGTGTATGAGGCACATTTTACTCATTGGAAATGTTTTTGTACGGGGGCCGTATAAAAATTTAAATTTTGTATTTCTTAAAATTTAATTCCTTTGAAATTTTTTATCGATTTCATAAAATTCTGTACCTTTTTTTAAGCAAATTTCTAATTTATTATATATGTCTAAGATCGATATTTAAGGAATAAAAGCCAAGGTCAATGTTTTTGGGACACCCAATATAGTGGCTCCCAAAAGTGTTTGTACACTTACGGATTTCAATGAAATACTGCTCTATCCATTAATAAAAATGAATATTTCAGAATGGGAATTTCTTAATAATATCTATAACATGTAACTAACACAAAACTACATAAAATATTTTAAAAACATAGTAATACTTTTTCTTTGAAAAATTAATAATAAAAAATTAACCAAATAGTTACGTCACAAAAGTCTTTGTGCAATTTAAAAAAAATCTCTACATACAGTAGATATTGTAATATTTCTGTAAATTAGTACTTAGTAGGATATCCTTTAGCATCTACAACAGTGTTTAAATGCCTGTGAATAGAGTTTACTAGTTTTTTTATAATTTCTGCATCAATGTTCCTCCATTCTTCGGTCATTACTGTTTTTAGTTCGCTTTTCATTTTAATGTCGTGTCTTCGTACTCTAACCTCCAGTTCTCTCCAGATGTGTTCTATTGGGTTTAAATCTGGTGACTGAGGTGCTGTTTTCAGAACTTGTGGACAATTATGGAGACACCAGAGGCAAACATTGAGAGGTGTGTGCTTAGGATCGTTATCTTGATAAAAAACAAAGTTGTTTCCAATACCCAAATTTTGGGTTGATAATTTTAAATTGTTTTTCAAAATATTTAAATAAAGAGCAAGATTCATTATGCCATCAATAAATACTGAATTACCTACTGTCATACTGCCACGAGAAAGTCTCTGAACAGGATTGCAGACAAGTCGAAGAAAGGAGGGAGAAAGGTTTAAAATCGACTGCAACATTTGGCAAATCAAGCATACTTTGTTAAGCGAGGAATCTGTTTCGTCTATCATGATGTACTAAAAAAAATAGTAGATGTTTTTTAACCAACAGTTAAACAGAATTTTTGTATTAAATGATATTAAATTATAGATTAACTTAAAAATTTCTCGTCATTTAAACTCGAAATAATTTGTTATTATAAGCGACAGCGGCTACGGGAAGCCGTCTATCTATTAGAACAAAGTAGTTTTAGATATTTTCTTTTAGATTCGGGCGGTTTTGTGAGAGAAAAGCTTACAATTTAAAACTAGAATTTATATCATTTTGTTTAAAACTAAATTTCGAATTAGATGAAAATTATTACAGTTTTCAATCAGCAAGTTACATAATTATTAGTCAGCAAAAAGGAAAAAAATAAATGATAAATAAGCAAAATTATGACTTTCAAATATTCATTCTTTTCATATTTTTCAATCAATTATAAAATATTCATTCACATTAATTGGAATAACTATTATCTACTATGTCCGAATCACTTGAAATGTCTTTACTTGAAGAAGAGTCTAAATCGCTATCCGACAGATTTATCACTAATTTATCCACAATATCTTCTATCAGTCCATCTTTCTTCCAATAAATATTCTCTATTTTTTCAATGTGTTCACAGTGTTTTTTCCATTCATTTTGTGTTACTTTTAAAATAGCTTCTTTAAGCAATAATTGTAAATTGTTCAAATAGATAAAATACTTATCTCAGTGTCATTAAGTGATTTCCCCTCATGTTTTATCTTTT
This sequence comes from Amaurobius ferox, assembly GCA_951213105.1. NCBI lineage: Eukaryota > Metazoa > Arthropoda > Arachnida > Araneae > Amaurobiidae > Amaurobius > Amaurobius ferox. The sequence goes on from OX578133.1 coordinate 57,372,814, forward strand.
TAACTGATGATGCTAAAACCCCTATCGCTTTCGCAGTTCTCTTCATTGCATTTGAAATTGGTATTTTTAGAGAATTTGTGGTTTTTTTCCTCTTCAAAAAATGCCATAACATTGTGGACTATTGCACGTGCTTGCGAATGCAAAGTCTTTCCACTTTTAAATGTAGTCATTTTTCAACTAGACAAAATCCACAAAGTGTGCAATACAGTACAAGTTACTTCACAGCTTTAAAAATCACAGAATGCGAGCATCTAGCATTCACCCCAGTGCAAAGCGAAATGCGACTTTCGTCGGTTCTGTCTGCGCCAAATCGAAAAAAGTGCCATCACACCTAAAATACAGTGGAATAACCTGTTTCCATAGCGACCGCCACCGAAACGTCTGCTGTCTGGGGACTTTCTCGTGGCGGTAGGACAGTAGTTCTGATGTTAACATGCACCCCCACACAACACCTCCATGCTTTACTGTTCCAACTAAGTTCTTGGAATTAAGTTCCTTATTTTTTCTTCTCCATACAATTATGCGCCCATCGGAATCAAAAATGTTAAATTTGCTTTCAACAGCAAGTAAGACATGATTCCAATATGTTTCAAGCTTATTTATCATTGATTTTGCTAAGGTAAGCTCAAGCTTTCTATTTTTCGCACTTACAAAAAATGTTCTTTAGGCAAACCGCCCATGTAATCCAGCTGATTTCAGCACTCGTCGAACAGTTTCAGGTGATATTAAAAGTACAACATTCTTCAGTAAATTTTGTAGAAATTTTTACAGCACTCAAACGTAGATTTTTCACAAATTTTTTAACTACAAATCTCTGATCATGGATGACCTTTTCTTACCTTGTTTTTGATCCAATTTTCTTTGTTAAAGCGTTTTATCGCATACTGCACCGTAGAATAGGATAAATTTACTAATTTAGTGATATTACGAACTGATTTACCACTACTGTCATAAAAAATAATCAATTTTCGAATGCTGTTCGTTGTCTCCTTACGACTACGGGCCATTTTTAAATAAATATTATGAAGTAAGCAAGCAAACATTAAAGCCAAATGCTTTTTTAAATATCACCACAATGCAAAAATAAAAAAAGACGACAGAGGATAATTTTATTTATGAATTTATCCGAAAATGTTTCGGTGTACGATTACTTTTGTGACATGTTCTTTCTCTGCGTCCTTGCATTTCAATTTTTATAAAAAAAAATGAGTCAATATTTAAAAGAAAATGTTAGGTTTTATTCAGAATCACGTGGAGATGATATGAAAAAATATTGAACTTTATATTCGAATTCAATTCTAGGCGACAGCTCTTTTTCTACAAATTTTTAAAGTGTATGAACACTTTTGGCAGCCACTGTATATATATATATATATATATATATATATATATATATATATATAATATTAATGATTATCCAATGACCTAAAAGAGATATTGTAATAAAACCTAATGATATTCTAGGGACTGGGAAAAATATTGTTATAGATAAATTTGACATACATATATAAATTAGTAGTTGAGACCATGGAGTATATAGTTATATACAAGTTTGTTATAGCTCGGTTTCACTGCATATATTATCATATTTTTTTAATTTATATTATGATTCTTGTGAATTTACCAATTGCTAGACCCATACAGTTAAAAGTTAAAATTGCTAGACCCATACAGCATATACATGCCATGTATTGGCAGTATTTGTGTTTGATAATAGAAAAATACATATGGGTATTTTCTAAAGGAGGTAGCCACAGATTAAGGGAAGTAGGCTTTTTGGATGAAAATATTATTTTTGGAAACAAGTGTAAGTTAGCTTATGTCAGCATAAAAAGTTCAGCCAGTTGGAAAATCCTAAATTCAGCTTAAATTGGATTAGACAGCAATGTACACATAAACATCAGGCAGTTGTATTTGATTCTTGAATGGATACATACTGCTTCTGACATGTCTGCTTTGTATCAAGGATGAGTGTACAAGTATTTATTCTTACAAGAAACAGTGTCATTCATTGTGAATCACCTGCCCAACTGCTTGTTTATAGCTGCCCATGAGTCACCACATGTGCAAAGATCAATAGGTATACTATAGTTACACCAATATAACATGTAAAATTTGTAGTTAAAGATAAATTTTTGTTTTCAAATATCTGATTCACATTTTTTTATCATAAACATCAATACATACTGAACAAAGGAACATGCTCAGGTGTTGCGGAAGAAAAAAAATATTGTTAACATCTTATTTTTATGTTTTAAAGATCTAGATGTTATACATTATTTAAAATTTTTTTGAACAGTTGTACTGTGTGCTAAAATATGAGTAAATTAGATCTATAAGGCACTTGACATTCAATATTTTTGTAAACCAGGTAATTTAGTGATACAATTCAGCAGTTCCCTACTACTGACTTTATCATGTGATTTAGGGAATTTGCTTTAAAATAATTTATATTAACAATTTTTTGACTGCACATAAATCATTGTATTAATTTTACAGTTGGTATATAAAATGAATGTAATTGGTATGTATTATAGCTATTAAATGAATTGTATAGCAAAAAACCTTTAAAATTAGGTTTTTAAATATGGGCTTACAGGGTAAAGAATATCAGATGAAAGGAAGTTTTTTCCGGATAAAAATACTATTTTTAGAAACCAGTGTAAGTTAACAGCTGATATCAACATGAGAAAATTTGATCAGCTGAAAATCAACAGTTGTCGTCTAGCTATTTTAATTAATCCGGATCTTTAGCACTCTGGAATGTTAATTAAACAATTTGATTTATGCTTGTCAGTTGATTAGATTAAAATACACAGGTTTGAGAATATATAAAATTGGTAACTGGAGTTTTTGCTATGGTAAGTGAATTTAATTTTAAAATGCACAGAGCAAAATGTTCATAGTTTTTTGTACTAAATGATGATTAGTTTAATGGCCATTTCTAAAATCATTATGCTGAAATACTTATAAAGAGTTATATTGAAAAATTGCAGGGTCAGATGCAATGTCCTCCCTTTATTACTCTGTAACAGTAATTTGCACTTTTCTTAATATAATTATTTTTTATTTCTTTTCATTTTTTGCCATGTATTGATACTTCAACATTTTAAACATTGTGCATGAAATTCTGTAAAACAACTTTTCTGTATTTCTTTAAAGCTGGAGTTTAAATAGACTTTTTTTTTTTTATGAGTGATCTTTTAATATAAGATAATAATATGCAATTGAAAATGATTTGTCAAACTGTGGGTATATGTGTGGAAACCCCAGGCCGTCCGACTCGTCCAGAGGACTTGAGTAACTATTTGGACGACCGGGTGTGGGTATATGTGTGAAATAATACAATTTATTTTAGTAAACATTTTGTATATAATTATGACATTTTATGAACAAAAAAAATATTAGATCAATCTTCTGTTATAAAAACACTTGCAAGTATACTGTATGGAATATGTATTTTCTAAAATACAATATTTAATCAATTTTGCATCCTATAAAAAAGCTGTATTATCAGACACACATTTATTTTATTACAAAGTTTAACAAAACAAAAATTAGAAATTTAAAGTTTTTAAAAATTACATGATAAATTTCACAGATCTCTAAATAAATGAAATTCAGTGTTTGTTCCATTAAAGTTACATTCTAAGAAAATGTGAAAATATTAATTTGACATTTCTATTACAGTGATGACTTTTAGTGCAGTCACACTATTTGTACTACTCTTCTGCTGGTTCTGCTAAGGCTATTGAAATTAAATATGGAAAAGTAAATGCTGATATAAAATATATAACATGATTAATAATATAACTAAGCTATGTTTTCCATTCACTTAAATATTTTTTTCTGCATAGCTCACACAAATTCTATTGAACTATTTATAAGTAATTTTATAATAAACTATATGGTAATTATAGATTTTTATTTTATGTAGAATTTTCAAGAATAAACAAAAGTTTATAAGATGAATATCAAATATTATTTACCAAGTAATACAGTATAATTTTGTATATATTTGGTGATTTAAAAGTGTTTTAGTTATATTTTCTAATACTGTTATAACTATATTCCATTAGAATATACTGCAAGTGTGTGAGCGTATACCAACTATTGGTACTCAACTTCGAATCTTGTCTACTGTAAAAGCTACAATGCTTGCTGGAGAAGGTAAGGAAAATAAACTAAACTGTACTGTTTATTAAAACAATTTAATCATTATATCTTTTTTTATTGAATAAATCAGGGTTATTGTGAAGTAAAATCATGCAAAAACAAAATGTAAAATATGTTATCAATCTAATTCTAAATTAATGTTTTTGTTTGTGTTTAATATTGTACATATGTTTATGTATACACTAGAATGTATTACTCAGCATTGCTAGGGTCCTAAATAAGCACCCACTACTTAAATAATACAGATACAGATCTGACACCACTCAATTTCCAAATCACATGTTTTGCCACCATGCATTTGCACAACCACTTCTCTCCTTAGCAATGCCCAGCCCACTGCATACTGACTGGAAACAAGAGAAATATGAAATGTACCTCATTAGTGAAATTTAGTTTTTTATGCATTACTATGCTAGTCTTCCATTTTCAGATATGATGAAATAGGAATCAGACGACTTAAAAAATGCATAATTCAATGCATTTAAAAATAGGTAAATATGAAGAAATTGTCCCATGGATTCAGTTCAAAGGTTATTGGAAAGAATGTTCTTCGATCTTTCCAATGATTTCAAGATGGAAACTGTTGATAATATGCTCAAACACTAAAGAACTGATTTGTGTGAATATTGGTCAGAATCATATTTCAACATGAAATAACTAAAACACTATTTGTATTGTTCAAACAGTATTGTTCCGGGTCCTGAGCTACCTTTGTACCAAATTTTCAATAAGTGCAGATGTGCCAATTCTCCGAATTTTGGCCGGAGACTCTGGATTATTCATTAATTCTCTGGCCTCCGGATTACTAACAAAATTCTCTGGCTTTTTTGTTTGAAATTTATCAATTACCCAGACATGGTATAATTCCCTGCCATTCCTGGGATCATGGCAAATTCATAATAAAATTTTATTTGGGGAGGGGCGCTAATTTTTTTTGTTACGAAGCCAAATCGGAACCAGGGAAATCACGCGTTTAATCACTGCTAATGGCGAACTTTGAGCGTGGAAGACCATAGCACCTTGGGAGTATTTTGTAGGAAAAGGGGTCAGTTTGCTCCCTGATGGTAACATTCTAAAGAGAAATATATGGACTTCGGACACTGATAGGGGAGATATGGGTAGCAGAAATTTGATGTGCAAGATGAGACGAGGTGTGTGGTGTGTTTTCTTCCAGGAGCAATTATAGCTCTTTGTGTGTTTCGTTACGAGTCAGGGTTGTGGTCCAAATTATGCATTCAAAAGAAACTATCACATCGTGGAACCTAGGGATTCCGCAGAACACACTTTAAAATGCAGATATAGAAAAAAATTAATTTAGTGGTTAACAGTGTCTATAAAATTGAAACTTTATGATAAACGAACTGATGTGTTGGTCGGTGACTGCATAGAAAAGTAGATGTGAGAAAAGTTAAGAATTTACTTTGAGATTTAATGTTTTATTCAAGAATTTTGTATATTGATATTTCAGGGGTCATACTTGTCCTGAAATGTCCTTATTTTTTACTTGCTATCCTGAAATTCAGCTAGATCGAGTTAATAGCAACTCTGTTCATTTAACTGATTTCTCTCAAAATAAAATTTGCTAATGTTAAGCGATTATTACTCTCATTTGCTTATAGTGTTGAAATAACCTGTAAAACTATAAAGTTTTCAAGTACTGGAGATTCAAAATTCGAAAGACTGGAGTTTAATTTTAAAGTGCTTTTAAATCTGTGACTAGAAATAAAAATAAATAATATACTTTAAAAATCATAAAGGTTGGGGGTGGGGATAACAGGGCTTGAAGGTGCTATTTTAGATTTCACATAAGGGTGTCTAGTAAGCACACGGCAGTCCTCTTTCTTTGTAATACGACACTATTTTAGATGAATTTTCACATTATCAACCACTTTGGATACTAAATGGTGAATGAGAATCCCCCTTCTCTGATCTACCCGTAGATATCCTAAAGAGATCTACGGACCTACCTGTGCCCCACCCATTAACAGACAGTGGACCATGTCAACATCTGCCTGGCTGTGACTGAAGATGACACAGACATTGTCCTTTATTATTATAGATAGAAGTTTTTAACACATGAAAAGTATATATATTTTTCTAATTCACGAAAATTCGTTTATTAATAGTATGGGTTCCATTTAAAATTTATTTGAAACAGAATTTTATTATCTTTCCGATGCTGTTAAGATAGAAACTTTGTGATGCATTTTTCCGTCCTTAAGGTGCTGATTTGTGTGAAAATCGCCCAAATTAGTGTAAACTTGTGCTAAAACATAAAATAACTTAAAAATGAATTCAAATTTAAAAACAAACTTCCTGAGGTATACCTTCCCAGGTCCTAAAGTATCTGTGTATCAAATTTCGTGCCATACATTGCTTAGATTTTCCACAACAGATGACACATGAACAAACAAACAAACTGACAGACATTGTCCTATATTATTATAGATAGCAGATAGATTACATCTTCAGCACACAAAAAGTATATATTTTATATAAAATTCATGGAAATTCATCTACTAATAGTGTGGGTTCCATTTAAAATTTATTTGAAAGATAATTTTTTAGTTTTTCTCATGTTGTTAAGATGGAAACTTTGTGATAAAACTTTCTGTCACTAAGAAATTGATTTGTGTGAATCACTAAAAAATGCTAAAGCATAAAATAACTCAAAAACTAATTCAAATTTTAAAAAATCTTGCTGAGGTACATTTTTTCAGACCCTGAAGAACTTGTGTATCAAATTTAATGGCCATATATTGCTCAGATTTTCTGCTACAGACGAACAAACTGACAAACAAATACCAATATTTTTCTTTATTATTACAGGCTAAAATGAATTGCCCAGATCGTAAATAAGCACACAATACTTCAATAATACAGATAAGCACCCCTCAATTTCCAAATTGCCTGTTTTGAACTACAATCATTTTTACAACACAAATAAATAAAAAAAAATTGAAGTCACAAAAAAGTTCCTTTAACCCCTGGATTATTGTTATCTCAGTGAATATTAATTCAATTGAAGTAAAATGCTAATACAATACTCATAATATATTACCAAATAAAAAAAATTGATATCTTGAAATTCATAAAGTTAGAAACCCAAAAAGTAAATGCACTCAGCTATTTCCTCCAAAATAAAAGCAACCTGAAATGGAAGGAGAAGAAAGCATTGTTAAAGCTCACCCTTTCTTTTTCAAGAGTTGGGCATACACAATTCGACCGGGGAGAAAATCACTGTTATCGGAGTTGACAACAGAGGAATGAAAATATCAGTGTCTATGCTTCATATAAAATTATTAAAAAATAAATTACTTATGAAATTAAAAAAATTTTTTTTGTTAGAATGTAAAGATATATATGAATATATACTTTTAGCTAAATTATAGAATTGTGCTAATCTTAGTTTTTCAAATGCAATGATATATATATCAGATAATCCAAAAAATGCAAATCTTTATGTATATTAAGAAATAAATAAGAAGGAATTGTCCTACAGATTGGGTTCAAACATTATTGGAAAGAATATTTTTTAATCTTTACAAGTGTCAAAATAAAAACTCTGATTTGAACTTTATAAAATAATGCCAAGATGCATCTTCCCGGATCTTGAAGTACCAGTGTGCCAGATTTCAAGGTAATATGATGCTTAGATTTTATGCAAAAGACTACACACATCTTTTTTTTATTAAGATATAGCATACTATGAAGAAATGAAGGTTCTGCTTCTTCAAATGCAATTAGTTTGAATGTTTTTGGTTGAAAATGGATATTTTTGGATTATCCTTGCTGCCAAGATTATAAACTGAATTGCACCTTAAGCAATAATATTTTTTAAAGTGAATAATTAATCATTTTTACATAAGAGTTTTGTACTATTATGCTTGGAATTTGGAAGATGGGGAACTCCCATGGTTGTGACAACTTGACTTGAGTGAAGTGTCACTAAAGGGCAATTAGGGTCAGAATTTTTAATTGTCACATCTATATGATTAGTTGTCTTGTGATGACAGTTAATTTTTTTGCTATATTACTGTAGTAAAAAGTTTAAAACATTAACAACATTCATCATTTAAAAACTGTGCACACAAATGAAAAATATTACTATTATTAGAATTGTATAAAGCAATGCATCATTACTTTTTTTGAGTTCATTTTTATTATTTCTGAAAAAAAGCTCTTTTATTCTTTAATAATATATAGTTTTATAATTGTTCATACAATTTTATTTCAATGTTGCAACCTATAAATATTCTACTGATTTATTTAAGTATTTTATAAGTTCACAGGCATGTATCAGTTCATATAATGTACATTGTTTGTAGTGGCACATACAAGAGATATTTGCTATCTAAGGAATACACATCACTTAAGATTTCTATTTCTACAAATTTGGTTGTCCCAAAATATTCTTGTAAATATTTATTCTGCAAATATACTTCAATTTTACATTTTTACTGTTATAGGAACAGATGAAGATCTAGAAGCAACTGAAATGTTAGTGGGTAATGCTCAGAACCTGATGCAGTCTGTTAAAGAAACTGTTCGTGCATGTGAAGCAGCTTCTATAAAAATACGCACAGATTCTGGAATGCGTGTACGATGGATAAGAAAACAGCCCTGGTACCAGTATTAAAAGAAACATAGATACTGAGCAAAGAAACAAAATTTTTACTAGGCATTAATAGGCATTTGAATTGACCCTCTTTTTATCTTAGTGCTTTTATGCAGGGCTAATTATGGTACTTTTTAGATATTTAGCTATTGTGACCGAATCTGTGTTCATCCTTTGTGTCATATCATTTCTATATTTTATGCTTTTATTAGTGCAATCTTTCTGCAATTAATATCATAGGAATTTATGCTTTTTGTGTACTTAAAAGTGGTGTGGTTTCTAATTTTATTTTATTGGTAAGTGTATGCCTTTAATGATACATTGGAATTTTCTTTTACAATATATTTCATTTTTACATTTATACTCATGTTTGTACTTTAATTTAAAAAATGGACTCCTTGACGAGGTTGAGAGTAATGAGTGTAAGAGAAAATAATGAATATGTTGAAGAACCAGTAAAATGGGTATCAAATACTGTAAAAATTTGCATATAATACATTTTATCTATTCTAGGGGAGAGAACATATATTAAAATTGTACTCTTGCACTGCAGTACAATATATCATTTCCTACATCCCAACTATATAAAACCTCACTTATCAACTCTAATGTTTTATGAAATATTTAGTAATATTTATAATAGTAATATGTGTTATACTTGTGAAGCAGTTATGGGTGCATCACATGAACTACAATGTAATTTTACCCTTTCACACCCAAATTATTTATCTGCTATAAAAAAGAAATAGATTACTTGCCAAAGTACAACATAAGAAGACGGCTATATATAAAAATTTTAAATTTTTTAGGATATGTTCATCACACTGGCACTATAATGCAAAACTTGGGACTCAAAATTTCAACTTGTCAGCAGCCCAATTTTGAAATGATTTCCTGTTGATAATAAAGCATTTTCTTGGATTCACACATCAGAAAATTACACTGGGAAGTTGGAGGAGACTACACGATGGCTTTTCATATTTGCCAGAATCTTATATAACATATTTTAGATTGATAAAATTGATGCTAAAAAAAATATCGATCGTTAGAATTGGTATATTTCTTAGGAATGAAAGTTCATCCCAGAGCCCTAATTTTTTTCAGGTGTCATGTCTTTATGTCATCACATATTTTTAAAAGAATAATTTACAAACAATTTTTAATAGTAGAATACAAATTTATTTTTAAAGTCTAAAATTCTGTTTAGAATATTGGAAGTTTGTAAAGAGTTGTTTTATATTAGTCTTTTGATGTAAAATATGTATAATCAACCTTTTTTATTTTTAGTTTAGAATTCAACCAATTTGTCTAAAACTACACTGATTGGAATTATTAAAATACAACAGAAATCATTATTATATACTAATATTTGTTGACAAATCAAAAATGAATAAAGCTTTTGTACTGAACAAAACAGAGCATATACAAATTCACAATACAAATATAAAACTCAGTAGTTAGCCAGTTAAGCGTCTATCATATGTTGCTTTGGTAAACTATGTAACAAGAAAGATACCTGTTGGAATTTAAAGCTAAATGTAAATACAACATTATTCATAATGGGACTTGGATGTCCCACCAAGTCTGAAAGGGTAAATTTTTTTATTTAAATCAGACGTGTATTATATGTAAACTTTTATGGTATGCACAATTTGATGGTGCACCAATTCACAATTGCCATTTCCTTAGTTAATCTGAAAACTATTTTGATCAGATAAATCCTTTGTTATTGTGTTTTTTATTTTTGAATGAAAATATTTTGAGATAAATATACATGTAAGAAATGTGAATGCCATTAAGAATGAGAAAGAAGTGCCTATAATGTTATATAAAATGTTTTATTTTGAAAAATATTATGCTGTTGAATGAATATGCCTTTAAACCAGTGAATTGGTTAAATGAATGCCTTACTATTTACAATATTTTTTTACTACAGACAGAAAGTATTTATTGCTATGTAAAATGAAAAGTATTGAATTCAAATTGTAATTTTTTCATTTGAAGAATCTATGCATATATGAATTGGATCAGTTCAAAATAAAAGATTTTGGCATTAAACTTTTCTGAAATTAATTTATTTTTAATATATTTTATACACTGCCATAATTGTTATTTTCAAAGTATAATTCCTCTATTTAGAAAAAAAAGACAATTTTATTTTCTTATTAATATTTTAATCAGATTTTTCTCTGCATTTTCAGCTTAAATTCTAGAAAATACAAACTATGCTGGTAAAAAGTTCTGTATATCTTCATGAATATTCTGACAAAGTTTCAAACTTGTTAATTATTTCCTTTTCAAAATAGTCATTGCTTACAACAATGGTATTTAAATACTATTAAAATAAAAACTTTAAGTGCATTTTTATCACTTCTATTTTAAAATTGTATACCATCTCTCTCTGGTAAACCCTACTACTTTTATAAAATCATTATATTCACCTTATTTTCTTGGGTATTTTCTTCACTATATATTCTATAGCATAGATGTTTCAATTGAAAAAAAAAAAAGATTTTTTTTAAAATGCCAAGCATTTTTTTTTAATTTTTCTTATGTCTTCCATTTAAAAAAACATATTTCTAAAAGTATGTATATAAAATAAATTTCACTTTTTGAAGCTTCTATGTTTGATCTATAAAGGAAAAGTAATCAGTTCTAAATTTAAATTTAAAAATAGCATGTAAGTCTTTAAAATTTTGTAAAATTGTCAAATAACATCAAGTTTCAAATTAGAATTTTTTTTTTTGTCCAAACATAATTGCTCTTCCTCCGATTTATTATAGTATGCAACTAGAAAATAAATTTAAAGAAAAGATTTTGCAGTGATAAATCCTCTTAACACATTAAGTGCAAAAAGTTGATTGTAAAAATAAGTTCTCGTGAGACAAAGTTAATCACTATACATACTTTGATCCTAATAATATATGATTTTATTTGAAAGATGAGGTACGCTGGATATACTGTGAGGTGCATGCATTTATCATAACCCCTTCAATCATATTATTTCATACTGAGAATGATATAAGTTTCACTAAAAGCTAAATAAAAAATATGCAAATGTAAAATGTTTTATAGTATAAACCCATATTTGGTGGTCACAGAGTTTAAACTAGTTGTTATTTTTACAAAATATAAAATAATCTCAAAATGTAAAACAAAAATAATATTTGATTTTATTTAGAAAGGGAAACACTTGGTTTATTGGAATTTTTCACCATTAGAATTATACATTTTGAAACAATGCCCAGGTATGAATTTAACTTTATCAACAATTAAAATTTTAAAATATGAGAAATTACGCTCCCAGCATAAATCATTCTTCTTTGTGAGTAATTGAATTAAATAGCAACTAAGTTCCATCTGTTTTGCTTTTGACAGTGTTCACCAGTATCATTTAGCTGTTAACTACACTAGTAACAAGAAAACTTGTTATGTTAATATTGCATGTCTATGGTTTATAACCAAATGTATAACATCAAGCTCAATTTATGAACATGACTGCAAGATAAAGTTCATATTTGAAAACCTACCAAAAGCAGGTGCTTAATAATTTGAAACCATATTCTGGAACACCTTTTTGATGGGTTTACAAACTATAATTACATTTGATCAAATTTTTAATCGCATATGAAATTTCCTAATTGTTACTAACAGGGAACACATAAAAAGTAGTGTTAAACACTGATAAAAGTGTTGCATCTTTTAGTATTTTCCTAAAACTTTTTTCAATTTCACTTTCTGCTATAGTAAATTTTTATCTAGTAAATCATGAGCTTGACATTACTCTAGCAATCAGTCTACATCTATCTACAACTAATATGGTGCATAGTGCATATATTGGTATCACCCATGGATGGCTGACATGGCAGTCATGTTATGAAGAACTGATTGACTAAATGACCTTACATAGCTGCTGATTTACTCATATTTACTGTTCATATAAATTGAAATTGATCTCAAATTATAACTTGTGACTGATGTGATTACAGTTACTATTGCAAATATAAATTTGGGATTTGTGTTAAACCAAAAACTCAGCTAGCATGCATACTTTAGTAAGGACTTTTACTAAATACAAAAATAACATATTTTCAACAAGTTCATTTTAAATATGTAAATAGCTAAAAGCTCAAATATTTGTATCAAAGTAATTAGTAACTTTTTTTACTTATTAATAGATGATCTTATTTGTATCACTCAGTACTACATATTGTTGTGTAAATATTGTTTTGACATTTTTAAATGAAAATTTCAGTATCACATATATATATAAACAAATTTCTATGTCCTTATCGGAATACATAACAGGAATAGCATGTTTTTGATAAGAGCTTTTTAGAGCTTAAGTATTTGCAAGTAGTAAGATTTTCTCTGTTAAATTGCCTTGTTATGGCCTACTGTTGAAAGTGGTTAATGTGGTAAGTTTAAAGAATATGTTTTACAGTAATTTAAAATTTACTTTAGCATACAATACCTTCAAGCGGCAAATGATTCCACAAAAATTAGTTTTTATTAAGTATGAACAAGATGTGAGCATTTAAAAAGCACTATCTAGATCAGAGGATCTTAATTAGCTTTTATGACAATGAAATGGAGTTATCTCAATACCACCAGTTCAGCATTCCTTTTGTTGGTTATTTATTGTTGCAATTCTCATTTTGAAGTATGGCTAAAATTTTTTTAAATCTATTGATCGAGAGACAAAATGTTATTATTCTGGGAAATAAGTCCTCAATATGCAAAGCTTTTTATAAAAAAAAATATTACCTTTTATCCACATATGACCTATTCTATATGGAAGTAGGAGACTTAGTTTTTTAAAAAAATTTACAGATCATGAGTTGGTTATTTAGGCTTAATTGAAGTGCAATAAGAGATTTAAAATTCCCCAAACATCTTGGTTGTATTGTATTAAACATCCATATGACTCCTGAAATACCTTGTTTTAAACTCTTACACACACACACACATATATATATAGAAAGAGGCTCACAATTAAAAACCTTTAAAGGTTAAGAACCTCTAATTTAAATTTATTTTACAGGGCTCACTTTTATTTTGTAAATTGCATCTTTTTTATATAACTACACAAATTGGTTATTCTGAAACATCTGTGTTGCTATGTTTCTTTCAAAACTTAAGTAATTTAGCCTCGTTTAGATTACATGAGTGTATAAAATAACAGTGCACAAACTTTCATATAATTCAGTTGATTCCTTTTAAATTCATGTATCATGAAAACTCCTGAATATCTGAAATGCAGATCCTCATTCTAGTAACTGAAGCAAAGAAAAAAAATGAACTTGTGGTTTTTAATTTAGCTAATTATATATATATATATATATATATATATAATTAGCTAATTATATATATATATATATATATATATATATATAATTAGCTAATTATATATATATATATATATATAATTACCTAGGCTGTCCAGCTCACTTAAAGGGTGTTTGAGCAGTTACAATGAATGGCCAGGAAGAACACACTCAGAAATACATAGACAATAAACATGACATATAGTAATAAAACTACCCAGACTCAAATATTGTTAATTAAATTTTTAACAACTAATATTTTGCTAATATTTAATATTTGGAGCTTGATATGTGCAATATTATACCTTTAATGAATCTGTAAATTTTGTTTAAAAATATTTGTTGAAGTTTTTAGTAGGCAAAAAACTCATTTGCATTTATAAATTTTATACTTGTTTAAATTTTAATTTATATAATAAAATACTTTTGTGGCACAGAAGAGAAATTTGAGAAATATTTTGGGAACATCCATCCTGTGTTGTGAAAATTGTATTTCAATGTTAGCTGTGTGTGAAATTTATTTTGTCAAATCAAAAGATCTGCCAACTGTAACATATCCCTACACTTGTTTGACAAGCTTCAAATATTTATTGTACACTGCTTGATTAAAAATTAAGCGAACTGTTCATATTTTATTATTAAACTGTATTTGTTTATTGGATTACTTTGACTTATCAGTGGTTGTGTTTAATAAAATTTGTTGTATTTATCATTGTAGATTATCAAGTCAATTAGTACATATGAGCATGTTACTTCTATATAATAAAAGGCAATGTTTGTCTGTGTGTCTTATACACTATAGGCTCAGCTACTGCACGACGCAGAGCTATGAAATTTGGCAATTGCAGGGGGGGGGGGGGGGGGGTGAACTGAAAACTGATTTTTAAAAATAATTTTTTTTTTATTTAATTATGCAATTTTGACAGATTTCCCCCCTTTTTTCTTCACCATCCAGATGAAGAAAAAAACAAATCACCCTCCTTCACACGACCGGAAAAATATATCAAGTTCAAATCTCAGCGACAAATTCTAATATTTTTAAAGGTTTTAAAACAAAAGTCACTTTTGGCTCAAAAAAACGAACTTTCGTTTTTAAATTCTTGCGTCGGGAAAAGTACCGACAATTTCGACTAATAATTTACATTTTTAGAAAGCTCAAAGATCAGGCTTTCTTACAAGCCCAATCTGGTCAAGAAATAAAAAAAAGTAGCCGCACAATCCGGATTTTAAGGAAGTAATGATTTTTAATTTCTCGGCCAAACCGCAAAAGAAGGGATCGATTTTTCACCCACATGTGCGCGCAGACGCACAGTGTTTCTATGGTGGAGGGGAGGTGAGGTTCTGATGTCACGGTTCTGGTGAGATTGCATCAGATACGCATAGCGAAATCGTTTGCTTTTTATACGGTTTTTGGCCTAGGGACAATTAAAAACTGAATAAGTGTTTGCTTTTTGTATGGTTTTTGGCCTAGGGACAATTAAAAATCGAATTAGTGTTTGCTTTTTATAAGGTTTTGGGCTCATTATGCTGGATTGAATTGTGGCGATGTATTATTTACATCGGGTGGTGGTTGGGATCACAATGAAAAAACTTAAACACTGAAGAAATAAAAAGAAAGTTATGGAGATTGTCGCGGTGCATTTATGCATCGGGTGGTGGTGGGGACAATCTTTAAAAAAAAAAACTTTTTTTCGCTGAGCAGCATCGTTATTTCTTAAAAATACATTCAACATCAGCAGTCTCAAAAATACTTTCATGTCATTTGCGATGCAATACTAAAAATGCAGACAAACAGATACAATTTCATTTATGTAAAATAAAAAATAGAGGAGCATACCTTTATAAAAACATAGGAGCAGCTGATCCCGGCTGTGAGTACACATCAAAGGGATCCCTTTCCTAGGGTTGCAGGTACAGAAATCCTTAGAATCTCACAGTTCACAAACATTAGAATAAATTCACTTTACAAATCAATTTTCAAGAACCCCCTAGAACATTATTTTTCATCTTAAAATTTCATTATTAGTTTTAACGTCATTAAACTAAAACAAATTTTGTTAACTCCACGGGGTTATGGCACTAGCGAGTTTGCCACAGTTAGAATTTTCAAGGGTAGCGAACAGGCTGGTCGCCGAAGGTGGCTAGTTAGTACATAGATATTAAGAACTAATTACACAGTTTGACTTAGAAACCTAAGCAATATATTTCTATAGTAATCAATATTCTGAAAATCTAATTTAATCTTAAATTAGTATAACATATTTCTATTTGTGTGTAATATATACACTGCTCAAAACAATTATGGGATATTAGCCCAGCCAAGCCGCTTCATTAAGGGGTGCCTGTGTCTGGCAACACTTACCCCCATATCTAATATATAGCAAGTCCTTTAGTTTCAGCGTTGTAAAAGTTGAATTATACACTTAGCTCTAGAAGGGTGCTGTGATGAAGTTGCTTGTCCATATATGTGAGGTGCAGAATCTGTCTTGGATGGCTGATCTGGCGAGTAGGTAGAAAAGGGAAAGGGGTGGGGACCTTGAATACAGTCAGCCAATCAGAATGATTGGACTGAGGAAGGAACTGAGTTTTAGAGTTAAAGTTTGCAAAGAGGTTAATCAGTTACAATATAAAAAAGTTGCACAGGAATTAAAGTTAAATTAAGGCTTTGTTAAAAATTAGTTTTACAATTTTACAATGACAAATATAAGTAACAGATAGTGATAAGTAAGAAATAAATGAGAACGAAAGTGGATGTGAGTACTGTTCGCATGCAAACGCGGGCAAATGCTAGCTCCTCTATTGGCCTGTGGCAGGGCCGAGAAAGAAGAGAGGAATAGCGCAAAGTCCTTGAATTGGAGTGGCACCATCTATCTTCAATCAGAGATGGAGAAAGGGTAAACTACGAAACACCTGTTTGAGGGACTAGGTATCAACACTTTTTCCATTTGGTCTCTTGAAAACCAAATAAAAGATGTCGAGGCCTGCGCTTCCTGAGGTAGGAAGGCATGATCGGATTGTAGATCTGATCTACGTCTCTCATACAAGGTCTACTGGAGTTTTTCTTGTAAAAATTTTGTGTAACTTGCCCGATATACTCTGCAATGCCAGAGACTTTTAAATCGTGGTGGATAACTTCATTCTGGACATATCTAGGAGCATTGACTATGCAACGCAAGACTATTTTTGAAGACTTGCAATCTCTCAATATGGCTTTTTGCCACCGCTGCCTCCCATACTGGGCAGGCATACAAAAAGGTAGGTATGATGATCTATTTATAAATAATTAATTTATTGTTAAGGGAAAGGTGGTATTTTCTACTGAGAAGGGATAAAAGGGCTTTATAAGTTTTATATGCTGATTTAACTTTTAAATTTAAATGCTCTCCGTAAGTCATGTGGGCATCTAAGGTGACACCCAAATACTTAACAGAGTGGGAGAAGGGGATGGGCTCATTGAAGATTTTTAAGATAAAGTTATGGTTGAATTCTTGGGAGTTCGGTTTGAAGATGCACACTGCACTTTTCGTGGCGTTAATTTTAATTCTCCAGGTAACGAGCCAGTGCTCAAGGCTATTTTTAATGTAGCTTTGAAGTGTGTTGATTGAGTTGTGTGGTGAGCAGCTACGAGCGATAAGCACTGTCATCTGCGAAGATAGCCAGCTTGACTTGTGGTATGCTTGGAATATCATTGATGAAAATATTGAAGAGCAGAGGACTGAGATTTCCTTCTTGAGGAACCCCAGCCTTGATTGGCAAAAGTTGCGTTGAAATTCCAAGTCGCACCAACTTGGTAATAAGCCCTGGCAGATACATTTTATCAAACGCCTTGGCGACATCAAAAAATACTATGTTAGTATACTGTCTGTTGGTAGCGTTTTGATGGATAGTTTCAACACATGCATAAGTTGGGACTGTGTTGAATGCTCAGTTCGAAATCCATGCTGGTCAGTTATTAAAATGCTTTTCGAATGGCAGAAACTATCCAAATGTGTAAGCAACATCAATATATAGATTTTCAAAAAACTTGAAAGCAGGCTTATTGGTCTGAAGTTCTCGGCAAGTGAGAGATTTTGATTAGTTTTAGGAATAGGGAAAATGACAGCGGTCTTTCAACTTTGGGGGAAAAGGCGATGGTCCATCATATGATTTAACAGCATGGTAATCCAGCAGAGGTACAGGTCCGGGAGATTTTTAATGATGCGATTACTAATACGATCAAGACCAGCGGATTTCTTTATTTTCAGTCCATCATTGATATGAAGAATTTCAGTCAGAGAGATTCTCTCTAAGTCGTTTGGTGCTTGGGAGTGTAGTGCATAGTGATTGGTCTGTTGTAATTCATGTTCAGTGTCTGTATAAGTGTGGCTGAAGTTGTGGTCAATATGAGGTATAAATTGGAGTTCCAAACTATCTGCGAAAACATTAGCTTTTTCCTCCGCAGTCTGGGCAAGTCCATTAGGGCCATTAAGGGGCGGAATTGCTGTTTTAGTGGATCTCATGTTTTTAGCTGTTTGCCAGACTGTGATTCGTGGGTGAGAGTCCCTCAAGGTGAATTTTCCAGCGTTGCTGGGTGTGTGTTTTAATCATAGGCTTGATCTCATGGAGTTTACGGAATTGTGAGCCATTAACCCTTTCGCGACGAACGGCACGCCCAGGTGCCAGATGCGAACATGCATTCAAGAATGAATGGCACTCACTCGGGCCAGAGGAAATTTTACCGCAAGCGGATAGTGGCACGTATAAGTGCCACTACGCAGAACGTTTTAATTTGTGAACTAGATGGCGTTACTTGTCCATGGAACTAACTTCAATGCATTTTGCAGAGGCATGACCTTGGCAGAAGAGGATCGAATGAATTATTTCTCCATTTGGAGCAGTGAAAATCATTTTGCAACATAAACAAACAGAGCAATTCTCGTAGCATCAACAATTTTATAATTGAGTTTCGGTTTTTATTTTTATTTCAGCGTTATGATTTCGTTGGTGAATCATAGGAATATAAGAGAGTATTTTTTTTTGTTTGGGTTTTAGAGGCAGTGAAATTATTCGTTTATTTCGGATAAAAGAATGGGAGCAACTAACGAGCATTTTGTATTCAGATTTGTATGAAAATTATACATCAAATAGAACATAAATATTTCTTTTATTCCTGTAAAAAGTAGATTTCTGTGTTGAATAGGTGATTTTTAGTGAATTTTTTTCAAGAGTTAGGCTTAGCGCAAAAAATGCGCTGTCCTTTTCGACCAGTTCGGAAGCGAAGCGCGTCGTCTTTTGGGCCGCGACAGCTCCGGAATGCCGACGTCCCGAAAGGGTTAAGGAGGGTATCTAGTGCGCTGCCAATCCTTTCATAACCGGTTTTGCTGCTTGATCTTGTCCCTAATATCACCAGGAAGAGTGCAATAATTAGGTCAGGATTTTTTTGGTTTCGAGGCTACAGCGACTGCCTCTAGCAGTACATGATTCATATCAATGACACATTTTTCAATGTCATCGGTGCTGGTAATTTTGAGGAGGGGGTTGCTTTAGAATTTTTGAGAATGTAATGAAAATCATCCCAATTTGTATGAAGCTCCTCTGGATGATCTAAAGTTAAATTATTAAAGTTGAGGGTCAGTAACACAGGAAGGTGATAAGACGTCAGATTTGTGTCTGTTCTGATTGTATGACTGAAAGGAATCTTTTGAAAAATAGCCAGGTCAATAGTACTTGGATTCTCTCCTGTGGTGAAGTGAGTCAGAGTGGGAGGAGCTATGATCCTGAAGTTGGAGCACTGGGCCAATCGATTTAGAGTAATTCCATTGCGATTCGAAGCTGAGTCCCAGGTGCTATGGCGAGAATTTAGATTTCCAGTTATGATCATGTTACTGCTGATTCTAATAAGTGCTTCTACATCCTTGATAAGGGAACTGTTATAATTTGATGGCGGGATATACACTGAAGCAAGTGCAATCGGGACCAAATTTAGAATAGTGACCTTAATGAGCATGGCTTCAAGCTTCGTGAAAGCCAGGGCGCTCATACGGTGGTGAGGAATATTATTTTTGTTATAAAGTGCAGTGCCGTCAGAAAGGTTTCTAAAGTTCAAAGCGGGGCCAATGGGTTGATGAGAGAAGTATCTGGTATAGTTGCAGATGGCAGGGAAGGTGGGCAAGATGGGTTTCGTTGATCATAAAAATATCGAAGTTGTTATTTATAACATAATCATGTACCTCGTCAAGCTTGAAACGCACACCATTGGTGTTCCAGAAGCCGACTTTGAGGGACTGCAAGTTATGGGTAGTGGGACGAAATAGAATGATACCAGAAGGAAGGGTCAGGGGAGGTTACCCTAGGAGAGAGTCATAATGCTGATAGATATAAAATATCATATCTATCTCAGTCTTGGCTTTTCTAAGATCAGGTAGCCGGCTGAAGGCTTGCATAATGATGTCCTTGTTGTAAGTATGCGTCATCGCCATGAGAAACGATAAAAATAAGGCATAGTCAATGGGCTTCTCCTCTTGGGGAGGAGGAGTCTGTCTAGGTCCAGGGGCTGTGGCCAAATTTTGGTCTTGTTTTTGATTGGGGGGGGGGGGATTGGGAATCCCCTTTGAGGTTGCCGAAAGGTCTAGTTCATGGCTGACCTGCTTGGCCTTACTCCTTAAATTTACAATTTCAGAGGGGGGCTAGAGGCTCCTGGATATGTTCGGCTGCCACTGAAGCATAATTGAAGCTTTCTTGTATGCTGGATCTCCAGAATGGACGTCCTTGGTTCCCAGGTCTAAATGCTGGGGGGGGGGGGGGCACCTGGATTTTGAACTGTTTGGTAATGGGAGTCCCTATATCTACTGGTAACAGACGAGTTGTCCAGATTTCTGGGGCAACCATGCCAATTAGCTACATGCTGTCCACCACAGTTACAACATAGGACATAGTCAGCCTTGCAGTTCTTGGCGGTATGGGACCCGGCACAATGCACGTATCTCAGCGGCAGTGTACATGCGATGCTCGAGTGAAAAAAACCAGAACAACCATGGCACTGTAAAGCATAGCCTCTTCTGCCTGTGTACGGCTCCAGTTTCACTTCTGTGCCCAGTTGACTGCTAATAGCAAAGACTTTTTCCGGGTTAGTCTCGGGTTCTAATTGGAAGTAATAAAGGGGTAGAGGTTGCTTGTTTCCTGTCTAGGTTAGTCTGACATTGCTAAGGACTTTATAGCCCATAACATCAACACCAGCAGTTATAGTTTCTATGTCAGTAGCCACCGGGAGTCCTTGGATAACAATCCTGACTGGTCTGTCTTCCTTAAGCGAGAAGGTTTTGAAGACTTCTTAAGGAAGTCTATACATTTCCTAAACTCCTCTCCGTTGTCCATAAACATTTTGAAAAAACGTCCTTCAAGCTTTGGGTTGATGTTTTTAGCAATCTGTTTTAAGCTAAACAAGATTGAAGGCCAGTCACGCTGAGAGGCACTGATGAGGATTGGTGGCATAGCTGGAGGGGGGGGGGGGCTTCGACACTGAGGCTGGTGAGACATCCAATCCCGAGCCAGTACTCTCTGGCTGCAAATTGGTCAGAATCTCAAATTGATTTTTGATCCTAATTGCTTCTTTATAGGCTTCTAAGGAGATTTTACTCCTGACATTTTAATTTTTATTCCTAGATCTAACTTTGGTCCATTGACCATCATCCGAGTCTGATTGGGATTCCTCATCATTGCTCCGTCTTTTGCTCAAAGGGTTAGAGTTTGAAGAATCCACGTTCGTATTAGTTAAGTCCTGTTTTGCATTAGAATTTAAGTTTACATTAAAGTTAGCATTGGAGACTTTAGGAGTCTTGGGGTCAGCAGGGGGGTGGGGTGAAGGAGGATGATAATTATAAATACCTACATTGCAGGCTTCAGCCATCCGCAGTAGGTCCAGCACCAATCCTTCTCACTTGAGCAGCATTGATGCGTAGTCGGCTTTGTCTTGAGGGGTCTTTCCGGCCTTGGCAGCGGCTGTCATGACTCGTTTGTCTAAGTCCGCTAACACATCTCTCAAATCATCAACTTTCTCTATCTCTCTGGCTATGTTAACAACCTTACTAGTAAGTATCAGCATCAGTTTCGTCTACAACTTCTTCCATGGGTTGAACCGGCGCTACCAGAACTTTGTTCTCCAACATGTCGGAGAGCACAAGAATGCACAACCTTCTACCTTGGAGTTCAAGCTCCGAATTCCACTCAGCGAAATAACAGGGGATATTATGATTTTGGAAATAAACTGCAGATGAGAAAAAGTTTTGTTGGCTGATATATGATCCATAGGTGTTGTATGCTATTAGAAAAGAAAATTACACACAGAACAAGGAATAATTAAATTTTATTCTTGTTTTTTGTTGGGAAACAAAAAATATGATTTCTCGAATAAAAATAGTTTTAATAAGTGGTATGTTTTCCCCTGATTGAAAGCAATGTTGCACACCTGTGAGGCATGGAATTAATGAGATTATCAATGGATTGGGGTATTCTCTCCCATTCCTGTAGAAGAGCAGTTTCCAGCTGCTGAACTGATTTTGGGGGTGATAAACAACCAGCAATCCTTCTCCCTAGAATGTCCTAAACATGTTCTATCGGGTTCATGTCCGGGGAACATGCTTGCCAATCTATTTGAAGGATTCCTTCATTGAAAAGAAAGTCGTCCACTAGCCAAACACAATGAGGCCTAGCGTTATCATCCATGAGAATGAATTAATCCCAGATTGCTACAGCATAAGAAATCACGAGGATCTCATCCTCCTCTGAGCTATCGGTGATCCATTTCTGATGATGTACAGTTCAATACAGCCATTGATAAGAGATACCGGCCCAGGCCATCACTCTGTCTCCTCCACATTGGACACTTTCATTCACAAATGCAGTATTATTCAGAGTGCCACGTTCTCTCCAAACGATAATCCACCTATTGTCAAGTAGTATAGAACACTGTTCCATTAATTTCATTTCCATCTGAGATGTTCTTGTGCCCACATTTCTGTGGGCAGCATGGTAGCCCGCTGTTAAAAAACCACAAACCATAGGTCTGCAAGCATACAAACCAACACGATGGAGTTGGTTTTGAACAGTTTGAAAAGTAGGGTGCCAGTAGCTCTCCGAAAGTGCTGTTGCAAAAGAGTGGCATTTATACTGCAATTTCTTCTGGCCATTAGTGTTAAATACTGGTCTTCATTTTGTGTTATTGCATGTCCACAAACTTGTCCTGGTCTTTGGCTAACATTTCCATTTTCTAAAAACCAATTCCAGTCTGGAAATGACACTTTGGGACACTCCAAGGGCTTCAGCTACAATGGGTTGCGTTTGGCCTGCCTCTAAACGACAGATGGTGCTCCAGGCTACCGATTCCACTAAGTCATGTTGTTGAGACATCATATTTACTGCTACGAAGCATTCAACGCATGTCAATTGTTTCTAATCTCTTTCTACATAAAGAATGCTGCAGATCACTTTTTATTCTTTATCTAAAGCACATAATTTTCAACGTCACAAACAAAATTTGCATATTCTGGAGTTTGTAAACATGATAATTTTTCTTTTAATCTCTTTTCTTCCATTTTGTTAAAAAAACTAGTCGATTATATGGCTGTTTCATACCGAACTCACAATATCCCCTAATTGTTTTGAGCAGTGTATATAATCCACATTGAATATAAGGAGAAAGCTTTTTGAAACTTCTTCTGTCATTTTGCATACAAGAAAATGTCTATCTGATCACTGGACCATGATTTCTAATGCTCATCAATCAGGGGTAGGTGATGAGATGTCATGAGAACACAAAACTTCTTTGACTCCTAAAATTCTCCCATGGTACTATGGTCTACAGCAATGCTGACTGGGGAAATTGAGGATTCATGTCGAGAATAATTAAACATGTCACTTCACTGGTCTCAGGTTGGCTTTGTTAAAAAAATACCCCCTCCCACCCCCAACAAAATTTTATTATGGATTTGCATTGATTCCAGAAATGGTGGAAATCAGTGCTAAAAAAAACGGAAATCCACATTTCTGCAGAATTGTACCATGTCTGAATATTACTTATAAAAAAATATGTTTGTCATGTCTTCAGTCATTTGAAATCTATTAATTCTTAAGACACATAGCAAATTTAGACTTGTTCTAAAACTGCCTGTGTATGAGACTTGCATTAATAACTAGTAAGTGTAGGCCATTAAAGTGCTTCCCAGGTCATCTCTTTCAACAGTAGATGGCATTTTAGTTCTGTCTGATAGTATCAAAATTAATTCTCCTGATAACCCTGTCAAAACTACTGAACCATGGTTTTTGCCACTTGTTAGCAAGGAGTACAGCAATGAGGCCACTTGTTAGCTTGCTCTCATGCATCTCATCACCTACCCCTAATTGATGACCATTAAAAATCATGGTCTAAGAACAAGATGGACATTTTCTTGTATGTAAAATGATAGAACAGGTTTCAAGTATGTATGTATATATATATATATATATACACACAACCCGACACAGAAAATGCAACACCATGAAAGAGCGAATAGAGTGTAATAAAAAAGGACACACAGACAGAGATGGCATATATAAATAAGTGATGTTAATTCCAGAAGGAT
This sequence comes from Amaurobius ferox, assembly GCA_951213105.1. Classification (NCBI taxonomy): domain Eukaryota; kingdom Metazoa; phylum Arthropoda; class Arachnida; order Araneae; family Amaurobiidae; genus Amaurobius; species Amaurobius ferox. The sequence continues at coordinate 57,397,530 of OX578133.1, forward strand.
AATGCAATACAGTAATGGCATAGACAGGGTGATTAGTAGGCTGTAGAACCACTTTTTGTGGTAATACAAACAGCAACACTTTGAGGAACAGGAACAGATTCAATGAGCATGCATATAGTTTCCTGAGGAATGGATGACCATATGCCTTCAACCACCCTCCACAGGTCACTCTCCGTTTGAGGCGGGGGCAGGGCAGTCAAACGATGGCCAATCACGTCCCATACATGCTCGATGGGTGAGAGATCTGGAGACAACAGAGGCCAAGGAAGCACCTGGATACCTTGCAAGGCTTGTCTGCAGATTGCTGTCATGTGTGGTTGTGCATTATCTTGATGGAAAACAGCATTTTGCAACCACTGCAGGTAGGGCAGTGCAACCGTCCGCAGCACCCAACCACATATCGTCGTGCTGTTATTATAACTCTGATACGAACCAGAGTTGACAGACTATCAAAGCCGATGACACCCCAAACCATGATATCGCAATATCAAGCAGTATGGCATTTAAAGTTTACAGAAGGATTGCATCCGTTTTCATGTCACCCCCAGACTCACACAGCGACTGTCATTTGACAAACAGAACCAAGACTTGTCACTGAACACTACCCTCTCCCATTCAACCATCCAAGAGGCTCGGTCCCAACACCATTGCAATCTCTCACATCAGTGCCTTGTTGTCTATGGCAGTCTCCATAAAGGACAGTTTGAGTGCAAGCCACTTTCAGCCAATCATCAAGAAACTGTTCTAGCTGATATTGGAACATCCAATGCACCCTGCAATTTCTGCAGAATATTGAAAGTTGTCATTTGTGGGGCTGCCACCACATGCCCTGATCGCATGCATGCTGATGTACGTCCAGATGGACCTGTATGACTGCGATGTTTGACATGTCCTTCTTTCCGGCCACACACTAAGCTACAGTAAGCTTTCGGGTCTGTCGTGTGGTCTGGGTTTTTCATATGTCCTTCTTTAATCCATAGTCTCCAACTCCTTTGCACAATGATCTGCGCGTGTTTCAGCGGCAATACACTGGTACGACCACCCAGCCGTACGTAGGCCTAAATTGAATCCTCTCGCACGATCGTGCAAATGCTGAAATGGACTTCAGCAACATCTCTTCAACAATATGTCTCTTTTGAAATGAAAACAGCTCGGAAAACTGGTTTCCGTAGGCGACAGACAGTAACAAGTGTTGGCTCATATGTTGTTTCCATCTCTTTTATCCTGCGCTCTAATCACATGACCTAATTGCATTTCAGATTATTTGCCTACTTCAGCCAGCTGTGTTTGTCTCTCAATTTGCATAATTATATGGCCAAAGCTTCATGGTGTCGTATTTTCTATGACAGGTAGTGTGTATATATATATACAAACACAAATGGAAATATGTTATACTAATTTAAGAATAAATTAGATTTTCAGAATGTTGGTTACTATAGAAATGTAAAGCTTGGGTTTAATTAAAATATATGTTTTTAGTTTAGTTTCGGATTTTTATTTAAATCATTCATGTGACAATTAGAAGAACAAATATTGTTTCTGATAGTCTGAAATTTCACGACATTGATCATTTAACAGTCTTTTCAAATGCTTTTTGGTCACAGAACCATTTTGAAATTCAATTTGATGGCGAAACTCAAACTAGAAACCGTCTATTTTGGTCCAAGTTATGCATTAAAAAAACTTTATTTATTTTCTCTATTTTACATAAAACTATCACATTGCAGAGTCCCAAGATTCTGCAGAACATACTTTAAAAAACACTGATCTAAAAAAAAAAGAATTCTAGATCATTGATCACCTTGATTCTAGAACAATGTTTTTCAAACTTTGGTCACAGAACCATTTTTTATTTATACAAAACTATCACATTGTGAAACCCCGGGATTCCATAGAACACACATTATAAAATGCTGATCTAAAAAATAATGAATTCTAGATCATTCATTGATCATCTAGAACAATGTTTTTCAAACTTTTTTGGATGCTGAACTGTTTAATTTACACAAAGCTATCACGTTGTGGAACCTCAGGATTCCTTGAAATACACTTTAAAAAATGCTGATCTAGAAAAAAAAAAATCTAGATAATTCATTTATGATCGAGAACAGTTTTTTCCAAACTTGAATTCTTAAATTAATTCCAATCTATACATAGTTTAATTTATATTGTTAAGTTTTTACTGGTACTACATATACAGCATATCTGCGCATGTTCAGATTGCTGCATTGTTTGATGTTTTACAAAATTCAGCTTTTTCTGGCTTAATCATGTCTGAATATTTTGAATTAAGAATGTGAGAAATAAGTCAACATACATAAAATGAATACACTTGTTTTATGTTATTGTATATTACAAAGTTTGAGCATTTAAATAGCTGAGGAAAATTTTAAAATACAGTGACAATTTTTTGGTATTTTACCGTTGGTTCAGTTTCTTTGGAATCACAATATAAGACTAATCACAGTTAATCACAATCAAAATTATAATTTAAAATATAAAAATAATTTATGATTCTGTAATATATTGAGACAAAATTATTTTTGCTCAATAAGCAGTTAACTAATCCCCTATGATTTTCTTACTGTATTCTTGTTGCTGCAATTCTTTCCATTCCTTCTTTACTTGCAGCCGTTTTAATTGTCCATCCCTAAATATATGTTAAGAAATCAATAAGATAATTTTAAATGCTATTACAGTATGCAATTTTTTTAATATAAAAATAAAAATTACCATTCAAGTTCTACTAAACCACCTTGTCTTGCTATCACAGCTTTAACTCTCTTAGCAAAATCGATTGAACTTTCTCCAACCTAGAATATACAAACAATATATAAAAGTTATCCATTCTTAATAATTCTTAGTAACTGTAAGAGAAAAAGAAATATACCTCTCTTGTCATGGGTGGTAGATACCAAATTTCACAAACAATGGCCCAAGATGACATCATCATTAACAAGTAGTGTCCATATCCTTGCTTGGTGCTATTCCAAAAGGGATCACCAAATCTTGGATCATACTAAAAAACATAACATTATTTGAATTAAGTATAAAGTTCTGTATAATATTTCAAATTATATTAAAAAAATTATATAATATTTCAAATTATATTAATGTTTAAAAAAATTCTGATATAGAATACTTAATCAGCATGAGCTATTAATCAATGTTTTTAATCCAAAGTATACAGAATCATATTAAAAGTTTGTATTCATGTGGAAAGCGTGGTATACAACAGCATTAAACAAAATATAATGGTGTCAACCAGTTTCAGAAGCTAACGAAATTTCATTCTTTAGAATAAGAAAAACAGAATAGTTACACTAGAAAAGCAGAAATATGTCAATGGAACCTTTCCACATGCCATACAGTTAGAGTGTTGCCAAACTGAGAGTTAAAAAAAAAAAATCAAACTTAAAAACCTAGTTAAAATAAAACTGTACAAATAGCAGAGGGGTGCAAAATTGAAGCATTCAAATTATTGTGAATAAAATATAGTATTTAATAGCATATAATGATAATAAAAAAAATAAATGGTTGAACCAAGAATTATCCTTAACAAATAAGTTCAATTCATAAAGAAAACTTCAGGAAAATCCAATTCAAAAATTAAATTAGGAGTAAAAATAATCTTATGAGACAATTTAAAAACATAAAAATTCATTAATGAAGCTAGCTGCTGTTATTTTTTATTTCAATTTTAAGTATTATGAATATGCAGGAGAAAAAAGAAAGTATATTTATATTAATGTTTGATAATCATAGTGGAATAAATTAATTCTTATTTACATTAACACATACTAAAATTTGTTACAAAGATCAACTTTGAGAAAATGTGCCAAACAAATAATATAGCACTTGTTTTTATCTATCTGTAATTAATTTTTTGAGTTTTTGTGGTGCTACTTTTGTGTATTAAAACAAACCTCTACCACTTTGAATATCTAGTATGAAAAATCAGATGGGGTTGCACAATGCAATCTTAGACCATTTTTAAACATATTTTAAAAGTTTTATTAGAGTTATGAACCCAGAAGATGGAACAACTAGGTGAGCTACTGGTACATATTCTGCAAATGTTATATAAGTAAAGTCCTTGTTTCTGTCTATGTGATATTTGGTAATAAATTTGGTGACCATGGCGATACATTTAGTACAATATCACTTATCCTGACTATTTACTTCCCCCTTATAAAACATCCACACACACACCCTTTCCATGGATTATTTTTTGCAGTACGGAGGATCCATGTGACTGCGCCAATTACACTTGCCTGCTACAAAAACGGCATTTTCAGCTAAATTTACACCAATTTTAGAATCAGCTGAAAAGAAAAACAATTGAGAGAATTCTTAAAAAAAAAAAATTAAAAAAAAAAAAAAAACCACTTCTAAATATTAAAAATCAAAAATCAAAAAAATTTCATAAGATTTTGACAATTATTGGCAAACAAAATTATCACTAATGTTTCCAAGCACTTTACAGGTGTTCCAGGTGGATGTTTATAAAAACTTTGTGTTTAGCAGATTTTTTTTCTCTTTGCAATTTCTTGTCTTTTATAGTTAGCCATAAACATAATCTCTGAAATCAAACAAATTATACAATGTGTTGAATAGTTCCAAGGTGTGAGGCTGAAGTTTCAATTTGAAGCTGTTACTTTTGTCCCATAAAGTTTCGTGCTTTAATTAGTGTGATGCATCATACAAATTTCACCATAATAAAGCAGCAGGGTGCAGAAAAATACATTTTCAAACTAGATTATATGTAAGCAAACCAGCAGCGCAGACTTTGTTGGTTCAAGATACTTTTTGAACCCCTAATTATTTTTTTGTGAGTTTCTCGAACCCCTAATATTTTTGTGCATATTTAGTGTTGTTGTAGAGACCCAGACCGTCCGACCTACCAGAAAGGTGTAAGGTAACCGTTTGGATGGCCGGGAAGTGCCACCCAATTTAGATTGGAACCTAGTGGGGGAGGCATTCACAGAGACCGTACCCTCCTTCCCCTACCACCAACCTCTCGGAAGGACTTACGGACCCACATGTTTAACATGATCATACTCCGCATGAACACGGCGGCAGTTATGGCAGAGTAAAAATCCAGTGCGCAAACCACCGGGCTACCGCACCCGAAATGTGCCAACAGCATGCGGTGTTCCCAGGTGGTCACCCACCCAAGTACTAACTGCGCCTGATGCTGCTTGACTTCAGTGATCTAACAAGAACCATTGTTTTCAGCACGGTAAGGCCGTTGGCTTGCATATTTAGTGTGGAAAATGTGTGCATATATGCACAAATTTTGTTTCTTTTTATTAATTCTTCAAGTTTCTCATTTTTCATTCTCTGTTCGCTTATATAAAGTTGCATGTATAGAAATTTACCCCTGAGACTGTTTATTGTTTTCTGAATACAAGATTTTAACTCAGAAATGATTTAAAGAGAAATGTGTTGATATTTTTAACATTGGTAAAAATACTTGAATATAAATTTTACATTTTTTGTTATTTTTATAAAGATAATTGAGTTGGAAATTCACACAGTATCCGTATATTTCATATACTAATGTTGCGCCTACAAAAGCAAAATAAATGAAATAAATAATTATCTAGAAAAAAAAAATATTTTTTGTACTTAACTATAATTTACTTCATTTTAGCATTTCACACATTTTATTGTACCAGATAATCTGACTAAATGAAATTTAAATTAGACTTCAATCCTTTAAAAAATACATGGGTCATTCGATGTAAAATTTCCAGAATCCCCAATATTTTTTTAAGTTGGCACCCATGAAGCAAATGTTTTTTACAATTTGTCATCTGGCTCAAAGACATTGCGTTACGGCTCTAATTACTGAGTTACAATAACATGAGAAAACGTAAGCATTATTTTACATTTTCAGCTCCATTAGAGGTTTGGAAGGGTTTCTTCTGGAAATTTGAACTAGGATTGAGATTGAAAAATTAGGGTATAAAGTTGTATATGAAGAACCGCTAAATTAAACACTTGTAGTATCAGGAGTTTTGGTTTGAGAATGAGAAAAAAAGTGAGTTTGCAGTAGTACATTCAGTGGCTGTGCTCGGTTTGGTTTTGCTCCCCTCCGCCAACTGCCTAAAACATTGCGCCCCCTTTACACCTTTCCCCTTATGTTATGATACAACTTCATTAAGAAAATTTGACTTTTTTTTTAAATGTAGAGGGTTTAATTATACAGGGTGTCCAGTGCTATCGGTGTCCAATGGCTATTTCCTCAACCGTTAGTCACAAAGATATACTTCCAATTGCAAAAATGTTTTAAATTTTAAAATCTATTATCTTAGAAACAGTTTAAATCAATAAATGCATTTCTGAAAGAAATACGAAATATAAATTTTTATAAGATCCCCCTATCCTATCAGTTATATTTAGAAACATCATCCTCATACAATTTCATGCAAAAAAAAAAAAAAAAAACCCATCCTTTTACGACCAAAATTATGCTTTTATTGACTTAAACGACTTGTATGATAATGTGTTACCTCATTTACAATAAAGATCTTAAAAAGACCCCAGAAGATCTTAGTCGAGCCCTGACTATAATACCCTTCTAAACGAAATATTATTCGATAAAAAGCTTTGCTTCATTCTCAACATTATGTCAGCAAATGCAATCGAAACATAATACTTTGAATACGGAATAATTTCAATACTTATACGGTCCCTTAAAGGTTGCCTGAAAAGGGAAATTTTTGTCTCTGGAAAAGTGACTTAAGTCAAAGTTTAATGCTTCATAACTCTGTGAATTTTGGTCATAAAAGGATGATTTTTTTTTTATTTTGCATGAAATTGTATGAGGATGATTTTCCTAAATATAACTGGTAGAACCGAGGGGCCGTATAAAAATTTATATTTCATATTTCTTTTAGAACACATTTATTGATTTAAACTATTTCTAAGAAAATAGATTTAAAAATTTAAAACATTTTTGCAATTGAAAGTATATTTCTGTGACTAACGGTTGAGGAAATAGCCATTGGGCACCAATAGCACTGGACACCCTGTATATTTTATACATAAATATTGTTTTAATATGAAAGGTTTAATTTCATTGATATTTCAATACGAAAGTAGTTTTGCGATTTCCCCAAAAGGTGCCATTCCTCTTTTGAGCTGCTTGTGCCATAAATAAAATGTGCAGGATTTCAAAAATAAAGCCCTGGTTGAATGTAGATCTACATATCGGGTCTTCAAAGACAGTTTGAAAAAAAACTTATCCTGTTCTTAATGTGATAAAATTAAATTGTCCTTTCCAACTTTTTCTTGTTTCTTCTAATAACCCCAAGATTTATCCTGTTCTTAATGTGATAAAATTAAATTGTCCTTTCCAACTTTTTCTTGTTTCTTCTAATAACCCCAAGATTTAAATATATAACCCTCTTAGCATTGCGTCCTGTAATCCCTCCCCCTCCTTCTACAATCCATAGATTTTACAAGTATATAAGGCTTATGTCATAGTCGTGGGGGGCTGCGGGCCTGAAATTCCTCCCGAGTACATTGCACTGTTCCTGTGACTTCCTCACATTTTCACGTCTACATGAAAAAAAAATTATAATTTCAAATGCGCGCATAAATATAATTTCAAATTTAACGCATTCACGTTACACTAATCTAACTATCTTATTAAATAGCTTATATAAAATTAAATTAGTAAATGCTTAATTTGTGTGAATCATAGAATATTAAATTGGGATAGAGTACTTAATCTTGTTCAAAGTACAAAATATTGAAAAAGAAATTATCTCTTTCCAGTAATTTTTTAAAATCTGACATAGTCGTTCGAATTTTCCAAAGCACCTTGCAACCATGCAGCAGTCTAAAATGCTTATTTAGGGACTACATTTTGTGCATTTGTTTAAAAAAATGATTTCTAAATAGCGAGTTGGGTTTAAATTTTGAAAAATTGAATGGCTTAATGATTTCCTGTTTTAAATCCCGGACAATGCCAGGTATATTTTGTAGTATTAAAATAAATTTCTTATGCACATTCTGCGAATGGTATAGAGACACTATACTATAGTGTCTGTGTAGAAAACTGAAACTTCTGGCAGCTTCAAAATTCAAGTCCCCGGTCGACATGGCTCGGCAAGATTTTTCTAAATTTCAAATTAGTTTAAAAGTTATAAACATTTAAAGCCGAAATTTCAGCTTCAAAATCAATTTTAGTTTGGGCAAATGACAAAGAAAAATCCATAGGTTTGTCAAGACAGGAAAAGAGGTGTTTAGCAAACAAAGTGGATTAAATTTATTGCTATTCTAACTTTACAAATTTCAGAGATATCATTCTTAATTTTTCATTTAATTTAGTATTATGTTATCATTGTGAGTATTGTGCTAAAAGTATCTTAGATCCGATGAAAACTAGCTGAGATAGCAAATTTTTTAAATTTTACTTCCCTGGGTAAAGGAACTTATTTATTTTTTTAGCAACTTCAAGTACTTTCATTCATTGTGTGGTGAGGACTGCAGCATTGTGTCACTCACTGCTACAAAAATATCCCAGGTTATTCCCTCGGCCTTGAAGAATTCTTTTGGGCCTGATGGCATAGTGCAGGATCAGCAATCTAAAGATTTTGAGTTTAAACATGTCCTCCCCCCCCCCACACACACAGTTGGTGACTTTGGACATACGAGCACGCAACCTTCTCTCTCCAATGATCTCACCCCTCTCATGAGATGGCAGCACTATGGATAATGCACATTTTCTCCTCTCCTGTCCTGGTTGACTACAACTGATGTCATGATACCGAACGATGAGGTACGACACTCCTCCCAGCTATTCAGCTTCCGACTGAGTTTCAGCTTGGGGACATGTTGGGTGTTTTCTGGCTGGCACCCCTCCTTACTGAAATTTCGCCAAGCTTCTGGCTCATAGATATCATATCTACGTTCTCACCAGGAAAAGGGAGTGTGTGGCGGGACTTCACATTGCATCACTCACTGCTACGAAAAAGATCCCAGATTATTCCCTTGGCCTTGAAAAATTCTTTTGGGTCTAATAGCATAGCATGGGACCAGCAATCTAAAGGTTCTGAGCTCGAACCTATGCCCCACCATCGGGGATCTGAAGCCTCCCACAGTTGCAAATACAATTTTTGACTAGACAATTTTCTAAGTACAAAAGATATGGCAGATTTCTTTACAGGCAATATCAAAAAATGTCTGGACATGCAGTATGTTAAATTAGGGGATTTTAAAGGAAGATAAAGTTTTGATTTTTAGAATTTACCATTATTTAAATATTATAAGTGTTTTCTCCAAAAATTACTAGAATCTGGTGGAAATTGCTATACTCCTTATCATGTGTGTGAAACAATGTCTGTGAAACAATTGGTCTAAAACTATAAAGATTAAATTAAATATAATGTAGTTTAGACACAACATGAGCCACATGGGAATGCAATGCCATTTAAGATTGCAATCAATATGCACACCCAAATATCTACAACTTTTGACATGATCAATTATATGACAAAAATAGGTATTTTGTGTTGAACAAGTAGGCAAATGATATCTATAGTCTAAGGATATGCTACAAGTTGATAAGGCAAATAACATATAATTGGTTTTAGAAACATTAATATTCAATTTATAAGCAGAAAACCACATATTTAAATGCTTCATGTCGTCATTCATATTGCACAGTAAACTATTATAATAATTTTCAGAATACATTAACACAGTCTCATCTGCAAAGGAGTTTAACTGGCCATTTAGATTCAAATTACACAGATCATTAACATGCAATAGAAATAAGAGAGGTAGAAGAATCAAACCCTGGGGCACCAGAGTTTATAGTCATGGTACTAAAACTTATGTATGCTATTAATGTTTACAGTTGCTTTCTATTATTTAAGTACGATTTTAACCAGTCATGAACAGTACCATGGAACTTCTAAGCATAAAGTTTTTTCATAAAGTATCATGATCAATAGTATTGAAAGCTATTGAGATATCACAAATATAGCATTAGTTTTTTATTTTTTATCAATGCTATAAAGTTATTACAGTTAAGTAATGCACATTCAATATTAAGTCCTTTAAAAAAGCCATATTGGTTAGAAGAAAAAATATTTTTTTGCTCAATATATTTTTTAATTCTAACATTCATTAATTTTTCTTCCAAAATTTAAAAAAAATTCATAAGAATAGAAATTGGTCTACAATTATTAAGATCAATAATGTCCACATCTTTATAAAGTAGAATCATATTCTATATAAAGTTATTAAAGTTAAGTAATGCACATTCAATATTAATTCCTTTAAAAAAGTCATATTGGTTAGAAGAGAAAATGTTTTTTTTTTTGCTCAATATATTTTTTAATTCTAACATTCACTAATTTTTCCAAAACTTTAGAAACATTCAGAAGAATAGAAATTGGTCTACAATTAATAAGATCAATTATATCCACAACTTTATAAAGTGGAATCACATTCACAATCTTCATACTGTCTGGAAAAATACCCAAAGTTACAGATTTATTGAAAATAGAAGTAATAAAATGAGAGTAATAACACATAACATACTTTATCATTTTAACACTAATACCATCAACTCCAGTAGGTTTATTATCTTTGACAGTCAACTATTTTAGATACTTCAGTCACATCAGAATGAATCACAATAAGAAAATTAATAAGGTAATTTTGATTAACAAAAATATTGCTAGACTTAATACTATTTATAAACTGATTATTCATTTAGTCAAATCACAGTATTAGTATTAATGGGTAATTTCTTAACATGTTTTTTCAGCCAAAATTCATTAACAAAATTCCCCTGTTTATCGATATTTCCTGTACAATTTTTGAATTCCTAGCTATAGTAATCCATTTAATTTTCTTTTTAAGAGTTTTATTTAATTCCTTATAATTATTTTCACTAATTTTATCAAAAGGAAATCTGCGATATACCTTATCAGCTCCTTTTTCTAGATCAAATTTTTTATATAGTTATTCAATTTTTTTTTTTACATTTAACATTAATTTTACAAAGATTAATTATCCTCTTAACAGAATCGCAAAAGGTGTCATTAACACAGGCATTCACATCACATGGATCTAAGTCCGACAAACACATGTTATTAGTATGGTAGTTAAACAAATTATAATAGTAACATAGATATTAATAGATTTATCAACAGTGCAAGCAAAGTTCAAAATAGGCAAGAAGATAGGATAATGATTAGTAATATCACTTAAATAAACAGCAGAAACAATATGAAATTTTAATTACTAAAAATGTGATTAATACATGTTCCAGAAGCCGGGTAGGTAACTATATTTATACACTCTTTTGCAAAAAAAACAAAGCACTATGAAGAAAGTGACTGTCTTTATTGAAATTAAATATCCGTACAGCTAATACACAAGTAATGAAATGATTACAAAATCAAAGCTGCAGGACCCATCAATGGTTAGCAATTGCACATTGAATTTTCAAATCAATAATTGGTGAACCCCCCTTGGCAGCAATGCATACTTGCATATGTCTAGAGATAAGGAGTGATAAAGTTTCCTAATGTCATTCTGTGATACATTCTGCCAGGCATTCTTCAATTGTTGCTCCAGATCTGCTACATTTCGGGGTGGGTGAATTCGGCGGCCTAGCATGTCCCATACATGCTCGATTGGCGAAAGGTCTGGTGACCTTGCTGGCCAAGGAACAGTATCAACAGCACGGAGACTGTCCACAGATATGTGAGCCATATGTGGCATGGCATTATCTTGTTGGAAAATGGCCCCAGAATGAAGTGCCATGAAGGGTAATGCAAACGGCTGCAGGATTTCATCAACATATTGTTGAGCTGTTAAAAGTTATAAGCAGGATGACTAGGGGTGACCTGTTGTCATAAGAGATAGCACCCCCACACCATCACACCAGGGGTAATGGCTGTGTGCGTGTGGAAGATCCAGACCACTCAACTGACTTGAGGGTTTTCAGTAGCCGTTTGAGTGGCCAGATGGCTGTGTGCCTGTGTAAGACAAGGGCTGATTGGGACTGTTGGCCCTGGCACCTCCACACACATACCCGATGGTCATCTGCTGAAAGACAAGAGTGATTCATCGCTGAACATTATGCAATGCCAGTCTGCTGGCAGCCATGATGCTCAGCTATGACATGACTCCAAACAACTCTGTTGATGTTGGGGGGTATCTTAAAGGCAGCCGTGAGCGTAACCCCACCAGCCAAGTTCCGTGAGATGGTAGAAGGTACTATGGGTGGTATGGAAGAGGCCGTAGCACGTTGGATGGCAGAAAATGATGCTGTTGGGCCAGTTCGGGCCTGTCGCACAATCATCCGATCTTGCCTCGAATTCATGCACCTTGGCCTTCCAGAACCTTCATTCCGCTGATGAGTTCCTTGTAGCAACCATTGCTGCCAGCACCTTTGCACTGCAGTGTCCGTTCAATGCAGGTGGCTGCCTGTTGCTCAGTATGACCAGCCAGTTTCATGCATCCTGACTATACGACCACGTTCAAACTCATTTAATTGCTTATAAGGTCTTTGGTAACATCGTAATGGCATTATTGGTTGTGTCTCCACGGAACTGCAATGCCGATAATGAGCAAAGATACACCATCCACATTATTAACCTGTTTTATAGCATGTTAGTTGAGGAGTATATACGCGGGCTATGACCGAAGTTAATACTTATTAGCCTTGCAAATTTAATCATTTGCATACTTGGTATAAAGGCAGTGGCATACCATGTGTGTGTGTGGGGGGGGGGGGGGCGGGCGGAGGGGCAGTCGGGTGCAGTTGCCCCGGGTGCCAACCATTTAGGAGGTGCAAAATGAAAGAAAAAACGAACATAGATTAAACATTAATAATTAGTAAATGAGTGTGTGAAAAAGTTTACTCATTTACTGCAAGTATGGATATTGTAAACTATTATTATTATTATTTATTTATTTATTTATTTAGGCTCATCCATAAAAGTCAGAAAGTGGTTTGCTGTGAATATTGAATAATAAGCAGTAGAAAAGAATCTGGAACTGCTGGGCACAAACGGAGAAAAAGTGCTGCAATACAAATAGAGAAATCCAATGATGGCCAAGTTCCTTAAGAAGCAAAAAGGAACTGGCCCAAACAGAGTTGAAATGCTTGGAGCCGATACAGACTCTGATGAATCTACTATTGAGAGCACTATGAAGTCTCTGAGGTAGCTGTAAATGCTATGTCAATTCTTCTAGCTGAAAGTGCTGCATGTCAGTGGAAATATCGGAAAGGGTTGAGACTTTGAATCCTACTGTTTTATCGAATAAAGACATAGGCATACTGGATTTTTATTGACTTGAGTGGACCCATTATAACACATGAACTTAGAACTGAAATGATTACAATGGGATCAGTAGTATTCCAAAATGCAGATGGTTCATTTTCTGCAACTGATGGTCGCTCTATGATTAAGAAATGGTTTACCCGAGAGCTTTCTGATGGGAAGAAGGTGAACCGAACCTGGTTACTATTTACACCTCAAAAGGGAGCTGCATACTGCTTTACTTGCTTTTTATTCTCATGTATCCCTGAGAACCACAAATCAAAATTTGTGCTTGGTTGTGGATTCCAAAATTGGAAGAAATTGAATGAAAAAATCTCTGAACATGAAAATGAAACATATATATCATTGGGTGTCATTCAATATGGAGTCTCCAGATAAAAAAAGCAATTAATCAAATACTCCTCAACAAAATCCAATTGGAACGGGAAAAATGGTGAGGAATATTGAAGCGAATCCTTGACTGCATCAAATATTTGGCATCATGAAATCTTGCCTTGCGTGGACATCGAGAACAACTATCCTCAATTTCAAATCCTGGAACCTTTTTGGCTCTGATCAAGTTGCTAGTGTGATATGATCCATTGCTAGATCAGCATCTGACCTATGTTACGGACAATCCTGGTTCATCCTCTTAGTTATCACCAAGAATACAGAATGAGTTTATTGGTGTTTTAGATCAAGATACCCGAACCTCAATTCTGCAAAAAATTCAAAGGAGCAAATATTTTGGGATTCTGTTTGACTCTACCCCGGATGCTGCACACCGTGAGCAGATGTCTCAGGTTATTTAGTATGTTGACATTGACTTTGAAGAAAGAAATGCTGTGGTCAAAGTAGCATTCATTGACTACATCAAAATTCACGAGAAAGATGCTGCTGTGATTGAGAAAGTAATTTTAACCAAACTGGAATCCGATGAGCTAGTTGCCTCTGTCTGACTGCCGCTCTCAATGCTACGATAATGCAGCTGTGATGTCCGGTCAAATATCTGGTGTGCAGCAAAGAATTTTGAATCGGAATCCCAAAGCTTTGTTTTTGAATTATGACAACCACAGCCTGAATTTGGTTGGAGTGCATGGTGCTGGAAATGAAATTGTGGCTGTCACATTGTTTGGAACTGTTGAGGCATTATATGTATTCTTCTCTTAGTCAACAAGTCGGTGGCAGCTGATATCTGATGTTGGTGTGTCTGTCAGAAAAAAATCTGAAACTCTTTGGAGTGCCTAGAAAGCAGCTGTTACAGTTCTCCATAAGAATCTTGAGAAGGTTGTAAATGTGAAGCAGAGAGGATGTGTTCTGACAAGTACTTTACAGAGAAAACGAGAAAGGATGCAGATCAGCTTCTGTCAAACATTTTGAGATTCAATTTTTTGATATTTCTCCCATTTTGGAGCTCAATTTTGTCTTTGATGAATAGAGTCCAAAAGAGACTGCAGAATCCTAAAATAAATTTCAGGAAAGCGTCAGCTGACATGAACTCTCTTAAACAACATTTTACTGAGAATTGTGAAAAGCTGTGTAATGAATCAGTTTGCAAAGGAGAAAGAAATTGCATTGATTGGGGACTTCCAGTTCAGAAAAAAGTAAAACGTGTCACAATGATGCCGGGGTGAATAAGAGATGCTGACTTATCAGCCAAAAAAGAAATTGGGCGAATTCTATGGAGCATCGTTGACCGCATTGGAATGGAAATCAGACAGTGTTTCCAACGATTGCGTGACCTTGACACTCGATTTGGATATCTCCTGAATGCTCAGAAACTTCTTAGTAGTCCCAATATGGATAAGGAATTGGAAAGACAATGTTGTGCTACTGTCAGCTACTACAAAAATGATTTTGATATGAAGGAGCTGCATCAAGAAATTTTGGATTGTGCAATGCTGTTAAAAAATCGAAATGAGAGCGATGTGATTGAGCCAATACATCCATTAGAATGACTGAATTTCATTATCTCATATGGAGAGAAAGTGTACCCTAATTTCCAGACTACTTCGAAAATTCTGCACACAATTTAAGTATCAATTGCTAGTTGTGAAAGATCCTTCAGCAAACTGAAATTGATTATGCCTTATGAAAGACTCAATATGAAAGACTCGCCGACTATTCTCTCGGCCTGAGAGGATTCTTTTGGGCCAGATGGCATAGTATGGGGTCAGTAATCGAAAGGTTCTGAGTTCGAATCTATCACCCACCATCCCCCACCATCATCTCCCCACAAGATCCTCTATGGAACAAGAACGCTTGAGTGACTTGGCATTGTTGAGTATTGAGGGGGAAACATTTGAGAAAATCAATGCTGACAAAGTTATTGATACCTTTGCAATCGCAAAAACTCAAAGGGTTCATTTGTAGGATATGGTCTCTTGAGACAATATTTAATAATGGAAAATCTTGTGCTAATATCTGTTCAAATCAAAGCTGTTTAATAAATCTAGAAATTTCAACAGTTCCAAGATGAATAATTTGTGTGTGTGCGTGCATGTGTATGTGCGCACACAAGCTCAAGTTCATAATCTGGTAAGGGAAGGAGGGGCGCAATTCTCCACCTTTCCCCCCCCCCCCCCCCCTGCCCCAAAACTCATGGTACACCACTGTATAAAAGAATTTGCATGCGAAATTTTGAGATGACCGGATTATTTTTTAGGGGTGCTTCGTTTTTTTTGCAAAAGAGTATATAAGAAGTGAATCCATTAAAAGCCAAAAATTTCAAATAACTGGTAGACACATTGATATTCAATATATTAATGTTAAAATCACCAATTAAAATCACATTTTCACAACTGTGTTGCTTAACAATTTTTTTAAATTCACGGATAAAGTCATTGATAGAATATTTGTGGGATCTGTACACACTTATTATACAGTAATCATTATGATTGTTAAGTTCTATTAATTCACAGGTAATAGTTTTAACACAAGATCTTAAAAAACTAAATTTATCATTACGAATATATATATAATTTCACTAGATCTATCCTCCTCCCTACAACAAACATAAAAATCAAAATTGGGAATAACATAAAATTGCGACTCATTTTTGAAAATCCAAATTTCCCTTAAAACGATAATATCAAGTCTATCCAAGTAAGAATTAATAAGACCAATTTTGATAGCTAAAGAGCTATCAAAATTGGTCCGTAACTCATATTTAAATGGCAAATATTGATACCTTCATGCACAGTGGATTGCAGAAAGAAATTTAAATCGTCAGCAGAATCAGTACGGAAGTCTTTATTGTAACTGCCCATTAATAAGGTTTAGATCTTCCAAACAATTAATCCGATGGGCTTCAGCAGATTCATCAAACCTGAGATATATGTGGTCATTCTTAACCCAAACAAACTTAAAGTTTTTCTTTTGCCTGAATATTTTCACATTATATAAGAAATGTATATTATAGAGAGTAAGATGCTCATTCATGTAGCTTTCAAAATCCCCTAAACCTTCAAAGATTTGAGAACCTTTTAAATAAGTATGCAATTTAAAATGGGTAATCAGTGTCCCTTACTATCTTATTTGTCAACTGAATTGCAATAAATTTGGGATGATTTACATTTGAGGGGAAAAGTTGGAGGGCAAACGTTAAATTTTAAAAATTGAAAGCGTTTTATTTTGAAAGAAAAATTTTTTGTTATAAATATCTTAAATAATATAACAAGCTAGCAAGTTGTGCTCAGCAATTATTGAGATTTTGAGTTATTTAATTTCGAATGATAAAATAATTTAATAATTTAGATTACATGTGCACAAATGCTGAACCAATTAAAAGTTTAAGATTCAACACATTTAAGGAATTAGTAGCACATTGTTGTGAATGTTGCTTTTAGTCTGGAAGATTTCCTTATTCTGCATTATAGAGAAACAGATTTTTTTTTTTTTTACATAGCCATATATCAAAAAAGTATGTTTCAGTCCCAATTTATACTTTGATGTAATTGAAAATTAACAATATTTTATAGACAACAGTAAAGTGAAAACAACATACCTTTTGGTGTAGAGAAATTTGACTTGCAAATAAAATTGAATAGAAAATTTGGTCAGATGGCTAATAAAAGTTTCACAATGTTTGAAAGGAAACTAAACTACAAATGTTTTTAATGATCCCAGTATTTTTTGGCCAATTCTTGCATAATGGCTAAAAATTGGAAAATTTTACTGGCTTTTATAAGTTGATCAAACTTAGATGTTTGTAAGTAAACCAAATAAATTTGGCATGATTTTATATTTTAAAAGTTTTAATTAGGAATGCAATGGATATTAGGTTGATATTTGGTGTTTGGTCTATTCAGTTTAGAATCTGAATATTAATAGTATTCAGGTAAAAATACTCTACAATTAAATCACTTCACAAGTGGCATGACATGATATATTTCTATTAATAAGAGTACAATATATCTCAAATCCGGAATCCTCCAGACCTTGGTGATTCTGAATGTGCATTCATTGTGTATACATTTTGAACATATATTAAGGAAAATAATCCTTCATTTTTATGTAAACTGCAAAGATGTAAAAGTACTGTAACTAATTTGAGATTCTATCAAAAATAAGATAGATGGAAAAGGATGTTTAAACATTACACAGCATTAAATCAATACACACGAAATCAAACTTAAAAAATAATAAATATTTTACAAAACTATTAATTAATAATGAAACATACTGCAAAGAAATTAATGTTGTGCATTTTTTAATTCATATAATTTGAAACTAAACATGGATGGAAAAGGATGCTTCAACATTACATGGCAATGTGACCTATATATGCGGAATCACACTTATTTATTTGGAACAGTATCCATCAATTCAATAAAATGAAATTGATGCAACATAGTACTGGTAGTAAGTTCATGCCTGGAAGAAATAAAATGGCGGCCACAAGTTCGATCGAAATTCCATGTAATAAAGAATTTTTATTAAAAAATTCTTAACTTTAGGGAATTCTAAAAAAATGGACAAAACCCGGGAGATTCTCATTAAAAATCAGGAAACTGGGAGAAATTACCAAAAACTGAGAGTTTCCCAGAAAAAAAAAAAGGATGGAAAAAGATACCAATGTACTCTCAACGATTCATGAAAACTAAATTATTCAATCTCACTGTTTATACAAAAATAATTAAAAAAATTAAGCTTTATAATTTACCAGAATATGAAAATAGGCTAGTTTAGTCAATCTAACATGCAATATTTAGAAGATGGAGATAGATGGAAAAATATACTAGTGGACTCCTGGTAAGACAAAGAGAACATAAAACCAAATTCTCCAATCATACTATACATGCGAAAATAATTAAGAAATGAACCATAATAATTTACAGAAAATGAAAATACGCTAGTTTTGTCATTCTAACATGCAATATTTAGAAGGTGGAGATGGATAGAAAACGATACTGATGAACTGCCAACGATTCACGAGAACATAAACTGATTGCGCAATCATACTGTTTATACAAATATAATTAAAATAATTAATCAGAATATGAAAAAGAGCTAGTTTAGACAATCTAATATGCAATATTTAAAATATGGGGATGGATGGGAAAAATAGGACTCTAGATGGTTCCCAAGAGTATAAACAGAATTGTGCAATTTGAACGTGCAAATAATTAAAAAATTAACCATTTAGAGATTTATGCCGAATTTGACAACTTTTAAAGAAGCATATTTATTACTTTCATGAAAAAAGTGATTTTAATTTACATTATGGCCGTAAATCCTTGTTTTCACACGGATTGACAGTACTATGAATGATGCGGCTGTAAATCCCCGTTGTCACGTTGATTGACATTACTGTGCATGCAGCCGTCCGTAAATATACATTGACTTGGATAAAAGCAACTTTTCGTAGAAAATTATGCAAATTCCGTAATTCGTTGTATGAGGATGTTTCCCATGAAAACTACGGAGTATCCATAGTAACTAGCATCAGTAGGCACAAACAGGTCTTCCGGACAATGTCGTAGATTACGACAGAAAAAATAATCGAAACGAAAAAGTGTTTCCGTCCATCTCTGTTTTAAGAAATTTTTCAAAGACGGAAATCCATCCTGTGGACGGAGAACTTGCACCCATGTGTTCATTTTTTATTCGTTATAGCGATCGCTACAGCACAACATTTTTGTTACAATGACCCACTATTTTGCATTCAAACTGCTGAAAATTGATCAAAACTTTTACCTTGTGGGCATGAAAAAACTTTTACTTTCAAATCAGGAAATTCCAGAGAATTGTCCCTTTTAGCAAAAGGGTTGTAGAAGCTACCGGTCACTGCAAGTTCTGCCACCAAGTTGGTGAACATTATTGAAATAAGATTATAGGAAACTGTTTGCAACAACAATGAGATCAAACTTATCACAAGAGTTGTTCAAAGTGAAAATTCTTGTACAAACTTAGAATCGGATAAAGGAGATGATTTTGATCTTTTGATCAATACACAAGTCTTATGCCTACAACAAAGGAAGCATCTGATGTTGCTACAGAGTTAACAGTATTTTTTACTGATCAACGTTATGGATATGGGAAATATTATTTTGGAAAAAGCAGTCAAGCCAAACAGACATGCATCATAGAATTCTTAAAGAAGCAATAAATGAAGTAGTATGTATATATTCCTTTTTCTTGTTTTGTTTGCCTTACTGCAGTTTCCACTTTTAGATTTCAAATGTGTTTTTATGAGCACATATTGTTTTATAGCCTTATCAGGGCTTGATTATCAGGAGAGCATTTGCTCTGGCCCCATGCTTTTAAGGGATCCCCAAATTTGCTATATTCATCCATTCTTAGAATAAATGGTATTTTTATCTTATAACATTTTTAACATTAAAATGGAAAATTTCAAAATATTTTATATCATAAATATAAAATTTATGAAAGCAAAAATTAATTTAAAAGAGATAGTAAATGTTACTTATTTCTAAGAGACTAAGTGTTTTTCCATTAAACGTTCAATATAGAAAAGTATTTTATGGATTCCAAATGAGTATATAGATACTATTTGGAATTAAGTTGATAAGATATTTATATTAAGTTGTACATATTTAATATACATAAATGCATAAACTTCAGTTTTAAAAGTGTCTGCAATTTATGCAAGTGAAAGAAATTATTTAAAATGTTACCAATATTTTTTTAGATGAGAATACTTTCTAACTTTATATCTAGCTAATATATTTTGGAGCACATGGAAAAATTGTTCCATAAAGTTAAGTGTTTAAACTTTTGACCTGTCAATGTGACATTTTTTTTACATATTTTTATTGTGACAGTAGAAAATTTAAATATAACACTATGGGAAGCCCCATTGACAACTTTGTTCTAGCCCCTAATAATCAGGCCCAGTCTTGTATAAATTTTCCATTTCCCCATTCCACATTTGTTATAATGCCCACCAGATATTACAATGAATTCTTGATGGCCTGTAGAGGGTTGTTATATTATAAGTCTATTATATATTTTAAATCTTGATCTTATTGTATGTATGTAGCATTTGATTTAGAATAGTATATAAGCATTTATAATTTGTAATATCTTTAGTAACGATGCCCATATTTGTACATGGCTATTAAAAATTTTTAAAAAGTTACATTTACTACAGAATTAATTTCAAGGTTTAGTTATAAAGTGTTTTATGAAATAAAATATATTCTTAAAATCTTATATACAATAACAATATTCTGAGCACTTTCTAATAAGGTATTCAACCATTTTTTAAACCTAATACAGCCGAATACTTTTGTTCAGTATGAACAAATTAAAACTTGTTAAAGTTGGACTTTTTTAAAGTGAGTAATACACATTTTAATGGGAAATACATGAGGATTGTATATAATTTGTTTATTATGGCTTTTTTTCAGATAATAAAATTCATTATTCGGTGCCAAATAACCAAATATGACAACCAGCCTTGGCTTTGGTTGGATTTGGTATATGGCCACATGCTATTCATTGCATACTTAGTTTTAATTATTACTAATTAGATACTGTACCTGACATTGCACAGAATTTAAAGCAAGGATTAATTATATTCATTCATCAAGGTTTTTGAAAGGATTGCCCACTGCACAAGCACATGCCTAAATTAAAAAACATATGCCCTAAATAAGCCCCTAATCACACCTTAGAACATTGTTCAGGTTTGTAATACACCTTGGTCCCGGCTCTGGGCTCATTGAATGCTATGTCCTAATACGACTGAATACTATGCCCTAAATACACCTTTTGCCCTCTGCGTGGATGTATAAGCTCTTTTGATATGCTCTAAACAAGCTCTTTTGATACATGCTTAACCCTTTCGCGACGGCGGCATTCCGAAACTACCGTGGCCCAAAGGACGGCGCGCTTCGTTTCCGAAATGTGCCCAAAAGAGGGCTACTTTTTTGCGCTAAGCCTAACTCTTGAAAAAAATTCACTAAAAATCACCCGTTCAACACAGCATTCTACTATTTTCAGGAATAAAGGAAATTCTTATTTTCTATTTGATGTATATTTTTCATACAAATTTTCTGTTATCAAAATATTAAAAATTTTAGTGTATTTAAAATGATTACTTACCTTGATTAAAATAGTTATCAGTTAATCAGAAAAAATATTGAAATGATGGTAATGAAATATTTATATAGCTAATAGAAATTATGTACATATACACACAAGAAAATAGCGTAGCTATTTTCATTAATTAATACACTTTTTACGTATGGTATATTTCAAAGCAAGTACCCCGCACAGACCAACATTGCAATCTTTGCATTCATAATAAGTCGTTATGCGTTTTCTTTTGCCTTTTGTAGTTTGCGAGCAAACTATACATCTTCTTCGGAGGTCTTTTTTACCTGTATCAGAGCACAATTTTGGAAAATGTCTTCCAGTTAGACGGAGAGGAGAGGGGATGAGATAACTACTTCTACTGGACTGTTCAGGGGTAAAGAACATTTCAATAAGTTGCTCTATGAGATGAAGACGAAACTGCAAGATTGGGGATTTTTTCCCTTTCTTATTGTCAAAAAGACTATGAGCATTCAATATTGCAATATCTAGAAAGCCAAAAAATAATTTTCTGTACCATTTGAGTTTTTCTATAAGCTGGATAATGCGTTAGAGACGCATCCCCAATATCCACACCCCCCATATATTTGTTATATTCCAAAATACAATTTGGTTTTAAAATGTCTTCGGATGTTTTCCGGTCTTTCTTTCCAGAATTTTGCATTTTATCAGTATGAAGAGTTGTTAACATTAAGACATCCTTCTTTTTGTCTTTGAATAAAATGACATTCACACCATCCTTTTGCACTGCTGCAATTTCTCCTTTGCGTAGAGGTACAGACGGAAAATTCTTTGGCATGTCCTTCCAATTTTTTAAAACTGTACCACATACATGCGTATTGTTAGACAACAAATACTTTGCGAGTACAGGAGAGGTAAAAAATCTATCCAAATACAAAGTATATCCTTTTCCTAAAAGTTCACTTAGAAGTGTTTTCACAACACGTTCTCCATACCCACCATCAGAACTTGATAATTCCGTGTCCTTTCCAGTATACACAAGGAAATTCCATATATATCCTGATTCCGATTCTGACAATTTATATATTTTTATTCCATATCTGGATCTTTTCGAGGGGATATATTGACGAAATCCCAGCCTTCCTTTCCATGAGAACAAAGATTCATCAATGCACACATTTCTTCTAGGAGTGTATACAGATTTAAATTTTGAAACTAATGCATCTAACACGGGTTTCAATTTATCTAGTTTTTGGGCATTACTATCAAGAGTAAAATGAAGGTAACGTAATATTCCCATAAATCGATCGTGACTCATAACTGAATTGAAAAAAGGAGTACTGATAATTGGATTCTTTGAAAAATACATTTTAAGATTTGGTTTTCTGACAATGCTCATCAAAACTACTAGTGCGAGAAACACACGAAATTCGTTTCCTGTCACAGGTGTAAATACATTTAGAATAGGTGGAGTCTTCGATGTGGAAGGAGAGATGAGACTTTTCTCCCATTTTTTCTTTGCAAACTCATTAGTTGCTTTTACGATAAATTCTACTAGCTCATCATCAAAAAATATGCTAAAAAAATCAAGTTCCTTATCTAAATTAGGCGGAATGATATTGTGATTTATTCCAGGTATGTTCAAAAACTCCAAAAAATTCAGATCTTTCAAATCACATTTCCAAACATTACTCGAAAAAACAGCAACTGAAGCTGGCGGCGTTGTAATAATAGTACGCTCAGAATCTGAGGAATCAATTGCATTTTCAGATTTATCTTCAGAAATAACACTTTTCCACGAATCTTCACTATATGCATCGCTTTCATTACTGTCTGGTTCATTTACCATACGCGTATATTCTTCCACTGACAGAAAACGTTTCAAACCAGCCATACTTTTATCCGAAATAACCTAATCATTTCATTGCCACACATTCCTTTACCCCCCTCCCCCCTCCCAAAAAAAATACTACTCTCTTCTATTCCTCTAATTTAGCAACGAAATCAATAAAAGCTAAAATCAGAACGAGACCCGGAACTCAATTATAAAATTGTTTATGCTGCGAGGAGTGAGCTGTCTGTTTACTTTACAGAACCATGCCCCCTCCCCGCTCCAAATGGAGAAATAATTCATTGGATTCTCTTTCTGCCAATGTCAAGCAACTACAAAATACATTTAAGTTGCTTTCACGGGCATTTAGCGCCATCTAGTAGACAAATAAATTCAAATGAAAACATTCCACGTAGAAACACCAATACGTGCCACTCGGCGTTTAGGGTAAAGTTCTCTCTGGCACCAGTGCGTGCCGTACGTCCTTGAATGCAAGTTCACAGCTGGCACGCCCGCATGCCAACCGTCGCGAAAGGGTTAATAAGTTCTTTTAATATACTCTAATTAAGTTCTTTTGATATGCCCAGAATAAGCTCTTTTGATATGTCCAGAATAAGCTCATTCTTTTGATATGTCCAGAATAAGCTCTTTTGATATGCCCTAAATAAGCTTTTTTGAAAATGCCCTAAATAAGCTCTTTTGAAAACGCCCTAAATAAGCTCCTTTGATGCACCCCAAATATGCCTTTCACCATCTGTGTGGGCGTAATATGCTTTAAATATGCTCTTTTGATACATCTTATATAAGCTACTTCGATTCACTACATATGCTCATTCGATTAAAATCAACAGCATGTTTTCTAAATGAAAATCCTTGCAAACTGATAATATTTTCAATTCTAATATGAACTTGCAATCCAAATAAGTCCTTAAGCAGATGGCATCACTTTTGCAGTTGATGTTACATTGAAATATCAAATCTTGACTCTGTCCCCAAGCTGTGTTCAGGACAGGGGAAAAATCTATTTATCTGTCGTCTCATGCTTTGTTAGAATTATTTAAAAAAAAATTATGAGGTTTTACATAAAAATTCATAATTAACAAATGGAATACAGCAAAAGCAGAATTTAATTGGAGCAGTGTGTAATATTCAAAGAAACCTTTAGTAAACTATAAAGCTGGAATTATCAGTCCATTATTTTATTTTACATTGTTAGAATCATTTATAAAAATTATGTGGTTTCACATAAAAATTCATAATTAATGAACGGAATATAGCAGAAACAGATTTTTTTAAATTGGAGCAGTGTGTAATATTCAAAGAAACATTTGGTAAACCATGAAGCTGAGATTGTTAATTCATTATTTTATTTTACAATATAAAAGTCAGATGTTTTAAACATGCGAAAAGTATATATATTTTAAAAATTCGTCCATTAATGGTATGGATTCTGTTCAAAAGAGAATTTTTTGTTCTTTTGGATGATGTTTAGATGGAAACTCTGCAATAATAATTTTAGTGACTAAGGAACCTTTGTTGTGAGAATCACTCAAAATCATACTAAAACATAAAACGACTCAAAAACTAGTTTCATTTTTAAAAAATCTTGCCGGGGCATATAGTCCTGGGTTCTAAAGTACCTGTGTACCAAATTTCATGCCCATACGTTTAGATTTTTTACTACAGAAGACACAGACAGACATCTTCCATTATTATTAAAGATGAAATTAATAATTAAAATAATATGAATTGAAACATTGGTAAATTCCTATTTGAACAATGGGCAAAGTAGTTTGTTAGAAAAAGTTTAAAACACATGAAAATTTTATATAGTGGACAAAATAACTACATATGTATAGAAAAAATGTACAATCAAAATTTAATACTCATGGCAAATTTTCAGGCCTGGTCTATTATGCAGTGACACTAAATGATTAATACATATTTCAAGTTTTATGAAGTGTTAAATTTGTTTATTTTTTATCAACAAATTCTTAACCTTAAATTAAATATAACAAAATAAAATAACCTTGATAGCAGCAGGATATATGGTACCACCAACATCAAAGCTACCTTTCTTAAACATCATTACAGATGTATTATTAATACATGTTCCTGTAAATAGACAAATATAATTTGTACATGAGAACAGAACAATAAAACCATGAAAACATCAAACAATTTATAGATATGAAACAATTATATAGCAAATGCATGCTTGCCTTATTTAAAGCAATCAATTTTTACTTTTGAATAAAATTATTATAATAAATAATTTAAAACACAATATCGCAACAACTCAACAACAGACATTTTTAAATTTCTAATATCGGTGGCCGTTCAAAGAATAATACATGTGTCCTGAACAGGGATGATAATAAAAAATTAAAAATTCAAATAAAAAGTCAGAAAAGAAGAAACTAAAAAAAAAAGAGGATGTAAAAAAGACGAAGGGAATTCTTACTAATTACATGATTAAAATCATGTATCCACAGAAGACTTTTTATACAAATAAAAGTAATATAAAAAATAGATAAAATAAAAAGTAAAATAAAATAGAAGATTTTCTTAGCATGAAAAGGAGTAAGAAATTTGCAAACTATGAAATATTTATCTATACAGCAAAAATGGTAATATAATCATAGGTAGGAATAAATGTAAAAATCTAAAATAAAAATACAGATCTTTAGAAGATTCATGTAATTAGTAAGAAGGGAATTCTTACTAATTACATGATTAAAATCATGGATCCACAGAAGACTTTTTATACAAATAAAAGTAATATAAAAAATAGATAAAATAAAAAGTAAAATAAAATAGAAGATTTTCTTAGCATGAAAAGGAGTAAGAAATTTGCAAACTATGAAATATTTATCTATACAGCAAAAATGGTAATATAATCATAGGTAGGAATAAATGTAAAAATCTAAAATAAAAATACAGATCTTTAGAAGATTCACAGAGAAATGAAATGGGAGGTAAGATGAAATTGTAAATAATCTGCCTTGTGCAACTAGCAGGAATAAAATCGAAGATTTACATTATTCGGTTACTGAACATGTGAATAAAATTGTGAGAAAGTGAAGGGAAATTAGAATGGAATAAGGGACCTGTAAAGTTTCTGCACATGCAAAAAGTGAGAATAAAATTACATATTTTTTTTAAGGTTTCCAAAGTGCATACAGCTTTATTAAATATGTGGATCTGAAAGTTTTTCATGTATAAAAATTTTGAATAAATTGACAAATACATGAAAGATTCTTTAACTAAAAAATTAGAATAAAATTGTAGACCCATGGAAGCACTTTTAAATTGTAAAATATATGGTAATGAAGTTATGAATTAGAAAAAGCTTTTGTTAACACAAAATGTTTAAAAAAAAAATTAAGATGTTGAGGATTCTTACTGACAAAAGTAAAGCTATAGATTTTAACTATTAAATATTATTAATTTAAAATATTTTATAATCCACATGCCTATGCTCAAAAGAGATTATTTACAATCAGAAATCCACTAACTCAAATGTTGCCATTAAATTTACTTTGCAATAATGTTTTAGCAATGGGAATGAGTTAATCGAGGAAAATATCTTATTCTTAAAAGACTCGTATTACATAAGTATTTTATTTTCTCTTCATTTTATCTTCACTATGTGATGATAAAATTATGATGTTTTCATATTCAGTATTTCTATGGGTAGATTATATAATTTTGTATATTTGCTGGTACAATGACTAAAGTCAAGAGAGTTTTATATCTTGTTATTTATTTAAATTAAACTTGTTTTAAAGTTTCTGCAGTATTTATGTTATGAAAGCAAAACAATGTGTGGTTAGATTCAAACTGTTAAATGCCAAATGGAAAATCTGATTAGGGTAAGAACTTTTCTGATAAACTAAATATAATTTTATGTAACTCAATTTTTAAAAAATAATCTTCTATTTTCTCCTTAACCCATTCAACACCGCTACATGACCCACATCGGCTATATGCGATCTTTTGTATTTTTTGAAGTGCATTGCATGTCTCTATTCAAAGGTAGTTTAATTTTTTTTTTAAACAGTATTTGCTTAGAAAATATGATATGGTCCCAAAATGGGAGACTTGGTGCCTAATAGGACTAACGCCACTTTCTCCCACATATAATTTCGAGCAGTACATTTACTCTAATTTCCGTGCAAGTAAATGTTTAGAACATTTAAAATTGTAATTTATAGTATGTATAGAGTGAAATATATAAAATTTAATATTATATATTCATATCATTTTAACAGTCATAATACTTTTCGTGTAGTTTTCATCACACAGAAAATGAAAATAACGTTGTTTGCTACTCATAACTTCTAAAAAAGACACAAAATTTTGGTTACTTGTTTCATTTCTTACTTTTTAGCAACTCTAGTTTACATTTATGTATGAAACAAAGGCGAACAATTTTTATGTAACATCACTTAACATTTTTTGCACCACAGATGAGTGTTCTTTTTACAAATTTTACATTTTGATTGCTTTTCAGCCTGTGAAATAAAGTGATTCACACCATCAAGATGGATGTTTTTACTAACTGGTGCATTTGGTCCTAAGCGAGAGCAGAACCGTTTTAACAAGTGTTGTGGCCCCCGGCACAGTAATTCATGAAGCCCCTGCTGCTCCTTTGGGGGGTATAGAGGAGGGGGACCTGGGGCGCGGGCAAGAGTATGCCTTTTTTCAGGAAACATTTCAGTCGAAAATCGCTCGCTATATCGTATAACTAATTGTTTCACCCAACATGTGTATGTTTTATGACACAGACTAAATTTATTCCATAA
This sequence comes from Amaurobius ferox, assembly GCA_951213105.1. Classification (NCBI taxonomy): domain Eukaryota; kingdom Metazoa; phylum Arthropoda; class Arachnida; order Araneae; family Amaurobiidae; genus Amaurobius; species Amaurobius ferox. The sequence continues at coordinate 57,425,993 of OX578133.1, forward strand.
CAAAGCATTTTACTTCAGCTGTAAAGTAGATTGCAATACATGAGAATGAGATATAGAAACTTGCTACACAATATTTGCCTTTCTGCATTTCTTTTATGCAAAAGTTTTTATAATATCACTAAAATCAATCCCCTCCAACACCTTGCTTTCAATGCTCATAATGCTTAAATAGTTCAGTCTCTCCTAGGTCATTGTGCTCCTTCTACCGTCTTTGATTAACTTTAATTTCGAGAAACTTCGCTCCCCACTTGTGTTAGTAACCATCATTGGAAAAATCTGCATGGCGATTTCAACATTGGGAAAGGTGGAAAGAAGAAGTCTTGTACTGCCTTGTAGCTGCCTTGATCTGGTCATAGCCATCGTGCAAGCATGCAGCTGCATCCGCTCTTGCAGACCAGCGAGTCGTCGACAAAGTTTTTATAACCTTCTTCTTAGGGCCCAAGTCTGAGTCTAGAACATCCCAACAGTGTGGTGAAGCCGAAAAGAAATTATACAGGTTTTGGATAAAAGCAAAATAAGAAGTTTCTGCATAACTTTCCGGTGCCTGGACCTCGACCAGATTTAGTGAATGTCCTGCACAAGGAACGAACTCAACACACTCGCTTTCTTTTTTGATTCCTGTTTGCAATCCTGAGTACTTCCCAGCCTAATTGGATGCATTATCGTATGACTGGCCTCTGCAATTTATAAGTGGAATCAGGGACGTAAGTGGGCAATCTTGTCTGGGGGGGTGTGGAGGAAATTTTTCCGACTAATATTGAAAATTTCCGACTTTACAAACAAGTGAGTTAACTTTTGTTTTTGAGCGAGTGCATTGCTGTTCTAGTGACCTTTATGCATTTCAAAGTCTACACAGCAATTATTTGTTTTAATTTTCGAATGTTTGGTGTATATGTCCAAATCGTACCCCAATTTAAAAAAAGAAAAGTTTCAAAACCAAATTTTTAGTTTGGAGGGTTTTGTTTTATAAATAATTGTACATTTGTTTAATTATCGGATATGTTATGCAAATGCTCAGATCTTTAGCTACCAGTTGAAACAAGGCAAGTTTCTAGGGCAAAAATTAGTAGAATTTTAAATATATTTGGAAAAGTATTAAATTTTGTACGTTTTGGGATTTTTCTTCAAATGCACTTGACACATTCCCAGATGATTGCCTAGCACTTAAAAACCCGTGAGTTTCTATACCAAGAATTGGTTGTGTAAATTTCGGAACATGCATCTTTCTTTTGATAAAATTGGGTCTTTTGTTTGGTTTTATAAATTATTAAAACTTTATTACTTTTTTCTAATTTCCGAATGCACTTTGCACATTTCCAAATAATTTCCTCAAAAAAGAAGAAAAAACGCGTTTCTAGGCCAAGAATTAGCTTTGTAAAACACGGGGTGTGTATAATAGCATGCATATACACTGTTCAAAGGAAATTAATATGACATGATTTGCAGTGCTCACAAGGGGTTGCCGTTGTTTCATTTCCTCGATATTTGTTTTCAAAAAATTGTCCAGACACGGACGTAAAAAAAAAAAAATTCCAAATGGTCCACCAGAAAACTTAACTACATGTAGCTACACACATATTCTTAAATACATTGAAATTACATTTCTTTAGGTTTTCTAATACTTATTTCGTCGCATCTAAAACAGGGAGATTAGCTTAATTCTACAGTTTGAATTCTACAGAAACTTGTATTTATCTTCGCATTCTAACATTTTTTTTTTTAATTACTACATTTTTTTTTTAAGAAAACGCAACAAATGCATCTCCCTTAATGAGATGCGTAGGACTGCGGTTTCTCCCCAGTAGATTGCACATGCCTGAACACTCTCCTAAAGAAAGGAACCTGTGCGTTATGTTACGAGTTGGTATAATATATATGTTTTTATAGAGAGATATTATCCTACAAGAGATAGTAATATTGAATAGGGAGGTATATGACTCGTTTGTGACTGTGGATATTAGGAGCGGGTGAAAGGATCGGTGACAGTTGATGTCTGCCGGTTCCTGTTTCTCATGTATGGCCGTGGTGTACTTAGCCGAGCTTAGTGCCCGAAGTGCGCAGAACTTTTCTGGTTTATAAAGAAATTTCAACTTCGATCAAAATCTTTGAGATATAAATACTTCGAAAGAACGTAAGATTAAATAAACCAATTGCAGAGACGGGAAATCCACAAAATATAAAAACATTTTCTTTTTAATTGAACACCAAAATTTTTAGTATAAGTAAATTATTACTGGAAACAAGTGCATATTAAGTGGCGCAAACAGAATCAGAAATGAATGAAGTAATATAAAGCATAGCATCACCATATTTTATGGACAGCTGACTTTTAAAAGCAAAAAATTATGTTATGCATTATTTTGATCTATTTTACTGGCTTCTTCATCAATATTTAATATGTAAGATCATTTTATTACTTTTTTGTTTCCTACTTATAGTGGCAGCTCTAGTAGAAAGGTTGTGACTATTAAAATACCAAATAATGACCACAAAAAATCTGAATACAATATTTCGCAACTATCAATGTTGGTATATTATTTTGAAATAACTCTGTTTAATTTTAAATAGTATTTTGGGGGATTTTTATTTGAACAAGAAATATTTTAATTTAAAAATAAAATAATAGTAATTATAAATAAATTAATGATTATTTATTAATAAAAATATAATATATAAAATGTGTCTACAAAGTGTACAGCAGTAAAATTATAACTAATGGAAATTTTTATTTATTGGACGCTCAACTATTTAACATATTTTTTCGATTAATAAAAGGTTTATAAAAACATTTTGACATTGTTACCATTTTAGTGTAACATTCCAATTTATACACAATTTAATATCGAACGGGCGAGTAAATGTTGCATTATGATTATTTAGTATTTTTCAAAAAGATATCTGTTTCTATGTGTGTGTAATGCTTAGCAGAAAATTCAAGCTTTCAACAATTTTGAAGATCTGTATAGAGTTAGTTGGCATCTTAGCTTATGCAAATATGCACCTCGCCGGGATTATTTTTCTTTTAAATTTCAATTAGTTTAAAGGTTATGAATATTTAAAATCGAAATTTCGTTGTTTCTAAATCCATTCCTTTAAATATTCAGAACATAAAGTTCCCAGCAGACTATTGTTTGAAGAATAGCAGATGTTTATAGACAATTAGCGCGACACAATATGGGTGATAAAATCAAAAATTCTAAGTTCCAGAATTTTACAGATATCATTTTGATTTTTTTAAATGAGCAACTATTTTATTTTTATAAGAATTCGCTCGATAAATATCTTCTACAGCACGAAAATATTCGGAGATAGTATTTAATTATCTAATTTTACTCTTCGGCATTTATTTCATGAAAGTGCAGCAGACGAAAGACATAAAGTGATTTAAATTGAGAAGTTTTCTTATTTCTTCAGTTTTAAAGATATTATTTATATTTTTCAAAATACAATTATTTGCCATTGAAAGCTTTGTGAAAAAATCATTTAAACGGGATAACTACAACCATAATCCCGATTTTTACCTCCTTGCTTTTTGTTCAATCCTAAAGGTGTCGCAGCGCAACGAGAAAAGGCGTATTTAAGCGCTTATTTAAGGCGTACGGTTTGCACATGCAGATTAAATGCGCGCCCACATATGCAAAACGACACCGCAATGAATCGTTTAGGTGTTTATAAAGGGCATACTACGCCTGTGTAGCATGTGCGGCCGCACAGTAGACTATCACTGTTATTTGCAATAGAAGCTGAATTCTATTTTCATCTAGATTAGTCTTACTATAATGGAATTATCAAACAATAGTCTCGGCTACCAACAGGAAAACCAATGAATTGGTTGCCTTTACAGTATAGAAGAATGCATTTTAAAGAAAAACTTGCATGACTTAATGCTCCATATCACTAAAACCGTTTATGTTTGCTAGTTCAATTTTGTTACAATATATTTTGGTGCTAGTCATTATAGTATTATAAGACAAGCATGTAACCTAAAATGTTATCTACTTTCTTTTAGAAATTTCTCAGGAAAGGCATTTTTCCTGAGAGCTTATCTGGCATAATTCTGTTTTTTTTTCTTTTACTTATTGTATTTGAAAACTCTTGAAATTAACTTTATATACATTTCTTAACTTTCTAGTAAAAATTTGTAGAATGTAATAGATTTTAAATTGTATATTCAATAAAAGAAACTTTTAAAAAAATGCAAAGCACAAGTGCTCTTTCTGTGGTGATATTGACGGGAGAAAATTTTCTAATATGATAATTATTGTACTAAAAAGGTTTAATTATAATAATTTAAGAAAGGGAAACACATTAACTTTAAAAATTAAGGAAATTTATTAATTTTGAAAAAATACATTGAAATTTAAATACGGTAGAAATAAAACCTGTAAAATAATACTTTCTTTTGGAATTAAACATTTTATAAATAAATTTCATCGCAATTTGTACTACAATAGATTAAAAAAGAAAAAGATTATAAAGAACATTTTGGGGGGAAGGAGATAAAAAAGATTTTATAAGGCAAAGATAGCATAACAGAGTCCTGTTGCTAAGAGAAGGTTATCTTTCGTAAAGGATTTTATAATGGAAATTGTGTTTTATTTGTTTTACTGATCAGATAGTCAAAAAAGAACCTAATACACGCAATATGTCAAGACTATCCGAGCTGGGAAAAAACTGAATTTTGATTTTCGACACTATTCTAATATTTATTCAACTTTCTACATACATATTACCATGCATTTGATTTATACGACGGAGTTAATAAAACATTTATTTCAAAGCAGAAGATATAAAATTTCATACGAATGACGACCGCATTTAAATATGTAATTGTAAATACTTGAAATTCCTTAATCACAAATAGTTTAAATACAAACATGTAAATATTGTTCATTTTTTCTGGTAATATATCAACCAATTATATTCTATAAGGATTGCGTCCCCATTCAAAATCTGTAGATCGCTTTTGCACTTTTTAGTTCTCTGCAAGTAATACCTAATGTGGAATGGCAACATGAAAACTTGCTATATTCTACAAATTTGTGAACTTTCATAGAGACAGGTAAATTTAGTCTTATCATGCAGTCGGCATTAAATTTCACAAAAATTGAGGCCATACTACACAGTTTATCTGTGGACTATGACCAAAACCAAGCGCTAATGGTTACAGAACCCGCCTAAAGGGGACGTTCCCCAAACTAGGGTAACTTTAGCATCTATGTCAGAATCTGCAATGGGACTATCCTATGTTTTGGAACGCCTCTCTTTGGTGGTTTCTGTTAGTATTTATAACTTAAAAATTTACTACAATTTAAGAGTAACTCTTTATTTAAGTTATAAAATTAATAACATTTTAAGTTAATTAATCAAACTTCCAATTTTAATTTTTGCCGCATATACAGCCATAAGTCAAACACAATGTTATTCAATACTTATATTTGTAGAAATAATTTGTTGCTATCATCTTTAGAATTTTTTTTTTCTCCCGAGTTCTGCGTTTTATACATTCGTGGCATCCATCTTTCAGGGTTACGAAACCTAACTTTTTTATTTAATGAATTGGTTTAAATAATTAATTGCAAATATGTATTAATATATTAAACCCGTTTTCACACATATGTTTAGGCAAATTATTTTTCTTTCAACTTAAAAAAGGAAATACATCATCATAAAGAAAAACAAGCAAAAATAAAAAGCATTAAGTTTTTTCGCCCTCATCAATTTGATATATAATATTCTCCCGAAAAATATAATCACATTATGAAAGGGCAAATTACGTAGATTTTATAGATTTTAATATGAATAACATGTATGGTTGGGGAGTCTCTGGCAGACATCGGGGCGTTACGAAAAATATAAACACTTTGGGTGTTTATATCTCCGAACCTAACAGATAAAAATATCACCAACTTTTACTCTGTTTTGTTGGAAATATAGTACCTTTTATGTATATATAGAGAGATAATTTCAATATTTTAGTATATTGGCATTTTGTTTTTTGAAAAACTAAAAAGTTTTTGCCAGAGAGAATTTTAGTCTCCTTGCTTTCACTCGAACTATTTTCTAAATTATGAAAGATAAACCATAAGCGATAAGAATGTTTAGTAGGAAATCCAAGTTCTAGCTTAGTAATGGGTTTTTATAGATCTAATGCAATTTTCGAGGAATCGTCTTATCAAGTTTAAAAAGATTGAAATTTTCCTGTTTTTAAATGCTTATTTCTCGAAAACGAAAAGTGGTAGCTATGAACAATATTAGGTAATTTGTAGCCCTTTGAAAACCATATAAGAGTGTACAATTGGATTTTGGATAGGTTCTTAGTTTTTGAAATATAGTGGCAACAATTTCGATTATTTTGTAAATGTGGTCCTAATTTCGATATTTTAAAAATTTAAAAAATTTGAAAAAGTGGTTCTAATTTCGATGTCTTAATATTTTGAACCATTTTGAAGAAATGGCTCTAATTTTTCTATTTAATTATTTAAAATTATTTTAAAATTGTCAAAAAAGATATAATATCTACATAGAAAAATGTTATTCAGGCGAAATCATTTCGACTCGGGCCGTGCCGAAATTTTATAACGCTGTTTCGGGCCGGGCTCGAACTTTGTTTTTAAAAAAGGCCGAACATATGTTGAAAATTTTTCTGGGGTCGAATATATTTATTTCCCTAGGCCGAACATATTTAATTTAAAAAAATTTTCAAATGAATTTTAATTGAATATATGAAATAATTGTCTTTATTTCACCTATATATAGATAAATGTTTAAAAAAAAATTATCTCAATTCTTCGGAGAAAAATTTCAGTCTTTCCCGGCCGTCCAAATAGTTGATCAAGTACTCAGGATGAGTCGGACGGTCTGGGTCTTGAACACATTCATGTTTTTAACATATATGAATATAAATTATTTCGGGCCGGATCAAGCCGAGACTCAATGGTCTTTGGGCAGGGTTTAAGCACTGGTACAGTCGTACCAGACAGGGAAAAAAATCTAAATTTTCAGCCCGTTCTGACCCGTATTGGAACCACTGTTGATCTTTTTGTATAGTTTAGTGTTTCATTCACAATTTGTGATTTTATTTTATCGCAGAAAATTTATTTAAATGACGTATGAATTGTTAAATGATACCTTTAAAAGCACAAAAATTTTATAACACAATTTAAAAAAAGGATAAAAATAAATAATAATCATTATGAGAAACGTATATAAACAATTCTTATGCATGCCTTTAAATAATTTAAAAATACTACCTTACTTTACGCGATCACAACCCAGCTCTGAGAAAAATTGAAGCAATCTGGGCTGAATGAAGATTCCATGCTTTTCAGCATTCTACAGAAAATGCATTCACATTTTCTATGGGTCATAAATTACTTGCCCAATTAAAGACACTTTTAAGGGAATGCATACTGGGTTTTCTTTCCAAATCCCTGGACAATGTGTTTCAGTATTTTTCCCCTGCTGTTTTGCCGATTGCATAGCGAAGACAATAGATTTTTTCCGAAGAACTCTTACCAAACCTAATTGCTCTTGCATGGTTTTGTCCCCACATATGGGTACTACAAATGATCTGCACCCTCCGGGTGCAAGGTCTGCTTCTCCGAATTTCCTCAAGTAAAAGGCCGAAAAAGATTGGGGACTTCCTGGACCGACCTCGTTGTCATCGCCCTTCCAGGTGGCTCAAATGTATTTAAATGAGATTTATGACACCGCAAAGAAACCATTTGCTCGACGTTCATCAGATGGCTTTACTTCAACATGGACTTCAAGGGTTTTGTTTCACAAGAGAATCGGAGATTTTGTAGTGAACATTTAGAAAATTAAAGTAAAATATAAGTTTTTGAAATTTATGGTGAACAAAACTCACACTTATTCCGATATTTTTTCCGAGTTATTGCCAAATTTTCCGACTTTTTTGAGTCAGGGGGGGTGTCGAAAGCCCAGAATGACCGACTCATCCGAGGACTTGAGCAGGAGTCAGGGGGTGTGTGACACCCCCCCCCCGGTACTTACGTCCCTGAGTGGAATCCTGTGTTCCCTTAAGAATATTATGACTACTTTGACAAGATATTCTGGTCCATGACCATGGATAGGGATAAACTGAAGAAACCTTTCTATCACAACCCCGGCATTCAAATAACGAACGATGAATGTCAGCTGGTTAATATGGGAGATGTCGGCTGTCGAATCAACGGAAATCGAATAATACTTCGCTGCATTAATTTCAGAGACAATAGCTTCCAAAACCTTCTTTTCAATGATTTCGATGATGATCTCACAAATCGTGGCTGAAAAATAAGAAGGCGTTCCTTTTCCTGCATTTCCATATTTATTGATGTGTTATTAGAGAAATGGATCGAACTGACCTAATAACTCTAGAATACCTAAACAATTCCCATTTTTAACTGATCCAATCTTTTCATTGTCTCCTCTCAGTGGTAAGTCTCTCGACGCCAGAAATTTGATTACTTCCACGATCCTTTTCAAAACTTTCTGCCAGTAATCCTGCTCTTTGTTCAATGCAATTTGCAGTTCGGTGTCTATATGCCTAGTCACTTTTGGCACCTGCAGTAAGTCATCAAACATTTCCTGTGTTTCTGACTGTTTTCGTGCTCTGATATGTTTTCGTGCTCAGGTATGTTTTCGTGCTCAGATATGTTTTCGTGCTCAGATTGTGCTCAGATTCGTGATCAGGTACTCTCTGTATCCAGAATTCTTGCAGGTGATTGCTTGTAGATCCCCATAAAGCTGGGTCAGTATTAGAAGTTGAATCCGATCCCACTGGTAATTTCTTATGAATGTCGGAAGTCAATTCTGCTGGATAGCCTGGCTTTCCTGAACGTTCAAGTCTACTTTCAGGATAAGACGCTCTGTCTTCTCGTACATAGGTGGTAGAACAATACGATCCACTAGTTGGTCTATCGAGTTCTAGGGTAAGGGAATATGGGGAACAGGTACACAACATGTGGGGTAGACTGTTTCAAACTTAATGGGCAAAAAAACAATTTTTGATTTCTAATTCGCATACCTTCTAATTTTATGAAGTTTCATGATATAAGTACACTTGTAAAATTTTAAGATCTTAGGAACATATTAAGTGACAGCTCAATGCACTCGAAGTTTTGAAAATTAAGGCTATTTTATTGGATTTCACCATGTTACTAAATATACTATTATACTTGTTATATTATTAAACAGATAGTATAAAACATAATGAAAAGGCAAGGAAATAATATGTTGTATTAAAACAATTATTTAGTTTCGAAGTTTTTCTTGAGTGGGAGTTTAAATAGCTGATGATGATGTTCAACGACTTGAAAAATTAGCTGTCGTTGATCCTCGTCATGTGTTAAGTATTGAGTTAAAATCAGTGGCTAGTTTCACGGCTCGCTCAGCACAGTCATTGACAACTTTGATTGCAGCTACCTTTTCCTTAGCATGCACATAATCTACTCTATTATCCCAAGTTTGTGGGTCAGTGTCCAGAAAGTCACAGGCAACCTTTAAAGCTGAAAAAAGGTTGTAAGATCTATTTGAGGCAAAGTCTGATAATGTCTTGTTCCATCTACTCTTCTTAAGTCCTGCTTCTTCTCTGGCTTTTTCATGGCTTTAACAAGAGAAATTTTCTCTTCCACTAACAAATAGTCTGAGAAAAGTGCTAGTGCAACAAGGTCTTCACTTAAATACCATAGTTGGCCTTTAAGCATTAAAAATGCAGTTTGTGCAACTAGATTGTCAATTTGCATGTAAGACTCTAGAGTTTGTAGTAGGCATAAATTGTTTCTGGGAGCATTATAACTGCTAGGTGCAGAAAACCATGCTCTTACATAGATTGTAAGCAGGAAGAGACAGATTCGTTTTAAACTCTGCAGCTCATGCTTGCTTAAATTGAACTGCTCACGGAAACAGAATATTTTCAGGCAATAAATTCTTTTCGACATCCACCTTGCTCGATGATAAGAACCAGGAAGATTAAATTTTCTGTTTGTTGGAATATATTCTGTTTCACCTAGAGTTATGAGAGACAGTTTTATGAACTCTAAATAGTCATGATAGGGTTGATTTTTCAATTGAGAGTGCAAGAATTCTACTGTATCATGTCGTTTTAATTCAAGCCATCGCTTCTCATCATTTGTCAAAACACAGTGAGGTGTATCTTTGTCAATTGGTGCATAGTTGGATAGGTCAAGAAAATGCCAATATTCTTGAAATCTACCAAAAAGTGCTATTTGTGGACCCAATGAAGTGATAAATTTATCAAATACAGCAGTAGCAATTATTTCAAGAATATGGTGTCTGCAAGCTAAAAACATGAGATGCTTATTAAATGCAGTTTGAATGACTGAAATAGCACCAGTATGAATCCCGGTATTTACACTTGTAGTGTCAAAACATAAACCTGCTATGCATTCAGCTACCCCATCCCAAGTTGTAATTAACTGAATTATTGCATTGCCCATTTCAAGACCTGTGCCTGATGGTATTTTTGGAATACCCAACAGTTTCTCAACTTGAAAACCTGAAACAACAACTGGCATGCAATCTGCTATTGTTCCATCATGGTCTGGTAATAACATGAAAATGACAAACAAGTGGTGTGTTGGGTGAGAACTTTTCTTTGGAACTCTCTCCAATCAACTTACGTACTCTTCCTGGATCTATAGAGTGAGGCTGGTGATAATGTCAGATCATCTACATTAACTCCAACTGCTTTTAATGCTGGGGCAACAATGTATATTGCTTCACGCGGTGTAGTCCTGGTTCTACCTAAGCTTGAAATAAACAATGGATTATCTACCACTTGCCGTTTGTCTGAATATTGAGATTTTGTAATTTTGTAAATGCCAGATGGTCCTGCATCTGTGTTAAAGCCTCTAGCTCTTTCAATAACCTGTTGATGATATTTACTTATTGCTGCAGGTTCATCGTCATCATCATCAGTACAGCAGCAGTCAGTTGTTAAACTATCTTCGTCATTAATGGCTGTACTTGTACTAGAATGTTTCATTTTCCATTTCTAAACGTGTCACCTTCATAGCTTTTTCATATCTCTGATATTCTTCAAGCTTTAGTTTCTGCTTTATTTTCTCTTTCTGTTTGAAAATTTTGTCCTCACCAATCATAATCATATTCCTTGCAGTAAGTTGATTTTGCAAAAAGTCCCAATCTTGAGGAATTTTAATAAGATTTTTAGAACTGGCATGTGAGATGTTGAATAGATTTTCTAATTGATCTAAAAACATACTTTTCAGTTCTATTTGGCAATGTGTTCATCTATTTTTGTTTTTGCATATGCTGGCATATTTTTCATAAACTTTTTTCAGTTTGGCTACTGCATTTGGCTTTTGAGTGGTTGGAATATTAGCCATTTGCCATAACTGATACAGTTCATCAATTATAATTGAAGAACTTACAGACAGAGATTGTTTATTAGTTTTGAGATCATAAAATAAGAGATAATGTACTTGCCTGACTGTGGGCAACTGATTAAAATGTTCTGTATCAAGTATGGGAATTGGGTGACCAATTAACCATACCATAGTTGAAGAACGTGTGTTTAAGTTTACTTTTGATTTACCTGTTACTGATGAATCACACATCTTTCCAATAAACAAAACAAAACTTCTATTTAACAAACAATAACTTTTGATATTATTAACTACTGAGAAGAATTTAAGAAAATCTCTTGGAAAACAAAACTACAAATGCAGCCCAGATGACTGGTTTTCTCCACTAGAGTACAGCAATCTGTTAAATGTGCTTTGTTTGTTTTTGTTTTGCACTTCACTTCACTGCTTGGCCTCTCACTTCATTATACTTATTTTTTTGTTCTATACTTTGAGTATGGATTAGTTAATATATATAATTATTAATTAAATAAAATTACACTAGTACACATATTACATATAATTATTGAAAAATACCCAATTTTGTAATACAGATGAACCTCGATATGTCGAACCTCGTTATCTCGAAATTTTCGATATCTCGAAATATTTTCATCTCCCTTCACGCACAGTATAAAACTAATGTAAAACAAACTCTTTAACTCAAATTTTTTTTAATCAGACTCTCGATATCTCGAATTTTTTCATCTTACCATTTGGATCATCTTACCATTTTCATCTTTCCTTTTGGAAAAATACGATCCCAAAAATGTGTTTAATGTAGATGAAACAGGACTATTTTTTAAGTGTATGCCTGATAAAACTATGGCCATTAAAGGCATGTCATGGCAGGAAAAGGGGCAAAGAAAGATTAACTGTGCTATTTTGCACTAATATGGATGGTTCAGAAAGGCTCAAACCTCTTATAGGTAAATCTGCTAAACCCCGATGTTTTTCAGGAATGAAATCTGTTCCAATGATTTATTTTGCAAACAATAAGGCTTGGATGACTGCCGAAATTTTCACTAATTGGTTGAAGGAACTAGATAGAAACATGTTCCGTGAAAATCGCGATATTGTTCTCTTGGACAACTGTACAGCGCATAAAGGGGTGCTGAAATTAAAATCCGTGAAAGTTCATTTCATGCCACCACCGCAAACACAACTTCTAAGTTACAGCCTTTGGACCAAGGTATTATTCAGAGTTTTAAAGTAAACTATAGTCACAAAATTAAGCTCATTTGGATCAGCCTAGCTCATTTGGAAAATGTGATAGATATTGAAGGTTTCAGTTCCTGTAACCAAACTGTCATAGGTGACAATTTTGCAAGTAAAGAAATGTAAGATTAAATTTTAATAATGTATATTACATTAAATGTGTATCCAATCATTTCAAGCTTCGCTTTATTTGCTGTCAGCATTTTCTTGGGTAATACTCTGCCTGTAAGACAAAGTAAGTGATTTTTTTAAAAATGTGTTAAGTATAGGACTAGGATGTATATATTCTTTTATGAATTCCTTAAAATTTTTCAAATTTTCGATATCTCGAATTTTTGATATCTCGAATTTTTTTTCTACTCCCTTCAAATTCAACATATCGAGGTTCGACTGTATTTAAGCCTTTTGAGAGGTCTGTTGAAATTAATACTATGACTTAAAATTTTTACACAGTACTTATTTTACCATTCCTCATAATTTAAGCCCATATGTGTGTTATTCAGAAGAATTTTTTTTTTTGAAACAGTCTAGTGCAAGGTCCGGTAGATGCAACGTCGGTATTTAAAGATGATTGTATCCTGCGATTGTTGGAAGTCAATTCTGCTCGACAGCCTGGCTTTCCTGAACGCTCAAGACTACTTTTAGGATCATGCATTTCTTCTTCTCATACATAAGTAGTAGAACAATCCAATTGACTAGTTGGTCTATCGGGTTTTAGAGTAAGGAAAGCTGGGGAACCAGTACATAACGTGTGGGATCTGGTAAATGCAGCGTCGATATTTGAAGATGACTGAGTCGTTGTATTCGCTTTCAAGAAAAATTCTGAAACTTTTGGAAGCTTAACAACTTTTCCTTTTCTTCTTTTGTTGTTCTGCGTTTTGAAGTACCGCTTTCAAATTTTCTCCCGGACATGTTTCTCTGTAACTAAGTCTAAAATAAATTTGATAAATAAGAGATCGTAAATGACTAGTCCATCAAAATTCTACATACGCTGTTAAAAAAATCATTGGAATAATTCCTTTCGAATTTTGATAGACTAATCACTAACAGTGACCACTATATATATTATTAATTTATAGCTAATAATTAGTCACTAAATGCTAATCACTAGCTTACTATAATAAATACAAGTCATTAATAATTACTACTTTATTTCAAAATCACGATAAAGTTCGAAATGAATGATAATTATAAAAAAAAGTATAGTGGGGTATATATGTACTCTACTATACCAGTTATTTGATTTTTGTTAATTTTCTTTTATGAATAAGAGCAAAATAGAAAGAATGAATAGAATTTTACAGAACAAAAACGTATTAAACAAAATTTATATTTTTGGCGAGGGATTTTGACACTACTTTTATAGAAAATAGACTCTGAATGCCCCCCCCCCCCCATATGCACCTCTGATAAGTAGCGATAATTCCATCTTATTGGAATTAATAAAATCTTAAAAAATGTACATGAAATAAAAAGAAAGGGATTAAAACATATAAAAATCCTTACCCCGTGATTTCACTCCAGCTTCACCAACCATGTGGTCAGCATAACAACCACTGTCATCAGTGGAATCGAATTAAATCCATAGTACAAACTGGTACATTACTAAAATGCATTATGGAAACGTTTACTTGACAAGGAAAAAATAATTGAAAACAAAACAACATGCTTGAAAAAACATATACATGCATATTATATTATGCAATGCATCCAGCACAAAAGTTGAGATCCAGTGTTTCCAAGTAGTTTTGTTGGTAAGTTCATAAGTAGTATTGCCAAGTAGTAAACGGGAGTAAAAAAAAAGTAATTTGCTTGATCTATTTGTACGTCTGTATGTCCCATTGTTTACGCTTTTAACTTGGGAGGTCACCAATTACTGTACTACTGTTGCCAAATAAACAATTATAAAATATATAAAATATAAACAAATGAGTGAAAATAATAGCCAAATGTTGCCAAATAAATCACCAATATTGTCGCCAAGTTGGGTTTTGAGGCCCCCTTCTGGGCTGAGGACCCCGGCAAAAGCCGAGTTCGCCCATGCGCTAAAACAGCAATGAGCGAGAGGCTGGTTTTAATTCTGACTTTTCTGTTTTCAACAATGAAATAACAATATCTCGCAGAAATTCTAACTGTGGCATTTGCCCTTTCATCTCGCGATGGATTTTCCATGATGCTACCACAGCCATATTCAAGGTATTGGTAAAAAATGGCCACCACCATTTTTTACCTTTTATTCTTGGTCTATACAAGCTCAATCTATCAAGAAGGTCTACGCCTCCCATGTTGATGCTATATGAAGCAACTATACCCGGTTAAGGCAAATCGATTTTCTCTTTTTCTTTTGCACACCCAGCATTTGACATGTCCCATGGGCTCCATGCCCTCAAAATTAAATGCCAAATACACAACGTTATTATCTTTCCCCTTCACCACACTAACTTCCTTGGTTACGATGAATTCGGATATCCCTCTTTCTTTCTTTGCTAAAACTTTGCTTTCTAGCAGAAGACAGTCCAGTAGCCTATTCTCCCTCACCGTTCCTGTTATTTGAAAGTCTCCATTTCGTATTTCATTTAATAATTGCAGTGAGGTAAAGAAATTGTTGACAAACTTTGTTTTCTAGTATTGTCAATACATTCAATCAAATCCAGGTCAACTCTGTTCCAAGGAGTATTTTTTCTTCATTGCTTTTCCCTTTACCCACATAAACCTGCAAATTCAATGGATACCCTTATGAAGAAGTAAGGACCCTTTATTGGTTTTCCTCGTATGTACATTTTTGCAGCATGGCGGCCTGTGTAAGGAATAATTTCCCCGTCAATACTTAGACACTCAGAAAATGTCCCGAACTGTTGCAATTTTTTACAAAACATCTCAATAAAACACCTGACTTTTGCCAACTTATCAGATGTATTGATTGAGTTATTGTCACATAAATGAAGACACTTTTTAATGTCCCTAAATTGTTGTCTACTCACTGCATTTTGTATGAATGGAAGATTGCAGTCTTCAGAATTGCTCCAATATAAATCTTCCTGGGGCAAACCGCTAAACAGAATTATTCAAAGAAATATATCCATGTGCTTCTCAGATAGCAAAAAATTATTATTATTTTTTAGAAGAACATATCTAAAAAAGTTCTCACAAAATTTCTTCTGTGAGAAGATTCATAATTTCTGAATCAAAATGCATTTTGAAAAGTTCAAATGGCATTTTCATTACTAGTTCAGGAAGCCTCAATTCAAGAATTGACATTTTTTCAGATTCAATTGGTAACATCTTAGCTGCTTTTTCCCAATTATAAATTTTCTTCTTGAGTTTCTTTTGCTTTGATCTAGATTTACGTTTTCATATGAAGTATCATTATCGCTGATGGTTCTTTCCCACTCTTTGGATTTTATGGGCTTCTCAAGATTTCGAGCTTCATGCTTTTTGACATTTAGTTCGACTTGTCCATAGACATCTACTGGGACTATTTCACTCAAATCATTGTCCACTATATCTTCATCACTTATCTCACTAGGATCTGGTGGAAAATATGTAATAGTGTCCTCATCTGAGTACTCATAAGAGTCCAAGGTTTCTAAATAATCGAAGGTTTGTTGGATTGTCAGAAACTTAACCAGCATTTCCCTAATATTATAAAACTAAGCAAAGTCTAATATGAACCTCACTGCATGAATATTTAGCTTAGAATGAGGAACAAGAAACTGTTACACTGATCTAATGCTGCAAGCATTCTCTAGGGCATGATGGGATGTGGGTGGCAACACTATGTCTGGGTAACACCTGGTCTCAGAAACATCTTGCCTGCTGAAAAGAAAAATCCAAAGAAGTAACAGGAGCATGCAACATAATAACTAGAGAAGGGGCAAGACTAACTCCTTTGCTAGTCACAAGTCGCCAAGTCTCCATTTTGGGACCTTCTAAAATAACTGCTTAAAAAACAAGGTTAAAATCATTTATTTGCTTCCACTTTGGAATGCAAAATTTCCAGTAATGTTAACATTCTTTTTCCGTAGAACTCAAGCAATTTACATGAATACACTTTTTTCTTTTTCATACGTGAAAGTCAAAATAGATAATTTTCCACATATTTACACGGTTGTAAGAAAAATAAATTTCATAACTACCCTTTTGAAAAAAAAAAATATCACATAATGCTCTGTACTTTTAAAGTTGAAGTAAAAATAATTGCTTGTAAATATTTAAATAAGTTATGGAGAAAAAAAATTCTTAACTAGAGGTTCCCAAAATGGGAGACTTCACGCTTAACCCTTTCGCGACGGTTGGCACGCCCGCATGCCGGCTGCGAACTTGCATTCAAGGACGTACGGCACGCACTCATGCCGGAGAGAACTTTACCCTAAATTCCGAGTGGCACGTATTGGTGTTTCTATGTGAAACGTTTTCATTTGAATTTATTTGTCTACTAGATGGAGTTAAATGCCCGTGGAAGCAACTTAAATGTATTTTATAGATGTTTGACCTTGGCACAAGGAGAATCCAATGAATTATTACTCCGTTTGGAGCGGTGATACATGGTTCTGTAAAGTAAACAGAGCACTTCTCGTAGCATCAACAATTTTATAATTGAGTTCCGGGTCTCCTTTTGATTTTAGCTTTTAATGATTTCGTTGGTGAATTACAGGAATATAAGAGAGTATTTTTGGGGGGGTTGGGGGATGGGGGTTAAAGGAATGTGAGACAGTGAAATGTTTAGGCTATTTCGGATAAAAGTATGGCTGGTTTGAGACTTTTTCTTTCTGTGGAAGAATATAAGCGTATGGTAAATGAACCAGACAGTAATGAAAGCAAAGCATATAGTGAAGATTCGTGGAACAGTGTTATTTCTGATGATGAATCTGAAAATGCAATTGATTCTTCAGATTCTGAGCATACTATTATTACAACGCCGCCAGCTTCAGTTGCTGTTTTTTCGAATGATGTTTGGGCATGTGATTTGAAAGATCTGAATTCTTTGGAGTTTTTGAACATACCTGAAATAAATCACAATATCATGCCGCCTAATTTGGATAAGGAACTTGATTTTTTTTAGCATATTTTTTGATGATGAACTAGTAGAATTTATCGTAAAAGAAACTAATGAGTTTGCAAAGAAAAAATGGGAGAAAAATCTCCTCTCTCCTTCCACATCGAAGACTCCATCTGTTTCAAATGTATTTACACCTGTGACAGGAAACGAATTTCGTGTGTTTCTCGCACTAGTAATTTTGACGAGCATTGTCAGAAAACCAAATCTTAAAATGTATTTTTCTAAGAATCCAATTCTCAGTACTCATTTTTTCAATTCAGTTATGAGTCGCGATTGATTTATAGGAATATTACGTTACCTTCATTTTACTCTTGATAGTAATGCCCAAAAACTAGATAAATTGAAACCCGTGTTAGATGCATTAGTTTCAAAATTTAAATCTATATACACTCCTAGAAGAAATGTGTTCATTGATGAATCTTTGTTCTCATGGAAAGAAAGGCTGGGATTTCGTCAATATATCCCCTCGAAAAGGTCCAGATATGGAATAAAAATATATAAATCGTCAGAATCGGAATCAGGCTATAAATGGAATTTCCTTGTGTATACTAGAAAGGACACTGAATTATCAAGCTCTGATGGTGGGTATGGAGAACGTGTTGTGAAAACTTTTCTAAGTGAACTTTTAGGAAAAGGATATACTTCGTATTTGGATAAATTTTTTACCTCTCCTGTACTTGCAAAGTATTTGTTGTCTAAGAATACGCATATAGGTGGTACAGTTTTAAAAAATCGGAAGGACATGCCAAAGAATTGTCCAGCTGTACCTAAAACATATATACACTAAAATTTTTAATATTTTGATAAAAGAAAATTTGTACAAAAAATATACATCAAATAGGAAATAAGTATTTCCTTTCTTCCTGAAAAAAATTGAATGCTGTGTTGAACGGGTGATTTTTAGTGAATTTTTTTCGAGAGTTAAGCTTAGTGCAAAAAATTAGCCGTCTTTTGGGAACAGTTCGGAAACGAAGCGCTCCGTCCTTTGGGCCACGGCAGTTTCGGAATGCCGCTGTCCAGAAAGGGTTAATGGGTTAAATAAATTGTAATTTTCTCCTTAAATCAGGGTTCAGGAATCTGCAACTTCAGATAAAATGAACCATATATCTCAATTTTATCTTTTAAAAATTAATCTTATAAATAATATTTTGATAAAATATTATCTTTTTAAAAGTTTAATATCAAATATTGGTAATTTTCAAAGATAATTTTTTGTTTTGAAATTTATGTTTTACAAGCTACTTAGAAAAAAAAAATTTATCAAAGATTATGTAGATTTTCCTTTTTGTCTTAGGAAGGTTTGAAATTAAAAGAAATTCTTGTGTGAATATTCTCTATGGCAAAGATAACTAGGCCATCTTCACCATATTCAAGCCCATCTTCACCATATGAGTGACTGTGGAAAAGAAGGCATTCAAAAATACCTCATGACCTAAATGTTACTATTTTGGCTGTTTAAACAGGCTTTGACATTTAATTTCTGATATTTGGCTGTTTTAACCCATTCAATGACAAGTCATTCAAAATTAAAGGTAAAATAGTTTGATTAGATTAAACATAGATTTAAATAATGATGGTTAAAAACTCTTAATACGAATCAATTTTTTAAAATACTAAATTAAATAAATATGTGTTGTTGTGTGTTGTGTTGTTTCCAATCCCCTTAGTGTAGGAAAGCCTACAAGTCCAAAAGACCCTGCCGCAAAAGAGAATCACAGACAAATTCCTGCTCAACCGACAGCTGTCCCAAGGAGACGCCCATACAATCTAGGAGGTGAGCAGGAGAAGCAGGAAGGGAACAAGGACAAGCAGAAAAAGATTTCTGCCCTTCCACGAATTTCATACTACGGAGATGTCCGCTTCTAAGTCGCGCCATGGCCGTTTGGAGGGATCTTGAACTCTTGCACTGCAGAGAGAGGCCAGGGCTCTTTGCGGCATACCAATGGTGAACAGGAGGAGTATGCCAAGAAGAATTCATTCTAATTTTGTGGAGGGAATGAATTTCCGAAGGACACAAGACAGAGGAACTGGGGTCAGGGTAGAAATAAATATGTAATTCTGTACATTGTAGCTGCCAGAATTAAAAATTTAGTTTAACTACTAATTATTTGGCTCAGTTACAAAAAAAAACATGCCCTATGCTTCTTATGATACTGATAAACTGTTAAAAGTTCACAATTCTCCTGTGTTTGGATTATTTTGGCTGTTTAAACAGGCTTTGACATTTAATTTCTGATATTTGGCTGTTTTAACCCATTCAATGACAATCATGGTCCAATGGGTAGGACATGCCATCTCGTAGAATGTCATCAGATAATGAACAGAATTCAGTTTTTAGATTAACTTGGCAAAAAATCCTTTTTCAACATTCCAATGCTAAAAGGTTGTTGTAACTTCACAATGTATATGTTATGAGATGGGCTCATGCCTTATCTGAGCAACTGCCCATTACTCTGAACTATGAGGAAGTGTTAAATTGATATGCACAGAGTTTATACCCATTTTTCAAAATAAAAAACATTTGTATTATGCATATATAATTAAAAATTAACCTTAATAATTAGCCATAATATGAAAATAAGCTAGTTTAGTCGATCTAATATGCAACAATTAAATGATGAAGATGAATGGAAAAATATACTAATGTACTCTCGGCAATTCAAGCGAAGTAACTGAATTGTGCAATCGCACTGTTTATGTGAAAATAATTAAGAAATTAACCGTAACAAATTAATCAGAATATGAAAATAAGCTAGTTTAGTCAATCTAATATGCAACATTTAAATGATGGAGATGGATGGAAAAAGATACTAACGTACTCTCGGCAATTCAAGTGAAGTAACTGAATTATACAATCGCACTGTTTATGCAAAAATAATTAAAAAATTAACAGTAACAATTAATCAGAATATGAAAATAAGCTAGCTCAGTCAATCAAAAATGCAATATTTAGAAGATTAAGATGGATGGAAAATGATACTATTTTACTCTCGGAGATTCATGAGAGCAAACTGAATTGCACAATCGCACTGTTTATGTGAAATTAATGAACAAAATAACATTTTAGTGATTTATGCTGAATTAGAACCTTCGAAGAAGTATATTTATTACTTTCATAAAACAAGCGATCGCGATCTTAATTTACATTACACGCCACCGTAAATCGCCATTAATTTGATTAACATTACCGTGCATTTTATTATGAATTTGCTACGATCCCGGGAATGGTAGAAATCAGTACTTAAAAAGCGGAAAATTGGTGTTTCCGAGGAATTATACCATGTCTGGGTAATTGATAAATTTCAAACAAAAAAAGCCGGAGATTTTCGTTAGTAAACCAGAGGCTGGAGGTAATGAAAAATCCGGAGTCTCCGGCCAAAATCCGGAGAGTTGGCACGTCTGCTGCCCCTATGCATTCTTTTCCCATTCGATGTGAGGCTTCTTATAATGATAGAACCCTGGGTATGGACTTTTTTTCAAATAGCCCAAATTAGGGGTCCCAAAGTAACTGTTTTATTAGTAATATGTTAGTTCATGCAAATTTATATATATATGCAAATATTGAAAAGAGCCTTAGGAAAAAAAAAACACTGGATCATGGGCCAACAAAAATATTAAAATATCATAAATAGATCTAATTTATTGCAGGATCTTTGGAACATGCCCACAAAGCATCCGAGTTCTATGGTGGGCTTCATAATGCCCACAGCCTATCAAAAGGGTCTTTCAAAGATTTATATTTCTTTGTCGAGGTATAATATATATCCAAAGAAATAAAACATTAATAACTTAATTAAGTCAGTTCATGCTTATAGGAATATCATGAGCTATTGTAGGCTTACAGTACATTTGCAGGCTATTACATGAACTGAATAGGGTCAATTTACAGAAAGATGAAAATGTGTCAAAATGCTGTTTCAATGACTGGGTTCTGACAAATCCAAAATGACAATTTTCATGCAATAAATATTTATGCTGTATTTTATTAAGAACTGAAATGAAGCTTTTGAAATGATAAAGTACCACCTTTTCAAATGATGAAAACAACTTTGATATTCTTCAAAAGAGAAAAACTGCTATGGGATCCTCTTTTTATTTGAGATCTCAGAAACACTACAGTACACGACCTCTTATCCGGCGTTCCAATATCCGGACTCTCCCAAAACCGGAATACAGCAAAATAATGCTAACAAGCGATTATTTGCTAAATATTGCGCCAAATAGTGATTTTTTGTTTAAAATCCCGCCAAATGCTTTTTTGCTTTAATTAGCAATATCAATAAAAAAAAATGCATTGAAACATACTATTTTAGAGGGTTTGAAATAGGATGCGCAAACCGCGTACGAAATTCAAAATTCCCGCGCAGAAAAAAATACCGCGGTCACTCGCCACCGCTGATTCTTCTTAAATTTCAAAAACGAACACGAGGAATTCTCGTGATAGCGAATGAAAATATTCCGTGGATCATGTTTTTTCCGAGAAGTTCCACAATTCCTCTTTTCCGGAAAACATCCGAAGTAGCACCGCTTTTCACAAAAATTTAGCTAAGTGGCTGCACTGCATCTGGCCGTCACCCCCGATAGTAGCTCTGGGAGGTGACGATCCGGCACAGGCGAAACCGTCGCATTGACGGCGAGACGCGTCATTCCATTTTTCACTAGTTTCGGATAAGTTTCCGACTTGCCCGTAACTAACTCCTGTATAGTATAATACAGGACACAGACTAATATTATAGTATTCTGTGTTCTATATATATAGTATTCTGTGATACAGGAGTTAGTTACGGACAAGTCGCGGCAAGGTGCTTTTTTAATGGTGTTTCATTTTTTTCTGGGTGTATAGGGCAGAGCACACTAGGCACAAAGGTTTCGAATTTTCCGAATTCGTTACATTTTCTTTTCTGAGCTTTGTTCCGGGACTTTGATTTTCAGCAAAAGTATTTCAACTTTTTTGTTAGAAATATCCCGATATCGCTAAAGAAATCCTACGCTCTTCAAACGCAATGTGTCGCGCAGAATTCACACTATTTTGCACAATTTATTAAACATTTATTGGAAAAGATGAAAAAAAAAGAGAGTCATCAGCGCATTTACGAGATGATAGAAAGTACATTTAAGTAAGGAATTCCCGAAATTAATGAGAGTTAACTTTTGCCGAAATGCAGAGAAAAGTATAGCAGCTATAAAATGTCATTCAGGGCCTTCTGATTGATCTCTTTAAATACTTAACCTAAGCAATAAACTTGTTATTTTCTCGGGAAAATCCATTTTTTTTTTCATCTTCGTGGAAATATACACATCTTCAATATTTTAAAAAACGTTGATGGAATTGCAAGATCAAAATCATTTTCAATTAAATCCTATTACTTGGATGAAAATGGCTATTTAGAACCGAAAATTGACCCTAGCAAAAAGTTCCATTGCAGTATATTTATGGGGTCTTAACGTGTTACATTTATTAATTAATAATTTATAAAAGACAGTTTAGCAATATCGCGAAATTTTTTTATTTAAACACGATCGCCGGTATATTTCATTTTATTTTTAATTATTTTCCATTTTTTCAACCTGCTTCCATCCACTAATATTTTTATATTTTTTGTGCTTTTTATGCTGGGATATTATCTTTTAAACATATTGTTGGCGAAAATGTTTAGGATAACGAAATTAAAATTTTTTTATTTATGCAGGCATTTAGAATTATAAGGCTTAGTAGAAATACATTTGAAGAGCATAAATTAGAATTTGATATATTTGCACCCATAGTTGAACAATCTCATTTCAATTAAAAATGAACATCCTTCTCATCTTAATTTTATTAAAAGTACTTTAAAATATTTTGCACGCTAGTTGAAATGTTAAAAAAAAAAAGAGACTTCTAATAAATACCCTGAATAATCAACTTTTTTCAGACATTTTTTTCTTTCAAAATTTTTCTTAATCACTAAATTTGATACTATAATTACATGTAAATTGCATTTTAGTTAACCCATATAGATTGTAAAAAAGCTTTTTTTTAATACATTTATGTTTTTAAAATGAATTATAATTTTCTATAACGACATTTGAGACCATTCCAGTAAGTTTTAGAAAAAGTGTTCCGAATTACGGAAAAACCCCTTATCCAGAATGCCTGAAGTCCCAAGCATTCCGGATAATAGATCCTGTACTGTACTTCTTTTAGCTACCCGATTGCTATACCTCTGGGGTCAGATTACTTTTAAAGTCTTGTCTACATTTTGTAAAATCTGTACAAAGATTGCCAGTGGATCCTTTGTAAAACAGCCCTTCATTGCCTTTCGTGATTAAAATGAGGTCACTTGATGCAGAATTTCAAACATGGATTTTGAGGTTTAGAGTAATTAGGGGCAAGACCTTCCAGAAACCCAGGTTATAAATTTTTTGTTTGCACATTTTTCTTTTATAATGTGAACCACAATTTTTTTATTAACTTAGGCTACCAGGTTTTAATTTTCCATATTATTTTTAAAAGGCATTTTCTTTCTTGAAAACTCTGATGAAATAAATGTGTTTTTGCTTGTTAACAGTTTCTTTAGACCAGCATTTCCATTGGCGCCAATGGCAATTATTTACTAAGATACAGTCATAAGAAACTCAATCATCTTCCTAATAAAGGATCTTGAAAAGGATGAAGTGTGCAAAAATGCTTGTGAGTTGGCTAGATAAACTTGCAACTCGGTAGGATGATTGGATTGCTTAAAAATTAAAATGGATGACTTGAAATTGAACAATTTGCATAGTAGAGGATTTACCGTCTTAGGGACTTCTTAGTAATGAGTTTTAGAGACCCCTGTATTTTTTTTACAAATTAAAGGATTTTGAAGCTCTATTCAGCCAGAGGCTGTAAGCAACCATTTAGTTTGCATATGCAGTACCCAATAAGGACTTAACACAGTCTCACAAAAAATTAAAAGAAAGAAGGCAAGAGTTTATTTCAATAATACTGTGTATATGGAAACAAAGTATTGTGAAGGATTAAAAGCTCCATCTCTTGGAATAGATGGATATACCCATTTTGGGCATCCCTGAATATGAATCAACTATGTTTTTCAATAATGTATGTGTGTCTGCTGCCTGTAGGCAGGATATCTTTTGAACAAATTGATCGATTTAAATGACATTTTGTATGAGTATTTCAGTCTGCACACATAAGAGGCCTATTTTCAGGGAGATCGGACCAGAGAAAAGCCTTGAACTTCTCCAGCATTTTATTCTCCAATCATAAAATATTATAAAAAATAAATTATCAGAAAAATGTTACAAAAATAATTATGTTATAAGCATATTTTTATCTAAAAGGGAATGACATTTTATAGGAGGCTAACATACGTTTTTCTTGATATATTACGCTTTTTTTTCTCACTTGGAAAAACAAATCAATATATTAAATGTTAATGCTTTGTAAGTACTTTTTATGAGAAATGAATGGACATCATTGTTGGTAATTATTTTGAGTTGTTCTCGAGATATTACAGAAATAATTTTTACAGACAGTGTGATATCTCTAGAAGCAATAGTTATTTACATGGCATTTTGTATGCTTATTATAATCAAATCTGTACCATTAATAAGCCTATCGATTTCTAAGATCAAGTCATAAGAAAGCTCTAGTGTGTTTTGTTTTCCCACAATATATTAATCAGTTGAAAAATGTCTTGTATTGGAATCATCTGATTGTTTAATCCCCTAATACAAGATTACTTTCATCATGAAATGTTTTAAATGGGAGATAATATTGAATGCTTATAATTTCCACTATTATAATTATAAATATAATTTTACTTTTAAGTAGTATAATTTTTAGTTTTAGAACAATTTAAATATTTTTATTTTATTGCTTTAATATATTTTTATATTTATTAAAATATTTTATGGGAAATTTGTTACCATACATCCTGTGTTAAGATTAAATATTAACAATTCTCGACCAAGTGTAATTGTAAATTATTTGTGTTGACATCTTATCCAGCATGAATTCTTTTATAAAGCGCTTACTTTGAAATCTATATCGATAAATAATAGTCTCAATAGCTCAATGGATAGTGTTATTCGGTAGCTAGTGATCAGTGGTTCGAATCCACTCTGAGAGATGAGTTATTTCTAACCTTGACTATCAGGATTAAAATGATCTGATACTTTTGCAATCCTTAAATACCTGTATTGTTAGGCTTCTCTTGACTTACTCATTCATTCAAATTTCAGTGTTCAGGTCCACTTATGCTATAATGACCTGAGCTTAAGAAGTCCATGATTGCAAAAGTTCACATTTCTGATGATGCTATATTTTGAATATAATATTTTTTTAAATACACTTTTGTTTGTTTAAATACCAACCAGTTAGTTATGAAGAATAACGTAAGTACAATTACATGGCAATGTTCATAGTTGTTCAATATTGTTATTATAGTACACTTATACCTCGCTATATGACAGTTCTTTATACGGCATTTCACTATAACGGCCTTTTTTAATTATGGCACTTTTTCGATTTATGGCCCACAATGTTTCATTATACAGCCAAAAAAAAAAATGCTGTACTGTTAGCGACCTTCTGTTTAGTTTCAGCTTCTCCCTTTAGGTGACACTGCTACATTTTGCCTCATGAAAATATGAGGAACATTTGGCACAACATTGTCATCATTTTACTGCATTGTTGCTTTAGTGTAGTTAGACATGTTTATTCTTGCTTGTTAAGGTTGGGTTTTGTTTCTGTTGTATTAATTGGTGAATTGTAAACATATTTGGTACGTATGTATTAGAAAGACTGTATTTTCATTACATATTTAATTCATTCATTAATTCTTTTAAATATAATCGTCTTTTTTTTAGGAAAAAATGCCATCGAAACGTTCATTGAATTTGGAGATTGATACTGATAAAAATAAAAAGAGAAGCCGAAAATCTGTCATGCTAGAGACCAAACTAGGAGTTTTACGTCATATTGAAGCTGGTGAGAAAATTGTTCAAATTTGTAATGCAATGAGACTGGCAAAGTCTACAGTTCAAACTATTTGCGATAGAAAAGAAGAAATTAAAACACATTCACTAACTGCTGCACCTTTAACTGTCTCAAAATTAACTCACCAAAGAAGCAGCATTATGGAAAAATTATTAGATATGTGGATTGAAGACAATAATCAACAACGGATACCAATGAGCTAAATGACTATCCAAGAAAAGGTTAAAAGTATTTTCGAAAATTTAAAGAGGGAGGATACTGATGAATCTGTGAAAGATGTAACATTCCAAGGAAGCTGAGGTTGGTTTGAAAAATCCAAAAATCACCACAATTTGCACAACTTAAAAATGAAAGGTGAAAGAGCTAGTGCTGATGATGACACAGTTAAAAAATATACCAACATTTTGAAAAGAATTATTGAAAGAGGTGGATACCGACTTGAACAAGTTTTCAATGTAGACGAGACAGGACTTTATTGGAAGCGAATGCCTGAAAAAAATTACATTTCACAATATGAAAAGTCTGCATCTGGATATAAGGTATCAAAAGAACAATTAATTTTGCTCCTTGGTACTAATGCTGCAGGGGAATTTAAGCTAAAACCACTTTTAATATATCTTTCCAAAAATCCAAGGTGTTTTAAAGGGCTGAACAAGAAACAATTGCCCATCATTTGGAGATCCAACAAGAAAGGTTGGATGACTAAGATTCTCTCTGAAGACTGGTTTAAAAATTACTTTTGCCCAGATATAAAAAAATAGTTGAAGGACAATAACTTGAGCAACAAGGCATTGCTCATTTTGGATAATGCTCCAGGGCACCCGGTTAATTCATCTGAATTATCTGAAGATGTGGAGATTGGGTGTCTTCCCAAAAATACAACAGCTCTGATCCAGCCAATGGATCAGGGTGCAACAGCCACTTTTAAGGCTTATTATTTATACACAGAACTTTTCGTAAACTTATTCACGAAACCGATGGTGAATCTTCGATAAAACAGTTTTGGAAAAACTATAGCATCAGAGATGCCATAGAGAACATTAGCAAATCGTGGAAGGAATTAAAATCAACCACAATGAACCATGTTTGGAAAAAAATATGGCCAGAATATATAAAAACTAATGAGCCTAAAGTTAATTCTCTTTCTGAAATTTGACAAAACATATTAAACTTAGCAAACAATCTTGGTTTTGAGGATTTGGAAGAAGGTGATTTGATTGATTTTCTAGATGCTGACAGAGGACCTCTTTCAAATGAGGAACTGATCCAGTTAGAAACAGAATGAGCACTTGATGAGGAGCCAGAGCCTGCTATATGCCAAAAGCTAACAGTAAAAAACTTGTCAAATAAGCCTTCTTATTTCGAACAAGGAATGAACATCCTTCTTCAAAATGATCCCGACGAAGAGCGCAGCGCTAAAGTGTCTCGAGAAGTAAACTCAGCCATTACCTGTTACAAAACACTGCAAAAAGAAGCAGAAAGCAAGGCGAAGCAGACAACGTTGGACCAATATTTTAAACTGAGTCAATTCACAATAGCGGAAAGTGATGATGGCAGCATATTATAGCTTACTGATTCTTCATGTTAATGTTCGTCATCAGACTTTTATTTTTATTATACTTTTATTTTTATGTAAGCATTTTTATAGGAAATAAAAAGAATAAAATGCTTTATGAACTAAAAACTATATTATTTTATAAAAAATTGGAACAGATACAATTGAATTTTTATGGGTTTATATCAAAATAATTGATTCGTTATACGGTTTTCGCTTTACGGCCAACTTTTCAGGAACGCATCTAGGCCATAAAGTGAGGTATGGGTGTATTTTATTCATTGGTCTGTTTAAATTGCTCATAAGACACAAAATAGATGTCTATCATCATATACAGAATGTAACCTGTAAAGTAATTAATGAATGTAATGAAATTTTAATGTGATTTTAAAAAAATTAAATTGTTGGATATACTAAAATATGTGATTGTGACACACATGATCTTCATTCCACAAATAATTTATATGTATTTTCTTTACTGTATATAAAGTATAAATATATTGGAGTAAACAAGTCATAAAAATTCGCAAGAAGTCAATATTTTATTTTGATCCCCCCCATGAACAAAATAAATATAATAGTAGTTCGGATTACAGAAATTCAGATTAATGGTTTTTGGATTATCGAATATTTACTGTTTTGATGAAATTGTGATTAAAAATAATTCGAGGAATTGTAATTTATGGAATAAGATGAACCTTTTCTCCCCTTGTTGGAGAATTCCTGACAATGACGCTGGGCCTCAAAGAACCTCGGGATGACATTGCAAGTGGTAGAAAGTGGTTTATACACTTTATTTTTGATGAACTTATTATGCATGTTATTTTTTTTGCACACATATTTTTACAGTCATACGAATTTTCATAAAAACCAGAAGGAGCATCTCCAAAACTAGAAATTGAAATCCTTATTCGACGAAGCCTTGAAATATATGTTTCAAGGAAATGTTTTGAACTGGAAGTGAGAAAACACAGGAGTGAATAAACGCAAAAGTTGAAAAAAAAAAAAAAAAAAAAAACAGAAGTGGAAAATCTTTAGTAAACTCCCAACATCCTTCTGAATTTAATGTTGAATTCATATCAGCGATCATCTCAGTTCTATCTATAACCAATCTTGAGAAATAAAGTTTCAAGTACATTTTTTGAACCAGATATAGAAAAAGAACCGAAAGTGGAAATCCTTAGTAAACCTTTCACCCGCTATGGAATTTGATACTGAATCCATATCCATCATCATCTAATATATATTTATAGCAGATTTCGAAAAATAGATGTTTCAAATAAAATACAAATATTTCAATCCGAAGTGACATCTCCAGAAACTTGAAATCCTTAGTAAATCTCTTAACCCCCTTCACAATTTAATGCTGAATCCACATCAGTCATTATTTATGACTAATTCTGTGAAATAGATGTTATATGGAAAATGTTTAAGGAAACTAGAAGTGGAAAAGAAACCAAAAGTGAAAAGTTTTAGTAAACTACCTTACTTCTTCCAGAATTTGATGTCGAATCATCAGTTATCATCTACAGTCAATTTTGAAATATAGACATTTCAAACAAAATGAATTTTTTTTAAACCAGAAATGAAAAAGAACCAGAAATGGAAACCTTTAGTGAACAATTCACCCCTGTGGAATATAATGCTAACTTCAAATTAGTTATTATCTGAGCTCCATACATAGCAGATCCTGAGAAATAGATGACTAGACAAAATATGGATTAGCCATTTTCTCTTTTGCGAATCGTACATTTTCAGTTTAACATGATAGTTTGACATCTGAAGAAATGTATTTTGAAAATACAAAATACTTTAAAAAATACATTACCAAAGTACTTTAGTTTTTCAGTTAAAAATGCAAATGTGTCTTTAAAATGCATTTCAAATGTACATGTATTTTCCATACTGTCCAACTCTGAAGGCAACATGATATAGATGAAAATACCTGTATGAATACACTTAATTTCCTTCAGTGGCATTTGACATGGGAGGTTGATGGGGTCATAATCTCCCCTCCCCATTGGTGGAGAAATTACATGTAAAACAAAATTTAGCACTATACCCTCCCTCCTTGTAGATATGATCCCTCCTTTCTGAGATTCTAGCTACACCTATGATTTCCATTGTACTTCTGTGGCAAATTTTCAGTTTATGCCCTCTAAAGTTACATATTTCTTAAGAAAAAGGCAGAAACCAAGGAGTTTGCCTGCTGAAACAGTAGGATTGGCAACTTTGTCTAACAAACATGGTTAGCACTAGAACCGCGGCAGTTTCGGTATACCTAAAACTGCGGGATGGGTCAAATTGACCCAGAGTATAAAAATTTATGTTCTAGTAAAAAGATAAGAATTCTGTTTTAGAGTAATGGCAATTATTCATTACTTTGAGTAATATTAAGATTATGTAATATAATGTTGGAAATTATAAAAATGTCGATTTAAAAATAAGCATAAAAATACATACAAATAAGGAGTTTTGCTATTCGCGCGTAAATTTTTAAGCAAATTTTATCAACTAATATTAAGGTTTTTTACAAAATAAAATATAGCATAATTGTCAATGCTTCTAAAAATATGAAAGCATTTTTAGTACAAAAATAAAATGTGTATATTTTGATTGGAAAAAGTATGAAGAAATCTAGGGTAAAAACAATTGACTTTCTTACCAATAAGGTGTCTTTCATAGTCCATCTACTATACACAGTTGGAGCAACTTCTTTTTATATATGTTGTGCACTTGCCAAAGACTGGTGTTTTATAATCGGAACAAATGTCATCAGTTTTGTTTCCATACTTCGAAACTTTATAACGAACTCTTTTTCGCGCTGCTACAAAATCTCCGTTAGTTGCAGATGTTTGCTGTATGTCCAGATTGTTTCTTTTTCAAGTACACACAATATAAGGACTGTGCAGTTCTTGAAGTTGTTGTTTGAAGTTGTTCAAGGAATTTCCTCCTTGAAAGGGTTTTACCGGTAACTGCTTTATACAAAATCCAAGAATTAATTCCTGCGAGATCAAGGATATTGTAGAACACATGGACTGGTCACCTCCAGGATCCTGCCTTTACCGAGTACTTCCATGTCATTTGATCGGCTACACCTACACCAAATTTTGTAGAATTATAGAACGATATTATCTCTGAAAGCTTTTTCGGAACATTATTGTCAATATCAACTGTGGGGTGAAGTGAGCTGAGAAAATAAGACGTTTTTATTTCTTTTCCCTTGCTAAACTGTCATAGTAATATCATTGGGTTTTAGCAATAATATTACGTACAACGGTTTCTTCACTTTTTCCACAATTTCAGGAATTTCCCTTTGAATTCACTTTACTGTTTCTACCAAGCTTGTATTCTTTTCCTTTAGCATCTGGAACAGCTTTAGTGTTGTTGTTGTTGTTGTTGAAACCCAGACCGTCCGACCTACCAGAAAGCTTTAGTGTTGTGAAGAAGTTGTCGGTCATGACATTTCATTGTTTGTATTCAAAACGTTTCACTAGATGCAAAACGACGTATTCGCATAGAGTTAGATTTTCAAGCCGCTGCGCATCTTTACCTAAATATGGGAAGCTATTTAGCATGTACTTAGTGTCAACATCAGCAGTAAGCCAGAATTTTATTCCAAATTTATCTGATTTATTTGGCATATATTATGTAAAATGACATCTGGCCTTTGTAGGAAACAGTTGCTCATCAATAGTTATATGAGGTCCTGGTTTGCAGCTGGTGATCGAATTGACAATAATTTCTCCCAAACTTCAGAAATAAGGCCAAACTAATCTGTTTGAAGACGTTCAGAACTTGTTGTTTTTATGTCAAATCATAAGAATCTCATAATTTCTCTGAATCTGTCTCTTGCCATAGTATCACAGAAGAAAGGTGGTCCCCAAACTACAGACCACAGACTATCAAGTTTGAGACTTCTTGCACAGTATATACCTTAAGCATACAAAATTGCTATAAAAGCATCAAGTTCCTCCAAAGTTGTAGACCACTCATTTTTCCCAAGTTGCCTGTGAGTTTCTTCCTCTGTACAATATTTTATATGACGAAGCATTGGTTCATCTATAAGTAACCTCCACGAACTTGATGTATATTCATTCTCAATGCTTTGCTTCGCATAAGGGATTGGGCTGCAAGGTTCCTTACAAACATTGTGCTCAGAAATTCTTCCACGAATATTGCTTCCTGAAGAGATGGTTTCCCAATGAGTTCTGTCATTTACAACAAAAATTCCAGTTTTCATAAGATCTGACTTGGGGTCTGATGATTTTATTTGTTTTCGCTTACCGAGGCTTTGTTTTTTTTGCAATTTACAATCAGGGTCAGGATAAACATTTTCATTACTACCACATGGCACAGGAAATTCACAAAAATCATATACATGATCATCATTATCTGAAGATATATATTCTTTATTTGAAGGCACATATTCATTATCACTAAACACAAACTCTTCACCACTGCAGTGTTTGGACTTTAGTTTTCTGACAATTGTTGCAAGTATTCTAAAGCTTTGCTAATACTAAGTGTATGACTACGTTTTCGTAACATGTTGTTCAGAGAGCAAGCTTTATCTGAACTTGTTCGCTAGCATTGCAGCCTTATGTTCTATCTCTACAAAGAAAAAATGTAGCTCTCCTGCACCATCTTATCTTATCTTATCAGAAAGATCACCTTATCTTATCGTGACCTTCAAGGTGGTCTTTTGTTCACCCCTTTTCCGAAAAAGAGGAAGAAACATACATTTTCACTTTCAAAAAATGTTGTGCCCCACTTTCCGTATTCGTGGTGGTCTTTGGGTCAGAATGACCCATTCCGCGGTTTTAGGTGTAAGTGTTAAAAACATGAAACTAATGAATGTCTAATGACTGATATTTTTATAGGCCGTTATTTGCTTAATATTATGAAATGCCAAGAACTTGTATTTGGTTCCACTTGTAAATTTTTGAGAAAATCTGAAATGAAATTAGATATGGGTCAAATTGACCCACCCCACAGTTCAAGTGTTAAAATAGGCATCTTTCCAAAAACATGCATACATCACACCATAGAAATTTTGAATTTATGAATATCAAATTCAACAAACCTTCTGGAAATATTAAAATAGGAAATTTTTCTGAATCCTCACAATGCTCTTTTAATCTGAAATAAATATTACTTTTTTAAAATATTGCAAATATTAATTAAGGTAATAATTATAATATATATACTATTAATAACTTAAAATATAACTCATTGTCAATTATTACTAAGCATTAATCAATTAATATACAAAAAGGATCCTTGCCCTCTTATTACACTATTGATTTATCTGTATTTTAAGCCGAAACATATTCACATGCCAGATCAAGCATGCTCCAAATGTTGCCAGCAAAATTTTCGAGCCTCTATGCAGCAAATGCATGGGTCCCTTAATTCTTATTTTAGGAATTGGCCTATTTTTTTATAAACTATTTATGCAGCCTGGGTCCTTATTCAATGCATCCTTTTGCCCCCTCCCTTGTTAGTGGTTCTGCATGCCTTGTATTCCAGATATGAAACACTAATATTTGCCATTCAAAGGTAATACTCTATTTAAAAAAGATAACTTATCTGTAATGATAAAAGTAGTTGCTTTCAGATTGTTAAATTACATTAAAAAATAATAATAAATAAATAAAAAATAAAACAAGATTCCATACCATTTGCCTATTAAATATTATGAATCAGTGCAAATAGCAAGATGCTTTTCACCTAGATTCAAACAAAAAGTATAATACGAGGCCAGTATTGAAGTTTTTAGAATGTGGCAATACCAAAAATAACAGCTTTCAGTGAGATAATTCTTTTAAATTTGAACTTTTATGTGAACATTGGCTGTTAAAGAACAAGAAATGTTATAAAATTATATTTATGGCATCATTTTGTTAATAAGGTAGTGACAAAACATGGATTCGAACTATGATTTATTATGATTTTCGACAAGGTTAATACAGCAACAGTATGTCGATCAAATAAATTTGATTCTTTCTGATGAAGTACCATCCAAAGCAAAAATTTACAACTGGTTTAAAGATTTCCATCTTGTACATAGGAGGCTCAGTGATGAATTTTGTGAAAGTTGACCAAGAACTGCTGTAACACCAGAAAACATTGATGTTGTGCAACAAATGATCATTTTAGATTGTCTGGTCACATATGAGGAAATTGAGGCACTTTTGAACAATTCAAGAACCTGAGTGTATTCAATTTCCAATTTTACATGACCATTTAAAAGCCATAAAGATATGTGCACGTTGGATTCCACACAAGTTAATTCAAGCTCAAAATGACGCTCGCATCTAATGATGTAAGGAAAATCTCAGATTCAATTCTGGTGCCTCCAAAGCATGTCTTTGAAATTGTTACAGGTGATGAAATGTGGATTTATTCCTATGTACCCAAAACAAAACAGCAATTTACTGTTTTTGGTTAATTTCAAAATGAACCAAGTCATACAAAAGTTGTTTGTGCATGAAGTGTTTCAAGGAAAATGATTGCTCCATTTTTTGGTAAATCTGGCCATGTTGCAACAAACAGGGTTCATGCTCATTTTTCAAAATGAAATTCCCTGAGTTTTCCAGGTTTTCCCTGTTGTCTTTATCAAAATTCCAGGTACTGTGTACTACTATTTTAAAGCCAATTTCAAAAAATAATTTTAGATTTAATTGATTACAACCTTGAAAATCTGGACTTTTCCATTTTCAGATTATAGAGTTTGGATAAAATTCAAACTTAATATCAACTAAATAAACTATAAAACATTATTTTTAGTAGAAATAATGACAAAAAGTCAAGTTAACCTATTAAAAAATATTATTTAATACATAAAAATTGAATGAAAGAAATTTTAAGGTAGGCTGATTGATTGGGGTTTTGTGACACAAAATCCAAAAAGGATATGCTGCGCCAAGAAATAAGTTAATAATTTTAAGAAAAAATATACCAGAAGTAAAAAGATGAAAGTTTTCATTTTATCATTTTGTTTAAATATTTGAACTAATGCCTGTTTTTTCATTAATTTTGGTTTGTGAGAAATCAGTTTTTCTTTTATCATGTGCATTATTTCCTGTTTTGTCCTGAAGTTTCTGTGTTCAAGACTTTTAATTGCATGATTATCAATAGGTATTTTTTCTGTCGACCCCCCTTCCCACACACACTTTAATTCACTGGCAAAATGTCTCTAGTTTCTCATATTATAAAATAGAAAAAATATTGTTTTCACGAATATTTCCTATTTTGAGATTCTGATGACATTACATGTTTTAGAATCTGAACACATTTTGACTATTTTAGAGTAATGTGTATCTGTTGTTGATTGCTAGTGTACACGATAGTTGCCATAAATACTCATGGATTTTCATGAAACTTTATATCCAGCTTCTTTATCGAAAAATCTAGAACTAGATAAAAAATTTTTTAAAAATTGAGTGAAAACTTTTTTGAGTGAAATTTCATATTTTCTATGACAGCATGAGACATAATCATGCATAGACATAATCATCATAGTTAGCATAATCATGCATAAAAGGGATTATTTATGACTCAATAGTGACTTAACAGTTTCAATCATTATAGTGATGCTACTCAGCTGATGAAGATTTCAGTAGTGTAGAAAGAAAATATCAGTAGCTTTAAAACTTTTTCAGTAGTCAGGTTAAGGAATGAAATATATATGCTCACATAATACAAAAATGCATATATATAAAATTATTTAAGCATATATATAATTATGCATTTATATATTTATATTATAAGTTCTTCAATCATTGCATTCATAAAAGCTGTCCATGCGCTCATCAGAAATACTAAAAATCCACGAATCTTTACTATCTGCATTACTTTCATAAATATCCTGTTCGATTACCATGCTAGTATATTCTTCTATACGTAAAAACATCTTGACCCAGCCATTATCTTATTCGAAATAACCTAATAAAATTCACTACCACATATTCCTCTAAAACCTAAACTTGAAAGAATACTCTTTTACATTCCAATAATTCACCAACGCAATCATTAAACTAAAATAGAAGCGAGAACCCATACTCAATTATAGCATAGCAGAGTCTGTGAGAAATGATCTGTTTGTTTATATTACAAAACCATGTTTTACCACTCTAGGT
This sequence comes from Amaurobius ferox, assembly GCA_951213105.1. Classification (NCBI taxonomy): domain Eukaryota; kingdom Metazoa; phylum Arthropoda; class Arachnida; order Araneae; family Amaurobiidae; genus Amaurobius; species Amaurobius ferox. The sequence goes on from OX578133.1 coordinate 57,462,339, forward strand.
GAAATGATGATTCATAGGGAACCCCCTATACGAAGATCAGGGTTCCTACTAAGTCAGGAAAAGAGGGGGAGAATTTCTCTCCTTCCAAAAAATTTTGGGAGAGATTTTCTGTCATAAGGAGAGATACTTAAAATTTCATTTTTTTTTTACCATACTAATTTAAAAAGTAATAAAAAAGAAAGCATTAACTATAACTCATATTCTTCGACATTTAAATTTTTTAATTCTTAAAACTAACATTCTTTTAACATTCTTACTAACATTCTTTTTAAAAATTAATTAGGAGTCGTTTAAGTATTAAGTAAGCACATTTTTGGTAATTTTATACATCCCCCCCTCCCCCACTTGTTAGCAAAAATACTCAAATTCCTGACTTCCCCCATGCTTACGTTATAATTTTATTTGCTGACATAAAAACATCTACATGGGTTATTTTATGTAAAATGACTAACATGCGAATTTACGATTTTTTTGTCTGTAAACTGCAAAAGTCGAGGGCAGACTGTATTTACTTTATATTTTGATTTTTAAAATCATTTTATGATCAATTTTCATGCAGAAATAGCAATTAAAAACTTGAACAATTTTTGATCGCCGAAGGCGAATATCGACGAAAACTATTTCACTAGGCAAATAGAATTAGGTAATAATTTTGACTTGACGTTTGAAAATGGATTCTTTTTTTTCTTGTATTTTTTACAAAACTTGCAGAACATAAGGGTTGCATCGTCTTTTTGTTGAATCTCAAGCCAGTCATGTGATTTTAGCCATTTTGTTTGAAAAGTCTCGACTTTTTTCTGTTTGTTTTCAAAATAGCCCTTTATTTCATAAATAATATCTTTGCAAAATAATTTTTCTGTATAAAACGCGAAACAATTACAAACACTGTAGTCGATGCAAACAGATTGGAAAAGTGGGAAATATTTTTCAAATTAAACGAGGTATGCCAAGGATAGCGTACAAATGCAGATTTTCGTGATGCTGCTGCAAAATAACCTTTCATTTTATTAATAATACGGTAGAAAAATGGTTTAGTTTTTATTATTTGTATATTAAACGAAATAATTATAAAAAAACTCAGTCGATGCAAATATATTGTGAAAATGGCAAAAAGATATTCATTGGTCATCTCTCCTCAGAAAATGTGGGAATCGCCGTATGCGAACACCGTTTTCGCAATCGCGGAGAAACAGATTTTCAGATCATGTAAGAAAGGAATGTCGCTGATAAAAAATTCTTTGCTTTGTTCAAATTTTGTGACATTTTTGGGGCATGGTCAATTTCACGACATTTTCGGGATTTTTGTAACCTGTAGACATACTGTGTACGGGGGAAAGGATTTTCGAAGCAATCGGCCCGATCTACCGGTCGCGGGCGCCGTGAGACTGAAAGGATTCTGGAGAAATTTCGGTTGCTAAAAATGGCGACTTACTGTAATAATTTTAGTCGCCAATGGCGACCTTATCACCGCCAATCTGCATCTCTAGTCATCGGGATCGGGCATCGGATTTCTCGGTATACAATTTGAAGGAAAAAATAATTTTAGGCCGGAACTGGAGAGAGAGAAATTCTCGCGCAGTCTAAATTTTTACGCGAGATTTTTTATGGATTTCGCGAGAATCTCGCGGGTTCGCGCTGAAATGGGAACCTTGACGAAGATTAAGTATTAGCAAAATACACTGTAAATGTTAAAATGGACATTTAGCGCCATCAAGTAGTCAAATAAATCCAAACAAAAACATTCCATATAAAAACACCCATTCGTGTCAGTCATCCTTTAGGGTAAATTTCTCCTGGACGTGAATGTGCAAGTATCATCCTTGAATGAAGTTTCACAGTTGATGCACAAATGCATCTGCCATCTGCAGAGGATTAAAACAGAAAAAAAATGACGGTCACAGCATTAAAATTGTGATGTGATCTAGATTTTTAACATGGGGTTTCAGTGCCTAAGATTATTTATAATTTGTCTCAGGCTTCCGGAAATCGCCCGTTCTCGCTGGGTTAAAATTCGGCGAGGACGACCAAAGGACGGCCTTGAGATTAGAGATTCCGCAAAAAAAAAAAAAAAAAAAAAAAAATTGTTGTGATCGTAAAATTGTGGTGAAAGCCGCCCTTTCCCGTGCCATCAATGAAAATTGAAATGTCGTCACCTGCAAATCCTCCTAGTGTGCATTATCAATGCCTTCTTTCTAGGCGAGCCGTCAGATCTGAATTGTAACCACAGGCTCTAGTTATTTTTTCTCCCCTCATCCTCCACCCAGTGAATCCGATGATCGCACGAAAATGCGATAGCGCACTCACGATCAAAGTGCATGTTCTCTTCTCCTTTTCAAGGTCTACATGTGCGGAATTTTCAGATTTTCACAAGACCGACAATACCAATGCTTAAATCCAGACCAAGCCCGAAGAATTTAGTTTGTTTCCTTAAACATTTATCTTTACATAACTGAAATAAAAGCAATAAGTTCATGCATTCAATTTAAATCCATTTTAAAAATTTTCAAAAGAAATATGTTCAGCCCGATCGTAACAGATGTTTAAAAAAAAAAAGACTCAACCCTGCCCGAAACAATAGAAAACTCAAGTCCAGCCCGGGCCTAAGTCCAAATCCCCATTTAACTCTTTAAAACCCAAACTATAAAATTTTCATTTGCTGTAATAGACGGGAGTAAGTAACAAGTTTGAATTTTTGGAATGGATTCTTCTAGTTTCAGCCAGAAGTGTTTTATTTTCTCTTCCCCACTTTGGTTTCAATTTTAAAACTAAAACGTTTAAAATTCATTCATGGCATTTGTTCCAGTTGTTTGACAACTGAAGTTAAAGTATGAAACATCTATTCAGTTCAAGAAGATTTTAATCTTGATTGACTACATTCCCTAGAAATTAAGAGTACCGATGAGGTTTAAACTGTTTAGAGACAAGAGAATTTATATGATTATTTATTTACCACGCCTTCAAGTTACTAAACATTGAAAAAAGGAGCAATTCCTTACATATCTTACCTCTTTGCCCCCACCCATAGATCGGAATTCCGCCGGTCCGATCCATTATCGGAGACTCCACATTGGCGACTTTCATCGCGGCGGTTAAGCGCTGTGGGGGTGGTGTATGAATATGCAGTTATCGCACTTCATCATGAGGCAGTTGGTTCTAATTTATTATTGTTGTGTGATGTATTTAAGCACATGTATTATGGGATATAAAGTGAAAAAAAAATTCTTAGGAGGACTGGTAAAACTTTTTGAGGAAGGGTAAAAAATTTTAATAGCAGTTCTCGCGGACGGGCTAGATTTTGCGAATTTCCCGAAGCCTGATTTGTCCCAAATTAAAATTCGGTAGAAAAAGAATCCATTTACATTTTTGAAATTCCAGCTCTTCAGTTCACTTCAAAATATCTTTGGTCACTGCTTAAAAAAGATTTGAGATAGCAAATCAAAAATTGAGGAAGAAGATACATTTTTTAAGACAGAGTTGATCTCCCCTCCTTTTAGAGGTTTTTCAAAATATTTAAAAATCAATTAAATTTTTGAAAGTTACCTGCAACTTCTTGAATCAAATGCTATATTTCAAAACTTATGAGATGCAAAGCCAATTATTGGCTTCAGAATAAAGGGAACATGCATATAAACAAACAGTTGTTTTCAGCCTTTAATAACATAGATGTTTGGTGTAAAAATTTAGTATTTAATTTTGGTTTCTTTTTTCTCTAAAACAAAAATTAATGGTAAAAGATGCAAGCCACTCACTATTATTTTCACTATTACTGTTACACTATTCTGTTACTCTCACTATTATTGTTTACTACTAAGCTAATAAAATATACATCACAAAAACAATTTAGTTTTATTATTTTGAGAATTATGATTTATGGACTATAGTCACCCATAATAGAAGTGTGAAAAATTGGTGCAAAGGGTAACATGTCCAATTAAGGTTTTATGCAAAAGTTAACATGTCCTCTTGAATGCATGCTAAAAAGTAACATTTTAAACAGAAAATAAGTGGTTTTTGGTCTTAGGTTTTGTAAAAATTTAATATAAATCAAATTGGTAAGTAATGAAATTCATTAGAAGTGATTTTTATGTACACAGTCGAGTCACATTACTCTGACCACCAGCTAATACTGAGAGTAACCACTGTGTGCAGTGCAGATAGCAGCTAGACAGGCTGTGAGTGACTTAATAAGGTGCTGGAAGGTGTTCACAGGTATGTGGAGCCATGCTAACTACAGTACATCTGACAGCTGGTGGAGGGTGCAGGATGGAGAATACATAGAACGAACAACCCGATTGAGGTGGTTCCACAGATGCTCAATTGGGTTTAAGGCTGAGGAATTAGAGGACCAAGGAAGTACTTTGAAGTTTTCATCATGCTCCTCCAACCATTCTCGGACAGTTCTCGCTATGTGACACGTCACATTGTTGTGCTGGTAGATCTTATTTGCCCCAGAGAAGATAATCAGCATATATAGGTGTACATGATCCACAAGGCTGGATTCATAACAAATTTGGTTTATAGTGCCTTCCTAAGGTATGAGTGGACCCAGAGAATGCCACAAAAACAGTCCCTAGACCATAAAGCTGCTCCCACCGCCTTGTGTTCTTTCAGCAATGGTTAAGTATTTGTTCTCTGATCTTTCATGCCTTATACAACAACGTCCATCTGTTTGATAAAGTAGAAAACATGATTCATCGAAGAAGGCAATCTTTTGCTAATCAGCAGAGATCTAATTCCAATATTACAGTGCAAATGTAACCCTTTACTGCTAATGTACCTTGGTTAGCATAGGTACAGTGACCATCCATCTGCTTTGGAGACTCATATGCAGCAGAGTTCACTGAACTGTTATTTGAGACACCCTTCTAGTAGCCCCTTGTTCATTCGGCCAGTGTAATGTGGTGATCAGCTCTCACAAACCTTTGGAGCTGAAGTTCACTTTTTACATCAATGGCACATGGTGCTTTGCAGTTTCCACATTGCTTATCCGCAATGGTGCCATTTCTTCATTGATGATACACTTTAACCACAGCAGCAGTTCACAAACTGCACTGTTTTGGTAATACTGCCACCCTTAGTCAGAAATCCAATAATCATCCATTTTTCCAAATCTGATTAATCACTCCTATTAGCCATGTCAGCTATAAATGATATGTTTTCAGAATGCTTACACCACACCTTATATACCCACCAAGCTAGATATGACACATGCCTTCTTTCATTGGCTAAGAGCTGTTGATGTCAAAAGTAGAAGGTGGTCATAATAATGCAACTCAACCCTGTATTTGTAGTTGTGTTACAGAAAAAATACATTTTCCTTATTTTCAACAAACTTATCTTGGTGGACATACTGCCTTTTGCATGGAGCCTCATATGCAAACGCAGTATGTTCCTTAAAATCCTCATTTGTTTCAGCTTTGATGACCCTATAATTTTAAATTCTTTCATGGCTTTGTATATATTAACATTTCCTTGAGAAACAACCTGGGCAAATTTCAATAAAATGTATATATTATTACAAGTATGCTTTATTAAAGAAGGACTTTTGAAAATTTATGTTGTGCTACCTAATATTTTAGATTGCCCTGGTGAGAAATTGTGTGGTACAAGCACTGAAGCCCCATATAATAGTCATCCTATTAGTACATGAGTAGGAAAGTAGCTGACCTTCTCTGTTGTTGTTGAGACCCAGACCGTCCAACCTACCAGAAAGGTGTAAGGTAACTGTTTGGACGGCCGGAAAGTGCCATCCAATTTAGACAGGAATCCAGTGGGGGAGGCATCCACAGGGACCGTTTCCTTCCCCTATCACCAACCTCTCAGAAGGACTTACGGACCCACATATTTAATGCGATCGTACTCCGCATGAACAAGGCGGCAGTTTTGGCAGTGACGGGAATCGAACCCGGGTCTACTGAGTGCAATTCCATGCGTTAACCACTGGACTACCACACCCTCTGACCTTCTCTGTGTATGGTTAATAGTACAATTGAAGAGCCTATTCCTAAAAGGTCAAAATAAATTTTGCTTATCTGTTTCATATGATGTGACTGCTGCATCATACTTCAAGTAAGAGACAAGCTATAACCTTGAGATAGAAAGATGAAAAAGTATCAGCAGAACTATCACATGAGATATAGGAGTAAAAACGATCTAAAACTTTATGGAATTAAGCTCTTCGATTAGAAATGAACAATATCAAATTATGGTAAAAAGTTTTTCATTTCATTATTTTTCTTCCAGGCTGAAAATTTTCATTGAAATTATCCTTTATCTTACTTGCAGGAGCTTTAAACTTTCATAAGATTATACATTTCTTAATTTAATAATTTCTTAGTCCATTGTGAAATTATTGGTTTACTCACTATATAGATACAAAAACAGCTTAACATGAACAAGTTGTTATGGTCTTATAACTGTGCAGCAATAAACCCTGTCCTACACAACCATATGGTCAAAGCAATATATGTACAAGTGTAGTAGCAATAAAATGGTTATATTATATAACTAAAAATATATCTTTGTGGGTGAGTTCTTGAAGCAGGAAGTAAAAAAAAAAAATAATAAAATGGGAGAGGGGGATTTCTCTCTATTGGAGAGGTCCATGAAGTTTCGGATGTAGAATTAACTTTTGTGATGTTGGTTGTGTTAGTTTACCTTCTAGAATGTTTGAAAACAAAAATGAGCCAGTTTAATGAGCCTTTATTTTGTTTACACATTTGTACAAAGAAATATTGAAAAACTGTTTTGTAAATTCTTTGTTGGCTGCTGGACATTTTGACTGGTAAGTTTGCCTGGTAAGTTGCAATACTAGTGGACGTTTCTGAAACAACCGAAGAACCTCTTACAGATGACATTGAAAGTCATTGGTTGGTGATCAAGTGTTTGAGAGAGTTGGGACTACATTGGTGGAAGAGCCATGGATGTCCAAAGTTGCTTTGCATATTTTCTGGTACTATACTCTTGGACATGCTCAGTTCCAGTTTGGGGGACCATAGGATCCATAGTACCTTTGTCCTGTATCAAAGCCTTCCAGTTACAGTACTTTCTCATGTGTTCAGCAGCATTTTTTTGGGGGGACATGGTGCAACTCGGAGGTATATTATCACTTTTAGGCACCTTACAAAACTTCCTTTTTTCTTGCACTCAAACTCAAGTCTCTATCAAACAAAATAAACCCAACCTCTCTATGACATTTAGTTTATGAGTTATGAGCATGCAGTGTCACATCAAGCTCCGATTTTGAGTGCCTACTTCCCCTTCACCTTAGCAGTGGTGTATGACCTTGACATATGCATTGTTGTATACAATCATTATTGCTCTTTTAAATCATATGTAATTTTTGCAAATTATATTTTTCTATGAATGATGGTGAGTAAGTTCTAGAATAATGCTAACATGTTACATGCATTTCCTTAAGTGTTAGCCACATAAATGGAAAGGCATAAATTTTACATAAAAACATTACATATTTAAACTGTTTCAACAGTTTTACACATGAAATTCTTGTGGAAATGAATCTTTAAAAGTTTACATTTTATTAATAAATGCAGCATTTCAACTATACATACTTATCAGAAAAGAAAAATCATTAAGAGCACAACAAAAAACCCAAAAGAAATAAATAGGTCAATATGAGGCAACACCTGTTTAAAAACTGAATAAAGACCATACACAATTTCATTAAAAGTTGTTCATATATTTCACTTATGACCATAAAGATATTTCCTTAGGGTCGCATGATTGCAATAGATTTACTTCCTCCTTATTGGTTGATGATCTAATTAAAAATCATGTGGCATCCTAGAGTTGAGGAGAATTTCTTTTGGCATAAAAAGCATTGACAGAAACAATGGGATGCCACTCTTAGTAATTTATGAACTTTGCAACTTTCTAAACTTCCAAGAAATTTCTAGCACATGCACGATGGCTTTGGCCAATGGAAATTTTTTTTAAGAAAAGAAAATATTAAAATAATACACCAATTTCTTGTTCATTGCAAGATGATGTTCTTTGTAGAAACTATGGAGTATCTGTAGAAGTAAGTATCTCTGATAATAAGAACATACATTCACTTTGCCAACATACAAAGAATCATCCATAGAACTAAATTTTTATACTTGCAATATTACATTTGTTATTATCCTTTTAATTTTGTATATAAGACAGACTTACCAATATACACAATGTTTATATGCATAGAAAAATTTTCAAAATTGATATTCTACCTCTTTAAAACTAATGCTCGATCTTTCATTTCAAATCTCTCAAACCACACATGGGAAGTAGCACGATTTAGAGCACGTTGAAGTAATCCTAAAAATCCTCCCTGCTTCTGGCCAACCTGTAACAATTAGAAAAAAAGAATCAAACATTAACTACAAACTAATGATTTAAAAAAGTTAAGCGAGTGATTACAAACAGTTTGGAAAATATTCTTGCAACACCCAAGAAGCTCAATTGGTAGAGAACTCATTTCAAGATCAAGAGGTTATAAGTACAAGTCTGTTAGTTATTGCAAATTCCCAAAGTTATTAAGATGATTCTGTAACAATATCTGTTAAAAACTATTTTATAGCTATTTAGTGCTTCATTTTGTGCAATTATCCAAATGCTAAAATGTCCACCGTGTCTGTTCAGAAATATTTAGATTTATCAAAATCTGCAATCATTGATGTAATTATAAAATTAGTATAAACTTGGAATGAAATAGATGGGTATTTATAGCTCAGTAAGAATCAATGTTATAAAGATATAAGTATGAAATAAGATGATGTGTGTGATTATGTGTATGAAATTTGCATCAAAATTGAAGCAAGTGAAAAGAGCTACTCCATATATTAAAAGATCTTGAGGTGAGCAAAAATTGCCTCTATGTTGTTTACCACACTTCCCCTATGCCATAAATTGCATCACTTGACTTGAACATCTACATCCATCCCTTTCTTGAAGAGCATGCAGAAATGTAGAGTAAAAAGACCAGCGACTTTCTGAATGAAAGTTATGAAATGATGAATTTAATTGCAAAAAATAAATAAATAAAGTTACAACAAAAGGAACTGAAGTTTTGTAGAGCTAAGATATGACACTTCATGATGACAAAATGTGAAAACCCTATTTCTAAGAGTTAATTATTGGCATAATTTTAATTCTGAACATTACATTGTTTTGAAATCAGTGTTATGAAATTGTTAATTAAATGTTTAAAAAATAACAAATAAAATTATGACAAAAAGAATAGAAGTTCTCTAGAAGCAAGAATTGACGTTTTATGGTGACAAATGTTGAAGACCATACCTGGAAAATGTATATTTTATTTTTAATTTTAATTTTAGTAATATGTGGAAAAAGTGTAAATCATGAAGTTTTCATCGGAACACCATAATTTTTTTTTCAGAGAATGCTTATAACATTAAAATCTCATATTTAAAATTCCTATCTGTAAAATTCGAGATTTTAGAAATCTTTAATTTTATTACCACTACCCCTAACAACAGCTGGTCTGACTCCAAGCTCTGCGATCCCAGAAAATCGATAAACAAGACAGGAAATCATTTTTTTGTTCTGAATGGATTCTTTTACGTTTCTTTGGAGATTTTTAAAAATGTGTATGAAAAAAAAACCTATCAACTTTATTAAAAATCTGACTTCTAGAGAGTCTTCGAAATCTATTTATCTATTGTTAAGAGAAAAAAAAACCAAGGTTCTAACTACATTTCTAAATGAGAAGATAGATTATCCACAACCCCTTTCTTTTACCCTTCTTGTGTCCCTTATGTTCTTGCTTATGTCCCTTCTTAGGTTCAAAAACTACCTTTAAAAAAGCCAGGTAAAATGAGGTCGAGTACAGGCTTTACAATTCCAGCAATATACATAGGCAATTGCATTTCAATAATAAGATTGATCAAAATAAAACAGTAAGTGAATTTCCAACTTGGATTTCCTTGAGATTTTGTACAATTTGTTTAAATAAAAGAGGTAATGAAAAAAGCCAAATTAAAATAAAAAAGACTTTGTGGTGAGTGTGAATGGAAGTATCTCTATGTTCAACGCAGCAAGCAGTGTTGAAAAGAAAAAACCTACTATTTTGCATAAAGAGTTATAAAAAAGAGTCAGATAACTAGTGTAGAGACATACTTTCTTTAGCCATGAAAGTGAATGGTCAATGGTCTCTACTTGTTTGACACATTCTATGCATGCATATTAGCAAATACTTGTTGTAGCTAAGTAAATTTAATGCATTTCAATATATGTACACAGGACTTGCTCTCGGATTTTTTTTAGTCACAGATTTTATTTTTATAATTTTTTCTAAATCTATTGTTTTTACTTTATAAAATGCTGATACTTTCCTTGCAATGATTTGAAAAAGAAATAAATTATCATAAGTTATTCTAACATATATTAATTTGTTTTGCACAATTAAAAAAATATAATAGAAACAGCTTTATATGAGAAAAAAAGTTTTTTATTAGACACCAAGTTTCTCTACTTTTTAAACAGAGCAGCCATTCTAATTTCTCTTATTGGAAAATGCAAATGTAGCAATTGGCAGCATGAGGCCTGGTATATTATTGGTTGTGATAAAATGTTGAGTTTATTACATGAATATATTCTCTTCCAAATAACATGATATAACTCAGATGAATGAAAATCAGGAACAATGCAAAGCTGTAACTATGAGAGATATGAAATTAGACTTGGAATCCAAATAGCAACTCAGGTTTAATAATAAAAATTACCTTATTCTCAAAATAGTTAATGTAGGATATATAAATATAGAAATTGGTGACAACAGAATATATCTTGTATGATTTAGAGTAACAAAATGAATCAAATCAAAATGGATCTAGATACCTGAAGTATGACAATCTTGGACTAAGCAGAATTTAAAAAAAAATGTAAGTCTGCAATTCACTTATCTATCCCAGAAGTGAAAAGACATGACTTATTCCCAAAATTGTCATATGTTTTGATTACATACAGATATGATCAAATGAAGAACTGAATTCTGTGATATTTCGAACTGGATTTGTCATTAGTTTTGTATTACCATCATTGCATGGACATAAACAAGGAAGTATGCCACATACTTTTACTATATCCTCCCTGATATTTTTACTCAAGCAATAGCTTTGTTCCCAAAATTTACAATCCTAACGATATGCAATAGAAGTGTGTTTCTTAGCAAGATTTACATAAAGTTTCACTGCAAGGGGTTATTGCAGTGACCACATATGAAAGTAAATTCAGGTGCCATGTAATGCAGCCAGCACCATTAAAAAGAAAGAACTATTATTTTGCATCACAAGAGAAAAACCAGTCAGATGATTTCAGCATAGAGAAATCCAGACATTACAGCCATGAAACTGAATAGTGTTTTCTTACCACTCATTTGCCATGTGCAGTGTATGTATATTGGCAAAGTTAATTACATGTATTTCAATAAATGTATATTATTTATGGCAGTGAATTGTTATGTTTACACATAAGAATACATTCTCATCAAAATAATATGATGCACCTCAGATGAATTAAGAAAGAGAACTAAGTATCTATGATAACATTCTTATATCTCCACATGGTGGTCCCCTTACTTTTGAAATTGTTATCTTTGGATATACAACATCCAAAACTAAATCATTAAAAATCATCCCAAATTAAAATCATCGTTTTTCTGCAGTTTTATGCTTTTTAGTTATATTATTTCCTTTCTCATGCTCAGCAAACTGAAAAACTATTGTTCATGGGTGGTGAAGGGTTAACAAGGTAGACACTTTTTTGCTTATAACAATACCAGAATGAATTACCCGGCATTGCCCAGGTACTAAATAAGCATCCATTATGTATAAATAATTAAATAAGTGCAAGTTGCTTAAATAATACAGTTGAACACTATTTAAAATGGCTTTGAAAAATCCAAAAATTGCACATTTCAAATTGCAACGCAATCTCCGCAAAAGCAAAAGAGATGAGAATCACAATTGACTGTATATTCAACATACCACTCATGAAGATATGAAAGGAAGTAAATGGCTTAAGCTAAAAACATCTCCGTATGGAGTGGCTGGCTTCAGTGGTAGAACAGCTGGAATAAAAGAGCATAATTTCCGGTATGTGGGGAATGGATTCAATTAATAGAACAGCTTCAGCAGCACTTCAAGATGTGTTCAGTTCATTAAAAAAAATCTATGACATGGCTGGGTTAAATTTTTTTTTATAATAAATCAATAGATGGGTTTATTAAAAAAAATTATCTGGAGTAGTCTGTGATACATTTAAGAGCTTCTGTTAAAGTATCAATGTTGGATGTCATGTCAAATTTTGTATATCATAATATAAAAATTAGAGAGGTTTAAAACACATGAAAAGTATATATATTTTTCATTTATTAAAAGTTGTCTATTCATCATATGAATTCTGTTCAAAATTTGTCTGAAAGAGAACTTTTCGATCTTTCCGATGGTGTTAAGATGGAAACTCTGATAATATTTTAGGTTGCTACGGAATTGATTTGTGCAAATATTGGCCTAAATTAGAGTAAAACATAAAATAACTAAAAAACTAATAACACAAAAGTGCATCAATTCGGGTCCTGAAGTACCTGTGTACCAAATTTCATGATTATACAATGCTTAAATTTCCTACTACAGATTGCACAAACACACATCTTCCTTTATTATGTAAGAAGATTGATCAGATGTAGTTACTAACTCTCTACTGATGTAGTTACTAACTCTCTACTGATGTACTTACTTACTGACATAGTTGCTAGTCTTCAAATGTTAATAATAATAGGATATTTGTTTTTAGACTATAATAAATTTTTAATATAAAAAAAATAAACTAGTGCAATATTTTTAATGTTTGTGATGTATTGCTAATATTACATTTTACAACAGTTGGAACAGTAGGCCAGACTTTTCGTACTCTTGACCTGGATGGTATGTTTCCATTTATTTACTTCATTGAGTTGAGAATAAGGCAAACATATACAGAGTGTCCCAAATTAAACTACACATTTCCGAGAGGGTTACAGCAAAAACTATTCATCATAAAGTCATGAAATTTGAGGAGTGTCATAAGGAGATGATGGGAATTTTTTTTTTAGAGCAAAAAAAGTTAGTTCAAAAAACTACCAATAGTGGGTGTATAATATCTTTATAAACAATATATAACATGAACTACACATTGTATCCATCTAATGAAGACAAAACATGTTCAATATGATGGCCATCGTTGTCTGCTACCATCTGGAATCATAACATAGCATGTTCAATGGTTGATTGCAGTGTGTGAGTTGGAATGTTACACCCATGGCGGGCTAGCCCATTGGTTAGCGTGCTGGAGTTGCACTCGGTAGGCCTGGGTTCGATTCCAGCCACTGCCAAAACTGCCGCCGTGTTCATGCGGAGTACGATCACGTTAAACATGTGGGTCCGAAAGTCCTTCCGAGAGGTTGGTGGTAGGGGAAGGAAGGTACGGTCCCTGTGGATGCCTCCCCTACTGGGTTCCGGTCTAAATTGGGTGGCACTTCCCGACCGTCCAAACAGTTACCTTACACCTTTCTGGTAGGTCGGACGGTCTGGGTTTCAACAACAACCCATGGCGGGCTGTGCTGTCTTTAAGATAGGACAGAGATCTTATGTGATCACAGTACACCAAGTCTTTGAGATATTCTCAGAGCCAAAAATCGCATGGATTCAAATCTGGGGGTCTTGCAGGCCATACTGTAGGAAAATGACGGCTGATGATTCTGTCATCAGAAAAGTGGCCCCTGAGCAGTTTCACATACAGTTTCAGGCTATGTGTAGAGGCATAAACACTATTGATTACACTGCATCTTGCATAAACACTATTGTTTTAACACATTGATGTGCCTGAAGAGCAGGAATGATGGAATTCTCCAATAAGGATGTGCAACGTTGCTTGGTGTCAGAACACGTTACAGGACCTGCGGGTCTGAGCAAAAAATGGTCCCAAAATGAATGTGGCAGTAAAACCACACCATACTGTTACCTTAGAAGAGTATAACAGAACTTGTAGACACTCATGTGGGCAAAAAAACCTCCCACCAAGAGCGACCTCTATTGGTGGTGTTTAGAATTAACCTTTTTTTCTGCTCTAAAAAAAATTCCCATCATCTCTTTATGACACTCGCTAAATTTCATGACTTTCTGATGAATAGCTTTGTTGTAGCCCTCTCGGAAATGTGTAGTTTAATTTGGAACACCCTGTATATTAAAATATATTGAAAAATGGAAAAATACAACAATGAAGATTTTAGTAAAAATACAGTAATAAACTTTTGTGCACTACAGTATTAAAATATTTTCAAATGTAAGCTGTATATAAAAATTTCAACTTACTAAGGCATAACAATTATCACATGCAAGAATGACAACATCAATAGGTGAAGTATGGTTAGCAACACATATTCCACCACCTGTAGCTCTATTTTCTCTAACAAATAAAAATAAATTTTAAGTTATAATTGAAAATGTTAATTAAATTCTATAATGGTTATTATTTTAAAAGGAAAATATTTTCCTATTGAACCTACTGAGAAACAAGTACTTTTAAGCAACATATATAACAATCTTAAATAATAAAAGGCAATGTCTGTGTGTGTGTGTCTGTCTTATACACTATAGGTTCAGCCACCGTGCATCGCAGAGCTACGAAATTTGGTAATCTGAGACCCAGGGTGGGGGTGGGGAGTGGGAAGGGAACACGTGAAAACCGATTTTTAAAATTTTAACTATTTTTTTTGTTATTTAATGTTTTATGCGATTTTGACCATTTCCCCCCCTTTTTTCTCCACCATTCAGACGTCGTAGAAAAAAACAAATCACACCACCGGAAAGAGCAGACAATTGCGAGTAAAAATATATCAATTTCGAATCTCAGGGACAAATTCTAATATTTTTTAAAGATTTTAAAACAAAAGTCACTTTCGGTTAAAAAAAACGAACTTTTGTTTTTAAATCCTCCCATCGGGAAAAGTTCCGAGAATTTTGACTACTAATTTACATTTTTAGAAAGCTCAAAGATCTGGCATTCTTACAAGTCTAATCTGGTCAAGAAATAATTAAAATTGCCTGCAGGATTGGGATTTTAAGATTTTTCGAATTTCAATTTCTCGGCAATCCGCTAAAGAAGTTCACTGGCATTTTTCCCCGCAGAAGTTTTTTGCGCAAGAGGAGAGAAGGTGGAGGGGATATCACGGTTCTGGATACCCAATAGGGAAGAAAATGACAGAATTAAGAGCTTAGCATATGGTCATCATAAAATTTAAATGATTGAATTATGGTGGATTGAATTGTGGCGATGTATTGATTACGATGTATTATTGTGGCGTAATGTATTGTTGTATTGTAAAAACTTAATTGTGGCGATGTATTTCACGTGAAACATGTGGGTTCGTAAGTCCATCTGAGAGGTTGGTGGTAGGGGAAGGAGGGTACGGTCCCTGTGGATACCTCCCCCACTGGGTTCCGGTCTAAATTGGGTGAATAAAATGAAAGTAATGGAGATTGTCGCAGAGGGCGCGGTAGCCCAGTGATTAGCGTGTGAGAATTGCAGTCGGTAGGCCCGGGTTTGATTCCCGCCACTACCAAAACTACCGCCATGTTCAGGCGGAGTCTGATCATGTTAAACATGTGGGTCTGTAAGTCCTTCCGAGAGGTTGGTGGTAGGGGAAGGAGGGTACGGTCCCTGTGGATGCCCCCCCACTGGGTTCCAGTCTAAATTGGGTGAATAAAAAGAAAGTTATGGAGATTGTCGTGAAGGACGCGGTAGCCCAGTGGTTAGCACGTGGGAATCGCACTCGGTAGGCCCGGATTCGATTCCTGCAACTGACACAACTGCCGCAGTGTTCCGGCAGAGTACGATCACATTAAACATGTGGGTCCGTAAGTCCTTCTGAGAGGTTTGTGGTAGGGGAAGGTGGGTACGGTCCCTGTGGAAGCCTCCCCTACTGGGTTCCGGTCTAAATTGGGTGGCACTACCTGGCCGTCCAAATAATTGGTAGGTCGCGCCAGCGAATTTGCCATGGTCAGAATTTTCAAGGGTAGCGAACAGGCTGGTCATCGATGGCAGCTACTATAAAATAAAGTATTGAGTATCAATTATACATACTCTGTAATAGTGTAAACAAAACCCCTGAATTCAAAAAATTATTGAAAAAGCAATTAATTCTTTATATCAAAGTACATTACAGAGTGACTTTTGGAATTTGGGACATGCTAAAATGATTAAAATAAAGCTTACAGTGAGCAAAATATTTTCCATGGTGTTCATAACTCTTTCTTGAAAGTTGGCTTGTAAGGAAAATATATGTGAAAATGAAAGACAAAGTTTTACAGAAAACTATCCTCAGGTCATAGTCTATTGTGTCATAAATTTTGAAGCCAGACATTTTCAGCCTAGTAAATAATTTTCTGACATAGTGATGTCCTTTTTGCCCCATTCCCTTGCAGCTTTATCTATATGTATCAGAAGAGAGCATTGAAAATATCAGCTATTTATGGCTGGACCTATATTTCCAGACCTAGAAAAGTTTAAGATCATCCTACTTGGGAGACAGGGCTTTTGCTCTGAATAGAAAGTTGATAAGAAAATATATATTTTGAAGTCTTAATTGGGAGACTGCCATAAAATTTTTATTAGAAATGCTTTTTCATTACAATTTATTGAGGATTAATGTTTAATCAAAAGATGTTAGGTTGGAGCATAAGTGATCTGGTAATAAGATGATATTCAATATTTGAGGGTAGGGAATCTTTCAGAACATTGGCATTCTCTATTGTAAGTATTAAAGACAGAAGAAATTGAATTATCTGGACATCAGGAAATTTCCTGATGGACTACTTGCCAATATGTAAATGGGCACGTTTGATACACAGAGACTGACGTTGAAAGTTTTCACATTTAAAAAAAAAATCAGATTTGCAGATTTATTGGCTTACACTAGCAGTTCCATTTAACAGCCATAAGAAGAGGATGTTAATGAGGTTTTATGGTGCAATGAAGTTGTACAAATTGTAAGTTGAGCAAAATTCAAAATATGATGTTGTATGGTATAATGAATATCAACAGTAAGGACTCTAACGATGCTGTACCACTGCCTGTGGAAATAATGGTCTGCAGTCTTGTCAGTATAGAAAATGGATCATGTTAGAATTTCTATTTTTTAGTATTGTGATTCTGATTTTCCATCTTCTGTGCAGACAAAACTATTATGGCCATATGCCTATATATTCATTGATTAATAACATTGTCACTGCAATTGATGGACTTAAATTTATTATTTTAGTACATCCTAGTTTTCAAATTGTAATATTTTAGTTTTTTAGAGTTTTTATAGAGTTTTCATTTTGATTTTTTTTTTTATATACTACTAGCTTTTATGCATGATCTATAATCCAGAAAATTTCTGAATTTGGACTTAGCCTGGAGAAATTTCTGAGTGATTTGAGAAATTTTTAGGTCCAGAAGATTCTGGACTTTGCACTGTATTGGAAATTATGAAATTTGCAGATATGAAAACTGATTCAAGCATTACCTAATCTTAGAGCATTTGTTTTCAGATTAAGGAGAACAGGTTCACCTCTTGTCCTCTGTTAAACCTATCTATACCCTAGGCTGGTTTACTAATTTATATTCTTGAGGTCAAATTAAGTTTTGCATTCAAAAGAAATTAGTTTTAATTTTTAAACACTTGTAATTTTTATTATGGAAAGAGGGAGAAGAAGATTCTGGGGGTTTTCTTAGATAAGATTGAATTAGATAGAGAAATTTCACTTAAAAGGACTGGTTTGCTCTTGCTTAAAGGGACTATATAAAAAATGGTGGAAAAAGATAAAAAATGTACATTTCTGCAGAAACAAAATATAAGACATTTCGCTCTTTGTAAGTTTACACTGAAGAAAGAGACTCACATGTTCTCTAATTGGCTTTATACTTTTTAAATTCTATAGCAATGTCAAATAGCAATCTTTACCAATTAGATCTTTTTTTCAATATGTGTTACAATTAATTGCACAGAAACAGACATTTAACCATATTGTAGAAATAAAACTATAAGCAGAAGATAAAGATAAAAATGAAAACATCCAAACAGAGCTGATCTGTGGATGATATGAACAGTACAACATCAGACCCTGTGCCACCTATAGTTGCCAATAATAAATAAAATAGCATGATATGAACTAACTCATTAAAAAAGCAGGAAATAAAAAGAAAAACTTACTTATTATGATATGTAACAATTGCAGAAAAAGATCTAGCCAAAATTCTGAAACACATGAGGCTCACACGTGTATACAGCCATTTTTTGAACCTAAAGTTAGAAACAAATTAAGACAAGAATTATATCATGCATTACAAGTGATATCACTTGACATTTTAGTATGTAGAACCAAAATTTCATAACTAAATGTCAATAAAATTGGTTCTAGTTTATGTGGTAAACAAATTCACTTCAAAGATTCTATTGTTCTAAACAGGGAGGGAGACGTGTAACAGTGGAAAGTATGTACTATATTACTTTCTCTACAATACATGGTAATGTATAGGGAAATTATTAGAATTGTATTCAAAAATTACAACTCGAGTTTTCAACAGATCTACATTTCAAACACGGGAAAAATTATTTTTAATGTGATGTCTGTGTGTAACTGTGTCTGTGCAATGTATATATTCACTCTAACTCAAAAACCAATTAACCAAATTTCATAAAATTTGGTAGGTGTCATTTGTGGCTTAACAGGGTGCCGATTAGATTTTAGTATGATTCAGGAAATAAGAACCTGCCTTTTTTGTGAAATGGCCCATAAAAATCATAAGTATTTATTCTAGCTGAAAAACTAAGTGATCGAATTTCACAAAATTTGGAAAATAAGTCACTTGTGGGTTACAGTGGTGCTGATTAGATTTTGGTATGATTCAGGAAAAAAGAATCTGCCTTTCTTTTGCAAAATGGTCTGCAAAAAGTAATTAAAATCTAAAATAAAAAATTATATATGTTGAAATGTACCAATTAAATATTTGTTTAACACATCCAAATTTTGTTTTACGAACATTTTGCTCTATGAAGTACTAATTTGTCCTACAATGTAGATTTTGTGGGCAGAAATAATGAAATTTAGGTATGTGCTTAAAATCTCTTTACCTCACTGCATTGTAACAGTTTTTATAATGAACCCATTTATGGGTATTGTCCTCCTACAACCAAATATTTATGAGACTGTCTACAAAAACTTTCTATATGATTTGTAGCATGTTGTCAGATATAAGTCTCTAGAAGAAAAATAATATTATTCTGATTTTCTCAGGAAAACTTTTTCTTATAGGGAAAACATGTGTAAAATAAATTATCTTTTATCAAATTATGAAAAATTGAAACTTTATTTAACTATTGTTTTCCCAAAGAACTTTTTATTGGTACCCGGGCAATACTATTTTAGCTAAATTTATATTATTTTTTCTCAGAGACTATAAAAGCTAGATATCTGAAATTTTTCCTGCACATTACATAGAACTTTAGGTACACACCCACGCAAAAATGCATAAAATCAGTGATTAGTTTTATTTTTAAAAAATTTAATTTATATTCATAAAAATATCATAATTTCGAACATAATATAGCATTTTTAAATAGCTTAATTTCAAAATAACCATACCTTTTTGGTACAGTGTATAGAACATATATACCCCATTTCCGTAAATTTCAAAGAAATTAAGTTTAATCAAAGCCAAGAAAAAGGTACATATATTATGAAAAACTGCATTTTGAGAAAAACTCAAAAACAAACATACTCTCAGCTAAAAAATGTCATGTAGCTAAATTTTAAAGCTGTTTTAAAGTATATTCTAATTAACATATAAACATGAATTTGGTATTATTTTAAATAAAATTTTTCAAATTTTATGTTCACAATAAACAGAAAATAATTTTTTTAATGAAATTTTGATTTCAGTTGCCTTTAAAAAGCACTCTATACACTAAATCTCCCATTCAGAAAAATTGCGACCTAAAATATTGAAACGACTATCAAGTTATGAAAAATTCTGTATCAGAGATGTTAGGAAAATCGAAAATTTAAATCTACCATTACTTTTGTTTTTTAATGCATTTTACATGATGGTAGTTAAAAGTGCCATAATTTTTAGAGAAAATGTGTCGTTCACTACTAAAAATTACTGTAAATAGAGTATATCCCAGCAGTTAAGGCACAAGGACTGCACACAGAGGACTAGAGTTCGATTCCTGGTACTGCCATGTAACACAATCCACTGTGTCTATGTGGAGTATGAGCATTTTAAATCTGTATGTCCAAAAACCCTTCCAAGAGCCAATGGGTAGAAAAAAGGGAATATAGTCTCTACGGATACCACACCCCACTGGGTTCTAGTCTAAATTGGATGGTATTATGTCAAGTCAGACTTCTGCTATGGTGTTCCTGGAGTCTTTCGACCAACAGAAGCTACATTCCCTTTCCCTCTGCCATGGACTCCTCTCTTATAGACTTGTTCTGGCCTTGTTCCAGACAAGTGGGGTTAAGTAACAACATAACAACAAGAAAGATCAATCATGCATAAAGCATTGATTATGAAACACTTTCCAACTTCAATGCATTTTATTTAAATATCTCTAAAATGCAATACATTCCTTGGTAATATTTTAAATATTATTATAATACTACAATAATTTATTATACTTGAAAACTTCATCAAAAACAAATGAAATTTATTCAAATGACGTCATCGAAATATAACACACCTGGCTGACTCTTTCTATAAAAGCAGCATTCCATTCATAAACTTTTTTCCATTCATTTCATTCATTACAATACTATAATAATTTATTTTATTTAAAAACTTAAGACCATGGAGGTACAAGTAATTAAACTCTATGCTTAAAACTTCAAAGAAAAAATCGTCCTTCTCCGTGTAAAATCAATGAATATTTCATTCATATCAGCTATATTGCAGACTCCATGAGCTAAATAATTTTTTTTTAATTAAATGCAACAATTCTAATACAACTCATTCTACATCTTTTGGTATTTACATTCTCCATAAGTGAAAATTAGGCTTCGTTGTAGAAATAATCAAAGTTGGATGATCATTTAAACTCAAATATATTGTAATTGCGTTGTTTCAGTATGTAGATGTACAGAATTTAAGCAAAAATAAAGCGGTTTTAGGACGGATATAACACTAAATATGAATTATAAAGAACTTTAAAAATCACGATTTTGACACAAAATGGATGCCATATTTTATTTTGAAGTGGGTCACGTGATCGCTTCATATAAAAGGTGTAATTATTATTTTAATTTTTATTTAAAAAACTACTGAATATATTTTGCTGAAATTTTTTTATATATTTTATGGGATAATTTGAATATTTCCTAAAACTTTTGAAGCAATTTGTGAATTTTAAATCCACTTAAAAAATGTTTGAAAAATTAGGTTCCATAGGGTTCAATGTATTTCATTTCTTCAACCCAGGTTCCTAAAATTAATTGGGTGATATTATTCATTTATATTCTCATAGGTCCCACAGACCGTCTGAACAACATACTAAAATTTCATTTTGATAAAGTCATTTTTACGGCAGTTATCGTGCTAAAGGACAGACAGACAGAATGAACAAAGTAATAAACACTTTTCAACTTTGTTGTAAAGTGTTAAAAACACTTTAAATGGAGTTATCTGCTTTTAAAGCATATTTGGCATGGAGGGAGAGATTAAAGAAAAAAGGAGGAAAATGAAAGACATAACCTAGATGTGCTTCCTTCCTCCATTCCATATTATATTTTTTGTTAAACTTATGGACTGGGCACAAAATTTATAAAAACAATTTTTTTCTATTTATTCACAAAATGCTGTGAGACTGTGAGTGGAGTCGAGTTCTGTAAGTACAATAATTGGCTAACAGAAGTCAACCTAAAAATATTTGCATGAATCTGTTTTGTCATAAAAAGAAATGCAAATTAAAGTGCTACACTGACTTTAATGTTTCTAGCTGCACAGAACAAATATTAAATATTTTAAAGGATAGTTTATGAGTTTTATAATTAATTTGGAGGTTCCACTCTTATTAGTTACTAATGGAGTTCATTAAAAGTTCTGCCAGCTTTGTGAAAATGTACAGTAAGTTTTTACTTTTCTTTTATCTCAGTCTTAACTCAAGGAAATCTCAAGCTTTAAAAAAACTCAAAGCGAGAGGCACTCTAGCTCTATTGTAAAATAGTTTTGGTTTTTATTAAGAGGATGGCTTAATTTTAGCACAGCTGGAAAAAATCAAACTTTTGATACTGCATGAGTCATAACTCTAAGCCAAAAAATTACAGCAATATGTGTGATTTAAATTATAAAATTTAACTTACCACCCTTCAGGAATATAGCCAATAATACTGGTACATAAAAGAAGCCAACTCACAGCAATCAGAGTGATAAATATTCTGAAAAATACACAGTAACTTGAGCAAGGGACTATGATCTGACCTGACAAATTATATATAACCTGATAAATAGAGTATATCCCAGCAGTTAAGGCACAAGGACTGCACACAGAGGACTAGAGTTCGATTCCTGGTACTGCCATGTAACACAATCCACTGTGTCTATGTGGAGTATGAGCATTTTAAATCTGTATGTCCAAAAACCCTCCCAAGAGCCAATGGGTAGAAAAAAGGGAATATAGGTTAACATCTTAAGCACATGGTTTTTCCTTTTCTCAGGAAAATATGAACTTTTCTTGGGATATAACAACTACCATATCAACAACTACTTAATTCATCTCCTTTAAATGATTTCTTCTTGTTTACATAAGAATCCAAACAAAACACCCCCAATAAAACATCAGAACAAAAATTTGCATTTTAGGAGAACCTGTCACATTTTCAATTTAAGATTAAAATGTCTGTGTTATGCATGGAAGAATCTCCTCTTTTTCATATTACAGTACAGCCTTGAAAATTCGGACTTTGCCGATTCCGGATTTTCGATTTTTCCGGATTATAGAATTTGAATAAAATTCAGATTTAATATTAACTAAATACACTATAAAGCACTATTTTTAGTAAAAATAATGACAAAAGTTAATCAATTAAAACATATTATTTAATCTAAAAAATAGGGCAAAAGAAATTTCTAAGAAAAAATATACACATTAATAATTTAGAATGTGTAAAGAAACGAAATGATAAAATTCCAATTTATCATTTCGTTTAAATATTTTAATTAACATTTATTTCATTAATTTTGGTTTATGGGAAAGCAGTTTTCTTTATCCTGTAGATGGACATTATCTCTGCTCGGTTATAATACTTCTTTACTTCTTTGTTCAAGATCTTTAATTGCATGATTGATTGTTTGCATAAGATTATCAATGGGTGTTTTTACTTCTCCGCATTTATCATCACTACTTAGATCTTTTTTTATTTAATATCATATCGCGAATTTCACCATCATTCAATTTATTTACGATTAGCGCATCATTATCACAGTGCAGAACTTCCGTTATATCGGCTTTGTCGAGATTTAATGAAGCGCCGGAAGATTTAATGAAGTGCCGTGATTTAATAAAGATCGAGGATTAGCACTTTTGACCATATATTTAAAGGTGTAAATGTGTTTAAACCGTTTTCGCTATTAACGAACGATAAACAAAAAATAAGAACTAAAAAGTTTTATTTATTCTCTAGCATCTATATAATGTTATGTTTAAAAAGGCTGATGACTCTGAAAAAAGTAAAAACTTTATTAGTAATAGTCAAATATGTAAAAATTATCACAGTAAATAAAATAAATATCTTTTCCAAAAAAGAAAAATATCTCTCCTCTCAATGATTATTCTAAATTATGATGAGTCATCACTAGGTTACAGTATCACCCGGATGTGATGGGGCAGGGAAAGCAAAGAAAGGAATTTGCTTAGTTCCTAATTGTAAACGCAGTCGACTGTCACCAGTGACGAGCTGACCCCTTTGAGAGGTCTGTGTGTTAATGACCTTGTTGCTCGGTTCAGTGCGATACGATATTATTTAGTTATTTATTTGCTATTTATAGTATGTAAATATGGCTTTCTAAACAAAAAAGGCAAAATATACAGTCGATTTCAAGCTAACACATTCAACGAGAACGAAAAATTCATCAGATATCAGGAGGGGGAGATTCTGAAGACAAAACAGAATACATTGAAGAATGGAATTCGTACTACGAAGTGAACAAAATAAATTTCTGTGAGCGTTAATATGAATTCTCAGGATTTTTAGATTTAATTGAACAATCTGTGATAAAATGTTATGATAACATTTTAAAGTGTTTAATATTAAACATTACATTTTTTCAGAAAAATGTCTTTTTCAATAATGAGAAAAGGAAATTTTGATAATAAAAATTCCGTATTTAAATAACGATGTATATTTTACGTGAAATAATTCATAGGGAGTTGTGACTTGAATAAGGGGGAGGAGGGATTAACGCTAACAACGCAATTTTCGCTCCAACCACGAGCCTATCTACGGCCGTCCATCTAAACTTTTGTTTCATTTCCGGGTTCAGAAAGTCGACCGGAAAGTACGGTAAAATAAATAATCTTACGTATAAAATAAATAATCTTATATAATAAATAATCATAACAATTGCTGTTCAAGGGAAAATGTTTTATTAACAAAAATGACAGAAACAGAATGAAATGACAAAAACAAATAACAAAACAAAATGACAGAATGACCCTACACAAGATAGAGCTAGTGTTGAAAGGTGTTAATGATCAAGTGTTAAAATTCATTGATACATTGTATTGTTTTTCTCCAGTTTTTTTTTTTTTTTTTTTTTTGTATTGTTTTTCAGTAGTCAATGAATAAGTGAATAAGGAAAAAATGGTCCAATGAGTAATCCTGCAAAAAAATTTACTTGGACAATGCAATGATCAGGGGCCTATTTTAGTGTTCTTGGCGATATTGGGACCAATATAGCATTGAAGCTAAAGCCTTTAAAGCTTGGTACATGCAAAACATAACTGGGCTTATAGCTTAGTCCATTATTTTAGAATTGACTGCTCAAGGTCACATTTTCCCCTTCCTAGGGTAGGAAGGGGAAGGAATTTTTATGACCTTGAGCTGAGGATTCTAAAGTAATGGACTATAATATTAGGCCCGCCATCGTTTGTCATAATTCCTTAACAGCACCATTTTATATTTTCTTTTTTAATGTCCTTCTCAATGCTCTCTAACTACTTGCAAAAATAATAAAGATTTTCCAAGGCATTTTTTAGAACTTCAAGCATTTTCATATAAGCATTAGGTATAAAGGAGTTATGCTTGCTTCACTCCAATTAGTTCTAATAAAAACAGGTATAAAAACTTTACTCTCTAAACATGAATATCTGGAGTTAAAATTCACACAAATTAGATAAGAATTTTTCTGAGTCATCAGGAGTGAGGTGTTCTGTTGTAATGTTAATAAATGGTAATTATGCTGTCTTTCAAAACTAAATGTTTAAGCTTACCTACTTGGAAGAAGAATACAATAACGTAAAATCCATCCAAGACCCCATAAAATGGAAAGTCGATAACTGAAAAAAATTGTACTTTTAATACATACATCTATTTAATTAGGTATTTTTAGGTACCTGAAACTATAAATATTAAAATTTCATCATACATAATTATAAAAGACTATATGCCTAAAACAGAAAATAAAATAAAACTACACAAACAAGGAAATCAAATAATGAATTATATTGCTCATTGTAATAAATAAACAAGAAAGATTAATCATGCATAAAGTATGGATTATGAAACATTTTCCAACTGAAATGCAATTTTATTTAAACATCTGTAAAATGCGATACATTCAGCAATGACATTTT
Source organism: Amaurobius ferox (assembly GCA_951213105.1). NCBI lineage: Eukaryota > Metazoa > Arthropoda > Arachnida > Araneae > Amaurobiidae > Amaurobius > Amaurobius ferox. The sequence goes on from OX578133.1 coordinate 57,488,230, forward strand.
TAAAATTATCATAGTACAACAATAATTTAATTTACTTGGAAACTTAAAACTTCATCAAAAAAGGCAATGCTATAAAATCATCTTCTTTTCTATGTAAAATCAATGAATATTTCATTCATATCATCTATAATTTTCATTCTGTTAACATATAAGCAGAACAGCAACTTTTTCATCCTTCACAACTTGGTGAAACCCAGATGAGACAGGGAAATAACTCACTGTGATCAAGGTAAAAAAAACAGGATTCAGTACTCTAATCTGTAAAAAGTGCAAACTTTTGAGAAGTTCCACTGAAAATTTAATTAGTATTCAAGAAATAGTAGAAAATTTACTAATACTTAACTTTTTTATTTGAATGAAAAAAATGTCTATATTCACATAAAATATTAGAATTGCGTGAATCTTCTTCAATTCATCGATGGATGAATTTAAAAATAAATTTTATTGGAAATACTGAAAAACATGTTTTTTTCGGAAACTCTTAAATATCAAGAATTTCATTTACTGATTCTGTTCAAAACTCATTGAAAAGAGCATTCTTCAACTTTTCCAATAGGGTTAAGATGGAAACTCTGCAATAATAGTTTCAATGGTAAAGGAACCAATTTGTGTCAAAATCACTCAAAATTGCACTTTGATCTTAAATAATTCAAAAACTAATTTGAATTCTTAAAAATTGCTCCAAGGCATCTTGGGGTCTGACTTGAGTTATTATTTACAGAGATTAGTAGCTGTGGGTTGCAAAAATTTTCTACTATACTGCACCCAGGTAAACCATCATTATCTATTATTATTATAAATCATTCATATATTAGGGAATTTTCATAAAAAGTAATAAAATATTCAGATATTTTGTTTGCTGATTGGGAGAAACTGCTAAAAACAAGGAATCTTTTTTGAAATTTGGGAGAATTGGCATCTTTCACAGGAATTGAAATTCAGGGCGGGATTCCACCAAAAAATCATAATTCTTGCCTTAGAAAATTTGTAAAACAGAAGCCTCCTGTCTCCAAATAAGTGGTAAATCACAACTTCTTTAATTTTTCATAGTACAGGTGTATTTTTGATCTTACTTTTGTGATGTTGATTCTGGTAATTTAATAATTTTAAGCTCCCTTTTATTGTTTTTGAAAGAAAACAAGTATAAGTAAATGAATTAATAAATGATCAAGGATGTAATTAGGGTAAAATTATTGGGCCATAATGTTTAAGTAACAGGAAATGTATAAGCATTTAAATTAAAGAGAATCTAACCCAGCGTTTGCAATTTTAAAATTTGCATTTCACCAAATAAAACTCCACTTTTGTTTTTCATGAGTGGCTAACATGTATCATGTTTCTTCATTGGAGGTCTGTTCTTTGGATATTCACCCAGGTACTAAGAGAAAGTAATTTTGTTTAAGTATTTCTGTTTCAGTAATATTGTAAGTATCAAAAATAATTTGTAAAAATCATATAGATCATGCCTGTACAGAAATCAACGATAAATCAGCATTTTAATGGTGGTTATCATGTTTTGGATAAACTGCAACGTTATCCAGGATAAGATAAATTCATACATCTTTTGGGACATTTCGCATACAGGTCATGACTTGCATGATTTCATTAAAAATTCAACTTTTAATCCTTCTACGTGGTGCCATGTGCATGGCAATTTTCTTTTCCCCGGACATCACCATCTTGTTCCAACAAAGGAAGCTGGATGCCACCATCTTGTTCTGGTAGAAAATCAAGCAGCTGTGCATGGTAGACTTGATGTCACAAGCCATATTGATGCTAGGGGTGCTCGTCATGGGACATGACTGAATTATTATTTTTACCTGGCTCTGTGCATATGATGAAATGGGAATTAAGAACATTTGCATTTTGCTCATTAACTCTTTGAAATCATTAACTCTTAATACATAAATGAAATCCTTTTTTAAAACTGAATGAGTCGGCCACAAGCAAACCACAACAAACATTCCTAATCAGATGTTTAGTATAAATATTGTATTTGGTGTTTCCAGTTGAAGACAGAGTTGCCAAATTGCATGACATTCCACTAATCGGACTATTTTTGAACCCTTATTGTAATGTTTTGAAACATAAAATAACTAAAATACTAAAAAAATAATGCTGAGGTGCACCGTCCTGGGTCCCGCAGTACATGAATATCAAATTTTATTCTCCATATCCGGTTCATATTTGATTACATCTTGCTATTGCCACGAATATGAATAACCATTGTTGTATGGATTTTAAAATATAGAGTTCAATATTCAGCCTCGTTATCCTACTATTTTCTTTACTTATTTGACTTGCATCTTTTCCTATATAATTCACTTTACATTAGCCGAATCAAAAGTGGAAAAAAAAAAAGCAAAATAACTCCTATAACCTCTCCACAAAAAATAAATAAAGCAGAAAGAGATGGAAAAATCATGAATGAGGCTTTCCCTTATCTGTCCAATAAATTGCAAGTATCTTTTTTTTAACAAAAATTTTGTAAAATAATTCTTTGTTTCGTGTCAAAATGTTTTTACGAAACTTTTCGATTCGATGCTAATATATGTTTTAGGGCATTCCTGAACATGTTTTGACTATTTTTAACATGATATCCATCTGGTTCATTTCTTGTGCATACAATAACTGCTACAAATATTAATGAATTTCCACGAAACTTTATATTCGACTTTGTTAATGAAAAATCGATAACGTGATAGAATTTTTTGAAATTCAGGTGATAACGTTAAAATTTATTCAAAATCTTACATTTTCTTAACATGGCAGCATGGCATAATTGTGCATAAAAGAGTTTATTTATAGCTCAATGACCACAAAACCTTTCGTATCAATCATTGTTGAAAAAAATAGCTGCGATGCAATTTTTATGTTTGTAGCATCATTAACAACACCCGGGTGGGGAATTATTTCCCTGAAATACTAGTAAGAGTGTGATCCCTGGATAGCTCAAATGATCAAGCGTCGGCTAACAAAGTGGCAAGTTCACAGATAGGTGGTTCGTAGTTCATGTCCATGCCGGAACAGTGGTTCTTTTAAAATTCCTTACATACTAAAATACTTCAGTGTACAATACCTGATTTTTTAAAAAAATAGCATAATAAACCCCTGCAGTGTGTTTAGTGAATTGCATAAATTACAACTTTTTCTAGGGATCAGATTGGAGACATAGGCTAACGACCAGTGCCGCCAACAAAATCTTCAAGCCCCTATGCAGTAAATGCATCCCTATTACCCCCTTTATTATAAGTTATTGAATATTGACAGTTTTTCAGAAACTGTTTATTCGGCTCGGGTCCCCAAGCCTCTCGGGCCTATATGCAAAACATCCTTTTGCCCCTACTTCTCAGTGGCCCTACTTGTGATGGGTTTGCTTTCAGTTTATTTATCTGTTCATGTATATAGCCTTTCTTTTCTGTTTTCTGTCTCCTGAGCAATTTTTCATTGAACCATTATGTAAGCATTGCGGCAGAAGATTTTCTGAAAGGTTGTCGGAAATGTTTTCAGCTACAAATGTACAGAGATTATTAAATGTTGTTTATCATAATTCGCTAGCAAGGATATAACTAGTAATGCCCAAATATGTCTCCTCAAAAGTACTATAGATAGAAAAGTTTTGATTGGGATATGCTTTTTTTATTCGTGTATTTATATTTTCTTTTATCCATGATTACAGTCCAAAATTTTGCATTTTTTACAATTTTTTTCTATTTCCTATACAGCAATTGTTTCACTGTGTAGATTAATGTAAATTATTCATTATTTCATGATCATTCTTTTACTCTGATTTTCAGAAGAGCATATAAAATATTTATTAATTAACATGTGTGTCATAAATTTTTTCGTTTTTAATATTTACGAAGGTGGCCAATTATAAATTATGGCTGAAATAAGTTTTATACAGCAATTCTGAATTTGTTACACATTATAATAGCAATCTAATCGCTATCAGTATCATATAATATCGGTTATTCGGTATCGGTTCTTTTTTGGTTTCGTGACATCCCTAATTTTTATATAAATATTTCACATAAATGTAAGACATACTTCTAATTGCTTTTATCAAAATATTAAATGGCAATTCTAATTCTATAAATCACGAATTTTTTTACAATTTGTAGCTCTATTCAGATAGATGCAGAATTCTAGAGTTTTTAAAAGTTTTTTGTGTACTGAATTGAACTATATTTAACTCATGTATTATTTTTTTAATATACAGTTAAAACTTAACACAGAAACTTAACATGACTTACTTTACCATGAAATGGTTTTGAAACATGCATTACTAAATGATTTAAACATAGTTAACATGAATTGGTTTTGGATTGTACATTGAATTCTATATGAATTACAATACATTTTGTTCTTGTTGATTACACAAATTTCTTTTAATATGAACAATTATTTGACTTCCTAAGTGTTCGCAATAATGAAGTTAAGACTGTATTTATTAGAAAGTCACATTTTTAAACATACATCAAGAACACAAGTTTGGTTTCTTAAATTACCCCCCCCCCCTCCAATTAAATAAATTCCCCCTCCAATACCCATTCTGAAGTTCAGACTATAAAAATCACTTCTGGAACTTATGCTATTTACTTCATAGTATTCTTTGAATCATTGTGTGCAAAATGATGCAATTAGTATATAGGATTAGGATCTGATGCTTTTCTAGTTTTCTACAATACCCAATAGAACTTTTAACCCTTTCGCGACGAACGGCACGCATAGGTGCCCGATGCGAACATATATTCAAGGACGAGCGGCACTCACTTGGGCCAGAGGAAATTTTACCGCAAGCGGATAGTGGCACGCATAAGTGCCAGTACGCAGAACGTTTTAATTTGTGAACTAGATGGCGTTACTTGTCCATGGAACTAACTTCAATGCATTTTGCAGAGGCATGACCTTGGTAGAAGAGGATCGAATGAATTATTTCTCCATTTGGAGCGGTGAAAATCATTTTGTAACATAAACAAACAGAGCAATTCTCGTAGCATCAACAATTTTATAATTGAGTTTCGGTTTTTATTTTTATTTCAGCGTTATGATATCGTTGGTGAATCATAGGAATATAAGAGAGTATTTTTTTTTGTTTGGGTTTTAGAGGCAGTGAAATTATTCGTTTATTTCGGATAAAAGAATGGGAGCAACTAACGAGTATTTTGTATTCAGATTTGTATGAAAATTATACATCAAATAGAACATAAATATTTCTTTTATTCCTGTAAAAAATAGATTTCTGTGTTGAATAGGTGATTTTTAGTGAATTTTTTTCGAGAGTTAGGCTTAGCGCAAAAAATGCGCCGTCTTTTTCGACCAGTTCGGAAGCGAAGAGCGTTGTCCTTTGGGCCGCGACAGCTCCGGAATGCCGCCGTCCCGAAAGGGTTAAAAGCTTAACCTGGCACAAATTACAGATTATTACTATGTGATATCAAAACCCACTACCAGTGGGTTTTGATTTCGAGACATATTTTTTCTATTCACTAATACTGTATAAGCCACACTAGACTTTGGCTAAGGAAGAAAGGGCATATACTGGGGTGCTTATGATCCTGATACATACAGGATGAAAAATGGTGATGCCTTTCATTTTATAAACTGCAATTGATTTAATTACAGAAATTCCAATATTCTACAACATTTATTCTTTAGCACAGACTCAATAAACAAGTAAACCAATAGAAAAAATCATATTTGGAATCATAATGGGTTAGTGCAATCACCAATTCCAGAAGGTTGATTAGATTAATTCCATATGTTACATAGAGAATTTAAAATATTTTTTCTATGGAATGGCTTCTTTTCATATCACTATGCTATAGATAATTCATATGAAGTCTTCAAGAGATTTAGTATTGCTATTCTCCAATTTTAAAAACTTAAAAAAAACTCCTTAATTTAATATAGCATGCAGTTAAAACATTTGATATTTCTTATATCTATGTAAAAATAATCTGATAGCCGCATAAATATTAATAAATGTACATAAAAGTTTTTACATACCTAACAAATCCATGATTCCTGTTAGTTCTGGTCAGCAAATTCCATGATGGAAGTTCTAAATTAAGAAATGTTTATATAAGCAATTTTTATTTGTGAAAGTGAAAAAGCAGGCTTAAAGATTTATGGAATTACTTGTACCTTCCGCAGAGAATCTCTTTGTAACTTCATCTTCGATAATAGCCTAAAAAAGAAATATACTAAAAATATTTAAAAGTAAAAAGTTAAAAACAAAAGCTTGGGTTTCAAACTTATAAATATGGAAAAAAGTTTAATCACAGCATGATTAATACTATTCAAGGAATTGCAACATGATAAATAGTTTAACTTTTGTTTAAGACACACATCTTGTTAATATGCACAAAATTGCATTTCCTGTTTGACTTCATGACATGTAATGAGTATTTCTTAATGAGAAAATTTTCATAGAATACAAAGTTAGATATTATATAAAGCTGTTAGAATTATTTTATAACTTGATTTCTCATTTTGTAGTTGTAGATGCCAATAGGATAAATAGACAATTAAAACATCCCAAAGTTGGCACACTTATCTAAATATTTAACCATTTAAGAGGCATGTCCAAAAAATGAAGATACAATGGCTAGTATTCATTCAAAACATCCACTACAAATTATTTACTGGTACATGCGTTATTTTTCGACCTTATTGCCGCCATTGCCCAAACATTTGTTAAGTCTGGGTACTAGCTTCTGTATCCCAGAGTCATAGAATTCTACCGCCTGTGGCTGGAACCATATTTCAACTTCATTTTTGATCGTGTCATCGCTGTGGAAGTGTTGCCTGCAAGATGTTTCTTCAGGTAAAGAAACAAGTGGAAGTCGCTGGGCACAAGGTCCAGGCTATATGGCAAAAATCCCAGACCACACGGCAGACCCGAGGTAAGGCTATATGATGGCAGATGGATAAAAACTTCCCACTTGAAGCTTTCGAAAAACACTTTGGTGACAATCGCTGTGTGAGCCTGAGCATTGTCATGAAGCAGATGGGCATCACGTATCAACATTCAACTCTATTTGTTTTGAATGGCCTGTCAAAGGCATTGCAAGGTTTGGCAATATGCAGCATTAATTGTGGTGGCAGGAGGCATGAAGCCAATCAGAAAAATGCCATTCTGTCCCAGAAAACAGAAGCCATGTTTGTTTTTTTTGCTGAAATTGAAGTTTTGAATTTCGTGGCTTTTGGAGAATGCGTATGGTGCCATTGTATTGACTGTTGCTTGGATACAGGCATATGGTGAGGAACCCAAGTTTCATTACCTGTCACAATATGGTTGTGAAACTCATCACCTGCGTGTGCATAGCGTGTAAGGAAGTCAAGTGCGAAGTCCCTCCATTTTGTTTTATATTCAACCATTAACATTTTAGGTACCCAGTGCACACACAATTTCCTGTGCCCTAATGTTACAGTCACAGCTTCATGAAGCATTGTCTTAAGACATTTCTGAAATGACTTTATGCAATTCTCTTATTGTGAGACACCAGTTTGCATGAATTGCTTAATCAGTTCCCTGGCTCCAGAGAACAAAATCACCACTTCGTTACATCTTGTCAATTCATAATGTTCCCATAAACATAAACAATGTTTCAGTAAATATCTGCTGGTTGCTCACCTTTTGCATAGAGAAAACTTATAATGGAGTACACTTCACATTCAGTGGGATTTTGAATCGATGCAGCCATTGTAAACACTTGCTACTCAAACTAGACTCAGTGTAGCGATGATGAACAGTGAGGGGAAGCAAAAGGATCAAAGTCAAAGCCAGTGATGCCAATGTATGCACTAAAACATTATTTTTCTGAGTATGAACGATGCATCTATACTTTTCTGATACGTCTCATACATATGATTTTTTTTATTTTTATATAAATGCTAAAAATCATAAATCTTTAAAACCATGTTTAACAAATTGTTATTTGCATAACATTTGAAAAAACATGAACAATGTTAAAAAAAAATTTTTTTTTTTCAAAAAATCAATTCCCTGAAACTAAGATAAAAAATATATAAAAGCAGCTTGTAGAATGGCTTTCCAAACAGAGTTTTAGATGTTCTATTAATATTGATGAGTTGATTATTCCAGTAGGGTCCTGTAATGCAATATTAGTTTTTAATTTTCTTGCAATAAGCATAGATGTGTAAGATAAGCAATTTAAGTAAGCCACAAATTTTATATGGTGTTTTCAGTGCAAGTAAGTATTCAAATATTGAATCACTTTCAAAGGGTTTACTATTTTACCAACTCAACTGTGTATATTTTTTAAACTGCTGAATGAATCTGAATACTTCAGTTCATTCAGCAGAAAAGTCAGTTCATTCAGCAGTTCATTCAGTTAAAAATTCAGTTATTACTATATTTTGGTTAAGATCAGTAAATTAAACAAAACGGCAAGTTTCCCACTTTATCAAATGAACCCACTAAAGTTTAAAAAATAACAAAATACATAGTATGCTATCAAGTCAACAATAATTTCATATGTACTTCTTATGAGAAAACCAATGACCTCATTCCCCCCAAAGTGCTAGCATAAATAGTTCATGCTATTTAAAATATTTTATATAGATAAAAGCAAAGCAAAAAAGATACAAGACTAAAGATACAATCAGAAGCTTGAAATAACCTCTAATAGACAAAAGTCCAAGAAATCAGTGTATAATGTGTTGAGAGATGCATATTTAAAAGCCATGGAAGGTTCATAATAGCGAAAGCTACTCTGCCTACTTGGCTTTTTTCACCAAGTCGACTGACAAATGAAATTTTATTTGTCAAATGTAAAACTTAAATGCTTAGATTTTAATTTCATTCTCAAAAATTACAAAAGGTAAAAAATAAAAATAAATAAATTGTTTTATAAACTGTCAAATGCTATAGAATTTTTCACATTTAATATCACAATCTTCAAATTCGAAAATCTCATTTCATGGAAATCTAGAATTTGTCTATTGTTTAAAAAAAGTGCTCAATGAATGTAAAATAAATTATCTTGAAAAGAAATTACAAAGCATTCATCATATAATATGAAGAGATTGCAAAATGCTAAAACAGTAAAATATTTCACATGTTTATTTTTTTATATCAAATGATACTCCTTGGAAATTTATAATTTTTAATTTAGCCATTATAAATGATAATTGCCAAAATTATTCTCTTGCAAATTGCAAAAACTGTAATGACAGAGCAACCACTGAATAGTGACACAAAGTTTTTCTGTCAAAAATCAAACCAGTATATCCAGGCAACAAGATAAGAGTTTTATCATTAAATTATAGTAAAGATGTTTAAAAGCAAACTAAATAGGAAAATATATAGCCACTCCAAACTGCATAAAAAGAATGAGGCAAGTGAATATTGTTTATGATTTCTATTAAATGCTGTTTGTTTGCCATTCACTTTAGTTACAGAAACAACATATTAACACTATTTTTGCAAGAAGGTAGGAGGTTACAGTCACTACAAACTTTTTGGGTGTTGGTGTTGTTGAGACCCAGACCGTCCAACCTACCAGAAAGGTGTAAGGTAAGAGTTTGGACAACCGGGAAATGCCACCCCATTTAGACCGGAACCCAGTGGGGGAGGCATCCACAGGGACCATACTCTCCTTCCCCTACTACCAACTTCTCGGAAGGACTTACAAACCCATATGTTTAACGTGATTATACTCCACGTGAACATGGCAGGAGTTTTGGCAGTGGCGGGAATCGAACCCGGGTTTACAGAGTGCAATTCCCATGTGCTAACCACTGGGCTACAGTGCCCTCAAACTTTTTGAGTGTATAAGTCTTCTGATATTGTGATTTCAGTTTTCATCCAAGAAATAAAACTTACAGTAAAATACTGTTTACATGTTTTTCAAGTGATTGGTACAAAAAAAACAATTGAAAAAACATTTAATCAAAATTTACATCAAGAACTGTTACAATGTGCTAGAAATTATAACAATGCCATTACATTATACCCCCTTTATAAATTTCTATTTTGATTTTATTACTTTATTCTTCATTAATATTATATGTATTAGAGAACAATATACATTTTAATGAAATACATAACTATTTAAAATTGTAATATACATTTTGAAAGAAAAATAATAATTATTAAAAAAAGTTATTTTCTTTTACTTGAAAATGGCATATTATTGTTTGTTAAGGCTCAATATTGAGTTATAATCAATGCATTTTGTATGTCTTTAACACTACTTGAAGTAAATAAAAGAATTTTGAGTTTCAACACATGTGCGCTTTGCTCCTCCCGGCTACTCATCCCGCTGCTCATACCGTAGGGTGAGTCAGGTGACCTGGGTCTTTCACATGTTATTTGCTAGGAGTAATATTGGTTGAAAAACTTTTGTTTTATCATTGCAACTGTGCTCATTTTCTTTATTTCATGTCTATCAATTCATCAATTGTGAGAAGCTTTGTTATTTTTAAATGAGAGTCACAATACATAAAGTAGCGGAGAGAGATAAAATAATTTGTGTAACAGAAAACTGGAGACCAAAATTAGCAAATAAAGTTTCATGCTATATATTTTAGCATGGTTACAAGTAAAATAGAATAAACAGTTAATTTTTTATAATACGCCACATTCGGGACTTTTGCAATGCCGGATTATCAAATTTTCTGGATTATTGAATATCGAACTAAAATGGGGTATAAAATATGGGAAAAATAATTTAAAACAAAACAATCGACAATAAATGTGACATTTTTTGCTTAGAGTGTTACACAGATTGAATTACTCAGTACAGTACATGGAAAAATATTTAAACTTAAATGAACATATATCTGCATATAAAAGTATTTAAACTATTACAGTAAATGTACCTCAGTACAGCCGAATGGACCTAAAAGCAGTTCAAGAGGCATGCTGGGCTTTCGGGCATTTTAAAACATTGGATGTCAGATAAACTGAAGTATACTGCAATAACTGAATTACAATGAAAATAAATTAATGACATTTTGCAATTTTATTATAATGGAACCCTGATTTTGTGTTTCTCTGTGGAGCCAATAAAAAAACATTATATGTGGGAAAACACAATATATAGAAAACTCCATTATAATTAGTATATAAAAATCAAGGAAAACATATTAAAAAATAAAGAGATCACTCACCAAGCTTTATGTTTTCACTTGTTTTGCTAAATTAGTCATCAAGTTAGCCAAATTTATCGCTAATTGTTACACACAGATGGAACTTTTAGAGCTTTCCTTATATATAAGTGACTACTGGCAAATCATTGGTCTTAAAATGCTTAACTATTACACAAGCATCTTCTCTTGTGAATGGAACAAACTAGATCCATGAAGTTGATGTTGATAAATTTGTCACATAGTGTATGAAAAGTGTACATATTTCATGATAGTTAATACTATTTTTAATTTTATGTAATACTTTTAATAAATTTGTTAGAAAAACATGTAACATCTTGAGAATGGTTCATGTTAGCCTTCTAAAGCTGTGTCATTCATTTTCTAATAAAAAATTATATAAGAAATGATAATTTACATAACATTATTGAAAGTTCTGTTTTTTCAAAATTTCATTTGAAAATTTGGAGATCTTCTGAACATTTGATTCTATTTAAAATCAATAGACTTCCAGTATTTACCGATTCTAATATTTGCACTAAATTTCATCCAAAATGCACCTTTAACCATTTTGCGACGGTTGCCACACCTGCGCGTCGGCTGCGAACTTGCATTCAAGGACGGCTGCCAAACATTCGTGGTGGAGAAAACTGTACCCTAAAATACGGGTGCAACGTACGCGCGTTTTTATGTCGAATGTTTTTATTTGTCTACTAGATGGCGTTAAATGTCCGTGCGAACAACTCCAATGTATTTTGCAGATACTTGACCTTGGCACAGGAAGGATCCAATTAATCATTTCTCCATTTGGAGTGGTGAAATATGGTTTTGTAACATAAACAAATAGAGCACTTCTCGTAGCATCAGCTATTTTACAATTGAGTTCCGGTTCTCGTTTTGATTTCAGCTTAATGATTTTGTTGGTAAATCATAGAAATATAAGAGAGTATTTATTTTTTATTTGGGTTTTAGAGGCAGTGAAATTATTCGTTTATTTTGGATAAAAGAATGGGAGCAACTAACGAGTATTTTGTATTCAGATTTGTATGAAAAATATACATTAAATAGAAAATAAATATTTCTTTTATTCCTGAAAAAAGTAGATTTCTGTGTTGAATAGGTGATTTTAGTGAATTTTTTTCGAGAGTTAGGCTTAGCGCAAAAAATTTGCCGTCCTTTGGGAACAGTTCGGAAGCGAAGCACTCCGTCCTTTGGGCCACGGCAGTTCTGGAATGCCGCCGTTGCGAAAGGGTCAATTCTTGAGATATCGCATCTCACACACAAAGAGATATCACACTAAAACATTCAACTTGAGTTCAGGTATACTTGAAACACGCTCTTTCATCGAAAACTCGAATTTGAATTTTCAACCCTGTCAGAATACTTTCCTTATACTTATACTAAGTGTATAGGGAAAGTAATAAATATAAACATTGTCTGATTTGAAGGTATTGATAGATTTGTATGAATAAAAATCACATCATAACACTTCAGATTTCTGGAAAAATATTGGCATTTTATCACCAAGAAGTGATCAAAACTCAAATATTAATAATTTTAGTTTTTGCCAAAATTTAGAGGGGGGGGGGGAGGGAATTTATGTTATGTGACATTTTTAGAGAAAAAAGAACACTAAAATGCCTTTAAAATGGGGAAATACTTAATATTTTAAAACATGACAAAAATGCGCCAAATGCATAATGAAAAAAGAATATGCTAAAGAGTTTGAAAAAAATACCAGATTTGTAGAATTTGGCATAAAAAATGACAATATGGCAACCTAACTACTACCTTGTAATTTAGAAGACAGGTGTATTATAAAACTGCATGTACGTCGAGCAAAAATCACATTTTCTTTTCGGTTAAATTTTCAATGCAATTTCTTTAGACATGCATAGACAGAAAGAGATTCATCTCCCCTGCAAATCCTGGCTGATACCTATAGATAATAAGAAAGGCACTGGCATTGAGCTCTGTGCCATACGTAGCAAAAAATACTTAATTTATTTACACAGGAAATATATTTAAGTATTCATTTCGAATATTATATATAATTAAAATAACAGTTACTTGGATAGATGTCGTCTCCCTTATTACTTCACTGAATATATATAATCCTCAAAAGTGAATCAACTTTAAGTTTACATCAGTATCTAAGACTGAGATAAAAAAGATTTCCTAGCTTACATTTAGGCATGTGTAAAAATTTTCTAAAAGGATCATTCCATATGAAATCAAAACAACAAAGTGGCATTTTTAACCCGGCTGACAGTGATTCTTTTAAAACTTGGCTATTTTTGTTGTCCAGTCATATATAAGACACTATGCAAAATTTTAGTCCCTAATTCTCATTAGTTTTTTATTTATAAAAATTTGAAGTTTGGAAATTCAGGTAATTTTTCATGATTCTTGACATATTTAAATGTTTGTATATTTTGACCTAATCTACAGATTGTGCTGAAATAAGGTTTATTTTGTAGTTTAAGGTATGGCCTTTCTTGTGATGTGTCACATGACCCTGTAAATTATATTTTATCTCAAGGTCACATGATTTGACCTTTGACCTTGAATTGCAAAAAAAGTGCATTTTTAAATGTTTTGAAAAAATATATTTTGTTGATACGCTATATATCTCTACAAAAATTTCAAGTTGGGAAAACCATGGGCTCATAGTGAAAAAAATTCTAAATAAATATATGTTATATGAGCAGCTATTCGAAAAATGCTGGAAACCACAAAAAACCATAATTGTGTAAATAGTTCTTAAATAAACATCATTATAATTATCTAAAAATAATAAACATTTACTACTGTGCATATAATTTTATAATTCTTATTTTGCTCAATTTTAAGATTTGAAAGAGAATGTAAATAATTCAGTTATTCAATAAATGCTGGAAACCCACATAAAAGCATAACTGATTAAATAATTCTTAAGAAACAAACATTATCATTCTTAACTCAAAGTTATAAACATTTTCTAATGTGCATATGATTTTATGCATTTTATTTTGCTGAATTTTTTTATTTGAAAATAAAAATGCAGATAGTTTATTTTTAAGTACACTTACTAACATTGCTATTTTGTCTGTATATATGGTCTATGTCCAGTGATGCTTAAATGAACTGTAAATTTTACTTTAAAAATAAAATTTATTTACTGGATCATTTGACCAAAACAGAAACTTAGCTATTTCTTGGTATGGTAAGTGCACACAAAACCCACCAACAAAGAGTTCAATGCCAATGTTGGTTGGTGGGCAGACAGTCCTTTATATAAAATAATGTATTTCAGTGATATTGAACCCAAGTTTAGTAGATTAAAAAATAAAAACTGAAATAAAATATGTAATTTTATTTTTAGAATTTTCATAGCCCCCCAATCCCAGAAACATGGCCGCCAGCTATGTTCTCATGTTCTGGGGTTATAAATTTAGTCAGGTAAAGGTCTTATGTTTCCATTAGATGAGTGGGTGGGCACCTAATAAAGAGCTATGTTTGACATGGGTGAAATGCACCAGTAATCTTAGAACTATATGGTGACGCCAATGACATAACTAGAATTTTTGATTTTGGCACATCCAGAAATAATTTCAGGGCACCCCCTTCACATAACACACATTCTTTGGTCTTAGCAAGCCAAATGCATATTCAATAGACTTTCTTAAGGAAAAGGGATTCTACGTTTAATTTATATGTTTGTCATCTATTTTATCAATTTTATAAAATAACTAAAATTAATTTTTATAATAACACATTGAATTCATATTAACTATTTTATTTGTTTTTCAATGATGAATTGAAAGATATTTTTAATAGTGCATAAGAAAATTTCCCTAAATTTATTAATAATAAACTACTACTAGCTTCAGAACAGTTTGCACTAGCATCCTGGGAATCCCAATTTTTATAACATTTTGTTATACAGTTAATAAATTTTTTTCAATCTACATAAATGACATCCCATTTGAGA
Source organism: Amaurobius ferox (assembly GCA_951213105.1). Classification (NCBI taxonomy): domain Eukaryota; kingdom Metazoa; phylum Arthropoda; class Arachnida; order Araneae; family Amaurobiidae; genus Amaurobius; species Amaurobius ferox. Next base: position 57,503,321 of record OX578133.1, read on the forward strand.
TCATTATTTCAAATATTTATAAATATAGCTACTATAATGATCAGAGAAAAATCATAATTTTGTATGAGCTGAAACTTATCTAGCAGAAAAAATTTCAAAGTAATTATTATATGCAGCACCCCTTTCTCATTCCATACCCTGATTCAGTCACGTCACACCATTTTATGAAGGTAAGTCACTTGCTTGCACCTCAAAAAGATGAAAAACATTTAGTTAGTGATATCTAGATAGAGCATATCATTCTAATAGAATTCAAATACTCCAACTCTTGCTAAAACTGCTAATATTTGAATTTTTTTGCACCTGCTTTCAGTTTTATAAAACTTTTGTTTTAGCTATTACAATATTCCAGACTCTGCCTTTCCCCTCAGATATATCACTAGGTGATAAAACAAACAAAACTTTGTTCCTTAAAGATTTTTGTACTCTTTGTAATTTTCACTTTGCATATTTGGCTCCAATTGATCTTTTCCTTTGTCTGCATCTAGTTGTTCTAAGATTGCTGGTACATTTCAACTCCCCCCTAAACATCTGTTTCCATGGGGCGCCCATCCAAAGGAAACACAAGGTCTTTACTAGACAAAACAATTTATGACCTCAGAACATGAGAACATAGCTAGAAATCACGATTGTGGGATTCATATACACTATTAGGGGACTGTACAAATTTCAAAAATAAAATTTAAGATTTTATTCTTTATTCTACTAAACTTCAATATATCACTGAAATACATTATTTTTCATATAATATATATATACACTGCTGGCCATAAAAATTGCTACACCCAGAAGGAAAGCAAATAGCTGAATCTTATTTATTGTACATATACAGTATAATGGGAGGAAGACATGATTAAATTTGCAGGTGGTTTGGGGTACACAGCATGCAGGATTCAGTACACAGAGCTGCCACCTCTGGGAGCAACAACGGCTGTAATCCAGCTGGGCATCAAGTTAAATTGAGCTTGGATGACAGATAAGGGCACGTTATTCCATGAGGCTTCAACTCTATACCAGAATTCATAAATCGTAGTGGCTGGCGAGTGGTGGCGTGCCAGTCTCTCGGCAACCCATGACCAAATGTTCTCAATGGGTGACAGATCTGGAGAACGTGCTGGCCAGGGCAACAGTCGAATACACTCTGTATCAAGGAAGGTCAGGACAGCATGGGCAACATGCAGTTGTGCTTTATTTTGTCGAAAGATGGCATCATGCAGGCCTTGAAGATAGGGCACAGCCATGGGCCTTAACACGTCAGAAATGTAACGGCGGCTGTCCACATTACCGGCTATGCGAACAAGAGGTGACAGGGATGTGTACCCAATGGCACCCCATACCATCATGCCATGTGCTGGGCCAGTATGATAATGACGAATGCAAGCTGGCAACGTTTGTTCTCCTCGGTGCCTCTACACATGGATACATCCATCATGATGCTGTAAGCAGAACCGGGATTTGTTTGAAAAGATAACATGGTGCTACTCCTGTGCCCAGTGTCATCATTCGTCGCATCACTGTAGGCACGTCTGTCTCTGCTACAGCATCAAGGGAAGCCGTAACAGTGGTCGCCATGCTGACAGTACGTGGTGCTGCAGATATCATCACACTGTCCGTGCGAACACTTGTCGTCCTGCAAATGAGCCAAGTTCCTGACTCAGAGTCAAGCCCCCTACATTCAATTTTGGACCCTTGTACAAAGTCAAACTGAGGGCCCTAGGTAAAAACAAGGGGGAGGGGGTACTTTGTTTTATGTATTATTTAGGCGTAGAGTTGAATTTAATAAAATATATCAAGTACGAGGTTTAACACAATATAACACAGAAAAATAACACAGTTTATACAATCTAATAAAATATAAAGTATGAAATATAACACAGAAATATAACACAAAAAAATAATACAGTTTATATAATCTAATAAAATATATTAAGTACAAAATATAACACAATATAACACAGTTCATGAAAGATCATTCATATGATGGCAAGTGGTGTGTACATTTCATTTTAAATGAAATATTTTTATACTCAGTTGCACACTTATTTCGCATAGTCTTATGAATTTTTGGAAAAATCGGCAGTGACATCTCCAGAACCAGAAGTGTAAATTGTTAATGACAGCTACTCCCTGCAAAATTCGTTGCTGAATCCATATCAGTCATTATCTAAGCTGTTCCTATAGCCAATCCTGAGAAATAGGTATTGTAAAGGAAATTGTAATATTTTTAATCAGAAGTGACACCAGAGAACCAGAAGTGGAAATCCTTAATAAATTATCCTAACCTCTAAGCAATATTATACTGAATCCATATCAGTCATCATTTAGCTCTATCTATAGCTGATTTTGAGAAATAAATGTTTGAAGGAAAATGAATTTTTTTTATCCAGAATTGGGAAAAGAACTGGAAGTGAAAATCCTTAGTAAATCCTTATCCCCCTTCCCTTACTGAAATTCGATGCTAAATTCCTATCAGTCATCATCTAAGATCTATAATTGTCAATCAAAATATATATTTCAAGGAAATGTACTGAATAGTAAGATGAAAAAAAGCAAGTAGAAATCCTTAGAAAACTAAATTCCAGAGGGGGCAGGAGGTTCCCTACTTCCTCTGGAATATGATGCTGAATCTATATCAGTCATCATCTAAGCTCATCTTTAAAAAAATTGATGTTGCGAGGAAAATGTAAATTTTGCAAATTGAAGTGACACCTCCATAGCCAGAAGTTGAAATTCTTGATGAATTCCTCTACCCCCTTTGAAATTCGATACTGCATAAATCATCGTCTAAGCTCTATCCTTAGCTAATTCCAAGAAATAGATGACACAAAGGGAAATTTTTGAACCAGAAGTGGGAAAAAAATAGGAAATAAAAATTATTTTTGAATTCAGAATGTGATGCTGAATCCCCTGGATTCCTTGGCGAAAGGTAATAAATATATATAGAGAATATGGGCATTTTCTCTTTCAATGAACACAATTCCTAGTAATTACCAAGTTCAACATAAAATCATACAATTTGAAGTGAAAGTTTAAAAAAGCATTATAAACACAAAAGCATCATTTTCCTTTCATAATGCAATATTTTCTCTGAAGTTTTGTACACATTTAATTATAGTTATTTGGGAGGATAGAATTTACAAAACAGCACAGAAATTTGATAAAATAAATTTTAATTAATTCTAAAATTAACTTTGTTTTAAGATTAATATATCTAAAAATAATATTTGAAAACTATAAGAAAATTATTTTGAACATACCTTAAATCTTAGACAGTAGCATTGGGATTTGTTTCAGCGAATAATTTTTTTTATAAAATTCAGTCACGTGTTGAGAGATGCACTAGCAACTAGCACTGATAACGCATATGAGATTACCATATAATTGCATGAGAAATTAAAATAAACTTACTTTTACTGCTTTTTAATGTCGGCTATCTCTGAAATCAACATGGGAAGCAAATTCATACCAGGAGGGAGAAACAAGAATTTTTCTTTCTACATCCCTGCTGCATTCAGTCCGACACCATGGATACCCCATCGCGTTAATTGGCTTACGACCTCGAAGAGCAAGAAGATAAGATTGCCTCCTTCCCAAACTGATAATTTCACAAAAGAAACTCGTAGATAGGTCGTCTCAGTAGTTAGCTAGGCATGATTGATATGAGCTGTAAACATGAATGAGCAAGAGCAAACTTACCCACTAGGGTTATAAAAGTATCTATTTAGGTGTAATTCTAGAAAATTTCTGCCTAATCAGTTTTTATTGCCTTGTTGACCTCCCCATTCTTAACAACAAATAATGGACAGATCCTGAACACAATGACATTGAAGCTATCTGTACCCAGATAGCTTGTATTGAACTAAGGGGCCATTCTTTGAGGCTTTTTTTACTGTTTCAGAAATGAGGCACAGAATCCAAACAGATGTTTACAAAATGTTTTGTACTTTTCTTTCATTCAAACTTAAAGAAAGATTGTGTTTAGGCTTTATATCTAATTTATATTTGTAATTTTATACATAATACGTAATATATACGTAATATATACACATAACACATAAATTTCAAAACTTTTGATTAATTTAGAAAAAAAAATTATATATTCATACACAAATGTATAAATATTTTATCCTCAACAATATTCACGGGCCCTTAACAGTCACTGGGCCCCAGTACTGTAGTACCAACTTTCCCCACTTTGTGGGGACCCTGCTCAGATTACGTGACGTGGCTGTACGATCCTGCAAGGCAGAGAGGACAACATGTCTGTCCTCTTGGGCGTTAGTTGCCCGGGTCAGCTGAGATCCTGCATGGCATTCAGTATGGTCCTCCTGAACCCATCAATCCCATATTCGCCTGACAGTCATGGGATCCCAACCAATGCGAGTAGCAATGTCATGGAATAATAAACCTCAGTCCCGATAGGCCAAGATCCTGCCACAGTCAAATTTCGACATGTGCAGGTAGAAGTTTCTTCTTTTTACACGAGGCATAACATGACCTTCACACAAACAAACAACGTTCAAATGCAATTTCCAAACAAGAAACCTGCTGTGCAATCTTTTCTTTTATACAGAATGTTGATGGTGTTACTCATACCTGCTTTGTGCGCATACGCTGCAATACTAATAATTTGCATATCTCAGCATGTAGTACCACCTTTCATGCAAATTTGATGTTTGTTGCATGCCGCCTTCATGGTGTAGCAACTTTAATATCCAGCAGTGTATATACATATATACACATACAAAATAGCAATGGTTAGGAGTGTACTTAAAAATAATTATGATTAATAATATTTACAATATCTTTTCAATTTTAAAATAGAGCAAAAAAAGAAATATATATAAAAAGTATTTGCATATTAGTGAATGTTTATAACATTTAGTTAAGTATAATGATGTTTATTTAAGAATTATTTAATCAATTACATTTTTATGTGGTTTCCAGCATTTTTTGAAAAGTTGCTCATATAACATATATTTATTTAAAATTTTTTTCACTACGAGTCCATAGTTTTCCCAACTTGAAATTTTTCTATATTAGATATAAATAGTGTATCAACAAAATATATTTTTTTTGAAAAAAATTAAAGATACACTTTTTTGCAATTCAAGGTCAAAGATCAAGTAACCTTGATATGAAAAAGATCATTTGCAGAGCCATGTGATATATCACAAGAAAGGTCATACCTTAAGCTATAAAATAAGCTTTATTTCAGCACAGTCCGTTAATTAGGTCAAAATATACAGACATTTGAATACAAGAATAGTGTCAGAAACGCTGTAGAAATTTACCCAACTTCACACGTTTCAATATGTACGAAAATAATTACAACTGCTTTTCAGGAACCAGAAACTTTACTTCAAAACTTAACATTCGTACAGCCAACGTCAACTCGTAAACAAAACTGCTCGTTCCTCTGACCACGTCTACAGAAACCCAAGAGTGTTGCCATAGCATTATTACAAAACTAAAAGAAACAAATTCACAAGAAATGCAAATTTAAATATAAAACTTGAATAACGAAATCAATGTGTGTTACTTAACATTCTCCCACCTTTTGATTTAAACATTATAATCAAAACTTACAATAAATTAAAGATAAATTAACATTTAAATTGAAATTAAACTGTTCTACATTTATCTAAACCTAGATGGGAGTCTAATTGTTCTGCCACTTCTAGTAACAACAGACTTTCGTTGAACAGAGGGTGAAGTGTCCACAACCCTTTTCTCACTAGCTACAATATCAGTTTCTGGTTCTCGGGATGGACATTCAATTTCAAGAGGGAAAATTCTCTGAACTGGTCGAATTAGTTCCCCCGTTGCTGTCTTTAATTTCACAACTCTGTTGCTGCCATCTTTTCCGGGATAAACTTCAGTTATTTTTGCCATTGGCCAGAAAGTTCTTTTCTTATTCTTGCATTCAATGAGAACTATATCTCCAATTTTGACATTCAGTATTTTCATTTTTCCCCTATGTTGCACTAATTGGCCAAGATACTCTACTCTAAATCTTTTCCTTAGCTGATCCTTTAATGTCTGCTGATATCTCAGTCTTTTTGTGAGATCCACTTTGTCCAAAAGGTCCAAGTCTGGCACTCCCACCGTCTGCATGTCCTGCAAAAACATAGCCGGAGTCAAAGGAGTTAGGTTTTCAGGATCTTCGGAAATGTAAGTCAGTGGTCTGGCATTAATTATTGCTTCGCAATCGCAGAGAATGCTCATCATTTACTTCATAGTCTAAAGAAGCTGTTCCCAAGACCCGTCTCAACAGTCTCTTAACCATCTGCACAAGACGTTCCCAAAACCCTCCCCACCAAGCAGCGGAGGGTGGATTGAACTTCCAAGTAATTCTTTTGACTGCTGTTTCTATTTCAATGGTTTTCCAATCAATTTTTTGTAGAAGATTATCAGCTCCGACAAAATTACTTCCATTATCACTATAGATGGTATTAGGTCTTCCACGACGTGCTATGAACCGTCTGAAACTGAGCAGAAAAGCTTTAGTAGATAATGCTGTTATGAGCTCCAAATGAATAGCCCTATAAACAGCACACGTGTAAAGAACAACCCAACTTTTCCCACCTCCCCTCAATATGAGGGGTCCAGCCAGATCTACTTCAGTAATTTCAAAAACTGACGCTTGTCTCACTCTGTCTTCTGGAAGAGGAACTGGAGTTGTTTGTATACATTTTGCATTGTGTCTCTTGCATCTAATGCATTTCGAAATTACACGGCGTACTGTTCTCCTTCCATTAAGTATCCAGAATTTTTCACGCAAATCTGACAATAAGGAATGTAATCCGACATGAAGTTTGGTTGCATGGTGTTCTTGGATGATAAGTTCTACCAATTTATGTTCGCTTGGCAGTAGTATTGGGTACTTGAAATTGTCTTCATCTTTACGTTCTGTCAACTTTGTTTCCACTCGAATTAAACCATCACGGTCTTTCAACAGACACAAGGATTTCAAACTATTTAACCGTTCCTTGGTAAAGGTGTCTCTTTGAACAGTTTTGATAATTGCCTTTTCAGCTTTATTCAACTCATCAGCAGATAATTCTCCAGTGTTTCGATCATGAATGTTCTTTCGAGCATTCTGAAGAAATCTCAAAATCCATCCTACCATTCTTATAATTTTTGTATACTTTGAAAAATATGATAGAAACCATGTCTCTTTAAACGTTTTACTCAACAGAACCGCAGAGATATTTTTTCTTTCTTGCAGCACGTCTATTTCATTAACCGTGCATTCAGAGCGGGGCCAATCCTTTTCATTCTGTTTCAGCCATGGAGGTCCCTCCCACCATCGGGATTCAATTAATTTCTTCACTGAGCATCCTCTGGAGGGCAGATCAGCAGGATTATTTTGGCTATTAACATGTCTCCAATTTTCAATATTAGATAATTTCTGGATTTCATTTACTCTATTTTTGACAAATACTCCCCACTGCTCATTTCTTTTAATCCAGTGTAGGGCAGTAGAAGAATCCGTCCAGAAATATTCCCTAACAGAATCAAATTTCAAGCTTCTCTTCACAAAGTCTGCTAGACGTGCACCAATACAACAAGCTAAAAGTTCTAGTCTTGGAATAGAAATGGGTTTTAATGGTGCAACTCTTGATTTTGCCATGAGTAGCTGCACGGAAATATTAGTATAGGTTTCACATCGCACATATACAACAGCTGCATATGAAATCCCAGATGCATCACAAAACACATGTAGACTCAATGTTGAGTTATCATTGATAAAAGCATGTCTAGGAATCCTCACGACATTAAGCATTTGTAGTTCAGCGATCCATTTCAAAAAGTTATGTTGATGTTGATGACCCAGACCGTCCGACCTACCAGAAAGGTGTAAGGTAACTGTATGGACGGCCGGGAAGTGCCACACAATTTAGACCGGAACCCAGTGGGGGAGGCATCCACAGGGACCGTACCCTCCTTCCCCTACCACCAACCTCTCGGAAGGACTTACGGACCCACATGTTTAACGTGATCGTACTCCGCATGAACACGGCGGCATATGTGGCAGCGTGCAAATCTAGCGCGCAAACCACGGGGATACCGCACCCGAGATGGCCAACAGCACGCGGCGTTCCGAGGTGGTCACCCACCAAGTTACTAACCGCGCCCGATGCTGCTTGACTTCGGTGATCTAACGAGAACCGGTGTTTTCAGCACGGTACGGCCGTTGGCCTCAAAAAGTTATGTGAAACATCTTTCGGTACTTCAGCATCCCAACTCAATTTAGATTTCCAACTATTTTGTAATAACAACTTAGGATACAATGTAACTGGACAAGTGAAACCTATGGGGTCAAATAGTCTTTGTGCAATAGATAAAATAGTTCTTCTACTGATGGTCCCTTCAGGTTTGCTTATCGCTGCGATGTCACAGAATAATACATCTTCTTGTTTGTCCCATAACAATCCCAAGACTGTTGACGGATTAGATTTGACACAAGTATCCGTTATTTCGGTATGTTCCCAGTCTCTTAATTCAAATTTTCCTTCCGCCATCACCTCTGTGGATATTTGAACAAATTCTTGCAATTCCACTTCAGAGTCTACAGAACACACACAATTATCAACATAAAATGCTGATTTAAGTTTCTGTGTTACCTTATGTTGAGCTGAAGATGAATATTTGTCCAAATGGTGTTGTATCACTGCTCCAAGAAGAAAAGGACTACAGTTTAATCCAAAGACTACTCTGCAATGTTGAAAAATTTTTATAGCATTCTGGCTTTCACCTTGCCACCAAAGAAATTTTAAAAATTCTTGATCACTTTTAACAACAGATATTTGCAAGAAAGCCTTCTTTATGTCCGAAATAACGCCGATTTTTTTCTCTCGAAACTTCAAAAGTATTGTGGGAATCAGTTCCAATAGATTTGGTCCCTTTGCCAAACATTCATTTAAGGAATAAGATCCTTTCTGTTTACAGGATGCATCAAAGACAGGTCTAACATTAGTCGATGAATTGCATTTAAATACTCCTCGATGAGGTAAAAAATGACCACTATTCTCTGAACTTTCTGTGATTATTCCTTCTTGCCACCACTCATGGAAAACAGCATTGTAGCTTTCAAACTTTCCTTCTTTCATGAGTTTAGATGTTGTGGAATTCAATCTCTTCTCAGCTATTTCTCTGTTAGTTGGTAATTCTCCTTGAGTATGCATCCAAGGAAGACTAACTTGATATCTTCCGTCTTCATTAATTCTAACTGTTTTCTTGAAATGATCCGAAACAGCTGTTTCTACTTCGTCTTTGCTTTGATGTTCACATGGTTCAGTGATTCCAATAGCTTCTAACTTCCATAAATCAGGAACATTGTTACTATGAATCGAAAGTGAAGTTAAAACCGAACCATAATTGCTATACTTTGAATCCTCTTGCGACTTTCCCATTACAACCCATCCTAGATGAGTTTGCACAGCGACCAGTCCACACTTTAGCTGATGAACGCGTCCTGTGTAAAGTTGACCAGCGAAATCGGCTCCAATAAGTATTTCAATAGGTGGCTGATTGCTTCCTATATCCGTGAGCTGGATTCCCTTTTGTCTCATTTCTTCCAACCATAATCCAGTCTTGAGTCTTGGTATTGAACCACATATAACAGGTTGGTCTAACACTTTAATTTTACAGCAATAGTTATTAACTGAACTATTCAAAATTACATTGTAGCACTTGTGCTCTCTCCTAGAGGTGATTCCTCCAAACACGACTTGTGTTAATATATCAGTACTCACAGGATTAAATCCCATCTGCCTTGCAGTACTTTCTAGAATATAAGACCGCTGAGAACCTGTATCATTCAGTGCCCTAACTTTTCGGTCTTTTCCGTGAGCTTTAAGAACCACAAGCAGTGTTTGCAATAGTACTTCAGAGTGGCCTTGGCTGGATAAAGTGATATTCTGATCCCCACCTTCTTTGAACTCTGTAACTAAAGCCCTCTTATTATTGGTTAGTTCAGGACACATAACTACCCAGTGCCTTTTGGAACAAATTATACACCGAACATGTGATTTGCACTGTTTAGAACGATGTCCAATCCGTAAACAAGTGAAGCATCCCTTCTTTCTTTTTAAAATATCGTGCTTCTCTTCTAGAGAAAGTTTTTGAGCTTTGAAGCATTCTTTACTTTCATGAAATTTTCCGCAAAATACACAAATGGACTTTTCACATGAATTTATCCCTAAAAATAAATCAGTAGCAGTCGGTAAATTCATACCCGTTTCCTTACAAATTTCCTTTCGACTACTTTTCTCATTTTGCTTAAAACCAGCTTTAGCAAGCGAGATACGCTCTTCACCTTCTACTTCAGTTCTTAGGAACAATAACAGGTTTTTCAACTTATTAATGTAAGTATCACTTTCTTCACCTTTAGCCGCCACCGGATTTCTTAACCAGACTCGTAGTATTTCTTCCGGTATGCAAGATTCAACAAGGGGAAAAAGCATTGCTGCGTATTTGTCAGAAGTCATACCAATTGATTCAAGAGACCTTAAATGCGATTCTAACTTATCATACAATTGAGCTGTATTTGCTTTGGATTTTGAAGACACTGCATTTTTAATCACCAGTCCAAGCAATTCCCTGACATAGAACTCTATGAGTAGCTCTTCCCTTCCAAATCTATTTTTAAGGCTTTCAACAGCTTTTGAATAATTTTCTGCAGTAGGAGGGAAGCTGTCTACTATTTCTTTTGCTCTTGTGCCAACGATCATAGACTGAATTAAATATTGAAATTTATCTTCTTCTTCCATCAATTTATCTTCATGGATTCTCTTGAATTGACTCCAAAATGCTAGCCAATCTTTTATTTCACCCCCAAATTTCAAAAATTCAATTTTAGGAAGCTTCAGTTTCGTTTTTTCTTGAACATGGGAAAAACTCGCACTTCGTTTGGTTGCGGTTTTATTTAAATGCATTTCGACGCCAACCCTAGCAGTAACCATTTTTCCGCGATATTCTTCTATTACCCCATATTCAGTTTCATATTCTTCCACTTTTGAATCATCGGCAAGCAAAGCGTTACAGATTTCGTCGTCGATCTCTGCTAAATTCATCATTAATCTGTCCATATTTGCCAAATGTGTTTGAATAATTTTATCGTCTGGTTCCTCATCAATTAAAGCCGTTGTCAAAATGTTATACGACTTTGTAAAAGACGCTCGAATCGGCTTTCGCTTTCTTATGAGCAGTTCCATTATGAAAATGTGACAGCGACAGGCTTAGTTAAAACAAAATTCCAAACGAAACTAACCTTTCTATCTTCACAGTCACGTCCGGGTCACCAAATGTCAGAAACGCCGTAGAAATTTACCCAACTTCACACGTTTCAATATGTACGAAAATAATTACAACTGCTTTTCAGGAACCAGAAACTTTACTTCAAAACTTAACATTCGTACAGCCAACGTCAACTCGTAAACAAAACCGCTCGTTCCTCTGACCACGTCTACAGAAACCCAAGAGTGTTGCCATAGCATTATTACAAAACTAAAAGAAACAAATTCACAAGAAATGCAAATTTAAATATAAAACTTGAATAACGAAATCAATGTGTGTTACTTAACAAATAGTGAAATCAAGAATAGTGAAAAATTACCAAATTTTCCAAACTTCAAATTTTTATAAATAAAAAATAATGAAAATTGGGAACTAAAATTTTGCATAGAGTCTTATATATGAGTGGATAGCAAAATAGCAAAGTTTAAAAAAAAAAATCGGTGTTGGCCGGGTTGGAGGCTGTGTTGATTTGACATGGAATGACCCAAATATGCAATTAGAATTGTAGATTTTGACTATTGGGATTTCGCCCTGTCTTAAAATCAGAAAGAAAATATATAAATGAAACTAGAATAAGTTCACTCCTATAATCAAAGCATTTTACTATTAAAAGATATAGGAATGTCCAGAAGGGAGGAGTGAAAAACAACTTTATTTTTTTTCCAAAATGCTTAGGTGGGAAAAGTTGCCCTTTGACCTGAATATCATTTGTGTAAAATATTAACACAAAAAAAAATGTTTTCAATCTTCAATTCATTTAAAAGCTTGAAAATTAAGGAATAATCTGAAAAATTTTCAGTTTTATTAAAAACGTCACATATTGACCGTTTTAATACTAAAATATATTTATTACTTTTGTTATTGAGTAAAAAAAATTTCAAAATAAAATGTTCATACCTTTGATGTGAAATTTGACAGCAAAGTTGAATTTCAGGGAAAACAAATTTACATTTTCACCAAAAATGAGTCATTTTAATGAATATAGCTGAAAATTGTTATAGCTGAAAATTAACTAGTCTTTCGTCAGTTTGACTATTCACGGGTATATTTAGCAAGGACTTAATCAAAAGCAATGTAACACTATTTTCTCTTTATGCAATTGACAATAAAACATCATCTGTCAAGCATATAGTAACTGGAGGCTTGGTTATTGTGATCGAATCCTAGTTGATCATATTGATATAATTCTTAGCTTTGAAATTTATTTAAGGGATTCAAAATTTGTAGATATTATCAGATGGATTCTCATGAACTTTTATGATGATTTGAGCCATATGTTGACATATGTTGCTTTGGTCATAACACAGCATTAATATTAAAACACTTCCTGGGTGTGCAAAGTATCTGTCGTTTTACATCACGTTTTGGACAATCTTTCTGACTGAATTATTTTTTACATTGTTTAGGAAAGTCAAAACTTTCTAGAAGTTCTTAGCACTATCTGAAATCTCTGGATTGCATTTGATTGCAAACCACCCTGGTGAATAAACCTTTATGGTGAAAGTTGTGATTGATTTCAGTGCACTGGAAGTTGATTTAGTGGTGACAAACAAGCAAAGAATTAAATTTGCAGTGCTCAAACATCCGGAGTGGGAGAATTTTCCCGAGTTTCTATTGGCAATTTGTTCAGCACATTTCACAGAAACTATGGATTGTGAAATTTCCAAAAGATATTTTTGATCTGTACTGAGTATTTTCTTATTGATATTTACAACTATAAGATTCAGGGGAACTGGTAATGGGTTTGTAAGACACAAGAGGAAGTAAATGAGCAGTTGCTAAAGCTTTCTGCATAGATCCACAAAATCCAGACGGTCCAAAAATATTTCCAACCAAATTTTCAATTAAATACTGTAAAGGAAGCTCATTTGATTGAAGTTGGCAAACAATCCATTGTAGTAGCCTTTGTAATTTTTCTTTGTATTGATGAATAATTACAGTATGTTTAAACACATTTGTTGTACATGCATCATAACCTAAGCAAACCAAATGGGATATATTGGTATTTTCTTTTGCAAAATATTCCCAGAGACTATCAACTATATCTTCAGATCCTGATGAAACTGGTGTAATATGACCAAAATATCTGGATTTTGGTTCTTGAACTAGTGTTATGTGTTTTTCCAGTAATCTTTGAATATGCCTCTTTCCATTTACTGATCATTCAGCATGCACAATTCTATCTTTCTAGAATTGGAACTATCCTCATTAGTGGACAGGTATGATGTAAAAGATTGGGAAATTTGCCTTTGTCACATCAAATAGTTTGTTAGAAGATTCCAAGTAAGGATCATTCCATGTCAAATCAACACAGCCCCCCCTCCAAATTTTTTTTAAAATTTGGCTTTTTTATTGTCCACTCATATATAAGATAATATGCAAAATCTTATCCCACTATTTGCATTAGTATTTTATTCATCAAAATTTGAAGTTTGAAAATCTGGTAATTTTTTCACAATTCCAGGCAAGCATATTCAAAAGCTTCTATCTGTCGATCTAAGGTACAGATTGTGTTGAAATAATGCTTATTTTATAGTTTAATGTACGACCTCTCATGATATATTACACAACACTATCAATGATATTTTTCATTTCAAGATCATCAAATTTGACCTTTGACCTTGAACTGTTAAAAAAAAAATAATTAAACTCTGAAAAAAAAAATTATTTTTTGCATACTTAATTGCTGTACATGCCCTGTAAATTTCATAATGGAATCACAATGGGATTATAAAAAAAATTAATTTTAAGTAAGACAGTATCAGGTTACTTGATAACAAATCAACTTAGAAAAATAAACATTCTCAATCTGACTTTTCTGGAATTCTTTGAAATTTTGTGAGTTTTTAGTATCAGTAGAAATATTCAACCAAACAAAATATTAGCTTTATGTTCACAATTGTTTTTTATTTACAGCCCTCCAAAAACTGCAAAATTTACTTATTTTTTACTAAAACATGATACAATCAAACCTATCTGAAATGGAACCTGCAGGAAATGGAACACTATTATGAGCAAAAAAAATAATTTTAGCTCTGTCCAAATATATGAGAAATTTATGTTATTTCCCCTGTGTGAAACGGGATCTGCATAATGCAGAAGCAGACAGCCAATTAAAAGTAATTTGTTAATAAAGTACCTGTTGTAACGAAATAAGAATGGAAAAATCATCAAACTGTTTTAGCCATTTATATCTAAGAGAATGATGAAGTATCACTGAAAAATAAAAATGGTACTATTAAAAATGGAACTTTCTATTAAATCATATAGTGATTTTCTGATAGCAGTTTTAGAACGTCAAAAATTTTCAGTTAATCAAGGAGCTTCTGAAATGCTAGAAATATTTATAAATGCACGATTTTTGACAGCAAGTCACATCATTAGTAAGACATATGTCCAAAAAACCATGTTGGATTATTTTAAATGTTCATCTCAATAAAAATACAATGGTCAGTTGTCTCATGATAAGCAGTAATATTTTTCCAGTATGTAATTTTTTTTTTAAGGTATGGTAGCTAACAGTCAAGGACATGGGGTATACTATTTTTATAATTACATATACTCCTGTGATCGCAGTATGCAAAAATTTACGTATATAGATATTTAGAATAATTAAATTAGCTATTATGGTATACTATAGTATTAATTAAGTGCATCTAAATAAACTTTTCAGAATTTGAAAAGTCATGTTTAGTTAAGCAATTACATATGGACTATCTGCATTTTTAGCTAAATCTTAAATATAGCTTTTCCTGAAATAACCTGCATGAAACGGAAACCTTTTCAAGATGGAAAATTCTTTTGGCCCCCTGAAATTCCATTTAACACAGGTTCAATTGTATTTTGAACTCCTGTAACTGGAAACAAAAGACTTGAAACTGGAAACAAAGACCAATGTTCAAACAAATGTCATTAAAAAGGATTTCCTATGTCCTTTCATATGATAAGGCTAATCCATAAAACCTTCTTTCTAATTTTTTGGTTTGAAACTGGGACAAGCAAGGGCTTGTGAGGAAGAGAAACCTAAATAATAAATACCAAAATCTATATATAATTTTCAGTTGCCCCTTTTATATAATAAATTAATATAGTCCCTTTTTGTAACAACTTCAATCTCCTTGGCCTCAACACTTCGTGTTTATAATAAAACACACTGTCACCAAGAGAGAAAACAGTTATCTTTTTTATGTGACATATGTATCACACAAAAATAAAATTAATAACATTGAACAATCATTATAATGAACATCATTTTATTTTCATACTTCAAAATGATACTTTAAACTTTTAATTACATTCCTTTTTATTTATTTCTAAAAATGTATTTTATCCATCTCAGTTTCACACTGATTCGATTAATCATCTCTTATCAGTAGTTTTAGTTTGCTAGTTTTGTTTATGACAAATTCTAGTTTCAGTTTAGGTTTTAGTTTACTAAAAAATTTCATTTTGCTGTTTTTACCAAGTCCTTCCTTTTTTCAGGCAGGGGAAATTCCTTTTCATTACATCATCAAATAGTTGTTTTTATGTGATACAAAATGTTTCTTGTATGTAAAGTAAAAAGTGTAGCATTTACTATAAGAATATCTTATTTCTTCATCTATCTGCCCATATTTGCTAGGCAAAAAATTTGGCGGGATATCACCAACTAGGCAACTATTTTAATTTTGCCAAAGTGATGAAAATGTCACTAAATATATAAAAATGATGCTAAATCAAAGAAATTGATGCCTAATTGATGAAAATTCAATATATTGGAAAGAATATAAGAATAACCCCTTTCTCTGTCTGTCTGTAATGCCTGGATAAAAATTTAATGACGATTTTGGAAGGATATCACAAACTTCACAACTTAACTTTAAATGTTGTCAAATTGATGAAAATGTTGCCAACTTGATAAAAATTATGCCTAATTGATGAAAATTTAATATCTTTGAAAGATAAGTTCAATTTCTTTGATAATTCCTGTCAGTTTGCTTTTTGTTAGGGGATGGAATAGCATGTGCATTTTGATAGAAACTGGTATAGAAAATAATAATATTGATAGGGAGAGGGTGCATGGCTCGCATGTGTCCTAGGATAGGACCACAAGTGTTGCTGGAGGGCAGATGGGAGATAATACTTTGCAACTTTTTGCATTCCATCATATGGCAGGCATACTTTCAATAACAGCTTGAAAGCTTCAGTGCTTCTAATAAATAGCAGCACTGAAGTCAAGGTTTGAGAGAGGACTTGAAATTTAGGAGGAATATACCTCTTTAACAAATATTTTAGGGGGAATTTAAAAATACAGGATTTTCATTAGTAAAATGTAAAATAAGGATAATTTTTATTACATTACAGGAGACTTATAAAATTGACATTTAGTATTTTCAGCCTTGATTTGAAAATGATCAACTTTATTTTATAAATAAATTGAAAACCCCTTTTTATGACTGAAAATGGAAAGCATTAACAAAAGAGGAAAACACATGCAATTATTTCGTAAATTGCATAATTTTAGGAGACAGCACATATTGAATAGTCTACATTTGCACCTCGCTATGCTAATGTTATTCAAAATATTTTGAACTAAAAATATTTTTTTGAGTGCTTTTAATAAAATTAAGATAAGAAGGATGTACAGCTGTGGGAAAAAAAAAAGCCCCACCCTCTGTTAATTGAGCATTGTTTATCGTAGAGAAAATTGAAAGATACCATCTGATTAGGAATAACATTCTCTACAAATTAATGTGCGTAAAATTTGCATAAGGGGCTGTCTTCATATCTAAACATGCATAAACTTTGAAATTTTCAATGGCAACACCCAATTTTGACGTCACCCACAAGTTCTAGACCTCCAAATTAGTCCAAATTCTAATTTTCATGAAGTTTCTATCTTTAAATTCGAAGATATTCAATATTCCGGAATGTGCAATTTTCAGGGATCAGCTCCATATTGAAAACCGCAATTTGAAGGGTGATGTTTCGTTGATTGACTACAGCACTATTGCAAAAATAAATTGAAAAAATAAATTGAGAATAAAATTATAGAATCATTTTACCTTTGAATAAGAGGTTCTTAGGTTGTTGTAATAACTATCATACTAAACCGCAATAATGCAAATTCGTTGATGTAGAGTTATGTGTTATGGTGTTTAGTATCACATAATTTTATAATTTGTTATTGTTTTATATAAATATTTTTTATTGTAAATTATCACATTTTGTGGGCAATTTCAACTCACAGTAGCTCCAGAACTATTAATCGACAGCAACATAAGTAGATCCCATTTATAAAAATACAAGTTTTCACCCTTCAATATAGTAGTAGAATTACATTGATTAGGTTGCATCCATACACTGTTTATACAAAGTTTTTATTAAAACTGGGTAAAAATAAATGCCCGTTTTCTTAAATAAAGATTAACTTACAATTAATATAACTTTTTCAAATTAGTCATTTTTTTAAACTAATATACGACCCCTAAAATCATCATGATGCTGAATATCTAAACATTTTGAAAGAACTAGAGGGAGGAAACACCTGGAATTTTACATAAACATATAAAAAGTATTTGTGAATCAATTTTTATCAAAACATGTCCAGGTTTGTATTTATATTTTTTCAATTATTGATTTCATAATTAATATTTCATACAAACAATTATTTCCACAAAAATAAATATCACGTAAATGTGTTTGGGTTGTTTAGTAGTAACGTCATACAAATAATCAACATGAGCAGATAATTATTACAGAAGATATGAAAGGAAGTCTTGGAAACAAATTTAACATTAGGAGTTCAAAACTTTACATACTCATAATTTGGAAACGCTTCATCCAAATAACTTGAAACTTAATATTCTAGGTTAATTTTAGTGTTATATTCAAAATATTGTGTCAAACTTGGGTGTTGCCATTGAAAATTTCAAAGTTTGTGCGAGTTTTGATATGAAGACGGTTCCTTATGCAAATTTTACGCACATTATTAATTTGTAGAGAATGATATTCCTAATCAAATGGTATCTTTCAATTTTCTCTACGATGAATGATGCTCGATTAACAGAAGGTGGGGCATTTTTTTTTTCCTGCAGCTGTACATTTTTAATTAAAATTAGATATTCAACTTTGGGTGGAAATACATCAAATTCTAATTTATACTCTTCAAATGTATTTCTAATGAGCCTTATAATTTTAAATGCCTGAATAAATAAAAATGCTTTAAGTTCGTTAGCCTAAACAATCTTATTAATAATATATTTAAATGATAATATCTCAGCATAAAAAGCAAAGAAAATATAAATATATCAGTGGATGCAAACAGATTGAAAAAATGGAAAATATTTAAAAAAAATATATATATTGGCAATCATGTTTAAATAGAAATTCCTGCAATATTGCTAAACTGTCTTCTGCAAATTACTAATTAATAAATGAAATGCATTAAAAACCTATATATATGTATACTGCAATAGAACTTTTTGCTAGGGTAAATTTTTGGTCCAAAATAGCCATTTTCATCCAAATAATAGGATTTCATTGAAAATGTTTTTGTTGCTGGAATTCCATCAAAGTCCTTTAAAAACATTGAAGATGTGTATACTTTCCTGGAGAAGATAAAAATCAGATTTTCAGGAGAAAATGACAAATTTATTGCCTAGGTTAAGTATTAAATGTAGCCTTAAATGATATTTTATAGGTGCTGAAATATTTTTATTCACATTTTGGCAAAAGTTAACTCATTAATTTCAGGAATTGTTAAAAAATATACTTTCTATATTTGGTAACAAAATTTTAATGGGCTGAAGTTTCATCTTGCAAATGCGCTGATGACGTTTTTTTTGCATCTTTTCCAATAAATGTTTATTAATTGTGCAAAATAGTGTGAGTACATCATTTTGAAGAGCCTAAACAAAGCAATTAGGATTTCTCTGGTGATATCAGAATATTTCTAGCGAAAAAGTTGGAATACCTTTTACCGAAAATCAAAGTCCCGAACCAAAGGGCAGAAAAGAAAATGTAACGAATTCAGAACCTTTGTGCCTAGTGTAATCTGCCCTATATACCAAGAAAAAAATGGAATGCCATTAAAAAAAAACACCTTGCTGTGACTTGCCCGTAACTAGTGAAAAATGGAACGATGCTTCGTGCACGTGCTGGATGCAGCTGCATTGGAAATTTTCAGGAAAAATGGTACAACTTCGAATATTTTCAAGAAAAGAGGTGATGCTAGGGCAACGCGGAACTTCCTGGTGAAAACCGCATGGATCCACTGAAAATTTCCATCCCTGCTTTTCGTTCGCTCTTGCAAGAATTCTTCGCATTTGTTTTTGAAATTTAAGAAGGATCAGCAGCAGCACACACACACGAATTCCCACGTGATAATTTTTTTTGTATGGTACTTTTGAATTTCGTGCGTAATTCATGTGCCCTATTTCAAACCCTGAAAGTGCTTCTAACAGATAGTTACGAACTGAAATGTTTTTAGTAAGTTTCTCTTACCGTTTTTTGGGAGGTGTTGGAGCCTGTGAAGTATGTATTTGAAAGAAGCCATGTGTTCTTGTTTGGCGAGCGCCAAGCAGCGGGTGGCGGGTTTTTAAAAGCGAATTTGTAGAGTTGGAATAAAACTTGTATCGATAGGAGACACGAGAAAGTGGCTCGTTGTTCTCATTTTTTCATTTATATAGTTTGTAATAAAGGTATGGATAAGTACTACTGCAGTCTTCTTTTATAGATTTACAGTCCACTACTCATTTAGAAAAACTCAATTTAGGTATTTTAATTCATCCTTCATTTGTGGTCCGCTCGCGGAGAGACCTATGGAATCATAATACTTCTTGTACAAAATCGTCAAACACATTGGTGTTGTTCTTATAGTTTAGATTGATATTCATTTGTAGCTTAGATGTCAGAAATAACAATTTTGAATCGAAAACGCCGAAATATCAAAGGGCAAATTACAAAATTTACAGCTGCCCTAGGCTCTGATGAAAAGAATGAAGCTGTTATTAATGCCCGCTTGGAAGCTTTAGAATGCTTGCAAATTAAATTTGAAGCCTTAAAACTGGATTATTACTCAAATGTTCAAGAAGAACATCTTGAAGAAGATGAAGGCCAACTGTCAGAAATCGATGAGGAACTGCAGAACTTGGAGGTGAGTTTAAAAACTTCCTTACATCAGTTTAAGATAGCTAGTACTCTCTCTGTTGTTCCGAACACTAATGTTCCCATTAGTAATGATCTTGCTGGAACTATATCCGTAAAGTTACCCGAAATTCCACTGCCAATACTTTCTGGCAAATATGAAGAGTGGAGTTGCTTCAAATCCCAATTTAAGAGCTTAATTGAAGATAATCCAAAATTAACTGACAATCAAAAAATTTACTATTTGCATGCAGCTTTGAAGGGGGAAGCAAAGCATATCGAAACTGTCAATGATACGTACAGTTCTCTGTTTCAAGCACTTGAAAATAGGTACGAAAATGAAAGAGCAATTGTGGATACGCATATCAAAGGCATCATTAATTACGAAAAATTGATACAAGAATCAGCTAGAGATTTGCGCAAATTACTAGACTGTGTTAATAAGAATTTGAGAGCATTGAAGAGTTTAAAATTTGATCGAGATATTCTTTCGGATGCCTTACTTATCAATATACTTCTTCAAAAATTAGATCGCGAAAGTCGGAAACAATTCGAACTAACTTTGAAAACTAATGAGGTTCCTGTTGTTGAAGAACTCCTAGATTTTCTTGAGAAAAGATGTCAAGTTTTATACAGTATCAATCATAACATTTGGAATAAACCTAAAATGATCAATTATGATCAAGGAAATAAATCCAGAAATTTAATGGTAAAATCTAGTGATAATACCCCAACATGCATTTTGTGTAAATATTCTCATTCATTACATAAATGTGAAATGTTTCTGAAACTTTCCCCTCAAGAAAGATACGAAATAGTCAGAAAAAATAAATTATGTTTGAATTGCTTTGGATACCATAAAGTGGCGGTTTGCCGATCTCAATTTGTATGCAACACTTGTAAATCTAAACACCATTCCCTATTGCATAAAACAGATGTAAAGTTAATGAGGCCAGATTCTCTCCCCACTTCATTTGAGATGGATCAAAATTCCAATGCTGAGAACTCGAATCAAGTAAACATTGGCGGCGATGAGTCGGCACGAATATTAACGTCTTGTTTTGTAACGGAGAAAAAGAAAATAATTCTAGCAACGGCAGTTATTTATATTAGAGATGGAAGGGGTAATTACGTAAAAGGAAGAGGTATTCTTGACTCTGGGAGCCAAATTAATTGCATAAGCTCTGATTTCGTAAATGCACTTGATTTACGAAAGGAAAGAATAAATATCCCAGTTACAGGGTTAACAGATTGCTTGATAAATGTAAGAAGAAAAACAAGTACAAGTATTTCGAATTCAAATGGATCTTTTTCTGCATCGATTGACCTTTCAATTATTCCTAAGATTACAGATACGATGCCTGCTAAATATTTGGAAATGAAAGAGTTAAAAATTCCACCGAATATAACACTAGCTAACCCAAGGTTCTTCGAACCGGGGAAGGTGGATTTATTGATTGGTGCAGAGCTATTTTTTGAAATTTTAAAGAGTAACAAAATTTGTACCACTCAGTCAATTACACTCCAAGATACTGTGTTTGGTTATGTAATTAGTGGAGCGATGGAAGGTAGAGTTGAGGAAAGACAACACTGTGGGTTGCTCTCTCAGATAAATAAGTTAGAAGATATCGTACAAAGGTTTTGGGAAATAGAAACAGTATCAGATCCTCCTTGTTAAAAAAATAAAGAAGAGTTATATTGCGAAGAACATTTTCTAAAAACTCATAGTAGAGATGTAACAGGGAAATATACAGTATTCCTATCAAAGAAAATGCGGAACTGGACAGTTCTATACAATCCGCTAGAAAAAGATTAAATAGTTTATGGTATCGATTGGATAAAAACCCTGAATTAGCTATCCTTTACAGTAACTTTATGAATGAATATGAGAGGCTAGGACACATGTGTGAAGTAAGGGAGTTGACTCCAGAAGACTTGATTTATGTTATGCCCCATCACGGGATTTACAAGGCTGACAGTAGTACCACAAAATTGCACGTTGTTTTCGATGCTTCAGCACCTTCCACTACTGGAAGTTCCCTGAACAACTGCTTGTACAAGGGAGGGGTAGTTCAAGAGGACCTGTTCTCTATACTATTGAGATTTCGGAAGCATAAATTTGCCTTTACGGCAGACATGAAGAAAATGTATAGGCAGATTTGGATTCATCCCAAACAGCGTCACTTGCAGTGCATTCTTTGGAAAACCGGCTGTACTGAAGAAATGAAATTGTTTGAACTGCTAACTGTGACTTATGGTACTGCCTATGCACCATTTTTGGCCACTCGAGGCTTGAAACAATTAGCTATAGATGAAAGGGACAATTATCCATTAGCATCTGCGGCTGCTTTAACTGACTTTTACGTCAATGATATTTTGTCTGGAGTTGACAATCTTGGTACAGCTACTGAATTACAACAGTTAATTGCAATGTTAAAGTCTGGAGGAATGGACTTGCACAAATGGTGCTCCAATGAGAAACTATTGCTTGAACAAGTTCTTTTCAGAGACCAAGAATATCACTTTGAAGAAGAATCTAATATGGACACTGTGAAAACACTTGGTTTAAGATGGAACCCAAAGAATGACGATTTTAGTTTCACAGTTTCATCTTATTCAAACGCAACTACTAAGCGCTCTGTCTTATCAGACATTGCGAGATTGTTTGATCCTTTGGGATTTTTAGGTCGAAACGTCGAAAGCCCAGACCATCCGTCTCGTCCGAGGACTTAGAGAAACCATTTGGATGGCCGGGGGATTTTTAGGTCATCATAGTAAAAGCAAAGATATTTTTACAAACATTGTGGCATTTAAAGATTGGGTGGGACCAGGAACTTCCACAAAAAGAAAATGGGAAAGGTTTTTACAGGCCTTCCCGAAATTGAGACATGTGAAGATCAACCGATATCTTCTTGCAGATTCGGTTAAGGAAATAGAAATTCATGGATTCTCAGACATATGTAAAGATGCTTACGGCGCATCAGTGTATATTCATTGTGTGACCAACTTAAATGAAGTGAAAGTCAACCTTCTGTGCAGTAAGTCACGAGTTGCACCTCTCAAGGTGCTAACCATACCGCGTCTTGAGCTGTGTGCAGCAGAATTACTTTTAAGGCTTGTGTCAAAAATACTGACTTCATTAAAACTAAAAATTGACAGAGTTTACCTTTATACCGATTCTTCAATAGTGTTAGCTTGGATTGATTCATCACCCCATCTGTTGAAAGTTTTCGTGTCCAATAGAATCTCACGCATTCAGGAGCTCACTCGGAATTTTCAATGGCAACATGTGACATCTGCAGAAAACCTAGCGGACTTGGTCTCTCGAGGACTCGACCCTGATCAAATCGGTAATCATACCTTGTGGTGGTATGGCCCGGAATTTCTTCATCAGGAAGCACTTGTAATTGCTGATAAACATTATTCCCCATCTGATGAAATGTATATCCAGGAATTCAAGAAAGTGACTGATGTGACACTGACATTGAAATTGAACTCTCTGTTTTTAGATTCTATTCTCAATATTTCAAATAATTATGTTAAATTAATTTGCATTTTAAGTTTCATTTTCAGATTTACTCATAACTTAAAAAATCCATTGGGTAAGCTTTGTGGACCCCTCTCCAGTAACGAACTTCAACATGCAACGTTATTTTTAGTTTGTTGTGTTCAAGAACGGGTATTTACTGATGACATAGCTAACATTCAGAAAGGTAAATCTCCAACTGGAAAGGTAAGAAACTTAAACCCTTATTTGGATCAAAATAATGTTTTGAGAGTAGGATCTCGTCTCCAAAATTGTTGTATAGCTGATACTCAAAAGCATCCCATTTTATTGCCTGCCAAACATAAACTCACTGAAATGATTATTGAGAGTTATCACAAAAAATATCTACATGTTGGACCTCAAAATTTATTATATTGTCTTCATAGGGAATTTTGGCCTTTAAATGACAGAACCACATGTAGAAGGTTTGTGCATAATTGTATTACTTGCTTTAAGGTCAAACTTCTAATAGCAGAACAAATTATGGGTGATTTACCAAAGGAAAGGGTAAATGTAAATTTTCCATTTAATTGCACAGGGGTGGATTTCTGTGGACCATTTTTGTTTAAATATAGGTGTCAACATAAAGGGATTTATCATAAGATTTATGTTTGTATATTTGTATGTATGGTTACCAAGGCAGTTCATTTGGATATTGTATGTGACTTATCTTCTGAAGCATTTATTGCCACCTTGAAAAGATTTTTTGCTAGACGAGGAAAGGCGACGACTATCTTTAGTGATAACGCAAAAAATTTTGTGGGTACTAGTATAGCACTTAAGAAGTTACATAATCTGGTAACCAAACCTGATGTCAATCTTGCCAATATTTTATCCTCTGAATCTATACTTTGGAAATTCCTTCCTCCCAGAGCTCCCAATTTTGGAGGTCTCTGGGAGGCAGGAGTCAAGTCTTTCAAGTATCATTTAAAACGCGTGGTGGGAGATGCTAAATTGACTTATGAAGAATTTTTAACTATAACCACTCAAATAGAAGGAATTTTGAATTCTCGGCAACTTACTCCCTTGACCATGGATATTGATGACTTGGAAGTATTGACTCCTGGACATTTCCTTATTGGTAAACCAATTACTGCTATTGTAGAACACACTTTGACAGAAATTGATAACAGATTACATTTGTGGAAAAGAACAACTAAAATGTGTCAAACAATATGGAAAAGATAACAAAACAATTATTTAAGTACGTTGCAACAAAGAAATAAGTGGATGATTATAAAAAATAATCTAAGGGTTGGTGATATGGTTGTAGTAAAGGAAGATAATTTACCTTCCTGCAAATGAGTTTTAGGCAGAATAGTTGAAACATTCTTAGGCATGGACAATAAGGTCAGAGTTGTCAATGTAAAGACACATAATGGAATATACAAGAAACCCATTTCAAAAATAGCTGTTTTGCCTATGGAAAATTAATGTCTTAATTCAGATAATGTAACTACATATAGAATGGAGTTATATGATTGGTTAAAATATCTCCTTGAATTAATTGCAATTTCTTCTTGTATTGTTTATGATTTTATTGTGTGGTTTTTATTATGATTATATTATGTACTTTAGTAGCAATTTGATTTAAATTCTTGGTTGGTTTTTTTTTATAATTGTACTTATTCATCCCTTGAAATTGACATTTCAACGACGGGCAGAATGTTGGAGCCCGTGAAGTATATATTTGAAAGAAGCCATGTGTTCTTGCTTGGCGAGCGCCAAGCAGCGGGTGGCGGGTTTTTAAAAGCGAATTTGTAGAGTTGGAATAAAACTTGTAGCGATAGGAGACACGAGAAAGTGGCTCGTTGTTCTCATTTTTTCATTTAGATAGTTTGTAATAAAGGTATGGATAAGTATTACTGCAGTCTTCTTTTATAGATTTACAGTCCACTACTCATTTAGAAAGACTCAATTTAGGTATGTTTAATTCATCCTTCAGGAGGAATTATAACTTTAATATTTTAAAATAATGAAAATTATTTTTTCAATGCAAATGGTGTATTCCCTACTTCATTGTAAATTGAACGTAATGTATTATTTTTATCAATTTTTTCAAAATTTACTATTGAACAGATTTTTATAACTAAGGATCCCATGTTTGTCTCAACTTAACACTACTCTCATAGTAGACAGCAATGTAACAGCTACAAATAGTATTTATTCCTGCAAAATTAAAGTAATGCATTTTTTAAAATTCAAGGTCAAAGTTCAAATTGGATGACCTTGAAATGAAAAATATTGACAGGGCCAAGTAACATATCATCAGAAAGGCCGTATATTAAACTATAAAATTAGATCAACACATTAGGTCTGCAGCTACAAGCTTTTAAACATGTCTAGAATTGTGAAAAATGTACCTAATTTTCAAACTTCAAATTTTTATAAATTGAAAACTAGTGTAAATTGAAGGCTAAGATTTGCATAGTATCTTATATATGAGTAGATAATATAATAGCCAAAGTTTCAAAAAATCGGGCGGGATCAGTTTGAAAATGTCACTTTTCAGTGTTGATTTGATAGGGAATAACCCGTAAGAGTTCTTCATTTTCAAGAAAGTTTCTTTTCTTCCTTTGTATTTATTCACATATCGAGCAGCATAACATTCTTTATGAAGTAAAGTTTGAATTCCAGGTAGAGAAATTATGGGGATAGAAGCTATTTTCCATATCTCTGTTATCCCTTAACCATGGTTCGTGCACATTTAGAGGACAAAAAAACTCATGAATTTTTAAGGATGTTTCCAGGATTTTACATAAAAAAAAAAAATTCAAGAACAAATTATGAAAAAAAATTCATTTACAAATAGATATAAACTGTGAAATACTAGCAAAATATTTAAGTGTTAATTTTATACGCCTTTCAAACTAAAATGAGAAGCCAAGATATGAGAAATAAAAAAAAAAGAAATTTATACAGTAATGGACCAATAATTCAGAATCTGGATAAAACAAAAAAAATTAAAATGATTTTTGTGTATGTGTCTTCAATAAAAGTTGCTAATTTCTTTTAAACGCCATTAAAAATAATTTTTTTTTTTTTTTTTTTTCAAATGTACATAGTGGTTTCGTGATATAAAAGAAATACAAAACAACCTTGAAAATAAGGACTTTTTCAAATTTTGAAGATTTTTTTAACTATCAGACTGCCAAAGATTATTTATATTGAATTATATTTTATAAATAAATACCATGTTTCCGGTGCATAAGTCAATTTCTTGAACCCAGAAAATGAGACTAAAATTTAGGGGTCACTTATACATGGGACATAAAAATGTACGTCCATAGATCAGCAGTGGAGTGTGAATCATGTTGTTGATGTTAACTCCTTTCCAAATGCAAAATGCTCATGGAAATTTATTTCATTCACTTCCTTATGGTACGGATCTCATTCTTTAATGGATTATGTTTTGTTTGTAGCAGTCCCCCCCCCCCCAATATCTTGATGAATTTTACGTTCAAATCAAATGTCGAAAACAGCACAATTGTTATTTTCAATAGTGAAAGTTATAACTTTCAGCTTGAAATCAACTGTATATTTTACTCTTTTTGTTTGGAAAGCCATATTTATTATAAACAACAAATAACTAGATCATATTACAAAGCGTGGAGCAACAAAGTCATTAACACACTGACCTTTCACAGGGGTCAGCTGCTTTTAAAAGCCAAGCACATTTCTTTTTTTTTTCATGTTCAATGACCCACCCCTTCCCAGCGCTGCTGCTTAATAATGATTAATCCTATTTTAGAAAATCATTGAGAGGAGTAGAATTTTTTTTCATAAATTTATTATTTATTTATTTTATTAAGTTATTTATTTTATCTACAACAGTATTTTTCACATATTTGACTATTCCTAATATAAAAATT
Source organism: Amaurobius ferox (assembly GCA_951213105.1). NCBI lineage: Eukaryota > Metazoa > Arthropoda > Arachnida > Araneae > Amaurobiidae > Amaurobius > Amaurobius ferox. The sequence goes on from OX578133.1 coordinate 57,531,170, forward strand.
TTCCTTTATTAGGAATTCTTTAGTCTATCCTTTATTAAGGGGGTATGACAGGTCAGGTCGGTATCATATACTCGCACACCGATTTCGTAAAGACAGGTTAGGATCATCGACTTTAGCCTTGAACCCTTAAATATATTTTATGTTTATCAGCCACGCCAAGAGGAAAGGGCTAAATATCCGACATAAAATTTTGATATTTTAAAAATATAGCACCAGCATTAATTGTATAAATTCGTTTATTTTCATAAAATTCTTCAACTTTGCTGTCTTATTTAACATTGATGACATAATTATTTTATCTTGAATTTCTTTTTTACCCTATAACAGAGGTAATAAATATATTTAAGCACTAAAATGGTCAATGTGCAAGTTAAAAAAAAAAATTCAAATTATGTTTTAAATTTCAAACTTTAAAGCAAATGTGCAGACTGTAGACATTTTTTTTCAGCATGTCACTATTTTACACAAGTGATATTCAAGTCAAATGGCAACTTTCCCACGCAAGTTTTTTTGGAAAAAAGGAATAAAGTTACTTTTTGATCCACCTTAATGTCCGGGAACCTAAGGAAAACATATAAAAATATAGCCATTTCAGATGAACATTCTGAATGATTTTTTAAATGAGCATTCTCAATATTCATTTTAGATGAGCATTCTGAATGTCCATTTTAGATGAGTATTTTGTAGGTTCAATTTATTTGTTTAACATTTTATGCTTTTATGTCTTCTTGTACCACATACTTTTGCAATATAAGATTTTCCCACATAAATGGTGTAAATGTCTCAGCAACCTGTAGCCTCATCTTAACTCTAAGATTCGAAAATTCAAACTGTTTAATTACTAGAGGCAAGCATTTTCATTTCTCACATCAAATAGTTTTAAATTAGAATTTTATTACACTGTAATACTTGTTACTTTTTCAATTGCACAATTTCATCTTATGAACATTTAAAATATATAGTACATATCTACACATTCCTATTAAAATGTGCATGAAAAATAATAAAATCTTTGACAATCGTTTTTCTTTACAACCAATAAACAACTAATACACATTAAATTCCCAATTAAAAGAATCATATTTTTCTATATCATATGATATACCTATCTTTTTTGTATCATCCTTTTGCAGAAAGGGTCTAATGGAAAAATAAATATCTAAAAAAGGATAGTATGTATAAAGTTTCTGGAAAATGCTCCAATGTATAATGACATTTGGCTTTGACTAATGAACAGATTTTAAGTTACATGCCCTCTACTCAAAAGACATATGTGATCTACACTTTGATAAATAGGAAATCCCTGTATAAGAGTGATCACATACAGTTTTTGATACTCATTCTATTCTTGCCGTATATTCATAAACTTCCTTACTAACATGCTCTTGAAATACTTATATAATATTCCTATGATCATTACAGAAATATACCCTTTATTAGAAATTACATTATTGTTTTCCAAAAAATTCAGTAATATTTTAAGAAATGTATCAAAAAATGTAATTACTATTTTTAATAATGCCATATTGATATGATAAAAATCAAGAAATTTGTGAGACAAAATTAAAACCATTCAAATTCTGAATATACTGATTATTTTTAATAACTCAAAAGTATAGATATAAGATAATAAAATATATTTACTTCAACACCTGACTTTATAAAATCTGCAGCATCCCACACTTGAAATTCCCTTTTCAGAGTATTGTAAGATCTATTCCTGCGCAGCCCACTATCCACCGTAAGTTGTGATGGCAATGGCCCAACATGAACTTTCTTATCAATAACTAAAATTTAAGGCAATGTTAAAACAATATGAATTTACTGTAATACAGTTGAAATTAATATAACTACTTGTTATATCACACCTGTGAAGCGACATGAAAAATATGCAATATATCTATAGAATTTCATATGCTTATTTGAAAAAATCATATTAGAATAAAACTTTAGTTAAAAATATACTATAACTCTTGGTTAATTATTGTACTTTGAAATGTCATAGCATACTGGGTATACTAGAACATCTAAAGAATTTCCTTTCCATCTAGTTTGGACCGAGAATCATGCCATATTTATTAGACACACAAATTAATCAAATTAAAAATAATTCTACTCAAGAAATATTTTTAGAGTAAAATTTTCATTAATATGCAACTTATTAAGATCAAAATCAACTAATTAAAATGATAAAATTATATGGAAAACAAGTCAAATCATCAACACTTTAAAAAATAAAGACAACTAAAAATTGGTTATTAAAAATCTTTAATTAAAATCACCATCTACGACGTACAAAAATTCACAACCATAGCATTTTTGGGCATTATTATGCCCTTCATTAGTGGCACTTATTTTGCCACTGATGAAGGGCATGATGATGTCCGAAAGTGCTATGGTTGTGAATTTTTGTGTGTCGTGGATGGTAGACTTTTAATAGCCAATTTTTGGTTGTTTTTATTTTTTAAAGTGTAATTAAAATGAGTATATAGCAATCATATCACAAAAATATATTGTAAAACAAAGCTTGGACTTATCTGCAAAAAAAAAAATGTCTGGCACTCTGTTCCGATTAAGTTATTTCCACTTCTTAAACAATAAAAACACCTCCAAAACATATTGTTATGTGCATGTAAAATGTTTGAAAGAGCCCCAGAGATATTCTCCAGCAGATTCCATTACACCACATCCTAAGCTTCAAATCGAAAAGTTGTTGAAATAATTTAAGTATATCTTTTAATTAGAGATTTTATATCTATATTATGAATTATTTGTAGTAAAATGACTTTAGATGACCATTAATAAGCTTCAAATCGAAAAGTTGTTGAAATAATTTCAGTATATCTTTTAATTAGAGATTTTATATCTATATTATGAATTATTTGTAGTAAAATGACTTTAGATGACCATTAATTTGTCATCTAATTGTTTTGAAACATCAGCAATTTCCCTTATAAACTATAATGGTAATGTTAACAGTATTTATGAACGAAGAGCTGCTTGATAAAACCTCTAAAATTCTGAATTTCAAAGGACTGCATTAGTATATTTAAAAGTATATGTAAAAGTTAAAAATGTACTTTTTAAACAATAGTATAAAAACAAAGTGTAGTATAATTGAAAAGTTACTAAATTTCATTTTATAATGATTCAATTAAATAGGATGTGAAGTCCTACAAATTTTTTACACAAAAACAAAATTAACTGTTGTCATGTCTGTTAAGTCTCAAGTACTATATGGCACTGGTAAAAGATTTGAAAGCAAAATTTGCAAATGGGTGGAAAATCTTCAGAGATTACTGATTCTTGTCAAAATAGGCAAATGAATAAGCTAAAACCATTTTCAATTTTAAAATTACTTATATTTCTGAATTTAGATACACAAGAGGTTTTACTCATTCTTGTGACAATAACTAATTTAAGTAGGTTGACAACTGAATAGGCTTTTTGGGAAGCTCCTTTTATGCAAATTGGTATCACTTAATGTGCATCCTTAAATTGTAGCAAATGTTCAAGCACTAGTATACCAATTTACTTCCTTCGAAGTGAGTATTTTTGTTATGAAAATATCTTTCTTTTGGCTTTATATAAACTAAAATGATTAAAAAGAGTATATCATAAATGTAAAATGGCATATAAAATTTAGCAACATCAATGTGATGCCACCTTTACACAAAATAGAAATTATACATTATGAGGACAAAAAATGATGACATCATTGGCTCAAAAATAATTCCACTTAGGAATCTAGGCATTAAAATTTGCTACTGTAGTTTTCTAAAACTAAAAATATTTCAAGCTAAATAAAACAGTAGATAATAAATGAAAGAGACCTACCTGAATGATAAATATCAGAATTTTCTTTTTTTTCTTCAGAAGTAAGTTTTAATCGCTTTTCTGCTTTTTCAATCTTAACTCTTCCAAACTAAGAAAAAAAAAAGAATATGAAACAAAGCTGAAACAAAGTATTAAATCTATCGAAATCATTTAAAGCATATTTGCTGAACTGAATAAGATAATATAAAGTAAAAATATAAATTATATACATAAAAATATAAATTGTACAACAAACTAAAATGTCAAAATATAATTTATGAAGTTAAAAAAAATAAAACATAAAAAGCAAACTTTATTCATTTATAAGAAACATTTGAAAGTTTGAATGCATGCCATCACAGCATGGCCTTGTGATGTCGAAATGACACATCTTGAAAAATATCATTCTGAGATAAACAGTGTTAAAGTTATTCTAAATAAATTAATGCCATGAAAATATTTTTATTCACACTCTCATATCTTCTTTATCAATTTAGATATGCCTTCAACAAAAATATCATAGAGGCTGAGCAGCAAATAGCACTGCAGGACTGGTTATACTCTCATTAAAAGCAAATAGCAGCTAATGGCATCTACAAGAAAACATAAGTGCCTTTATTGCAGGGATCAAAGAAAATAAAAAATGTATAGCAAGGCACTGCATAAAACAGATTTTGCACACAGGAATTAAACTGTTAAAAAAATCTCTGTGTATTTTAGCTAATATTTCTAAAATTATTTTAGCATTTTTGCATTTTATATAGCTAAAGTGCCTGTTTTGAATGTTTTTAATATCTGCAAAATAACTACTTATGATGCTTACTGAAAAGATAATAAAAAAATGTATAGTGCAATAAATATATTTTACATTTCAGATATAAAGGAATCGCAGCCGTTTATTGTTTCTCAATGCTCACTATAACTGAATATGAAATTTTGAAAATAGCACATATCCAAAAAATTGACATTTTATAGGAACCAAAAAAAAAATAATTTCTATCCACAGTGGTGTCAAAAACTACAATTTACAGAGGATATTTAGGGTCAAATAGCAATATAATAATTGAATAATTATTTTAAAAAATACTGGGACTATGAAAATAGTCATTGGACATTTTTGAGATGTGTATTTTTCGAAATTAAGAGAAAAATTCAAGGCCTTTTCATTAAAAAATAGTATAGGTAAAAGCATTTTATTAGCACAGAACAAAAAAGGGTTCATAAAAGATAGTACAAAAAATATAATAAAATACTTCAAATATAGAAAATTGAATCAACAACTTGTCAAAATCTCCTTCTGGAGGTTCCAAGTTTATAGTTATAGGCCACTGGAGAATTTTCTCAAAGAAATCTATAAATTCTGCTAGTATATACTGCTTCACTTTCTCTAGATCCATAATCTTCAGATTGTTTATTGGTAATTTACTACGATAAGCAGGGTAATATGTTATGTTTGATAATTTAGCATATTCCCTTACTTTCGAAAGAGAGAACACTTCCTCTGAGATTGTATTTTCAATATAATGACAAGATATCATATAACCATGTTTTGGGGGACTTTCCCATAATTTCTGAGTGAAAGTGTTCTTTCTTGAAGCTCAATAATAGCTACCTTTTGAAGTTGTTCATGTCATCTGTCCCGATTTATATCATATTAAATTTTTCGGTCTTGGAGGATTTTTTAATGAGATCAATATACTGTTGATACTGTTGCGAATGAGCAATGCTCTGTTTGGAGCCTCCTCTTTCGTCCGTCTCGACAGTCAGGCAAGAAATACAGTACATGACATTAGCCCAGGGTTTCCATAAGTTCCCAGACAGAAGAGTTGCCAGATTTGGTGATTTATCACCAATTTGGCAACTTCTGGAATGTTGCAAACTTTTGGCCCAATAAAGAAAACACATGGGCCTCTTCAGTGTTAGAATGTCGGAGCTCTTTTTGAGAGAATTGCATTCAGCATTTTAGGACCACTACCACAAACTGCAGACAATAACAAGTACATCCTAATAGTGGTGGACTATTTCACAAAGTGGTCAGAAACTTACGCAATCCCTGACCAAGGGTACAGTGGCTAGAAGGGATAGTGTGCCGACCGAGGCGAAAAACAGGTTCCCTAAAAACCGCCTACGCCAGACGGCGTTGGTCTCGAATAAGCGGTCTAAAGCGGAGGAGTTAACATTGAAACTAATGGGAATTTAATTCAAACGAAATGATTGATATCTTTGGGAATAATTGAAGAATTTGTCTGAAATTTGGTGTAATTATTGCAAGTGGTATGCACAAAATGTCATTTGATTTTCAGAGAGATTGACCTAGGGATATATCCATATTTTAAAAATTTTATTTAGCTTTATCTGTGGTCGTTCAAACATTTGAGATCCAAAATAATCAAATTCATTCATCACAGTAACGTGAAATTCGGTATGACGTTTTCTCTTGTGGTACATTTCAAGTCTTTCGATTTTGAAGCTTATCGGGCTAGCCCGTCCTGGGCCCGCCATATGACTTTACTTTTTGGTATAACTCGAGAACAGGTGTATCTAAAAATTTGAAGTTTAGCATATGCTTGTCATTTGCTGTATATTTTAACTCTTTGGATTAAAAATCTTATCGGGCTAGCCCGTCCTGAGCCCAACAAGAGGAATATATCGTTTTTTGAGAATAACTCAAAATTCGGAGCATCTAGAATGTCTAAATTTAATATATCATTGTCTTTTGTGGTATATTATATTTAATCGCATTTCGAACCTTATCGGGCTAGCCCGTCTTGGCCCGCCAAAGAAATTTACTCGCTTTTCAAGAATATTTCGATCAAACGAAGTAGCTAAAGAATGTGAATTTTGTATATCATTTCCCTTTGGATGGATTTTAATTTAGATTTTGAACCCCATCGGGCTAGCCCGTCCTGAGCCCAACAAGAGGAATATATCGTTTTTTGAGAATAACTCAAAATTCGGAGCATCTGGAATATCTAAATTTAATATATCATTGCCCTTTGTTGTATATTATATTTCATCGCATTTCGATCCTTATCGGGCTAGCCCGTCTTGTCCCGCCATAGAAATTTACTCGCTTTTCAAGAATAACTCGATCAAACGGAGTAGCTGAAGAATGTGAATTCTGTATATCATTTCCTTTTGAATGGATTTTAATTTAGATTTTGAACCCCATCGGGCTAGCCCGTCCTGAGCCCAACAAGAGGAATATATCGTTTTCTGAGAATAACTCAAAATTCGGAACATCTGGAATGTCTACATTTAATATATCATTGCCCTTTGTGGTATATTATATTTCATCGCATTTCGAACCTTATCGGGCTAGCCCGCCTTGACCCGCCATTGAAATTTACTCGCTTTTCAAGAATAACTCGATCATTCGGAGTAGCTAAAAAATGTAAATTTAGTATATCATTCCCTTTTGGATGGATTTTAATTTATAATATAGTATTCTCTTTTGGGATATATTTTAATTCTTTGGAATTTAAACTTTATTAGATTACCCCATCTTTGCCCAGCCTTAGGAAAGCATTCGTTTTTGGAAAATAACTCGAAAATTGGAGAAAAATTATCATTTACCAAATAATTAAACAATTACATTAGTTCTCCTTAGGGATTATATTTGAGAAAGTATTTTGTACTGTTGTGTAAACCCACATTCGATCATCGACCCCTCCCCCTTATCCTAGATCTTGGCTACGCTTATATGCAAGGGAATTAAATAATGCGAAACCAGTCCACGGTGCACTTTAAAGATTCATAGTAATATAGCGATTCGTACTACATAGTATAATAGAAAGAAAAGTCTTGTGACGGGATTTTTGGATGCTGAAATTCACAGATTATGAAATGTTAAGCGATTTTTTAGCCTATTCGTCGAAATGCAAAATAAAGTAATATGCTGGATGAATCGAATTAATACATTTTTCTAGGCAATTTTACACATAAAAGGCGATAATGGTATAGCTATAAAAACAGCCCTTTTTAATCCAAATATAGATTTTCAACGTCAGTTACAACAAACATCAAATGAGTGAAAGCTTGCTGCTTACAGTTTCGAAAAATCTTTCTTTCTGAGCGGGTCCATCCTGTCCAATCTTTGAACGAAAAAGGATATTGTACATGTGACGGTTCTTAGTAAAAACAAATTCGATCTCAGATGACCAATGTGCTAATGAGATACTTCCTATTGTATCTAGAGGCCACCCTGAAGGCAGTACAAAATGCCCTTCCCTGGTATTCTACCCATTTCCAGAGCCCCCGCTGATTTGCGGATCTTTCGAGCATTGTTCGTGTAAGAGATGTGGCAACTTGCGGAAACGTATGTAAAGGAGACGCGCCTGTCGAAATAAAATAGCGGTCGATTACATGTCCACCCTCAATCGAAATTCTTATCAGCGCTATCTTTCACCGTACAAAGAGACAGCACTTGTAGGCAGCCCCCACCTTGTTCTAATGTTCAAGCGGCAATGGTGTTTCATGTTTTCTTCCAAATTCACAGGGCCACCCACAGGCATTTTTCCTAGTAGCCGAACATATGAGATAAAACAAAATATTTGCCAGACATTCTCATACATTTTTTTTTTAGATTTACATGGTAATATGTATCAAAATGCAAAACAAAAGTTTGGTTTTAAAGCATTCGTTCAAGTTATTCATATAATGCTTTTAAAAATTATTGAAAAATTTCAATTTCAAGTAAATAAAATCAATACGTGGGGACCAAATTTCTGCTAAAGAAATAAAATTATCTTCGTAAAAAGCAGAATACCACTCAAAATACTAATATCGACCGGTTTCGAAGGCATAAAACCTTCTTCGTCAGATCACGCAGAACCGTAACCTTCACTCGTACTCTCAGTGCACCGACCCAACATCCGTGGACAAGTTTCGCACTTCTTAGCTCATTTGCATATGGATGCAACTATGTATTTAGGACACAAGGGGGTCGACGATCGAATGGAGCTTATAGTACAAAATTCATTTTTTTTAAATATAGACAATTTTGAGAACTAATGTAATTGTTCGGCAAATGAGGTTTTTTACCACACATCCTATCTCCCATGCCTACGCCACTAATTATAATTATATATACGCCGAAAATATTAAATTCTACCCGAAATGGAATTAATATACTAAATTTGGATTTTCTATCTGCTCCAGTTTTCGGGTTATTCTAAAAAAATGAGTCTATTCCTATAGCAGGCACAGCACGAGCTAGCTGAATGAAGTTCAAATTCGAAAAAATGAAATATATCACAAAAGACAATAACATGCTAAACTTGGAATTTTTAGCTACTCCGGTTCTCGAGTTATTCATCAAACACGATCGCATTCCTAAGACGGACTCAAGACGATGAGGTTCAAATTATAAATTATGATAAACCCCAAAAGGAATTGATATACTAAATTTAGATTTTTTAGCTGCTTCAATTTACGAGTTATTCTCGAAAAATGAGTACATTACCACTATGTCGGGCCCAAGATGGGCGAGTCTAATAACGTTCAAAATCCAAAGAAATAAAATATACCCTAAAAAACAATGATATACTAAATTTAGATATTCTAGCTGCTACAGTTTTGGAGTTATTCTTAAAAAACGAGTACATTCTTTTTGTTGGGACCGGGACGGACTAGCCCGATCAGGTTTTAAATCCAATAAGCTTAGACATACCGCAAATGACAACGACATTCTAAACTTGAAATTTTTTGATACTCCGGTTCTAGAGTTATTCCACTAAAAAAGTGAATTTCTAAGTAGGGCCCAAAACAGGTTGACCCGATACGGTTCAAAAACAAAGGAATTAAAATATTCCCCAAAAGATAAGGATGTACTAAATTTATATTTTCTAGTTTCCCCGATTTTCCAGGTATTCTAAAAAAGGGGGCATTCCTATGTCGGGCCCAGGACGGACTACCCCGATAAAGTTCAAATCCGAAGAAATTTAGATATACCCCAAAAGCCAACGACATGTTAAATTTGGAATTTTTAGCTACTTCAGTTCTCGTCTTACTTTTCAAAAACGAATGCATTCTTCAGCGGATCCAAGATGGGCTAGCCCGACGAGCTTCAAAATCTAAATTAAAATCCATCCAAACGGAAATGATATACTAAATTTATATTTTTCAGCTACTCCGATTGATCGATTTATTTTTTAAAAGCGAGTAAATTTCTATGGCAGGCCCAAAACGGGCTAACCCGATACGGTTCGAAATGCGGTGAAATGTAATATACCCCAAAGGACAATGATATATTAAATTTATACATTCTAGATGCTCCGAATTTTTAGTTCCTCTCAAAAAAAGATATATTCCTTTTGTTGAACTCAGGACGGGCTAGCCCGATAAAATTTTTATCCAAAGAGTTAAAATATACAGCAAATGGCAAGGATTTTCTAAACTTCGAATTTTTTGATACACCTGTTCTCGAGTTATACCGCAAAAACGGGTGAGTTTCTAAGGCTGGCCTAAGACGGGTTAACCCGGTACAGTTGAAAATTGAAAGAATTAAAATACACCCCAAAAGAAAACGATATATTAAACTTAGATTTCCAACGTTCTCTTATTTTCGAGATATTCTCTGAAACCAGGTAATGTCCTATGGCGGGCCCAGGACGGGCTAGCCCGATATGCTTCAAAATCGAAAGAACTGAAATGTACCACAAGAGGAAACGTCATAACGAATTTCACGTTACTATGATAAATGAACCTGATTATTTTGGACCTTAAATGTTTGAACGAACACCAGATCAAGTTAAATAAAATTTTAAAAATAAGAATATATCCCTAGCTCAATCTCTCTGAAAATCAAATGACTTTTTGTGTATACCACTTACAATAATCACACCCAATTTCACACAAATTCTTCAGTTATTTCGAAAGATATCAGTCATTTCATTTGCAATAAATTCCCATTTGTTTCAATGTTAACTCCTCCGTTTTAGACCGCTTATTTGAGACCAACGCCGTCTGGCGGAGGCGGTTTTTCAGGAACATCTCCCAGCATTGGGAGGTATAGGCGGTCGGCACACTATTAGTTCTAGACACTGTACCAACTATTAGTGAAGTTCTAACTTGAAACTGGATATGTCGTTACGGGGATCCCGCTCATCCTTTCTGATCAGGGAACCAATTTTAGTTTGGGTATATTCAAGAGGCTGTGCAAACTACTCGATATGGACAAAACTCAAATTACTCTTCTTCATCCTCAAATGAATGGCAAGGTAGAGATTCAATCCTTTGTGGACAGTAGACACATCCATGCATTGACAGTGAAACTGTGTTTAAGGATGACAGTCAAGCATTCACGTCCAGGAGAAATTTACCCTTGAGGACGACTGACATCAATGTGCATTTTGATATGGAATGTTTTTATTTGAATTTATTTGAATACTAGATGGTGCTAAATGCCCATTCTAACATTTACAACATACATTTTGCTAATACTTGACTATGGTATAAGGGGGTCCTTATGAATCATCACTTCATCTAGAGTGGTAAAACATGGTTTTGTAATATAAACAAAAAGATCAATTCTAGCAGACTTTGCTATGCTGTAATTGAGTATGTGTTCTCATTTCAATTTTAGTTTAATGATTGCATTGGTGAATTATTGGAATGTAAGAGAGTATTTTCTTTCGAGTTTGGGTTTTAGAGGAATGTGCGGTAGTGAATTTACTAGGTTATTTCGGATAAGAGAATGGCTATGTCAAGATGCTTTAATGTATAGAATAATATATTACCATAGTAATTGAACAGGATAGTTATGAAAGTAATGAAGATAGTGAAGATTCGTGGATATTTGGTATTTCTGATGAGCGTACAGACAGATTTTATGAATGCAAAGATTGCAATGTTTGTCTGTGCATGAATCCATGTTTTAAAATACATTATACGTAAAAGGCATATTAATTAGTAGCAAAGCTATTTTCTTCCTAAAAATTGTACATAATCTATTAGCTGTATGAAGTATTGAGTATAATCATTTGGATATTTTTTCTGCATGACAAATAACCATTTTAATCAAGTTAATTAATCTTTTTAATCATATAAAAATTTAATATTTAAATAAAATATTATTTGCGTGTAATGTATACATCTAATGGAAAATAAGTATTTCCTTTATTTCTGAAAAAAAAAAAAATAGAATGCTGTAGGTGATTTTTAGTGAATTTTTTTCAGGAATTAGGCTTAGTGCAAAAAATGTGCCATCCTTTGTGAACAGTTCGGAAGTGAAATGCTCCATCCTTTGGGCCACAGCAGTTCCGAAATGCTGCGTTCCGAAAAAGGTTAACAGAATGGCACTTAATCATCTCTCTATATATATGTATCCAGAAACTAGCAAGACTGGGACTGTCATCTACCTTTGTTCCTGCTGGCATACAGAAATGCTGTCCATGAGTCGACTGGTCATTCTCCATCAAAAATGCTGTTTGGCCAAGATCTACGACTACCATGTGACATAATGTTTGGAAGATCATGTGGTGCTCCTTCATCGCCTGTTGAATTTGTACAATATCTGCAGGCACGGTTGGAGGAGGTTCATCATTTTGCTCATGAGAGGATCAACATTGTTACTGATAGAATGAAGACCCGGTATGATACTAAGGCTAATGGAGTATGATTCCAGGAAGGCAAGAAAGTGTGGCTATTCAACCCTCGGTGATGACCTGGATTTTCGTCAAAACTATGGTTCAACGGGGAAGGACCCTGCATTATCATGAAAAGAATAAACAATGTCATTTGTTAAATCTAGAAATCATCTTCAAACAAGCCAAAAGTCGCCCATGTCGACAGATTGGCCCCATTTTTAGACCACGGTAGATTAATACTGCCCGGGATGTGCAGAAAGGAGGGAGCAGCGCTGCGAATGTGTAATGCTCCGTTTGGCCCCTCCTGTTTCAGTCTCAATGGCAAGGTGGAGAAAATACAGTGCATGATATCAGCCCAGGGTTGCCAGAATTTCCCAGTTAGAAGAAGGGTTACCAGATTTGGCGATTTATCACTAAATTTGGGACGTGACATGAGCTACATTGGACTGTGATTTTTGCTGTTAAGCCTCATGTCTGTTATTGTTGTTCTCAAGGAACCTTTCACAATCTTTAGCTGACAGAAGGCCCTTTCATTTGTGCTGACTCCATAACCGGCTGTTACAGCCAATTGGCACATTTTGAAAGCCAACTGTAATGCATTTTGTAATTGAACCATGACATTCATCAATGTTTCCATCGAGAGTATATGTCTCTCCTTGCATATGTTAAAGAAGACTTCTAACTCACTTTGCAGAGCATGCATATCAGGCATAGTAGCTGGAAGGAACATCATGACAGCCTCTTCAATTGCTTCGATTGTTAGACTATCCTTGTTCAAGAGAAACTTGAAAATTGAATGCAGTGGAGAAATAAAGGTCTTCATAGCAACCACGCTGTCTTTAAGGCCTCTACATAGCGTATCAAGGACAGCCTTGAACTCATTTCTATAGAATTGTTTTATACTTACTTCATTTTCAGCATACTCTTCAATCCCTCTCAGCTTCATTCATCTTCTATGGTGCAGTTGAAAGTAATGTTCAGGATCAACTTTAAAGTTTCCAGAAAATGTTTCCGCACTTGTGATCAAATTCTCCATTTCTGTGGTGTTAGTATTAATCTCCTCCAAAATTATTACTGTGTTTTCGACAACTGTAATACAATCAATCAAATTCAGATCAGGGCTTTCCCAAGTTTCTGTCAAAATCTTTATCTTATACATAATGTTTTCATAAAAAACAAGCTAACAATGAAATCAAATGATTTCATCTTTTTGTATAACCCGTATGCTTTTGTAGCACAGTTTAATTCCTGTTGTGTGGAAATTTCTTCTAATACAGATAGGATAGATTCAAATAATGTGTTTAAAACTTAGTCTCTGCTCTGGTTGTTCACCTAGTCCTAGTCAGATTTCTCAAAAGAAGGGCATTCTCCACTTCCTTGATCTTATTCCTCAACTGCCTGAAATGTTTAGTACTTGAACTGAAGAAAACATACAATGCTTCAAGTGTGTTGAATAAGTCTTGAATAATAATGCTGATACTGAAGCTGTATGTGTTCGTCCCGTGATCTTGGCATGGAATGTATGGTATATGATGCCCTATGATTTCTGAGAGTTTCTTTTGTGCTCCATCAAACTGTTCTGACACTGCAAAGCCAATGAGGATCATAACTGAAAAGCCAATGAGGATGTGTCAATTTCTTTCTTTCTCAAAGTCTCAAATTTGCTTTCCCATTCCAATACCTGTTTTTTCAGCACATTCAGAAACATCTAGCAAGAGTTCTCTTGGTTTGTAGTTTTCATCAACAGTACAGACAACAATCGAAAGCATATCCTTTTGTGAACTATCAGGTGCGGTATCAGCCATCACTGAGAAAAAATCGCAGCTCTTAATCTCCTTAACAAGTTTTCTTTCTATTTCTTCAGCAACAAGAGATATAAGCTCATTTTGTGACTCAGGACTCATGTAAGTCACATGGTAGGGCTGTAATTCTCTTTCATGAAACTACGTTTTCAAGATGTGGTTATATCTTGAGATCAGCGATACTATTTGTACAAAATTACCATCATTTGGTCCTGAGCCTTGAAATGCTATCCCTTGACATCCTAGGGTCCTGCATGTGTTGAGCAAGATTTTCACTACTTCTCTGTTCTGACACTGTACTCTTTCATTTTCTATCAGAGCTAATCTCTTAGTTTGATCAAGAAGCACATCAATGTGCTGCTCCTTTATTAAAAAGTCACAATAGTTGTAGAGTGCTGATCTGTGTGCAATAGATGAAAAGTGAGTTTGTAACTTTTCCAGCTTTTGCTTTCCGGCACTCCTCATTTTCCTCCAATTTCTTACTCCATTCTTCGACCATGCATCTTCACTCTTCTCTTGACCTACTCCATGAGGAAACAGAAAGCCCACAAAGCAGTATGCACAATCTTTAATTGTACTGTATTCTAAGTACTGAAATTCTTTTTACCAATGGGGATTGAATCTGTCTTTTCCATCACTTGGAAAGAATGCCAAAATTGGTTGATGAGGCACTAATTTGATCAAATAATTTTTCTGATTATCTGTCAAATTTGGAGGTCTAAGATAAGGATTATGGCTGACTAAAGGATTACTGGAACCTGATCTCTCTTCAACAATATTTTCAACATCTTTGTTTTTTAAAAGTATTTTGCTATCTTCCAAAATTTGTTCACAGTTTTTTCTTATGGGCAGGATACAGTTTACTAATTCAATGATAGATAGCTTTTCGTTAATAATTTCTTGTTTTGTGTATTTTTGGAACATTTCATTTGCATCTGAACTTTTATCTATTAAAAATTCCGGCAATTAACAACCAAAATTGAAAGACCAAGCAGAATTACGCCGTGATTCATACTGCGTACCAGCAATCCTTTCCTAATCACTTCCACTTCACTTCATGTTTTTAAAAAACATGTAAAAATAAAAATTTATGGGTATTTTGCAATCTACATACCCTACTTAATATCTGTATAACGTTTCGTGACTATAGCTATAAATAAAGGTAAATAAAAATAAGTTTTCAAAATAACATTGCTTTTCACCATAGTTGCTATTAGGTCATCATAACCAAATTTCAAACTCGTGTATTCTCGAAATTAAAGTATGTAGGAAGTTCAAATTTCTATAGTTCTAGTTGATAAACTTTTATGAAAACTTTCCTTAAAATCTGAGTTGGTGTTTTTTTTTTTTTTTTTTTTTTGAAAAAAGGAAAAAAAAAAAAATACTGGATGATTTGATATAGAATGACCAGGACACTTCAGGGTAAAAATTTATTTTTCAGGAACTTCAGAACAACTACCACCACTGAAATATATATTTAGTAATAATTTTGATGATAAAGATCCAGAAAAATATGAAAAGTTAACAAATATTTTTTTTTTCAATGGCTATGGCCTTTGAATTATAACATTCGCCTATAGTAGTCAAAGTATGAACCATTCTGACCTTATACAGCATTGCCCCGATGCACCATAGGATACAGATCACATTGTCTGCTTTAGCCATCAAATTTAAATCAGAACCCAGTGCAGGTGACAATAACAGGGACCATACTCTCTTCTGCCACTAATTTTATTGAAAATAAGTAAAATAATCAAAATTTCAGGAATTTTAAGACAAAGAGCAAAAATTAAGGCCACTTCAGGTTAAAAGTTTATTTTTCAGGAATATCAGGACAACTACCACCAATGAAATATTCATTTTGTAATAATTTTGATGAGAGATTCAGAAAAATAAGAAATTTAAGATTCAGAAAAATAAGTGAAGTTAACAAATATATTTTTATTACAATGGCCAGACATTTTGAAATATAACATTCACCTATAGCAGTCAAAGGGTGAACCATTTTGCTCTTATACAGCATTGCCCTGACGCACAATAGGGGCAGATCACATTGCATGGTTTAGTCACTGAATTTAGATCAGAACACAGTGGGGTTAACATTTACAGGGACTATATCCTCATTTTCTTTCCACTAACCTCTTGGAAGGACTTTCGGATCTACAGATTTAACATGCTTGTACTCTGTGTAGACACATAGATAGTTTGGGCAGTTCCAAGAATCAAACTTGGTTCCCAGAGTGCAAGCCCCATGCCTTAACCACTGGGCTATCCCATTTGTTACAAATATAAGAGATCCGAGTCTAGAAGTTGCCAGTTTTTTTCATATTTTCAATGAAGTGAATTTTCATGAATTTTATCGGCATATTTAATGCAAATTTTTTGAAAGGATAAAAATTACAATCAACTTTTTATAACACATGAAATAAGGTGAAACATCCAAAAATTTATCTGAGCTTAAGAATTCTAACACTGAGTTTAAAATTATTTTAAATTTGAAAAATAATTATTTAAATATCTTTTTAAAGACTTTAAAAGTTCAACTTAAAAATATTGAATTTAGGAAAATTATATTTGGGTAATTGTGAAGTATGAAATATTTTGATACTTTTGATACGAATCCTCCTTAAAAAATTCTGGCAAAGCAACTGATTATTTGGTTTTATTTTCAGTCTCCTATTTGCCCCATCTGAGCTTTGGTGGTAAGATTTAGAAATTGCACTTAATTTGGCATTAAATGAAGTTTTATTAAAAGGCACCTTATTAAATTGTACCAAAGGTTTAAAAAAAAAAGCTTTTAAGCTGTGCATGCCAATGATGATGGTTTTCAGGGTTAACTTTTATTTTATGAAATGTTTCTTTGCGAGTTATCAATCAAGCAGTGTGGCTGGAACTTAAAAAAAAAAAATAATTGGATTTTGCTTACCTTCTTTTCTATAAATGTATACCATG
This sequence comes from Amaurobius ferox, assembly GCA_951213105.1. Taxonomy (NCBI): domain Eukaryota; kingdom Metazoa; phylum Arthropoda; class Arachnida; order Araneae; family Amaurobiidae; genus Amaurobius; species Amaurobius ferox. Next base: position 57,548,328 of record OX578133.1, read on the forward strand.
GTTAGTACAATGTGCAAAAAATATCAAACAAAAGCAACATTACAAAGTTCTTTCAGGTATTCTCAGAGTAGTTAATTATTACATAATATAGCAATAACTAGTATATAAAAATATTTTAAGCAGATTACTCTGACTGATCCAAATTTCAACATGAACACTATTTAAGTGCCAAATTAAAAAACATTTTAACAAATATTTATAATTCATTTTTTAATACTACTTTCAAGTTTTTTTTTTATTTATCACTACTGCATAATTATTAACCATTTAAAATATTGTCACTGAAACAAATGCAGAAATATTAACAATTAGTAAGATCACGTTAAATAAAATGGGGTAAACTTTCACTTCATTTGAAACTGCTGTAAGCATTTACAACAAAAGTTAAATAACAATAGTAAGAGATATTGGATTTCATAACATACTTCAAATATTTTTAACAATGTTTTTACGTATTTTTGTCTTACACCCAACGTAGCATTGAAAGACGCAAGGCATAATAATAAGATAATCGAAGACCAAAAGAAAACAAAAATATAAGATAGTAAATCAATCATTTTCAATTAAAAATTCCGATATTAAAAGAGAAGATAGAATAACCAGTAAAAGTAACTAATGCAGGTAGGTACAATAGGTTCATGTTTAAGATGAGAAGAAATACGATAAGGGCTATTCTAAAGAGTAAGCATACAATTCATTATCAAATGAAAAGTATTGAAGTAGATAACAATTGAATGTCATTCTTCAATTTCAGGAAGTACGCAAAGGTTCTGAAAAAATTCAAAATTTAATAGATAACATCTCTCCCCAAATCAGATAAAAACACATCTTACTTAAATAAAATGAATGAAAATAAATATATACATATATTTTTTTAATTCAAAAGAACTATATTTTGAAAATGAAGAAGTTGATTTTGTTTGTATATACACAAAAGTTGCATCATCGAGAAACCACGTGAAAAATGAAAGCAGATCGCGACTACTGATTGGTGTAAGCAATCTCTGTGTAGTGGTTGAAGTAGATATGTAACCAATTAGGGATCGCATTTGTTTAGATAGTTCTGATGACGTCATTAATGTATTTACCTATCTGTAAGTTTACTTCCTGTCATCCATATTGGAAGGCAAAATCATGTAAAATCTGCATAGGAAGATCTCGTTTTGAGGGAATAACTCGAAAACCGGTGCACTTACTTAGTCCAAATGCAACATGTAGTTGTCTTTGCGTGACATTTTAATTGAGTTGAATTTGGACCTTATCGTCTAGGTCCCAATCAGGTGAAACGGAATACTCTATGAGAGTATTTCACATCATGTGCCCTGGCAACATTATAGCATTTTCAGTGGCAAAGCGTTATCAAAATAAAATTTCCAACATAAATGGTATTGATGATTTTATTTTAGATTCCAAAAATGCATTAACATTTTCTCGAGCTACATTATTGCCGATTACAACCATATTTACGCTCAATATGGTTTAGAAACATTTCAAACTTAATACTTTATAAATAAATAAGTTATTTTACACTAATAGAAAGAATAAATTTACCTGTTTCAAGGTGTTATCACAAATTGAATTTTTAAGCATAGATCTATTATCCGGAATGCTTGGGACTTCAGGTATTCTGGATAAGGGGTTTTTCCGTAATTCGGAACACTTTTTCTAAAACTTACTGGAATGGTCTCAAATGTCGTTATAGAAAATTATAATTCCTTTTAAAAACATAAATGTATTAAAAAAAAATCTTTTTTACAATCTATATGGGTTAACTAAAATGCAAATTACATGTAATTGTAGTATCAAATTCATTGATTAAGAAAAATTTTGAAAGAAAAAATGTCTGAAAAAAGTTGATTATTCAGGGTAGTTATTAGAAGTCTTTTTTTTTTTTAACATTTCAACTAAAGTGGGCCCTCACCATATTCATCCAATATTTTGGCAGAAGCATCTTTGTTCATATGTTTCAAAATATTTTAACGTATTTTTAATAAAATTAAGATGAGAAGGATGTTCATTTTTAATTGAAATGAGATATTCAACTATGGGTGCAAATATATCAAATTCTAATTTATGCTCTTCAAATGTATTTCTAATAAGCCTTATAATTCTAAATGCCTGAATAAATAAAAAAATATTTAATTTCGTTATCCTAACGTTCGTTATCCTTTCGTTATCCAGGACGTGAACTCGCAGCTCAAATATTTTGTCTTTGACTTCGATATTAAATATTTCTTAAACTACAATATATATCAAAAAATAATTTATTTCAGCGTATTTCCCAAAGATTTTTCAACAAGTGTACCCAATTTCATATTTTTATATGCAATAGTTTTTGCAGTACGAAGCAAAGAATCTCGAGAAATGAGAAATTTGTCAAACAATGATGGCGTCAGCTACATTTTTTTTAATATACAGAGATTTTTAGGCAATATATTAAGAAAACATCCAACGTTTAACAATTAAAAAACTTTTGATATAAAAAATATGAAACTAATTGCTATTTATTTCAGTATTGGAGTCAGATATTAGAAAATAGGAGGAGTCTGTGTCAAACAGTAGAAAAAAAAAGAGGAGTTGAAGTATATATGAAACAAAAGCATAATATACTTTTAAGTGTGTTATTAGGTATATATTTTTCTTTCAATTTTGGATTTGCATCATGATTAAATAGCACCATTGTGTCACATAGCAGAGCATACTAATCACTGGTTCCCAACCCAAGTTATGAAATTACATTTACGGTTGTTTCCATTTCACACACACACATTTCTCTACATTTTTGGCAGTACCATTCATACAAATCTACCACATTGAAATAGTATTTATAGTGCGAATTAAAGAAACTATATATACTGATCGTAATACAATTAAAAAGAGAGATTTTTTTAAATCGGGTAACTTCTTAAATTAGAAATATATACATTAATTTCAAATACGTATTTCCTTAAAAAGGAAATAATTCCCGCTAAATTATAACAAAATCTTTTCTCATAATGTATATATATTTGTGTAAACGTGAATGATATTTATATTATTCCTGTAGAACAAATTTGATATAACACGAAAATAAATAAATTGCTCCCTTACGAGAAGTAAGAACGTAAATATGCAGAAGTTGAAGTTGTATTTTCGAGTTAGAAATAACGGACCAATCAGAGAGCTCGTATCGTCTAGAAATCGGTTTAATCATTGATTAACTAACCGGAGCATTTTTAACAGTCGAATAGCTTGGTGGGACGGGATTGTTTTTAAGCATCCTTTAGTGGGCCGTTATATTTAGTGATTGATTAGTTAATCAGACATTTGCACTATTCTAACAGACGTTGGTGGGATCGGCCCTAAGACCATAAAAGTGTTGGTGAGACGCAAAATAGTGCTAATCAACCGTTAAACCTCTGTTATATTTTAAGGGTTGTTGGTGAGATCGGCCCAACTAAAGGCCGATCCCACCAACGTCTGTTAAAATAGTGCTAATGTCTGATTAACTAATCAGTCACTAAATTTAACGGCCCACTAAAGGCCTATTAACGGCCCACTAAAGGCTATTTAACGGCCCATCCCGTCCCACCAAGCTATTCGACTGTTAAAAACGTTCCGGTTAGTTAATCAATGATTAAACCGATTTTTAGATGATACGAGTTCTCTGATTGGTCCGTTATTTCTATCTCGAAAATACAACTTCAACTTCTACATGTTTACGTTTTTACTTCTCGTAAGGGAGCAATTTATTTATTTTCGTGTTATATCAAATTTGTTCTACAGGAATAATATAAATATCATTCACGTTTACACAAATATATATACATTATGAGAAAAGATTTTGTTATAATTTAGCGGGAATTCTTTCCTTTTTAAGGAAATACGTATTTGAAATTAATGCATATATTTCTAATTTAAGAAGTTACCCAATTAAAAAAAATCTCTCTTTTTAATTGTATTACGATCAGTATATCTAGTTTCTTTAATTCGCACTATAAATACTATTTCAATGTGGTAGATTTGTATGAATGGTACTGCCAAAAATGTAGAGAAATGTGTGTGTGTGTGGAATGGAAACAACCATAAATGTAATTTTATAGCTTGGGTTGGGAACCAGTGATTAGTATGCTCTGCTATGTAACACAATGGTGCTATTAGATCATGATGCAAATCCATAAAAAAGTAATGCACAAAATTGAAAGAAAAATATATTCCTAATAACAAACTTTAAAGTATATTATGCTTTTGTTTCATGTGTAACCCTACAATAGGATAGGTATGAATTAAATAAGCCCTATCCAAGAACCAGGTGGTGCGTCAGTTAATTTGGATGAGCAAAATACATACTAGCAGGTTTGTGAAGTCAGTAACTCAAACCGTGGACTTCAACTCCTCTTTTTTTTTCTACTGTCTGACACAGACTCCTCCTATTTTCTAATATCAGACTCCAATACTGATATAAATAGCAATTAGTTTTATATTTTTTATATCAATAGTTTTTAATTGTTAAACGTTGGATGTTTTCTTAATTTATTCCCTAAAAATCTCTCTATATTAAAAAAAAAGTAGCTGAGCACTGTTTGACAAATTTCTCGAGATTCTTTGCTTTGTACTGCAAAAACTATTGCATATAAAAATATGAAATTTGGTACACTTGTTGTTGTTGAAACCCAGACCGTCCGACCTACCAGAATGGTGTAAGGTAACTGTTTGGACGGTCGGGAAGTGCCACCCAATTCAGACCGGAACCAAGTGGGGGAGGCATCCACAGGGACCGTACCCTCCTTCCCCTACCACCAACCTCTCGGAAGGACTTTCGGACCCACATGTTTAACGTGATCGTACTCCGCATGAACACGGCGGCAGTTTTGGCAGTGGCTGGAATCGAACCCGGGCCTACCGAGTGCAACTCCAGCGCGCTAACCAATGGGCTACCGCGCCCATTGGTACACTTGTTGAAAAAGCTTTGGGAAATACGCTGAAATAAATTGTTTTTTAATATATATATATATATATTGTAGTTTAAGAAATATTTAATATCGAAGTCAAGACAAAATATTTGTGCTGCGAGTTCACGTCCTGGATAGACTAACTATAACAAGACCACAAATTTTTGCAGGCAGGTACCTACATAGGTGAATTTTTCCCCTTCTTTTAATTTTGATGTAGTTTTTGAAATATTTTACTTTTTATGATGCACTTCTGAAGTGAACTTTTTTTTTCGTATCGGCACGACTAGTGATATCTCTGTCTCGTACCGTAAAAACTATAATATACCAAAATATGAAATTTGAATTTGTATACCAAAATTTGAAAAATATGAATAAATGTAACATACCATCTAAAGTTTAAATTTGAAATTTTTTATGTACACACAAGTTTTCAGTTTGACTTAACGTACAGAGTTTTTTTTAAAAAAAGAGAGGGGTTGGGAGCAGGAGTTCGATGCTCAAATAGATTTAAAATGTTTTATTAAATTGATTTCAATTGGATTTTAAGAACAGGTGTCATATTATCCTTTTTTCTGCGATTTTTACTTTGGTGACATAGAAATGCTACCAAATCTGTCGGACAGCATGTCTGCCATAACCGAAATGCATAAAAATATAAAATTAATATTGATTTAATACAATTATAGAAAGTTTGATTAAATAAAAGAAGAGCAGCCTGATTTGTAGCAATTTGAACATGAACCTATGCCTGCTATGCGAGTTTCACTCGCCTACTAAAAAAACATCACAGAAAACAGTTCTACTGGCTGTCGGAGATTGCACGTAGCAACAGATATTCCATGGCACATAAAGTACAGTTAGGTCCATACAGTGGATGTAACATGAAAATTAGAAAATTTTAAAAACATTAAAATGGCAAATATACAAAAGAAAGCAAATGTCAACAACTTAATTTTTTAAATACAATGTAAACCCATTAAAGTGATATTTTGAATTCATTCCTCACAATGTATACAAAATTAACTGCAAAATTGAAAAATAAAAATCCTATTAGCCACCTCCATTGTGCTCAAAGTAAGCCTACCACACACTAGCTATAATTTTTTTATTAAAAGATTTAATTTAACTTATTGGGCATCTACTGTTATTTGAAATACGTATTTTCAAAAATGCGTATATAAAAATATTTAAAAGTACATATAAAAATACATATTTTATACGTATTTTTAAAAATACGTATAAAAATTGTAAAATAAAATACTCCTTGCTCAGGCGTAGTTAATTTCCAGCATGAACTATAACTTAGAATTTAATATTCTAAACCATCTAATAATGTTAATTACTAGACGAGATCGTATTCTAAACTAACATATCTGTGCACAGGCGCAGTTCTCTGAAGCAATCACTTAAAGATCAGGGCACTACACTATCTGAGGAATTATACAGTGCATTGAAAATTCGCATAGAGGAAAGTCATAGTGAACTAGAAAATATTTTAAGGTATTTACATAATTATAACGACTTTAAAAAAGAAAATGAAAATGAAGAAAAGAAGCTAACAAAGTCAAATTTAATTAAGTTCGTCGTAAATTTCCACAAAAACATTTATGAAAAGTAAACACAAACCTATCCAGAGAAATTCGTTGAAGATGATGATGTTAATATCGGAAAAGAATTGTCTCTCGAGAAGAAATTACAATTAGCTATAAATAAAAAAATTGCCACAAACAATAATACAAAAGTAATATAAAAAATAGATTTATCCAAAACCGTCAGACGACAGACCGAGTTGTTAGAAGGTGAAGGACTTGGAGGCGAATATTTAGAGAAAGTATATCACTCATTATTAACAGTACCACCTCATACAAAGTCTTTATGAATATTCTATATACATTTTGTAATTAGGCTCCACTTTAAGTGAGTTCATATATAAGAAAATTTCGGTTATCTAAATTTATAAGAAAACTTAACCAAAAATTACTTCTAATTGAATTCATGGATAATGCATTTTAAAATGGTTACAAATAGCAAAATATAAATATAAAATTATTTGAAAACTGCAAATTACATGTAATTTTAAATAAATATACTTATTTGAAGCCAATAAAACTCACAAATGTATATAAATAAGGAAAAATATTTAAATTACATCAGAATACTACAAAAATAGCTTTAAAGTAAAATCTCATTAAAAATACAGCATAAAACAAATTTCAACGATATTAATCTGTTCAGCGATACATGACTGAGGTGGTGATTTTAATCTCTTTGGGTTTTGTCTTAACTTGTGTGAGGAAAACTGATTTACGAATAAACAAACTTTGTTACATTTTAATTAACGAACTGAAATAAAATTAAAGGTGTTTTACATTGAACTTCTCAAATACTTTACATCAAACAGGGATCCAGCATAATATTTCAAGTTTGACGGAGATCTATTTGTAAAATTTCAAAGTTTTTTCACATTAATTGAAACTTAGTATGAACTGTTTTGTGTAAAATCAGCAGCAGTACATTGAAATGTATATATATACAGTATCCACTCTATATAAATAATTCTGTTTACAGTTAAATCTTGCTATACAACTAGACTCAAAATCAATAATTTACAGGTTACAATTATATCCTAACCTTTTACATAATATGTAACTTCCCAATCACAATCTGTCATGCATTTCAAAAGGCTGATATTGCAGCATTTCTATGACAAACATTTATATTCATCATAGAAAAAATTTCTGAAAATTCTATACATAGCAAGATTAGAAATTTTAGCTCAGAATTTACTCGCCGAAATATTCTTTTACTTATCAGTACCATATAAATAACATTGCATAACATTTGCCATTTCTTATACATTGAAGAAATAAACCCATATGTAGATTTTTTTGCTATTCAGATGAAAACGTCTACTTCTCATTTACAATTGAAATTTTTGTACCCTGTACATTGTGTAATCAAACTTCATTTGAAGCGAACTCATGTATAAGAAAACTTCACGATAAAATACTATGAACTAAATTCTTATATATCGCATTTTAAAATGTTTCCAAATAACAAAATATGAAAAAATTATTTAAAAATTGTGAGTTCAATGTAATTTTATAAATTAAGAAATTATTTAAATTAAAACAATATGCTATAGTAAAACTGTCAGTAAAATTACAATATGTAAAAAATTTGTAATGGTATCAAGCAGCTTGGAACAAGCTCCTTCTTTAAAATAAAAAAAAACAAAGCATCCATGTCAAGAAAAGCAAAGAGACAGACATAAAAAAACCTTCTTGCCATTGGTGTAATTGCTATGTCTTTTTATCCTGAAAAATTAGATGTTTCTTGTTTCCGAAACCGGTTGATATTGATACTATTTGTTATGTGCTGTAATTGTAAAGAAGCTTTTACTTTAAGGATAATAGCATATGTGATTTGTAGACTATCCGGCAAGTTATGCCTAATCATAAATAAAGAAAATAATATTCTAATTATTAAGGCCACATTTGATATTATGCGACTGCTTCTGCATATCATGTGACGACATAATCAAGGTAACCGTTGAAAGTTTTTGGTCAATCTCGTTATAATCGTACTGTCACTGAAGTGAAATTTCAAGCGGCAGTGGTTATAAACAAGATCCCCAAAACTTGTGTTACCTTACCAGTAAAATAAACTATCCTTTTGCTGCCATGAAAAAGTTTGAATTGTAGTAACATTCGAATATAATTATTCAAATTAATCAGATTTTACTGTATTAAAGCATGAGCTTGACATCTAGGGAGAAGTCAGTAGAATGCAAATTTGTAAAGCGAAAAGAAGAGTTTCATTTAACCAATATTATGAACTATTTATTACCAGTTATAAATCATCTTTGCGCAAGTACTACTATAAACAAAATCAAATTTTTATGTTGTTTTATAATATTGTGTTTAGGCGAACAATCATTGTTCATTGTTCAAGCTATTGAAGTACATGGTATAAATAAATCAAGCTATTGCTACAACAATACCATTGTGCATCAATTAAAAGATAAAATATTGGGGCAAATATCTGGTGTATATAACAGAAAACAAAGTACTTCAAAAATCACATCACATTTGTTATATATCCATTAAAACATTTTAATATATAACACTTACCAAACTTGACAGCAAAAAAAAAATTCATTTATTTTATGACATAAAAACCGAGCTGAAGGTATATACGCAACAATTTTACAAATTGTCTAGGGAGCAAAGTTGATCAAAATCCAACAAAAATATTTAACATACGGTATACAGTGGTGAATTCTAGTCTAGAAAGCAGGTCATGCAAAAGTGCATATTACATTCCAATCCCTGTGTTCTCAATAGCACCACAATACTCAAGGGATATAATGACAATAATAGCAATGATAATAATGTTACTGCTATTGTGTTATATATTTTAACCTAGAGAAGGGTTTTTGTCGATAAATTTGGTATAGTAGTGCCATACCAAATTCAACGACAGTATTCGTTACTGATAAGATAACGTCATTTATTGACTTATATAGGTAAATAAAGTTATTTTTAAAACAATTGTAGTGTGTTGAAATTTGAAAGTGAATTTAGATTACTTATTTTTGATATTAGTTATTAATTTGTGAAGACACATTTCACTTTATTTCCTATATAACATAGAAATTAAGTAAAGAATATGACTTTCCGCACAATCAATATAATAAACTAGAACACAATATAAAATGCAAGGTAAATAAATATACGTATGCTCTTTTTTTTTGCTGCATTTTATATTGTTATCCAGTTTATTATTAACATAGAAATTATCCTATCCTATTTTCAAAGATTTCTTTTACTAGTGTTGTCATTAGAATCATTCATAAAAAAATTAACATTTCATGGAATAAGAGATACTTTTGCAAGAACAATTTTAAATATGTTAAACTTTTAGTATATAAAGTATGTGTGATACAAAATGTCTTGCTCAAAAGAGCGAACTCAATAAAAGTCAATTCAGGAGAAATTATCACAGCATACAATGGCAAGATACTTTAGAATACTACATTGAAATTTGAAAAAGGTCCTTTCTATAAGGTACCAACTAAACATAGAAGCAAGTCCATGGAAGCATTCCAATTCAGACAGGAAATATTAAAAAGAAACATCAGACATTTAATGGAAATGCAATTTTTATCTTTGGGAAATACAATAGGGATTACCGTTCACACCATGCTCTCTCTCTCTCTAAATACATATACATTTAAATCTAATAACTAACTATTGATAAATTCATTTTTACCCATACATAAATTATGTTTGTTACAGACAATGCTTATTTTTCAGTTTGGCTTTGTAAATAAACGGTACAGCATGCATAACTTCAAGTAAATTGAAGTTTTGAAAATATAATTTCTGAGATTATATGCAAATAAATGTAAAAATGTTATTCTAAACAAGAAAAAATTACGGACAACATATGAAATTTTTAAATCAGACCATATAGGACAATTTCTATAACTGGTTCAACAATAAAACAGCCTATCTGATATAATAAACAGATCGGCCGAAATATTGCAGTACAAGTTTAATTCTCTTCCAAGACTTTAAATTCTGTAATTTTAGCATAATTCAAAAGCGTACATTATGGTTTAAGAAGTTAAGAAACTTGTAGCATAATATAAACGAAATATATGCATTACATACCTGAGTAGTGTATTGTAAATACTCCTAAGGGTCTTTCAAACTTTCACCGACTTCGATAAATAAGCAAAATTGGCTTTATTTTCCCCTATGTTGTAAAAACTTTCAAACACTCTTCTTTCGGAAAAGAAATATAAAAGAATTCAATCTTAAATAAAATTTCATCTTGAAATATCAAATGATACAGAAATTGCAGCCATCTTGTTCGACTTTTAATCAACTGTTAAATATTTAAGTGGCCAAAATCGGCCACTTAAATTAACAGCACTTTAGTGAGCTCTTTAATACCATAAACGTGTTGGTGGGACGCAAAACAGTGCTAATCAACCGTTAAACCTCTGCTATATTTTAACGGTTGTTGGTGGGATCGGCCCTGAGTCAACTTATCTTTTTGCGTTCACACTGCCCAGGCTGCATATATTGAGACGGGTGTCCAAGTTACTATTTACTACGACTCCGCCTCCGTCCCGCCCATACTGGAGGCGGGCATTGGACGTTGCACCCAAACGTCACTTTTCTTCCCGTACATCCTATTTTCTTTCTTTACGCTATAATACTATTATTACAGTGCCTAGAAAGAATAGTATGCCCCTCCGAGACCTCGTACTGTGCGGACCGCTTTTTCTCCGCTCCTGCACTGCTGCTCTCTCCGAGGATGAACCAGTTTGACCGCCTGCCTGCCGCCGCTCGCTGCCGTCGCCGAACCGCCGGACCCTGTTGCACGTGGTGTCTTGCTACAAGTGGAGACCTTGCTACACGTGGTGACCTAGCTGATACACGTTTTGCTTCCGAGTCTATGGAAACTGCACCTACGGACGCTTTCTCTGCCATACCTGATGACCCTGCTAAGGCTATGGAATTCCTCATTCAGTCAATTAAGGACTTGAACTTTAAACTGAGATTGAACGACAACCAAGTTGGAAACAACGAAATTACTGACAGTCTCTCAAGGATGGAAGAGCTAATAAATGCCACCAGCACAAGATTCAACATACCGAAGTATGGCAAGCCCTGTCGGAGGCTTCCCTCCGGCAGTTATTCTATGTCTCTTGCGCCTCCTGCCCAGATTTCTACTTCCAATGACTCTAATAGACCAGTGGTTATTTATGTTCAGGATAACGGCAACGCTACGCCCATAGCGGGTAGCTCTAGGAAACACCCCAGGGGTGTCGACGACGAGGGGTTCCAGCAACCTCCTAAAAGGCATACTGCCAGCATTAAATCTTCTCTTCTGATTAGTAATCCCCCCCAGAATTTAAAGTTTAATACTGATTCTGATGTTCCGGCACCTGATGCCGATAATGTTAATTGCTTGAATGCCGACGCTCCCAAACCGGAGCGCCGCCCCCCTTCTTCATCTCCGTGACTTCAAAATGGTCACAGCTTATTCAGGACCTGAAAAGCAAGGTCAGTAATCTCACCAGTAAATTATCTGGTTCAGGGGACTTTTTGAAAGTCCACGTCAGCACTAGAGATGATTATATAAAAATTCAAAGTTTTTTGCTTGAAAATAAGGTGGAGTTCAAGTCTTATATTCTTGATGAGCAAAAGCCCACCAAAGTTGTAGTCAGAGGTCTGCACTGATGCAATGGAGGTCTCTCGCGAGTTAGAGTGCTTGGGCCACAAACCCATTAGTGTCACCCAGTTGGCCCGTGGTCCCAAGTCTAACCGTGTTATGATGCCATTGTATTACGTGCAGGTGCCAAAAACCCCGGATAATGAAAAAATCTATAGCATTATTAATTTATTTCATACCATTGTTAAAATAGAAAAATATAGAGGACAGAAGAAAGTTATACAATGTTTTAGATGTCAATCATTCTTCCATACGAGTAATGGCTGTCATCTCCCCCCTAATTGTGCAAAATGGCCCCGGCCGCATCTTACCAAAGAATGTAGTAAAGTTTTTGATGCCCCCTGTAAATGTGTCAGTTGTGGAGGAGCGCACCCTGCCTCTTACCGCAATTGTCCCAAATTTCCGAAATGCAAGTCTCCCCCCCCCCCTCGAACTCCACCTTCGTTAGGAAACTTGCCAACCCGCAACGCACATATGCGAATGCTACGGAAGGACATAGGGAGGAGCCCTAAAAGACTACTAGTGTCACCTCTAAATTATCAGCACCCCAAGGAGCATCCACTAATTATGCTGAAGATGATTTTCTGAATTATCTATTCCGTTTCGAAGACAGATACGGAATAGATGTCACTAACAGGGCATTTAAGAATGCCCTTCCTGCCATGCGGTCTGCTCAAACCGAAATGGACAGAGTTCATATATTTTACGAGAGCATTCATGCTCTCGTAAGCACAGGTTAACCTCCCCCTCGGCCATGGGTTTTCGCGCGAGAAGCTTGAAGGATCTCACCATTGGCATCTGGAATGCCAATGGACTTAAAGGTAAAATCGGTGAAGCTAGGGACTTCTGTACAGCACATAACTTAGACCTCTTCTTGGTCCAAGAGACCCACTTCAGATCAGGGAATTCTTCTTGCAAGATTGCTAACTATGATCTCTACAACGATGACAGGCCTCTAGTTAGCAATCGTCCCAGCGGCGGCACTGCTATCTACATTCGTTGCGGCATCCCGCACTCGCGGGTGCCCTCCCCACCTCCTCGCCAGTGAAGCTACGGTTGTGCAGATCTCTCTGCCCAACAATCCTGTCTTGACCATTGCGTCTGCGTACTTTCCTCCTCAGTCTCAAGCTGGTCCTGTCCTGGTCGACCTGCAATCACTGTTCAAGATCTCGCCTCATGCAATTGTTGCTGGTGATTTCAACGCCAAGCACCCCGCCTGGGGCTGTCCTCGCTCTGACGGTCGCGGCCCGAAGCTTAAACGCTGGGCCGACAAACGTAACCTGGAAATTGTGTCTCCGGGCGAACCTACTCATCTTAGCAACGTCATTGACTTTGCGATCACCAGCAACGTCCCATACACCTATTGCATGGAGGCTTTCAACGAGCTGCCGTCCGATCATCTCCCGATCATCTACACTCTGGAAATGTACAGCTACTGTCTCAGGAACACTGCCAAGTTGAGTTCGAATTGGGGCAAGTTCAAAGGCATCCTTGCCAAGGAGCTCCCTCCCCCCCGTTGCAAGTTCCGCGGACCAGGTGGATGAGGAGGTGAGTAAATTCGAGAATATGCTTCGAATAGCTTACTCCTCATCCTTCCGGCCCAAAGAAACTAAGGTGGACTACTACAAGCTTCCCATGGACATTAGGGAGATGATCAAGGACAGGAATCGACTTCGGAAGGAGTGCAGGCCAGCAGAGACCCCAGTCTCAAGAGGGAGCTGAACTTCATCAGAGCTCAGGTAAGATCTCGCATCACGGCCTTTTCCAGTGCACGATGGAACACTTATGTTGAGTCCTTAACGACTGAAGACAACACCATTTGGAGGGTAACCTCACGTTTCCGTAGGCAGAAAACACACATTCCGACCCTTGTAGGTCCCAGCTCGAGGGCCATTTCTCACACACAGAAGGCTGAACTGCTTGCAGACAGTCTCAGAAGTCAGTTTGAACCACACCACGACGTAAGCGATCCTAGGACGGTTGCGATTGTGGACTCCAAGGTTGAACAGTTCATCACAACACCGACTCCTAGCACACAGACTGATGTCACGATAGACGAATTGATGACCCGTATTCAAAAACTGAAGAAGAATAAGTCTCCTGGGAAGGATCTCATCTCTCCTAACATGCTTAAAAATCTTCCTTATCTTCTTTACATTCATCTTGTCAAGCTCTTTAATCTCCTTCTCAAACTTAACTACTTTCCGCGGGCTTGGAAGGTGGCAATTGTCGCCCCCCTCCCCAAGCCCGGTCTTGACCTTTCTCTTCCTGTCAACTATAGACCTATCTCTCTCCTTTCCTGTCTTTCTAAGCTTTTCGAGTCTGTGATTACGCGGCATCTGGACGAGTACAGCAACCTGAAGAACATTCTGATTCCTGAACAATATGGGGTCAGGAAGAAGCATTCCACACAGCACCAGCTGCTTCGGGTTGTTGAACTCGTTCATGAGGCTCGCAGCAGACAAGAAAGCACTTCTATTGCATTTCTCGACCTTCAGAAGGCGTTTGATAAGGTATGTATTAACGGACTGTTATTCAAGCTTATCAAACGCTCCTTCCCTCCTAATCTGATTAAAATTCTCCACTCGTACCTAACGGAGTGTAGCTTCGTGGTGCGAGTCTCTAACCTTCTCTCCTCTCCCAGGAATATTTTCAGCGGGGTCCCGCAAGGTTCCCTTGTCGGACCCAAACTGTTCAACCTTTACATTAACGATATTCCACGTTCCCCCGGTGTCTCCCGGTGTGATCAGCTGAAGAATGCATTCGTTTCTGAAGAATAACGCGAGAACCGAAGTAGCTAAAAGTTCCAAGTTTAACATGCCGTTGGCTTTTGGGGTATATTTAAGTTTCTTCGGATTTGAACTTTATCGGGGTAGCCCGTCCTGGGCCCGACATAGGAATAGACCCATTTTTTTAGAATAACTAGAAAATCAGGGAAACTAGAAAATATAAATTTATTACATCCTTATCTTTAGGGGAATATTTTAATTCCTTCGATTTTGAATCGTATCGGGCGAATCCATTTTGGGCCCGCCTTAGAAATTCACTTTTTGGGGAGAATAACTCTAGAACCGGAATATCTAAAATTTCAAGTTTAGAATTTTGTCCTTTTCATATGCGGTATGTCTTAGATCATTGGATTTAAAACCGGATTGGGCTAGTCCGTCCCGGTCCTAACAAGAAGAATGTACTCGTTCTTTAAGAATAACTCCAAAACTATAGCAGCTAGAATATCTCAATTCAGTATACCATTGTCTTTTAGGGTATATTTTATTTCTCTGAATTTTGAACTCGAACCCTTTCGGACTCGACCGTCTTGGGCCCGACATAGTGATAATGTACTCGTTTTTCGAAAATAACTCGTAATTCGGAGCAGCTAAAAAATCTAAATTTAGTATACCATTGTCTTTTAGGGTATATTTTATTTCTCTGAATTTTGAACCTTTCGGACTCGACCGTCTTGGGCCCGACATAGTGATAATGTACTCGTTTTTCGAAAATAACTCGTAATTCGGAGCAGCTAAAAAATCTAAATTTAGTATATCAATTTCTTTGGGGTTTATCACAATTTGTAATTTGAACCTCATCGGGCTAGCCCGTCTTGAGTCCGCCTTAGGAATGCGATCGTGTTAGGAATGCGATAGTGTTAAACTTGGAATTTTCAGCTTTTCAAATATTCCCCCGAAACGAATGCATTCCTAAGACGGGCCTAAAATGGGCTAGCCCAATAAGGTTCAAAATCTAAAGAATTAAAATATACCCCTAAAACAATTATATAAAAAATATTTTATCTGCTCTGCTTGAGTTATTTAAAAAACGAGTGCATTAATATGTCGGGCCCAGGACGGGCTTCTCCGATACGGTTCAAATTCGAAAGTATTAAACTTTACCCCAAAAGAAAATGATATACTAAATTTTGAATTTTTAGCTGTTTCGATTTTCGAGTTATTCCTGAAAAATCAGTACATTTCTACGTCGGGCCCAAGACGGGCTAGCCTGATAAGGTTCAAAATCCAAAGAAATAAAATATACCCTAAAATACAATGATGTACTAAATTTAGACATTCAAGCTGCTACAGTTTTGGAGTTGTTCTTAAAAAACGAGTGCATTCTTTTTGTTGGGCACAGGACGGGCTAGCCCGATAAGATTTTAAATCCAATGAGCTTAGATATACTGCAAATGACAAAGACATTCTAAACTTGGAACTTTCAGATACTCTCGTTCTAGAGTTATTCCCCCCTAAAAGTGAATTTCTAAGGCGGGCCCAAAACGGGTTCGTCCGATACCGTTCAAAATCGAAGGAATTAAAATATTTCCCAAAAGATAAGGATATACTAAATTTATATTTTCTAGTTGCCCCGATTTTCCAGTTTTTCTAAAAAAACGAGTCCATTCCTATGTCGGGCCCAGGGCGGGCCACCCCGATAAAGTTCAAATCCGTTAAAACTTAAATATACCACAATAGCCAACGACATGCTAAATTTGGAATTTTTAGCTATTGCGGTTCTCGAGTTATTCTTCAAAAACGAAAGCATTCTTCAGCGGACCCAAGACGGGCTAGCCCGATGAGGTTCAAAATCTAAATTAAAATCCATCCAAAAGGAAATGATATACTAAATTTACATTTTTAGCTACTCCGATTGATCGAGTTATTCTTGAAAAGCGAGTAAATTTCTATGGCGGGTCAAGACGGGCTAGTCCGGTAAGGTTCGAAATGCGATTAAATGTAATATACCCCAAAGGACAATGATATATTAAATTTAGACATTCTAGATGCTCCGAATTTTGAGTTATTCTAAAAGAAAACTAGATTTTCCTCTTATTGGGCTCAGGACGGGCTAGTCCGATAAGATTTTTAATCCAAAGATTTAAAATATACAGCAAATGACAAGGATATGTTAAACTTCGAATTTTTAGATACACCTGTTCTCGAGTTATACCGCAAAAACGGGTGAGTTTCTAAGGCGGGCTAACCCAATGCAGTTTAAAATTAAAAGAATTAAAATATACCCCAAAAGAAAACGACATATTAAATTTAGATTTCCTATTTTCTCTGATTTCCGAGTTATTCTCTAAAAACAAGTAAAGTCCTATGGCGGGCCCAGGACGGGATAGCCCGATAAGCTTCAAAATCGAAAGAACTAAAATGTACCACAGGAGAAAACGTTATACCGAATTTCACGTTACTGTGATGAATGAACTTGATTATTTTGGACCTCAAATGTTTGAACTACCACAGATAAAGTTAAATAAAATTTTAAAAATACGAATATATCCCTAGGTCAATCTCTCTGAAAATCTAATGACTTTTTGTGTATACCACTTACAATAATCACACCAAATTTCACACAAATTCTTTAGTTATTTCGAAATTCATTTGCAATAAATTCCCATTAGTTTCAATGTTAACTCCTCCGCTTTAGACTGCTTATTCGAGACCATCGCCGTCCAGCGAAGGCGACTTTTAAGGAACCTGTTTTTCGCCTTGGTCGGCACACTATTTCTTCTAGGCACTGTACTATTACGGTTATTATGCTGGATATAATATTTTAACGAAGAATCAATCAAGTAAGTGTTGTATTTTAATATGTATAACAACGCAGATTTCCTTTTAACAATAATCTAACATCATTTCAAGACTGATTTATATCAAATTCAAGTATTATTTTAAAAAATTTAAATTCTTATCAATCGTGTATATAAGTACACGCTAAAAGACTGCATATTTTATTAAATGTCTGAAAGGCTAGATGAACACAATGCAATTTTTGCTGTTTATAAAATATCAGCAAGCTTTCCAGTGTTTTTCTGACCAAAAATTTGTAAAGATATCTATATGTAAAAATTATATTGTATGTGTAACAGATCCATTATTTACCAATCTTTATAACAATTCACACTGCCATCTTTTGACACAAACAACCCCATGCCTGGTAATAAATAGTTACAGAAGAAAGGCATATACACATGTAGAAATATATTTTAACTAATTTTGCATGTACTTTTGGACAAACTTTCATTCAACAAGCTTTCTTTTGTAGAAGTAAGTAATTTTGTTGCGATATTCAGTTTCATTTATGTTAAGCAAGACTTGATCCAGGTTTGAAAGAATCAATGAGTTGCGCATTGATTTTATTGTATAACTTTTGCACATGACAAGGGTGTGTTTGAAAGTTAACTGAATGGTCATGTCAGTTAACAATTGTTTATCAGTTAACAGGTCACTCACCCGAGGAAAAACAGCATGGTTATTCTGCACGGTTACCATTTCACCCGTGCGTGATATTTACCTCCGCCCTAAAAAGCGGAGCCGTCTAGCATAGTTTTATCTGCTCTCCTTTTCCGGTCAGACTTTTAACCATTTCTGTAACACTCCCTAGCTTTTGGGAACTCGTGTAGTGTTGGCATGTTCTTCCACCTTTTCTCTACTAAGCTTCGTTCATGTTCAAGGTCCCTGCGCCCCTCTTTCCTCTTCTCCTTCTTTCTCTCTGCTGGAAACCCACTTGGGCCCAGCTCACTCTTTTTCTGAAGACTTGAGGGAAGGGCGGGACTGCGCCCCCCCCCCCCCAAGCACACTTTTAGTCTATCTATTTTTCTGCACTGTCACTCTTATGCTATCTTTCCTTTTAGTCTGAAGTTTAAAGGGAGGGAATTTCCTCTCCTGGGTACTTCACTGATCTCTCCGACCTTGAACCTTGAACTTTGGTTAACATTTCAAGCAAAACACGTGTCCTGTGTATCATGTGATCACATAACATCGATTGAGAAAATCCTTGGTCATTCTGGTTATAACTGCACTGTGATCGAAACAAGTTTTCAAATGGCAATGGCTATGAAACAGTTTTCGAACTCTTTGGTCATGACGGGTGGTCAGCTATCATAATCCAAGGTTATTATATCTATATAGCATGGGCACGAATGTAAATAAACAGCCTGCGTAGTAGAATGCGCAGGATTGTAAGGGCAAAATGACACTTTCCTTCCCATTGAGTTCTATGCAAATTTTCTACGATGTCTGAAGAATTGATTCGTACCATAAAAACTATTGCATATAAAAATATGAAATTTGGTACACTTATAGACAAAGCTTTGGGGAATACGCTGAAATAAACCGTTTTTTGATATATGTTGTAGTTTAAGAAATATTTAATATCGAAGTCAAAGACAAAATATTTGAGCTGCGAGTTCGCGTCCTGGATAGACTAATAATAGCAAGACCACGAATTTTTTGCAGGCAGGTACCTACATGGGTGAATTTTTGCAGGACGGATCGCTTTTTTTAATTTCGATGTAGTTTTTGAGATATTTTACTTCTTATGCACTTCTGAAGTGAACTTTTTTTTTCGTATCGGCACGTCTAGCGATATCTCTGTCTCGTCATATAATCAAATTTTTAAATTATTTGTTTCAAATTTTGAAATGCTTGTAGCGTATATAAAAGGTAATCAAATAAAGCACAGCACAATATATATTAGAATAAAAGAACAAACATCTGTTTGGGCTGTAAAAATTGAAGTAGGTATAATACTAATGTACAAAATATATTAATATTACATGATGCTTATCAACTTTAAATATGATTCAAGGAACCTTATGACACATTTCATAGTATACATGATATGAGAAATGATCTCCCACTGACTAAAGCATTGTAGTATTTCTTAAAACTCCTGAGTTAAAATGGTTACATAGAACTTGTATAGCTTGAAAAGCACCGACCGACCAAATTTAGAAAGTTGATGCGCAAAATAGTATAACTTTTACTTGAATGTCTTTTACTAGTTTTGGGGAGATTAGTTACATCTATTTAACAAATGCCCCCCCCCCCAAAAAAAAATATGCTTAAATTTACTTTAAGATTCAATTAATCAAATTTTATTACTATGATGTCAATCAAAACTATGTACATGAATGAATCTTTACATATATAATAATACACTTAATTATTTAAAATTGTATTACTTTTAAAAATGCAAACAATTATCATGTTATGGTTTTATAAAAATATAATTCAATTTGGACAGCTGATATTTATATTTACTTTATTGCTCACATATTGTAATTTGTTGTATCACATCAATACAAGAAACAGCTTTAAATATGCACCATAAAATAAATAGAAGAATGAAATGTAATAATTTTCACAATATTTAACCAATGTATGTCAAATGAGAAGTTTTCTTAAAACAGAAAGTAAAAAATGAAAACCCTATTACACTTAAAAGATTTTTATAAGCAACGATTTACCTTTTTAGATACAATTTATCAATTTTAATTACTAAATTGCCAATCAAAACTATGCACATGAAAAAAATTAACCTATAAATAATAATGGACTCAATTAGTTAATATTCAATATCTATATTTTTTTAATTTAAACAATTTGGTGTTTTTAAAAAAGTATAAAAATATTGAAATTAGGATAGTGGTCATTTAAATCTGCTGTGTCTTCCCTGTAACATTGAAATGGCCATTTAAATTTATGGTATCGCATCAAAGCAAGAAATAGGTTAATAAACTTAAATTATGCAGCATAAAACAAAAGAACGAATGAAATGGGATAATTTACCCTATACTTAACCAGTAATAGATGTCAAATAATGAATAGTTTTATTAAAACAGCAAGTATAAAGCAGATTAAAACACAGAAATCTACAGGTTCACAATAGGAGAATCCGAATGTTTTGAATGTTTTAGGAGAATCCGAAAAAAAATAAAAAATTTTAATATACTATTTCAGCAGAATTTGTCAAACGGTGATTGATGATAGATCATTGGTCACAAAGCTCAAATTTATCTTAATTAATAATAGCAAAGATTCAAATTTTTGTTGTATTTTAAAGAGTTTTCTTCAAATTTGAGAAATAAGAACACTTAATTTCCACGAAAATGTCATTAATGCATTTACAAACCAAAACATCATAGTTACAGCATTTAGGATGCTTCTTTGACACATTTTTTGCAAAGAAAATAAGAAAAGTCATAAAATTTCAATGGGCTGGGATTAGTCGTTTTGGAGGAATACATTCTCAAAGTAGTTATGCGTAGAATATGGTTATGAAATATAAGTTTAAAGATACAAAAGGCAATAAATATATGTTTACATATTTCGAATTATTTTTATTAAGACTTTATAAGAAAATTAAAAAAAAACAATGTGAAATATAAACTTAATAACTTTTTTCCAACAAAAATCCTATTAATATTCATCACCGCACCGCTGTTAAATATTAGTTAGTGGCCTAATTCTTTTAATGTCCTCTTCACTTTGCATATCTTCATTTTCGTTTTCAAATGTAGTTTTAATTTGTAACTCTACCAAAATCTCTCTGAAAGGAGCTAAGCAATTTTGTAATTCTCTTTTAAACTTTGCACTTCGCACTAAAGAAGGATCATTTTCAAATTTTCTAATTGTTTACCCAAATCCAGTGTCCTTTTCACATCACTTAAATTGAAATTTGAAACCCATTCTTTCCCTGAATTTTTGTCTACCATTGCATTTGAGGTGAATGTATTAATTTTTTTACAGGGCATTTCCCTGATAACTGAAATTGAATTATGGTGATGTACGTGGATGAAAAAGCAGGGGAATTCCCCAATAATTTCGAACCGTAAAAGTGTAATAGAAAAAATCATGTTATACGGAGACTGCTTAAACTGAGTGGTATTATAGAGAAATCGCTTTATAAGACTACCGCGTTTTATGAATATCACCTTATGACAGGGCTGTCACAATTTTTGTTCCACATTATGAGAGTACCACGATATAGGGGAGTTGACTGCAATATATTTTTCTTATTGTTTTTATATACCAGAATTCAGGGGCGGCATTTCAGCATTCCATTTGGGGGTGCGAGATTTGCATGTATGAAAATCCACAATATGGAATAAATAAAATGTTTGTTAACAGGGGGGGGGGGGGGGTAGGGTTCACAAAATTGAATTGATGTTGAGAAAAATAATTGTTGTTAACATAATTTTTGTAAATAATTGTGTTAACATAATTGTTGTTAACATAATTTTTCTAAATACAAATATCTATTTTTATTTACCTTTTATTGAAGTTTTAAACGCCGGTTCTTAGAGTCTGGAAGAAGAGAAAATTTTGTTACAATATCATCATAATCCAGTGGTATATCTTGTTCTATAGCTAAAACAACTAAAGATGAAAGTCTTTCTTGTCCCATTGTATTGCGAAAATAATTTTTCAGCCTCCTAAGACACTAAAAAGACCTTTCACAACTGGCTGAGCTGATTGGCACTGTCAAAAACAATTTAACTAATAACGTTATGACAGGAGACACCTTTTTTAAATTCCGCTCTTTAAAATAATCCAGGCGACTTTTAAAATTGGAATGGTCTATGTTTTCATTTTTCACCATTGAATAAAACAGTCGCAATTCACACAGCAATTCCTCTTTCAGGAAGTCATATACTTTGCATATGGTTGAAACATTTTCTTTTTCTTTTTTGACATCTGATCCGGATAATACTGAACTAAGGGCAAACAAAACAGATATATTGTTCTCATTAAATCTTGTCTCAATTTCATTAGATACTGAATCTATAATTCCATATTGATTCAGTGATATGATATAACATCATCATGAGGATTTTTTTCACCGCCTCCAATTCGCTTGGAATTTTATTACGCCTTTTCAGTCTTGGTCCAGAATAAGAATTTTTTTTCGCAAAGTTCGGTCACAAAACTCCACACTTGATTGAAATATGCATCAGTACGAAAAGAACTAACAGTTTCACTAGTAGCTTTAGTCAAAGCTTGCACAACCTGAAAATTAAGACCAGATGAGTGAAGATGCTCTGAGAGAGTATTGCATTGATTAAAAACACTGTTTGATACAAACAAAGTGAACAAAAATTCGAACGATGTCATGCATGTTAAAAGGGCTTCTTCTCTTAGGTAATCGTTTCCAGATAATTCTTCCAGTGTTAAAATCACCACTTCCAAATTATCAAGTAGTGCTTTTATGGCTTGAATTCTGGAAGACCACCTCGTATCACTTAGTGATTGTAGAGTTGAAGAGCCTCTAGAAAAAGTATTTTTTGAAGAGCGAATCTTTTCGAAAATAACATGTCTTTTATATGATGTTTCTATGAAAGAATATAATGCATTGAGCTGCTGAAATGCATTTTTAGCGGAAGGAATGGATGAGCATGAGCTAACTACACATAAATTTAATCGGACATTTGAAATTTTCAAGTGGAAAGGATAACATCACCCCAATCTTATCAAGTTGAAAAGCATTAGTTCTAGCCGGAAGTGGGAACTTCACTATGAAGGTTGGCGCTTTTGAAGCTCCATAGCGTGAGAAAACTGACCAGTGGACAGTCGATAAAAAAGGGCGAAGCCGATAGACGACGAGGAAAAATTTGGGAGCGCGACCGCGCCCCCTCGCGCCTCCTATTTGCCGCCCCTGCCAGAATTAAATGTTGAGCTTGCCTAAAGCAAAATATAGCTGCACACCACTGATTTTATCATTCTATTTAGAAATCACTTCGGTAAACTTGTACGTTTATATATGTAACATGCTACAATTTTGTTTTAAGCTTTTATAAAGAGTCAATTTTGTAGAAATATTTTATTTATTTTGGTTTTATGGCTGACAAGGGAGATAGTATCTATCCAAATAATTTGAGATCAAGTTACTTTTATTTTAATTATACATTATCCAAACTAAATGGATAAAACATTCTCTGTGTAAATAAACAAAGTATTTTTACATTGTCTAGTAAAGTTAAGCATCAAGCGGGATTTTCAGGAGTGACGAATCTCTCTCTGTCTATGCACATTGGAAGATATTCCATTGGAAATGGAACTAAAAGAAAATAGGCACACAATTTATATTCGAGGTAGAGTACAAATCTTTGATAGACATACAAGTCTTTGATAGACTTACAAGTCTTTGATAGACATGTAAGCTATAAGTAAGTGGCTGTTCTTTTAACAGTTAATAGGAAATTTCACTTGGAAAATTGCTAAATTATAGATGTTTTGATATTATAGGGTTGTTTCGATATTTTTCAGAGTTAAAAACTCGACATAGGGAATCGACATCTTTTTAAAAATATGAGACATTCATCTCAAATATCCTGATGTTTTAATTTATTCAATTTCACATTACATTCTTTGATATTTATTTATTATTTGCTTCAATTTTTTTGTATAAATAAGAAGTAGCATAGTTGTTTATAATAAAGAAATTAAAAAAATTCTTATGGAAACCAAATCAATCTTGAATGTAATATACGAATATATATTTGGAATTGTTCTTGATTATATTTTTGTCAAATGAAAAAGTGTAGCTTGATAAGTGGTATATTTATTTTCTTATATATTTTTCTTGAATTCTATATTCCAATTAAAATGAAGTTTTCCTTGTATTTTGTTTTCCTGCATATAATGTTCGTATTACAAAACCGGGGTTTCACTTCAATAAATTTGTTAATGTCAATAATTTATTTTAATTGTATTTCAGTTATTACTGAAACATTACTTAAAATAGTATTCCATACCTTTCAAACTGCAGCCTAGTACAGAGGCACTGATAACTAACGCATAAGAATACTTTGCATAGGAGCTCGGGAGGCTTCATTTTTTTACCCACACCATCTGACCTACTCGAAGGTGTAAGGTATCTGTTTAAATGGCCGGGAAGTGCCATCCAATTTATATCAGAAACCAGTGTGGGCAGCATCCACAAGGACTGTATCTTTCGGAAGAACTTACAGGCTCACATATTTAACGTTTTCGTACTCCGCATGAACACTTAAACAATTTGGCAGAGCTGGGAATCAAACTTGGGTGATTCGAGTGCAATCCCCGTGCACTAACACCGGACTGTTCCACAAACCAGACCCCTTTATGCCTAAACCTTTTGTAAAATTAGATCAATAATTTGTAAAATAAGGGAGAGTGAACATTTGTTGTATATGCCCAAAATATCTAACGGCGGCTATATTCAGGTCCACTTAGCTGTACTAAGGTATATATAAAATATTTATTGTAATAGACTAAATGCTTTTAAATGCCGATTTCTGTTTATCGAAGTTTACTTTATAATATATAAATTAATTTAAATGCTTTTCACGTACTGTACAGTGAGCATTTTGTCTAATGCTTTTGAATAAAAATATAGTTATTGCCCAACATTTTGTTTTAAATTAATTCTTTTATTTCTTACCTCATTTCGACAGCTGATAATCCAGTATCACTTTAAGTCTTAAATGTAACCTAGCTGAAATATATATCATGAAATTTTATGTTTGCAAATTTTGGATTTCGATTTTCAGTCTCCGCAAATTATTTTTACATGACTGATATCACTGACTGATAGGACTGACATCATGACGGTTATCGTGACTGAAGCAGTCTCCTCAAAATTAAAAACTAAATAATCAAGGACTTGTAAAGTTACTTGCTTTTTAAAAAGCAGGGTAAAAAGAATTAATTTTCAAATCTATTAAAACGAAATAAAAATAGAAAATTTACCGATGCACATCTCTAACTGTATCTGAAAAAGATTTGGTATTAAATTGATATGATGTTTTTAAATATCAATCTCAGAATGCATATATTTTTTTTAAATTATTGTGCATGTAAATTTTTAGTGTAGTAAAAAAAAATTTTTTTTACTTTCATACTTTCATTGATTTACACATTTTAGTTATCCCTGTACACAAAGCACAATTTTTAAATAATTTCTGAACAAATATTTGTGTAAAATATCGTTAACATTCTAAGTACTCATTTGTATAACGTAATATTAAGTAAGGGATATTTATATTTTATTTTAAAGAAACATGTTATCCACATGGAATAATTAATACCTGCAATGGCAGCAAGAAAACTTGCTTTGCTATATGCTAGTATAATGTGCATTTCTATGGGAACTGATATATTAAGTGCTACCACATGCAGCCGGCTTCTAATTTAAATTAAAAATTAAGCTTTTGAAAGAACTTTGCCTGTAAAAGTATTCCCAAAGTTTGAATCAGCCTCTCATTCAATGTGCAAAATAAGGGGCGCGACAGCCCAGTGTTTAGCTCACGGCAATTGCACTCGGATGGCCCGGGTTCTATTCCCGCCACTGCCAAAACTACTGCCGTGTTCATGCGGAGTACGATCATGTTAAACATGTGGGTCTGTAAGTCCATCCGAGAGGTTGGTGGTAGAGGAAGGAGGGTACGTTCCCTGTGGAAGCCTCCCCCAATGTGTTTCGGTCTAAATTGGGTGGCACTTTCGATAGTCCAAATAGATACCTAATACCTTTTTGGTAGGTCGGACGGTTTAGGCCGAAGAGGAAGAAGGATGCAAAGTAAGGGGATATTTTTCATTAGCAAACTCCTAATCAAAATTTCATTTCCATAGCAGTTTCGATATTTTGACTAGCAGTTCACAACTATTATTTCACTAGGTTTTTAAAAATGTACCTATAAACATATTGATATGCCGGATTTGAAATATAAAGAAAAAAACTATGAATATTGCAGGAGCTATGCACGTTTGTGGTAACATTTTTTTTACGTTTATGAATATTGAATCATTTGTTGGGATTTTTAAAATTAATTCTTAAAATGCGAATCAAATTTATTTTTACATAGCAAAACACGAATTTTCTACCGTAATTTGAGATGCGATACAGCTTATTTTGCACCCTTCTCTTATTGCAGATAAGATAGCTGCAGCCATGAACATATAAAGCTGACATAAAAGTTTAAATAAAATCTCAGATTCACAACAGTATTCCTATCAAATAATTTCGATTATCAATGCTTTAAGTGGTATATTTATCAATGCTTTAAGGTTATATTATACTAAATATTTTGGAGTGTACTACAAGCAACAGATTAAGGGGTCATAGTGGGGGCCATTAATGGCCCCCACTATGACCCCCACTTGTTTATAAAATGCAGTGGGTGAAATATTAGGTAGTTGTGGGATATTTTAACTACATACATGAATCATGCATTGCTATTTACTAATTGTCATCTGTAATTGTGGCAAGAAAACATTAAAAACAGAATAAAAATATTTGATATTCATGGTTGCAGGCTTTAAATATGTTGTAGAAAACTTGAAAGTAATAGGAACTCGAATTCAACACAAAATAATACTGATGATTAAAATGATTTTAAAAATGCGAGCAAGATAAATGTATAATGAATCAGATGCTTTAAAATCCACCTAATCTAAAGAAAAATACTCAGCTCGCTGAAATATTTCAAAAATTACATTGTGTGCTCAAATACGAATCGTAGTTTGAATGAATTTCGATAATTATACATACGTAAATAGAAAAATAAAGCCATCTGTAATACGATGAAGACAAAAAAAAAATTAAATCTCCGTGTTTTAGAACACATAAATGGGAATTTATGAAAATCCTCTTTCTGAAGTATCAAATAACTTTAAATTGTTTAAAAAATGATATCTAGCTAAATAATGGCGTGAATCTCTCCTTCCTGATTGACATATCTCGTAACGTTTATGCGTTAGGTCACATTGTTTCCTTCTCCGTGCTGCCCATTATGGGCGAGACCGGGGATGGAGTGGTAGTAAGTAGTAATTTGGACACCCTGTCTCAATATATACGCCGAGGATAGCGTTGGCTTAAATTGAGACGGGGTGTCCAAATGAATACTTACTACAACTCCCCCTCCTTCATACCCATACTGGGTAGAACCGGAGGTGGAGTTAATGTGACGTAACTCAAATACGTAGCGAGATATGTCAATCAAGAAGGAGGGATTCAAGCTATAGGGAGGATTCACGTGACGTCACGTCCATCTAGCGGAGAAAATCCTATGTTCTCTTTGTACAAACAAACGTTGAGCTTGCATTAGGTTTATATGTAAAAGATACGTTTCGTTTTGGCGTGTAATTAAAAAAAAACTCGTTTTATTAAAGCTATATACAGCCGATATCAGATATAATCATAATTTCTTTAATATAAAGTAATTGAATTTGATAATGGTGATCTGTGCCGTAATTAATTGCAGCACCGTACGTGATTATAATGTATCATTTTTTTCATTCCCTCAAATAATTGAAAATAAAGGGTATAAAATCAAGGACTTTCTGTTAAAAGAAGCAAAGAATGGCTTTCAAGAAGAATCAACAAAGAAGATTTGAATGCTGAAAATTTGAAGCACAGGAAAATTTGCAGTGAGCATTTCATTCATGGTGAGTACATTATATGGCACAGTATGCTTTTCAATTTAAGCTTAATAAATCTTTAAAAACTTTACTTTTTAGTTTTATAATTTGATTATACAAATGATTTATTAGCAATCAACTCCGTAATTTTTTTTTGTTTCATATATCTAAAATTTAAAAAAATCAACATCAAATTAAAATCACTAAATTAAGTAACAGATTCAGATACCTGTAGGTTAATTTCGTTTGTGACCAACATGACATCAGATGTGTAATATAGCACATTTGACATAGAAGATAATATTTCTGGGAAAATAAATTTTATTCACATATGTATATATCTATATCACAGCTATTTCCTAGAGAAGCTTTAAAATCTCGAGTTGTCTATTTATTCAATATAAAATTAAAAACCCATCGTGACAGACATGACATAAAACCGACATGAGATTTCAGTGACCATGAAGTTACATCAAACTTCCTTGAATTGGTAAGAGATTGATTTGTGTAAACATTTTTTTCCATATAATAAAGTTTCCAACTATTACCATGTTAATTTTCAAAAGCATTAAAATAAAACTTTTTTGTGAGTAATTTTTTTGAGAAATGTCATCCGATATGTATTTTACTAATATTTTGTTGTGAACCCAACCACTCGTAAAACAGTTATGAGTCTCCAGTGATTTACACACTTTCATTTGTTCTAGGATAACGCTGTTAGTTGAGTACACGAGGTAGTTAAAGATATCAAAATATCCAATATCAGGCCAAAGATCGCAATTTTCTTCGAAGAAGTTCCTTTCATAAGGATCTTCACCTCCAATTTCGTTGATTTTAGCTGAATATAAGCTTTTATACCGTCGAACCTCTCATTTATGGTCACTTTCCGGACAGAAAAATTTGTTCGTAAACGAGGGGTGACCGTAAAAGAGGGGATCGATCTAAATTAGATCAAATATTACACTTTAATCGTTTTAAATTCCTCATATTGAAACATACCTATTTTTGAGAACATGAAACAATTTTAAGGTAACGGACAAACCCGTAGCCGAAGTTTGATTTCGGGGGGGGGGGGTGATAAATCCCAGCGTTCGCCACCATTTTGTAATAAATCCATCCGTTGGACACCATTTTGTAACGTATGCCGTCGCTGGATACCATTCTCTGCTGCTGGATATTATGCCTCTGCTTGGTTGTTGATTCAGTAGCGTTATTCCGGTCCGCGCACATAAAGTGAAATGTGCCGACCTAAATACCAGTAACCGTTCCCTTCTGAATTCGTGAGTTCGAATCAGTGATAAGATCATGAAAATAATGACTTTCTCCAAGTCTAGATAAAACAGGCATCGTTGATAAAGAAAATAAGCTTTTATTATAGCATGACGAGGAATATTAACAAGTTATAGAATAACATTCTGGTGAGGGCGAGAACCTGTGCATCAGGAGCACCAAAAGTGCGACCTGTCTCTACGAAAATTGTCTCGCCTCTCTCGAAAACCGTCCCTTTCGTGTATATATTCTGGTCCAAAATCTGAGGACCACCCTGACAAAGCTCTGGAATGTCTTTTTCCAAGCTCTGCATCTCATAGACCACCTAACGTTCCCCTCTGGGATTAGTTCTCCCTTCTCTGATGACGGCTCAAATTGGGTGCATTTCTCCGAAATCAAACTGTGATGACAGAGTTTTATAGCCTTGTTTTCCAAAAACTGCAATGCAGGCGGTCTTAAGGTGTATGAACTCTGAAACTGTTCTGAAAATGGCTGAAAATAGGCTTGAAAAAGTGACGGGTTCGTCACATGCCCCACTCAGAGAAAAACTAGGGTTAAATACCCAGCTTTTTCCAAAAACACAATTCACTTGCAATAACATTACAACATTACACTCCTTGAGGATCGTCCGAACACAGGTCCATTAACCCTTACTACCCCACACAACTGTCTGGTAATGAGCAACCGCTCGTAACCCACATCACTCCTGCTATGCCGCATCTGTTGTCAGAATGCACTCACAGATTATGCATTTTCAGTTCTTATAGTGCACACCTAAAAGTTAGAGTGTCAGAGTCTGCATACACAATAAAATTTTCTTACGTCCAGAGTTTCTGGCATTCTTTCACGGTTTTTCACCTCTGAATAACTGGTTGGAAACCACATGGTTGCTGGGTATATGTCTGCTATATAGTGACTATTTACTTTGGCTGCCACCCAGGATCTCATATTATATACTTCCATTGCAACATTATAACTCTCCCAGAATTCCCAGCCAAATAGTATAATATCACAAGCAAAACAAAAAAAAACAACTACCATAAACACTAATAGATAATCTAATATTACACTTCCCTACACATATATCTTTACATAAATTAACCATCAAAAATAATCTTCTATCAATTTACTATATAAACCATACACTTAATCATCCTATCAGTATCTATCTATAATCTAATCAGTGGATTTACCTAATCTATCTTCCTAAATAATTCCCAGTTCCTTTAGAACCGTCTACACTGTAATCTCTCCCTACACTCCGGTAAGAAAAAAAACCGTACACTAAATATATAACCACTCCGGTAGAATTTGTACACTACTGTATAAAAGTTTCTAATAAAAGAAAATCCCACAAACCAAAAATCAGT
Source organism: Amaurobius ferox (assembly GCA_951213105.1). Lineage (NCBI taxonomy): Eukaryota > Metazoa > Arthropoda > Arachnida > Araneae > Amaurobiidae > Amaurobius > Amaurobius ferox. Next base: position 57,579,330 of record OX578133.1, read on the forward strand.
ACACTAATATAAAATAAACTCATGCAACATTTGTACACTACTACACATAACCACTCCGGTAAACATTAAACACCTATACATAAAATCGGAACTAACTCTCCCTCCGTTCAGTTTTCACGTAAAACTCCTGCGATATCGAAACTAACGTCTCTTCTCTTCGCTCCCCCGCCCCCTGCATCAGTCAGCTGGGAGGTTGCGGTTCCGAGCCCGGAGAAATATGCTCTGACCCACTTTCAAAACACATCTCCCCCTCCCCCCTTTCTGAGTTCTGCCTTCTCCTATCCCATACCTCTCTTCCACCGTGTTGAAGAATCATAGTATCTCTCCACTCTTTCTTTCCTGCCATCGCCAGGGGTTCGCATCTTTCTGCCGGGATACTCTCGAATCGCAGCTCTTTCGTGGAATCTCGGAACTTTCCGTTTCGAAACCAAAAGTCCTCGCTCCTTCATTTCAGCTTTCGCGTTTTCACTCCCTAGGTCCCTAATCTCGTTGGGATATTTCTTCCTCTCGCCGTCCGGTACATCTACCTGTCCGTTATTTACCTCTTGACTATCGGGCTTGCCCCACCCGGTCTCTGCTTGTAGCAGGAGAATTTCCAGTGGCCTGACTTTCGCTTGTCGTCTCCTTTCTGCCCTGGTAACTTTCACTTTCGGGACGACTAATTGGCCTTCCCTCTCTCCTAACATATTTTCGGTGTAAACGACATATCCTCCGCATACCTTGGCTCGTTCCTCTAATTCTGCACACCTTATTTGTTCCTTCGCAGACATCTGCGATTGCGGGAACTCAGCTTCCTTTAGTTTTTCGCTTTTTGCGGCTTCTCCCCCTGCTTCTACTTCAAAATTCGAAACTGACCCTCTCTGTGGTTCATAAACTGTTTCGCTTTCGTCTGCGCCCTTCGGAATCGGTTCGCGCCTACCTGGGTCTATGGCGTTCGCCTTCCCAGCTCTAGAATTTTTCTCTAATTCCTTCTTTACCTGTGGCGGTAACAATACTTCCTCTACCATATCCTTCACGACCGCGCATAAAACTTCCTGTTGGGGCGCACTATCGCTCTCCCCCTGACCATTCCTAAAGGGATATTTATCAGTGGACATTCTACGGCCGGCCCGAATACTCCTTGTAAACGTATAGCCGCCTCCGTCCGCGATTCGCCTGGCGCTACGTCGCTCCTCACGACCGTAATTTCCGCGCCCGAATCCACTAGAGCCCACGCCAACTTACCGTCGACGCTCACCGGCACCCTCTCTAATTTGCATAGCGGTCCCCTCTCCGTAGCTTCCGGATACTCCGCCCTAACTGCATCCACCCTGGCTACGACTCTGTGGTCAGTAACTCGTGGAGCCTCCCTTTGGTCAGCCGCGCGTCTGTCTTCCCATCTCCGGCTAGTGTCCTTTGGACCATTCGGCCTTCCCTGCCTCCTTTGAGGACATTCCCATTTAAAATGGTTCTTCGACCCACATAAAAAACATTGGCCCTTCTTTCCCCCATTTACGGGTCCCCCAATATTTGTCCGGGCTCTTTCGCCCTCGGATCGGAATTTACCCCGTTCCTCTTTCTCATTTTCACTAGCCTTGCCATTTCCTGGCCCCGACGCCGCATATGATTTTCCCCTGGCCGCGAAGTACATATCGCACTCCTTGGCCAGTTCCCTGGGCTTAAACCACCCATCACCTTGCCGTATACCTATATGGGCATAGGTCTCGACGTCCAGTCCCTGGGTAATTTTGTCCGCTACCACTAATTGGTTTACGGTCTCAAAATCCATTGCCCCCTTTAATTTGCAATAATAGTCCCACATGGACGTCGCCCGAGTCGGAAATTTTCTAAAATTTTCTTTCCGGAATTTTTCTAAACATACCTGAGGCGAAGATTGAAAATTTTCTAATACAACTCCTTTTACTACCTCATAATTTCCGTATTCCTCTTCTGAAACCTGAGTCAGCAAATTCGCCGCTCTGTCCCCCAGTAAATTTAACAAAATTGTCGCCCTGAATTCAAGCGGTACGCTCTCAGAAGCGAATGCCCTCTCTAGACTTGAGAAAAAATACGCCCACTGGTCAGACCGTGTGGGTACTTTGACTGTTAGCAGTCTTATTATTCTGACTGTCTCCTCCACCGTTCGAAACCTCATCTGCGCCCCTGCCTCTACGCTTACAATCGGACTCTCTGTGGTATTGCGACTTTCCGCCCGAATTTTCTCCAACTCCAATCTTTCTTGGGATTCTAAATTTAATTTAAATTTATCTAGTTCTATTTTTACCTTTTCCAACCTTAAGTTTGCTTCAAATTGTTCCCGTTCTGATTTTGCTTTAGCCTCCAGTTGTTCTCTCTCAAAATTTAATCGTTCCCTTTCCACTTTTTCCGATATAATAGCTGTTAACATCCCTTCAGCGACATCTTCCTCATAATCTGGGCTTCCCAAAATTAATTTCCTTAACTCCGTAATTTTTTAATTTAGCGGTACCGACTCTACCAGCTCCATTGCTAACATAGCAAGATCTGCTTTTCGCGCTCTCGCCAAAAATGCCATTTCAATTGGAAATGAAAATTATAACTATATATAAAAGTAATGTATTAACACTGTCTAAATCTGACTCTTCTCTATCTCAATACTGTATTTCCAGTATTCGAATTATTATTAAAAGTCTATACCTTAAATATAGAGGAAACAATACATTAAATATCTTTAAAATTCACACTAAGCATTACTATCGCTATCTTGAGCTTTGATTAAAATTTTGCCTAGCCCTCTCTTTCATTACCAAAGGATCCTGAGTAACATAAACCAAAAGTAAAAATTATCACTCACCCCACAGTAGATTCTTTGGGCTTCGTTACACATCGGTGAAGGATCTGGTGTCGGGTTACTTTCTGGATGGTCGGGGATGTGGCTCCTCCGTCAGTAGCTGCGGGAACATTGGCTTTACGGAACTTTCTTCGGTTGCGGGTGGGAAAATCATTCAGTCCTTCCTTCTCTGCGGATTCTGCGTCCGTCCTGCGGTCATCGACCTCTCTGGTGTTGCTCCGTAGCTCTATTTCAAAGGCGCTTCATTCGTTTCAGACTCCGATGGTTTTTGACAGTCCAATTATCATGATATCTCACGTGCTGCCACCATTTTGTGATAAATCCCAGCGTTCGCCACCATTTTGTAATAAATCCATCCGTTCGACACCATTTTGTAACGTATGCCGTCGCTGGATACCATTTTGTAATGAATTTACCATTCTCTGCTGCTGGATACTATGCCTCTGCATGGTTGTTGACTCAGTAGCGTTATTCCGGTCCGCGCACATAAAGTGAAATGTGCCGACCTAAATACCAGTAACCGTTCCCTTCTGAATTCGTGAGTTCGAATCAGTGATAAGATCATGAAAATAATGACTTTCTCCAAGTCTAGATAAAACAGGCATCGTTGATAAAGAAAATAAGCTTTTATTATAGCATGACGAGGAATATCAACAAGTTACAGAATAACATTCTGGTGAGGGCGAGAACCTGTGCATAAGGAGCACCAAACGTGCGACCTGTCTCTACGAAAATTGTCTCGCCTCTCTCGAAAAGCGTCCCTTTCGTGTATATATTCTGGTCCAAAATCTGAGGACCACCCTGACAAAGCTCTGGAATGTCTTTTTCCAAGCTCTGCATCTCATAGACCACCTAACGTTCCCCTCTGGGATTAGTTCTCCCTTCCCTGATGACGGCTCAAATTGGGTGCATTTCTCCGAAATCAGACTGTGATGACAGAGTTTTATAGCCTTGTTTTCCAAAAACTGCAATGCAGGCGGTCTTAAGGTGTATGAACTCTGAAACTGTTCTGAAAATGGCTGAAAATAGGCTTGAAAAAGTGACGGGTTCGTCACAGGGGGGAACAAGGTTGAACATTGTTTTTGATACTATATTTGATTGTATCTTTATCTTGTACCTTTTCAGTGTTAAATTTTTCTTTCATTGGGGGGTTCCCCCCCCCCCCCCAGATGCGATCATGGTGACGAACGTGCACATTTGTGTTTCATAAAAACAATTAAATTCACAACATGTAAGTTCATATGCAAAAAACGTGCAGTAGTATACATTGAATTTATTTACCTTCGGGGAAAGAACTGATCAATTGATGTTTGGTGGGTTTTAGCCACCAGTCCTTCTCCTTCGAAGTGTATTTTAAGTTGTGAGACTAAATTTAATGCCTTTCCATCGTTATGCTTACAGGGAAATGTCTTTAGTCCGTATAACACTTTAAAAACATCAGAGTAATTTCAGATGCTGGCTCCTTGCTCTTCACACTCGACTTCTTCTTGCTCACTTTCTTCCTCTTCAGAAGATTCTGTTGCAAATTAACTGACGATATCGGATATTTCTCCGTTGTTTATTTCTATCATCACATCTGCATCCATAGGAGCATATTCTTCAGACGACATGACCACGAATCCGGCTTTTTCCATCAAGCTCTGTAAACTTTTAGATTCTTCATTTGAATCAGTCGGAAGTGTTGCAAACTCCCTAAAACCAGCTTTTTGATAACAGTTAGAAATCCTTTCTTCTTTTACACTATTCTATGCGGATTTTATCCATCCAACTGCATCCAAAACGTTGATCGACTTAGATAGTTCTGTGGCTGATTTAGCTTCTTCCATTTTGCAGATCAAATGCTTTAAAAGTAGCTTGCAGTATTAAACTTTAAAAGATTTGATTACACCGAGATCCAGTGGTTGACACTTTGATGTCGTGTTAGGGGGAAGAAAAATTGCCTTTATGCTTTTCAGGCGAACGTCTGTTGGATGAGACGTGGCATTATCCATAAACAGCAGGATTTTTCTTTTTTCCTTCACGAAGTTCTTGCCTAAGTTTATCAAATATTTCAACATGATATCAGAAGTCATCCATGCTTTCCTTTTAGAGTGCCATTCGACGAGTAAGCCACGTATATGCAGTCCCTTAAAGCAGCGAGGCTTTGCTGCTTTTCCAATCACCAAAGGGGTCAACTTTTCACCTTGCATGTTTGCTCCCAGCAGTATTGTCAATCGCTCTTTAGAAATTTTTCCTCCATTGCAACGTTCTTTTTTTAAGCAAAGCGTTTTATCAGGAAGAGCTCGATAGAACAGTCCAGTTTCATCGATGTTATAGATATCTCTTGCTGAATATCCTTCAATAATTTTTGGTATTTTTTCAACCCACTCTTCACACACATCGTTGTCGACATCAGCAGATTTGCCGACCAGTTTCCTGAACGCGATTTCATGTCAAAAGCGAAATCGATCCAACCAACCATTCGAGGCTTTAAAGGCTGTGAATCCTAACTCTTCTGCGGCTTCTCTCGCTTTCTTTTGGAGAATTGCCCGGAAATAGGGAGATTTTTGTTTCTTGCAGAAACAAACCAATCGTAGACAACTGTATCTACAGTTAAGTCCAGGTATTTTCTGAAATTTGTTTTTTCTTTCTTGATTTCCGTTTTTCAACCATTGGTTTCGCCAATATTCTTTCTTTTTCAAAATAAAGTTTCAAAATATTTGGGTTCTTCCTACATTAAATTTAGTCGCGATGGTACGAACTCCCACTTTATGTTTTTCATTATACTCAATAACATTAATTTTATCTTTCAGAGACAGAGCACGACGATTACTAATGCTGGCCATTTCGAAAGAAGGGTGACTATACATACACGTATGAACACTACGACCTGAACGCCGATGTGACTTCGAATTCTCGAAAAGCAATGCATTAAATGTTAATTTAACAACCACGCGCACTCCACGTCCGTGCTCATTGTAGAGTTTTTCCCTTGCAGTGGATCTCACTCCTTTGTGACTGAGGGATGGGGGAGTTCCCGTTACTCCTTATCTCCCTTTTGAATTGCTTGCTCTTAATGTCCCTAGAGAATGACCATTGTTGTAGGCGCAGGTGTTTTTCTTACTCAGGTGAGTTGCAATTTTTTCTGGGAATCTATCTTTGGTATAGAAATTTCAAATTTTGATTGTGTCCGTACAGAGGTTTTAGTCTAATGGAATTAATCATTAAAATAGTGTCCGCATCTGAGGGTGACCGCTAATCAGGGGTTCAAAGTGCATATTGTGAATGAGTTTCCTGCAGGGAATTTATAACTGACCGTAAAAACGGGGTGACCGTTTAGAGGGGTTTGACTGTATCCAGAATCTAGCTGCGAAAAATAAGATTTGTAATGTGGTTTCATGTCATCATTTTAGCTGTTGCTTGTACGAAGCAGTCGTCTGCTCAAATGGTTGATACGGGAACGTGACGTAGGTGAAACGTCCCTATTAAGTTGGATATAATATTTTAAAGAATTTAAAGTTATTTGATGTAATTCAGAAAGAGGATTTTCATTAATTTTCCGTTTATGTGTTCTAAAACACGGAGATTTAATTTTTTTGTCTTCATCGTATTACGGATGGATATCTTTTTCTATTTACGTATGTATAATTATCGAAACTCATTCAAACTACGATTCGTATTTGAGCACATAATGTAATTTCTGAAATATTTCAGCGAGCTGGGTATTTTTCTTTGGATTAGGTGGATTTTAAAACATCTGATTCATTGTAAATTTATCTTGTTCGCATTTTTAAAATCATTTTAATCATCAGTATTATTTGTGTTGAATTCGAGTTCCTCTTACTTTCAAGTTTTCTACAACATATTTAAAGCTTGCAAACATGAATATCAAATATTTTTATTCTTTTTTTAATGTTTTCTTGCCACAATTACAAACAATTAGTATATAGTATTGCATGATTCATGCATGTGGTTACAATATTTCACAATTACCTAATATTTCACCCACTGCATTTTATAAACAATGGCCCGCACTCCAAAATATATAGAATAATATACCATTAAAGCATTGATAATCTAAATTACTTCATAGGAATGCTGTTGTGAAACTGATATTTGATTGAAACTTTTATGTCCGATTTATATTTCATGGATGCAGTTATCTTATCTGCAATGAGAGCAGGGTGGAAAAAAAGCGGTATCGCATCGCAAATAGATATAATTTTCTATCGCATCGCGATAGAAAATTTGCGGTTTGCTATGTAAAAACAAATTTAAATCGCATTTTGAGACTTTATTTTAAAAATCACAACAAATGATTCATAATGGCAAAAAAAAAAATCTTTCCGCATACGTGCATAGCTTCTGTAATATTCATGGTTTTTTTCTTTTATATTTCAAACCCGGCATTTATAGGTACATTCATTAAGAACTAGTGAAATAATAGTTGTGAACTGAAAGTCAAAATATAGAAACTGCTATAGAAATGAAATTTTAATTATCAGTTTGCTAATGAAAAATATTCCCTTATTATGCACCATTCTTCCTCTTTGACCCAGACCGTCCGACCTACCAATAAGGTATAAGGTATTTCTTTGGACGACCGGAAAGTGCCTTTCAAATTAGACCGGAACCCATTTGGGGAGGCATCCGCAGGAAACGTACCCACCTTACTCTGCCACCAACCTCTTGGATGGACTTACGGACATACATGTTTAACATGATCGTACTCCGCAAGAACACGGCGGCAATTTTGGCAGTGGCGGGAATCGAACCCAGGCCGTCCGAGTGCAATTCTCGCGAGCTAACCACTGGGCTGTCGCACTCTGAATGAGAGCCTGATTCAAACGTTGGAAATACTTTTATAGGCAACGTTCGCTCAAGAGTTTAATGTTTAATAAATTAGAAGCCGGCTGCATGGTAGCACTTAATATATCAGTCCCCATAGAAATTCATATTATTGTGGCATAAAGAAAAGCAAGTTTTCTTGCTGCCATTGCAGGTATTAATTATTCCATGTTGACAAAATGTTACTTTAAAATAAAATATAAATATTCCTTACTTCATATTACGATAAACAAATGAGAACTTAGAATGTTAACGATACTGTACACAAATATTTGTTTAGGAATTACTTAAAAATTGTGCTTTGTGTACTACATGGATAACTAAAATGTGTAAATCGATGAAAGTAAGAAAGTAAAAAAAAATTTTTTTTTAACTACACTAAAAATTTATATACACAATGATTTAAAAAAAATTATATGCATCCTGACATTGTTATTTAAAAACATCATATCAATTTCATACCAAATCTTTTTCAGACATAGTTAGAGATGTGTATCGGTAAATTTTCTATTTTTATTTCATTTTAATAGATTTGAAAATTAATCCTTTTTACACTGCTTTTTAAAAAGCAAGTAACTTTACAAGTCCTTGATTATATAGTTTTTTAATTTTGAGGAGGATGGTTCAGTCATGATAACTGTCATGTTGACAGATCAGTCATGTAAAAATAATATGCGGAGACTGAAAAACGTAATCCAAAATTTGCAAATGTGAAGTTTCATGATATATATTTTCGATAGGTTACATTTAAGGCTTAAAGTGGTACAGGATTATCAGCTATCGAAATGAGGTAAGAAATAAGAAAATTAATTTAAAACAAAATATTGGCAATAACTATGTTTTTTCCAAAAGCATTAGACAAAATGGTCATTGTACAGTACGTGAAAAACACACACATATGTAAATTAATTTATATATATATATAAAGTAAACTTCGATAAACAGAAATCTGCATACAAAAGCATTTAGTCTATTACAATAAATATACCTTAGTACAGATGAATGGATCGGAACATAACCGCCTTCAGATATTTTGGGCATATACAACAAATGTGCACCCCTCCTTATTTTACAGGTTTCCCCCTTTATCAGGTAAAAAGGGGTCCGGTTTGTGGAATAGTCCGGTATTAGTGCACGGAGATTGCACTCGGATCACCCAAGTTTGATTCCCAGCTCTGCCCAAACTGTCTATGTGTTCATGCGGAGTACGGGAATGTTAAATATGTGAGCCTGTAAGTTCTTCCGAAAGATACAGTCCCTGTGGATGCTGCCCCCACTGGTTTCTGGTTTAAATTGGATGGCACTTCCCGGCCATTTAAACAGATGCCTTACACCTTCGAGTAGTTCAGATGGTGTGGGCAAAAAAAAATAAGCCTCCCGAGCCCCTATGCAAAGTATTCTTATGCTTTACCTATCAGTGCCTCTGTACTAGGCTGCGGTTTAAGAGGTATGCAATACTGTTTTAAGTAATGTTTCGGTAATAACTGAATTAAAATTAAAACAAATTAATGATATATATAAATTTATTGACCACGGTTTTGTAATACAAACATTATATGCAGGAAAACAAAATACAAGGAAAACTTCATTTTAATTGGAATATAGAAATCAAGGAAAACATATAAGAAAATAAATAGACCACTTATCAAGCTATGCTCTTTTCATTTGATAAAAATTTAATCAAGAACAATTCCAAATATATATTCGTATATTACATTCAAGATTGATTTGGTTTCCATAAGAATTTTTTACCTTGACCTTAATACATAGACTTGTAGATTTCTTTATTATAAAGAACTATGCTACTTCTAATTTATACAAAAAAATTGAAGCAAATAAATATCAAAGAATGTAAGGTGAAATTGAATAAATTTAAACATCAGGATATTTGAGATGAATGTCTCATAAATTTTAAAAAATATCAATTTCATATGTCGAGCTTTAACTCTGAAAAATATCGAAACAACCCTATAATATCAAAACATCTACAATTTAGCAATTCTCCAAGTCAAATCAAATTTCCTATTAACTATTAAGAAATCAGCCGCTTCCTTATAGCTTAGACATGTCTATCAAGGACTTGCTCTATCTCGAGTATATATTGTGTGCCTATTTTCTTTTAGTTCTATTTCCAATGGAATATCTTCCGATGTGCATAGACAGAGAGAGATTCGTCACTCCTGAAAATCCCGCTTGATGATTAGCTTTACTAGATAAAGTAAAAATACTTTGTTTATTTGCACAGAGAATGTTTTATCCGTTTAGATTGGATAATATATAATTAAAATAATAGTAACTTGATCTCAAATTACTTGGATAGATACTATCTCCCTTGTCATTCTTAAAACCAAAATAAATAAAATATTTCTACAAAATTAACTCCTTATAAAAACTTAAAATAAAATTATAACATGTTACATATATAAACGTACGAGGTTACCGAATTGATTTTTAAATGAAATGATAAAATCAGTGGTGTGGAGCGATATCTTGCTTTAGTCAAGCACAACATTTAATTCTGGTATATAAAACAATAGAAAAAATATATTGCAGTCAACCTTCCTATATAGTGGTAATCTCAGAATGCGGATTCTATATAATGTGGAGCAAAAATTGCGACAGCCCTGTCCTAAGGCGATATTCATAAAATGCGGTAGTCTTATAAAGCGGTTTCTCTATAATACCACTCAGTTTAAGCAGTCTCCCTATAGCATGATTTCGTCTATTACACTTTTACGGTTCGGAATTAATGGGGACTTCCTCTGCTTTTTTATCCACGTACATCACCATATTTCAATTTCAGTTATCAGGGAAATCCCCTGTAAAGAAAATTTATACATTCACCTCAAATGCACCGATAGACAAAAATTTAGGTAAAGAATGGGTTTCAAATTTCAATTTAAGTGGTATGAAAAGGACACTGGATTTGGGTAAACAATTAGAAAATTACTTTATTGAAAAGGATCCTTCATCAGTGCGAAGTGCAAAGTTTAAAAGAGAATTACAAAATTGCTTAGCTACTTTCATAGAGATTTTGGTAGAGTTACGAATTAAAACTACATTTGAAAACGAAAATGAAGATATGCAAAGTGAAGAGGACATTAAAAGAATTAGGCCACTTACTAATATTTAACAGCGGTGCGGAGATGAATATTAATAGGATTTTTGTTGGAAAAAAGGTTATTAAGTTTATATTTCACATTATTGCTTTACTTTTCTTATATAGTCTTAATAAAAATAATTCGAAATACGTAGACATATATTTATTGCCTTTTGTATCTATAAACTTATTCATCATAACCATATTCTTCATAACTATATTCATCATAACATGGTACTCTAAATCAGTTTGTAGAATGAATCAGTCGTAGAATGAATCAGTCTGATTTATATGTTCTGAGTTCCTCTTAATGTTGTTTTCGTATAACACGATGCAAATTGTTCTGTATTGTACTAATTTTGAGTTTGTTATAACGCGGTATGCGGTTTCCATATAACATGGTACGAATTTATCTGATATGCACTAATCTGAGTTTCATAATATAACGTGGTATGAATTAATACTAGAACGACGGAAGCGATCATTCTGACCGCATAACTGCTTTGAGAAAAGATTCCTCCTAAACGACTAATCCCAGCCCATTGAAATTTTATGACTTGTCTTATTTTCTTTGCAAAAGATGTGTCGAAGAAACATCCTAAATGCTGTAAATATGATATTTTGGTTTTGAATTAAAGGTATGTTGCATTTTTTCTATGGCCGTCAAATTGATCGCTGCCCGTCGTTCTATGTAGTTCAAAATATCAGCCATTCTAGTGTTAATCGCGTTATGGGAGTGTTGACTGTATTGTTAAACCTATTTGTACATAAATTCCAATTTTCCACTTTTTTTGCAAACGCATTAATGATATTTTCGTGGAAATTAAGAGTTATTATTTCTCAAACTTGAAGAAAACCTTTGAAAATACAACAAAAATTTGTATCTTTGTTATTATTAATTAAGATTAATTTGAGCTTTGTGACCAATGATCTATCATCAATCACCGTTTCACATATTCTGCTGAAATAGTATAGTAAATTTTTTTTATTTTTTTTAAACTGATGTTAGGTAAGCAATGCTCCTATGTATTGCATTGCTTCTATGGACTGCATACCAGTGGACACAATCCAACTAAAACTGATAATATTTGGGAACATTTGAAGAGTTTTTACGATTATGACAGGTGACCACTAGTCATGATCAGAGAGTTTGAAAACTTTTTCATAACTACTGTCATTTGAAAACTTGTTTCGGTCACAGTGGTGCAGTTGTAATAAGAATGTCCAAGGATTTTCTCAATCGATGTTATGTGATCTGATGATACACAGAACACGTGTTTTGCTTGAAATGTTGTCCAGAACCATGTAGAATAATCATGCTGTTTTTTCTCTGGTAAGTGACCTGATAACTGATAAACAATTGTTAACGGAGATGACAATTCAGTTAACTTTTCAAACACACCCTTGCCATGTGCAAAAGTTATACATAAAATCAATGCGCAACTCATTGTATCTTTCAAAGCAGGATCAAGTCTTGTTTAACATAAATGATAACAGAAACTGAATATCGCAACAAAATTACTTACTTCTACAAAAGAAAGCTTATTGAATGAAAGTTTGTCCAAGAGTACATACAAAATTAGTTAAAATATATTTCTATATGTGTGTATGCCTTCATTCTGTAACTATTTATTACCAGGCATGGGGTGGTTTGTGTAAAAAGATGCTAGTGTGAATTGTTATAAAGATAGGCAAATAATTGATCAGTTACACATGCAATATAATTTTTACATATAGATATCTTTACAAATTCTTGGCCAGAAAAACACTGGAAAGCTTGCTGATATTTTATAAACAGCAGAAGTTTCATTGTGTTCATCTAGCCTTTCCGACATTTAACAAAATATGCAGTCTTTTAGCTTGTACTTTTATACACGATTGATAAGAATTTGATATTTTTTGTAAATAATACTTGAATTTGATATAAAACTATCTTGAAATGATGTTTGATTATTGTTAAAAGGAAATCTGCGCTGTTATACATATTAAAATATAACACTTACTTGATTGATACTTCGTTAAAATATTACACCCAGCATAATAACCATAATAGCATTATAGCGTAAAGAAAGAAAATAGGATGTACGTGAAGCGAAGTGACGTTTAGGGCTACGTCACAATGGCCATCCCCGTAATCGTCCATACTCAATTTGGACACCCCGTATCAATATATGCGACGGAGCATATATTGATACGGGGTGTCCAAATTGAATCGGAGCCTGGGGAGCTAGACGAAGATGGACTGCGGCCTCTCAGGGATGCCATGATTGAATATTGTGATACTCTGCCCAAGGATGGATTGATGCCCGCTTGGAAGGAAGAAGTGAAAAACGCTGTGAACTTTTGTGCACTGGCAATCTACACTCTGACGCTACACATCAGGGAGCTACTGACGAATGGACTACTCGGACGGGACGAGGACCAAGTCTCCAAGATTCTGGGTTCGTTTCTTTCTGTAAATTCTTTTTTGTTGGTCCAGAATTTGGATAGGTTTTATGCTAGTAATTTAAATGAGATTTATAACTGTGAAGGAAGTAATTCTAGTGATGTCATTAAATGTAAAATGATAGAACTAGGCTTAATTAAAGAAATTAAAGATGAAGATAAACTTAAACCTGTTGAAAATCCAAATAAAAAGAGGAGGATAGAGGGGCAATCTACTATGGATGCTCCTACTAAAAACCAGAATGGAGAATTAAACTTAAAATCTAATGACAAGGATAACATGGATTGTAGTGAAAAAATTGATAAAGATGTAAATGATAATGTTAAAACTAAGAGTTATGCTGAAATTGTCGCGCAACCTATAGTGTTCAAAAGTGCACCAAAACCAAAAACGGTTCAAAATAGTGACAGGCAAAATAGTGTAGTGGTTGAGAAAAAAGACCCAAAAGCGGAATGTTTTTTCATCAAGTTTAATGACAATTACCAGGCTCTCCTTAAAAAATTAAATGAAATCTCAGGTAATAAAGTATCTGGCAAGCTCACAGGAGACATGCTAAAATTGATTCCAAATGACGCTGACGCCTATAGGGTTGTACAACGCCATTTATCTAGTGAGAAAATCCCCTTCCACAGTTTAAACTTAAAGACGGAAAGGCCCAAAAAGGTAGTTTTGAAGGGGCTACCAACAAACTATAACATTGAGGAAATAAAAATCACTCTAACATCCGAAGGATTAGATGTAGTCCGGGTTTCTCAACTGAGAAACACAAAAACGAGATTGTCCCCGCCGATCTTCTTAGTCAGCATTAGGCCTACGGAAGACTGGCAGAGGGTATACCGACTGACAAGATTAGGATACTTGGCTGTGAAGGTAGAGGCCTTCAGAGCACGGGGCTTCAAAATCTGCTACCGGTGCCAGCAATTCAATCATTCCTCTGAGAATTGCAGCATGCCACCAAAGTGCCTTAAGTGTGCTGAAGAACACTTCACACGTGACTGCCAAAGACCAAGGACAGAGAAGGCAACGTGTGCTAACTGCAATGGAGATCACCCGGCGAACTTCAGGCAATGCCCGAAGAACCCCTGGAACAGAGGAAAGGCACCGGGGTATGCCCCCCCTCCCCCCAAAAATCAGATACCCCCTTGGAGGCAAAAGGCCCTCGGTCTAAACCCTCAGACACCCCATCAGGACTCCTCGCACTCTGTGCCACAGGTTAAAAGAACTCAAACTTCAGCACCTACCAGATCGGTGCAAGAGCAGGCCCCTAAACCGTCGACCTCCAGAGAAATGACTGTTTAGGAAGTGAGAATAGCTCATGAAGACATAAATCAGAGGATAGCAATTGATAAAGCCGCCAAAGAGGCAAGAGAAGCAAAACAAAGATTAGAAAAAAAGGTGCAGGAATGGCAGAAAACTAAACGCGCCCGAGAAGAGCTCGCGCAAACACAGCAGTTAGACAAATCGGCTGAAAAAAAACAAAAGACTACCGAGGTCCAAAAGGATACTCACAAAACAGATCAAACCGCGGTTGAGGCTGAGGAAATTGTAGCTGAGACTCAGGAAATGGAAGCTGAGACTGAACTTGCTGATAAATCCAATGATGAAAAGATGGATGAAATCCTCAACCTCGTCAGAGGATTTATCAGTATGTTCAACCTAGACGATATAAAACATCTGTTGATGCAGCTCGCTGAGTTAATTCAAAAAAAGTGCGATCCAATGCAAATGGTCTTTGAGGCTTTTAAATTAATCGCGGAATTTAATAAAAACAGTGAGAAACAAACCCGCCATGAATAGGTCCCAAAAAGCAAGTTTTAAAAAAATATTTTGGAATGCGAACGGCATATCTCCAAGAATAAATGAACTTAGGAGCTACGTAAATGAAAATGATGTAGATGCCCTGCTAATCCAGGAAACTAAAGTTAGAGAAAACAAAAAACTAAATATAGCAAACTATAATAGCTATCATACCCTTAGCTCAAATATAACTGCTAGAAATCCCCATGGAGGAACAGCAATATATATTAAAAGTAATATTCCCCACGAGGAAATAAACAACATAAATCTTCAAGGTATAGAAAATACTAGTATAAAAATTAAAATAAATAATGTAAACCCATTTATCCTAACTTCAATATATGTCAAAAACATGAGTGGTATAAATGTAGCTGCGCAGCTGGAACTGCTTTTCTCGCGATATCCAAACACAATACTCGCGGGCGACTTCAATGCACACCACCGAGCGTGGGGCAGCAGGAGAGCCAACACACGCGGTACACAGATACATAGATTGCTAAACACAACAAACACTGACATCATTGCACCGTCGAGACCAACCTGCTTCTCAGGTGCCAATGGCTCATTCATAGACTTTGTCCTAACGAGAAACATAGAATACGCTCACACAATTGATACCCTGGATGAATTCGACTCGGATCATCTACCGGTACTGGTGACATTCGATTTGAACACTCCCCTTCCAGCCTCTCTGGGACAAGAGAGGGTGAACTGGAACGTATTCAAAAGAGCACTTTTCGAGCCGCATTTAGCAGTACCCAACATTATGAGCATGGCGGATATTGACTCTGCCACGCACACACTCACAACAGAAATCAGGAGAGCTATTGCATCTGCCACAACACATCGTGAGTCATCAAAAATGCCAACACTTTCCCACCATGTCAAACAGTTAGTTAAACAGAGAAATAGAATGCGTAAGACATGGCAGGCTAACAGAGACCCTACCCTTAAAAGGGAGCTTAATAGACTCACGTGTAAAGTCAGTGAAAAAATTGTCGCAGAAAAGCAGCAACAGTATAAAGAATTAATCGAATCCCTTAGCCAGGAAGACGTATCGCTCTGGCAATTCGCTAAAAGACTCAGAAAACCTCAAATTAAACTCCCGCCACTAATAGATGGCGCTAATATTGCGTACTCAGACGAAGAAAAGGCAGAGGTGCTTGCTAGGCATTACGAAAAGCAATTTGAACCAAACCACGATCTAATGTGTCAGGACACCCTAAGAATGGTTAGGCAAACTCTAAACAATTTCAGGAACTCCCCGGTCACGGCTGAGATTAACCCAGCCACCCCGCAAGAAATAGTAGAGATTATCAAAAACCTTAAAAACCGTAAAAGCCCAGGGCACGACAAAATCAGGAATATCGCGGTAAAAAACCTACCCTTAAATATAATATTTTACTTGACCATCTTAATAAATAAAATACTAGAACTAAATTATTTCCCCAAAGAATGGAAGGAAGCGATAATTATAGCGATCCATAAACCTGGTGAGGATGCCTCAATTCCAGCCAACTACAGACCAATCAGTTTGTTGCCGACACTTAGTAAAATTACTGAGAAAATAATTCTTAAGAGACTGAACACGCACCTTAGTGAGAATGACATTATCATTCCGGAGCAGTTTGGATTTCGGCCAAAGCACTCCACCACTCATCAATTGCTGAGAGTGGTAGAGTACATTTCTTCTGGTTTTAATAATAAGACACCCACAGCTGCGATTTTTCTTGACATCCAAAAAGCCTTTGATAAAGTGTGGCACTGTGGATTAGCTTACAAATTGATCACTCTAAAAGTCCCTGACGCACTTGTCAAACTTTTAATTTCATACCTAAATAACAGACACTTTCAAGTCAGAGTAAAAAATAACTTATCTACACCCAAGCTCATTAAAAGTAGTGTACCGCAAGGATCCATCCTGGGCCCGACACTCTTTAACATATATCTAAATGACATTCCCAGGACCCCAGACACGGAGCTGGCACTCTATGCAGACGACAGCGCGATACTTGCAAAACACCCTTACGTCTCAGTAATGCACAGACAGCTACAACAACACTTAGACATACTCCAAACATGGCTGGAAAAATGGCGAATAAAATTAAATCCCAATAAATGTCATTGGATTTATTTCTCAAGAAAACGTAAACCTCCGCCTCCTCTGTACATAAACAACCATGCCCTAAAAGCGGAAAAATCTACTAAATACCTAGGTGTAACGATAGACTCCCACCTAACTTGGAAACTGCACGTAACGAACATAATCAAAAAAGTGTATATAACCATAGGAGCCTTATACCCAATGATAGGAAACGGAAATCTAAGTTATCAAAATAAACTCCTAATTTATAAATCGGTCATCTGCCCGGGAATGCTGTATGCAGCACCCGTATGGGGATATGCCTGTAAAACTACCATAGACTTATTAGAGACAAGACAAAACAAAACCCTAAGGATTATAAGGAAAGCCCCTAGATACTTAAGAAACTCGGTAATTAGGAAAGACTTCAAAATAAAAACTGTTAGAGCCCAAATCAAAAAGCTAGCGCTTAAATTCTACAAAAATCTGCCATCTGTCCCAAATGAACTATTATTTAATCTGCATGACTATGATCATCGCAAGGCTAAATCTCGTAAGAGACCCCGCTCGGTACTTAACTTTGATATTCGGTACTAGGAACGTCCCACCTTAATCAGTTGATATTAAAGAAAACTCGCGATCTTTGGTTTTCTACAAAATGTTTAAAATCCTAAACTGCTAAAATGCTAGGTTACCCTCAGATCTGCATCAACCCCCCCAAACTGCTTAAACTCTTAATGTGCAACAAACTGCCACACTAGGAGCTAGGACAAATAATAAAAACAGTAAATCAAAAACCTCGAACCTCCAACTATGGATCAATGAAATAATGTCACAGTATGAAGATAAGAACCACACCTAGAGATTGGAGATTAAAGGCGCTTCGCGCCTGGTGCTCTGTTCTGGACGAAACTCTATGAAGATTGAGAATACTGTGGAAGAAAGGTGATGACGATCCCGTAGATGTTTATGAATTGCAGACGATTACATATGGAACTGCAAGTGCGCCCTTTTTAGCAATTCATACGCTCAAACAGCTTGCCTTAGATGGGGGGGATTTTTCTTCTAGAAGCACAAGTAATCGTTACGGATTGCTACATGGATGATATATTGTCGGGAGAAGATAATCTATATGTGACCAAGGAACTTCAATCCCAGCTCATTGGACTTTTGAGATGTGGAGGGATGACCCTGCATAAATGGAATGCCAACAATTCTGATCTGTTAACTTAACTAATCTTGCCAACCACGATGAAGACTATTCCTTCACATCTGCCCATGAAACTAAAGCTCTGGGAATTTTATGGAAACCGAACATGGATGTGTTTTCATTCAAAGTTATTATGGAACAACCAGATAGGATAACCAAGAGCTCCGTTCTGTCGGATATTTGATCCGATTGTCTTAATAGGGACTGTAATTGTAGAGGCTAAAATATTTATGCAGAAGTTTTGGCTTCAAAAGTTAGACTGGAACGATCCCCTTTTTGAACATCTTGCAAATGCTTGGTTTCAGTTCACCACATCTTTAAAGTCGATAGAGAGTTTTCATATTGATCGCTATATCTTAGTACCAGATGCTTAAAAATTAGTATTGCATGGGTTCGCCGATGCATCCGAGTCCTCTTACGGATCTGTGGTTTAAGTGCAGTGCATCAATTAGTTGCACATTTCGTTAAAACTCCTTAGATGTAAATTTCTAGTAACACACATGAAGACAATTTCAGTTCCAAGATTAGAACATTCGGCCTGTCTTCTTTCAGCAAAATTAATTATTCGTATACTTCGTTCGTTGAAGTTGAAAATCGATTAAGTCTTTCTTTGGAGTGATTCGACCATTGCCCTTGCGCGGATAAGAACGCCAGCTTATCAGCTAAAATCTCTTGTAGGAAACATAGTAGTCAAGATCCGAAGATATACTATACACTATCATTGGAGGCACGTGTCATCAGAAAACAACCCTGGTGACATCATTTCTCGAGGTTTGGACCCAGATGAGATATCGTCTCTGGTGGAATGGTCCTGATTTCTTTACCCAAGAGATCTCGGTTGAGAATAACGATGACTTAGCTTCTACTACTGAGGAGACTTTTCTAAGAAAGATGAAACCCTTATCACCTAGTTTGGCCTCAACGAGAATCTTGAATCACTCTAAAGACACTCATGAACTATTGAACTCTGTATTGACTACTCAGACTAATGACTTTTTGTCAAACTTTCTTATCTTAATCTTAGTAATAATTGGGTTAAACTAATTAGAATTTTAAGTTTTCTTTTCAGATTCATTAGCAACTGTAAATCAACAGGCCATCGAGCAAGTGGACCCCTTTCAGCTAAAGAGCTAAAAGATGCAGAAATGTTTTTAATTAAACAGGTCCAGCACAGGGAATTTCCAAGAGAAATTAAATCCCTAAGACAAAGGGAAGGTATTACAGGTAACAGTTCCTTAAGGTTCTTAATTCTCTTTTTAGACTCTGGGGAAATAATTAGAGTAGGTGGACGTTTGCAAAACTCTAAGTTGAATTATTCTAGTAAACATCCTGTTATTCTGCCTCATAATCAGAGACTAAGTGAATTAATTGTAGAATGCTATTATAAAAAATCTGATGTGGGCAACACATGAATTTCCTTATATAATACAATGAATTTACTACTTTTACAGTAAAAAAATAGATTTTTCTTATAGTAGATACTTATATTCTTTCCAAGATATTGAATTTTCATCAATGAGACATCATATTCCATGTCGTCATCATCAATGAGTCGTCATTGATTTAGCGTCATTTTTATCCATTTGGCGAGTTTTTCGTTAATTTAGCAACATTTAAAAAAGTCGCCAAGTTGGCGAGATTCCACCAAATTCGTCGCAAAAATCTCTCCAAGCGTTATGGACGAAGAAATAAGTTATTCTTACAGCAGATAAAAGACTATTGGCGTTCCAATTCAAAAGTATTACTCAAAGTACCTTTTTTCATGAATGGAACGAGCTAGATCCACAAGAATGATGTCACCCAATTTATCGCATGGTATTACATATGAAAAGTGAATATGTTGCTCAACAGGAAATATTTTTTTTATTTTATATGACTTTTTGAAAGTATTTTTGAAAAATGTGCAATATCTCTAGAACGGTTCATGTTAGCGTTCTAAAATTTATGTCAATCGTGTTCTAATAAAAAATTACATAAGAAATGTCTATTTGCGTAACTTTATTAGCGGTTTTGATTTTTTGACGATTTTTTCAAAATTTCACTCGAAAATTTAGGGGGGTTCTGAACATTCGATTGCGTATAAAAACAATAGGCTTCCAGGTTTATGGATTGCGATTTTTGTATCAAATTTCGTTCGAATCGGTCAATTCGTTCGTCAGTTATCGTCTCCACAGACTCACTGACACACACACATACACACGCATACTTTAAGACACACACACACACACACACACCATCACTTCAAAAATGTTTGATTCGTGATCAGGGATGCTTGAAACGTGCTCTCCCGTCGAAAACTCGAATTCGAATTTTCGACCCCGTCACAATACTTTCCTTATACATTTTGTATATAAGGAAAGTAAAAATTTTTGCATGTAGGACCACAGCCACTTTTGAGTCATGTAAGACAAAAATTTTAGATTTTAAATGGTAGATCTCTTGCACGAAAGATTGTGCATAATTGTGTCATATGCTTTAGAAACAAGCCTTTAGTAGCTAGTCAAATAATGGGAAATCTTCCTTCAGAAAGAGTAATCCCTAATACCCTCTTTTTTAATAGTGGTATAGATTTTTGTGGACCTTCTCAAATTGAATACCAAAATCAAAGAAAAGGAACTTATAGTAAAGTTTATATAGCAATATCTGTTTGCCTTCCTACCAAAACCATCCATTTAGAGTTAGTGTCAGACCTCACTTCTAAAGCATTCTTAGCCACTCTCAAGATATATTTTGCCAGAAAAGGTAAAAGCTCAATCATTATGTCTGGTAGTTGTACGACATTTATTGGAGCTAAGTCGGAACTAAAAAGACTACATAAATTAGTATGCAAACTGGATGAAACCCTGGCTTACAATTTGTCATCCGAATCAATCAATTGGAAATTCATTCCCCACGTTCACCAAATTTTGGCGGAATATGGGAAGCTAGAGTGAAATTGTTTAAGTATCACCATCTTGCAGCCTTCCGCTATTCACCAAGCTCCGTTCCGGGATTGAAAACTGCTTTCCGTGAGGCTTGGGACTTTTTGAGCACACAACTCATCCAAACCCTCATCGAAGGTATGGGAAATCGTTCTGCAGCATGCGTAGCTACCCGAGGTTTCTACACACCGTATTAAACTGCAGTAGTACATTGCTTTAATAATTCCGTTTCACTGAGGTTGACACTCGTATTGTGACCCTTTTTCTTTCAATCCTTTTCTTTGGATAATAAAAATCGTTATTATCCTTGTTTTGTTTTGTTTTCTTCTTCTATAAACCTGTTATACCTGCATACTGCGTTTCCTTCCATTCTGATGTAGATTTCCTGAAATATTCGCATAAACAGCAACTATGCTTAACTTTTGGACATGCGTGTATACAGGGTGTCCCAAAAAGATTGAAACGCGATTTAATTCTTTTCCTGTTGCAGATAAGTGGGCAATATAAATTGCAAAAATGCTGAATGTAAGGTAGGAAATAAGACTATCTTAATAAAATAGTCCTCCCATTAATTTTCAAAAAGTTACACTTTTTAAATTTTTATACGACCCCCTTAGACAAATTTGGTCAATCAGAAAATTTTTATTTTGATGCAACAAGATCATTAAAAAACCACACATATCTGTATCTTTAAAATCAACTGAATTATGATAAAGGAAAAATCTGACTTATGCCACTTTTCCGTACCATATGAAAGGATGTTTCATCAGTGAAAATAGGGATCATAAACAGATTAACGATGGAAATTGCTTAGATAAAAAACATGTTAATATGTGTCAAAATTTTTTATCACAAATGTATCTAAATAAAGCATTACACAGACAGCTATCATATAAAGCAGTGGTACTCACTATGCGGTTAGGTATCCTATGTATTATCATCCAGTTTTATCTTTTTTGTGGTATGTCACAAATTTACATTTCTAATTTGATATGTAGTCCCCATTCACAATGTTCAATTAAATATAACTCGCTCAATTTTAAAGATACAGATATGCGGTTTTTTTAATGATCTTGTTGCATTAAAAATAAAAATTTTCTGATTGACCAAATTTGTCTAAGGGGGTCGCATAAAAATTTAAAAAGTGTAACTTTTTAAAAATTAATGGGAGAACTATTTTATTAACGTAGTCTTGTTTCCTACCTTACTTTCAACATTTTTGCAATTTACATTGCCCACTTATCTCCAAGAGGTAAGAATTAAAGCGCGTTTCAATCTTTTTGGGACACCCTGTATAGCTTGATTTTTTAAATTATAGAAATATATTTAAGAACTATTTTTTTGTCTCTACCCATCAGTAGTTTTGCTAAGTGGGGAAGTCATAATCTCTAGGAACCCATTGAAATTAGGAGAAATGATATTTAGCGAAATAGGAAACAAACTGTTTGGTTACCAACTCGCTCCCTTCTCCCTCCCCAAAAAAAATTACATGTGGATCCTACAGTTATCTATATAATAAAAGGCAATGTCTGTGTGTCTTATACACTATAGGTTCAGCGCCCGCACGTCGGAGAACTGCGAAATTTGGCAATCAGAGTCCCGGGAGGTGGGAAGGGGACACGTGAAAACCGATTTTTAAAATTTTAATTATTTTTTTTCTTTAATGTTTTATGCGATTTCGACCGTTTTTTGCCCTGTTTTCTCCACCATCCAGACGTCGTAGAAAAAAACAAATAACACCACCGAAAAGAGCAGATAATTGCAAGTAAGAATATATCAATTTCAAATCTCAATTTCAATTTCTAATATTTTTAAAGATTTTAAAACAAATGTCACTTTCGGTTAAAAAAAACGAACTTTGGTTTTTAAATCCTCGCGTCCGAAAAAGTATCGAGATTTTCGACTAATAATTTACATTTTTAGAAAGCTCAAAGATCAGGCTTTCATACAAGTCCAATCTGGTCAAGAAATAATTATAAATAGCCGCACAATCCTGATTTTAATGAACTAATGTTCTCGACGACTTCACGCCGAAAAGCTTCCCAGTTACCCTGAGCGCGCAGCCGGTGAGGTCACTCCGTTTCTACGAGAAAAAGAATATTTTTGAGTTTTATTTTTTTTGAATGCTTTTCTGAAACGCGTCGGTATTTTGGATGTTTGATGTATAGAATGGAACTTATTCCATGGAAATTTCGGGAGATGAGATTTAGATGAGAAGTAGAGTGATATTTTAAATGATGGAATTAAGAGCTTAGCATATGGTCATTATAAAATTTAAATTAGTGCACGGGAAGTTAGAGCGCGGGAATTGCACTCGGTAGGCCCGGGTTCGATTCCCGCCACTGCCAAAACTGCCGCCGTGTTCACACGGAGTACGATCACGTTAAACATGTGGGACCGTAAGCCCTTCCGAGAGGTTGGTGGAAGGGGAAGGAGGGTACGGTCCCTGTGGATGCCTCCCCCACTGGGTTCCGGTCTAAATTGGGTGAATAAAAAGAAAGTTATGGAGATTGTCGCGGAGGGCGCGGTAGCCCAGTGGTTAGCGCGCGGGAATTGCACTTGGTAGGCCCGGGTGCGATTCCCGCCACTGCCAAAACTGCCGCCGTGTTCACGTGGAGTACGATGACGTTAAACATGTGGGTTCGTAAGTCCTTCAGAGAGGTTGGTGGTAGGGGAAGGAGGGTCGGGTCCCTGTGGATGCCTCTCCCACTGGGTTCCGGTTTAAATTGGGTGAACAAAAAGAAAGTTATGGGGATTGTCGCGGAGGGCGCGGTAGCCCAGTGGTTAGCGCGCGAGAATTGCACTCGGTAGGTCCGGGTTTGATTCCCGCCACTGCCAAAATTGCCACTGTGTTCAGGCGGAGTACGATCACGTTAAACATGTGGGTCCGTATGTCCTTTCGAGAGGTTGGTGGTAGGGGAAGGAGGGTACGGTCCCTGTGGATGCCCCCCTACTGGGTTCCGGTCTAAATTGGGTGGAATTTCCTGGGCGTCCAACTAGTTACCTTACACCTTTCTGGTAGCCGGCCGTCCAAATGGATGCTCAAGTCCTTGTTGACGAGCCGGACGGCCTGGGTTTTCAACACCTTTCTGGTAGGTCGCGCCAGCGAGTTTGCCACGGTCAGAATATTCAAGGGTAGCGAACAGGCTGGTCGTCGAAGGCGGCTAGTACATATAATACTAACGTTTAAGGAAAATATTGTAGTAGGGTTAAAGATTTGAGCTATTAATGAATTTACATATTTTTGTTTTAAATATTCTTATTTCCGAATTGAAGACTTTTGAGATGATGAGTATGTGTGCGTTTGTAATCACTGATATCTCTCAAATGAATAAAATTATTAAATAGTTAATATACTAATTTTCTACTCTTCGAATGCATATGCAGGTAATGAAATCTAGATTATATCTTAATTTCAATATTTCTATAAAAGTCATATTTTGTTGTCAAATCAAAATGAATTTTAATTTTATTTAACTAAAAGTGTTTTAAATATTTTGTTAAATATTTTATATAGGTCTAATTTTCCATTCTAATCAGTTAATATTAAATTATAAATATCTGAAAATATTTGAAGTGCAGTACATACATAATTTATATGCTTATTTACATTGCTCGTCAAACATTCCTATCCATTGATGTTAATTTCAACTATATATTTTCGCAGGTATATGCTTTACTTCCTGTTAGTTTTAGCAGAGATAGTGGGTGTTATGGTAAATAGTACACATTACGACTACATTGGACAGGACTATATTTAAACGAAAAGAAATACGTCATGTAACATCACACAAACATATAAAACAAACACGCGGCTACATAAAAACATCGAACATAACCAACACCCGACCGTGGCCATTCTGACAACACAAGAAAGGTTGTTGCCATCATAAACATAACTAATGTTACAACATGGACTTAGGCACAACTAATAGCATATTTCTTACACTTCCTTGGTCCCTAGAAAAGTGTATAAATAGTGTTTTACTATAGTTAAAAATATGCATTTTCTTTTTAAACAACTTTAACTACATAATAATGTTGCATGATATTACCTAATTTTAATTTATGACATGTTTATTCAATGTCACAAAGAAGGGGAGTATCTAACAGATATTTTAAATCAACTTACTGAAAATGCTGTTTTGAAAATAACAGGCAGGAGTTAGTAATTTAATTTGATATGAAGTTAGATAAATTATTATCCTAGGATGTATAAATAGATGCAAAATGACTCACCTAATTAATACTGTAAATACGCATTTCTAAAGATAAATGCTATCTGATTTAACCTATGGGATGTGATGAAGTCGAAAATACATATAAACCGGCTAAGAGTTTGGCCAGTTATCATTGTGTCCAACCGATGCTAAAGTAGTATTTCATTAACATTGGATAGTAATATATTATCTAAATTAATATTTGTTTCATATATATTTGTGTTTCAAATAAATAATTTTGGCTTTGGAAATTAATTGTATTTTGACTAAATGTTTCAAACTGAAATTATTCACGAGGTTGAGAAATAAAACTTCAGGTTTTGTATTTCAGATGTGTTATACAGAATAGCAAGTGTAGAGAGGTTTTAAACTGAATTAACATTGAGGTAATTTCAAAATGCTCAATGAAAATTTGAATGATGTATCAATACATGCCTTTTAAATCTGAATATCAAAATTTTGCCGCATGTGATTGCGGTGTACGGATCTTAGGTCTGTACCTCTGGTCCTCCGCCTCTGAGGGGGAAAATTAATTGGGTTTCATGGTAGACGATGACCCGTCGAACCAGCGAGTCTATCAGGCCCCGGCTCTTCCGGGTGTCCGTGACCACTGGACTGCGTCTATTTATGACCTGAGCCAAGGTCCGGACGGTGGCTGGGGTCAGGCTTGGGGGTGTTCTCCGGACCCGGTGAATTATCCCATCGAGAACGTGGCCCTCGGCTGCGGCTTTGCCGGAAGTGGATTTAGCCTTTCTTCAGAGCGATTAAACGGCGTAAACCTACCGGTCGCCTCGTCCTGGAGAGTAATCCGTCCAATCTAATCTGTCGATTATTCCGGTTGCTCTTTTGTCAGTCATCCATTCACCATCTCCTGGTTTTCGTTCTTTAAGATCACGTACCCCATGTCGTCGGTCGTAATTTCTTTTCTGGCGATCAATTCTAGCTTCTTCGTTCCTTTCAACCTCTCTTTTGTTTATGACATGAGGTTGTAGTTGGGAGTTTGACATTGGCAATGTGATTTTAATGCGTTTGTTCAGGAGCTCAGCTGGACTATGTCCATTTTCTAATGGTGTTGCTCGGTAAACCATAAGAGCTATATATGGATTGTCGGATTTCTTTAGTTTGAGTTTCGCAATATTTACTGCGGCTTCTACAAAGCCATTGCTTTGTGGAAAATGTGGACTTGATATTATGTGGCGAAATCTCTATGATTCGGTAAAATAAATGAATTCAATTGTTTTTAGAGGATCAAATTTTAATCTGTTATCAGAACGAAGTACGTCGAGGATCCCATGTCTTGCAAATATGGATTTACAGTGAAGGATTACTTCTGATGTTGTTAAAGGTTCTAATTTTGCGATTTCTGGGTAACGCGAAAAATAGTTCGTTATCAAGAGGTACCACGATTCTGTTAACTTGAACAGATCTAGAGCTAGTTTTTTCCCATGGCCTTTCTGGAAACTCTGAAGGAATTAATGGTTCGTGGCGATTGGTTGCTTCCTTTATGCATGTGTTGCAGTTTCGAACTTGTTCTTCGATTTGCTTGCTTATTCCCGGCCAAAAGAAAGATTCTCTAGCTCGAGCACGACACTTCGTTATTCCTAGGTGACCTTCATACAATTTCCCAAGGATCATTCTTTGTTGACACTCAGGTATCACAATTCTGCATCCTCTCATCAGTAATTCATCTTGAAGGGTGATTTCGTATCTAACCTGCCAGTAAGGTAAGCAATTTCTTTCTTATTTGGCCATCCATTCATCACGTATTGGAACAACTTTTAACATACTGAATCACTTTGATGTCCCAGTTGCATTTCATGAAGCCTATGAGGAGTTGAAGGTAAATTATCAATCACCATAAGCACTAATTTCTTTTCCAAGTTCATCTTTTTCATCTTTCGTTTTTTCCTGTGGACTTCGAGGTAAAGTGCATGCAGCTAGGAGATCTTTTCCAGGAGTATGAAAAATAGGAAAAGAATATCGCATCATTCTAAGTTTGAGTTGTTGTAATCTTAGAGACATGTTATATAGATTCTTGTATGTCAATATAGGAATCAAAGGTTTGTGATCAGTTTCTGATCTAAAAAGATTTCCTATGAGATAATCTCTAAATTTTTCACAGTCCCATACTAAGGCTAAGGCTTCTTTCTCTATCTGGGCATATTTTTGCTCAGTAGAAGTCATTGTTCTTGAAGTATAAGCAATAACAGTTATTTCTCCATTTCCCGTTGTTGCATCAAAGTTGCTCCCAGACCGTAAGATGATGCATCTGTGGATACTGTTGAGATCTTGTTAGGATTAAAAATCTTCAAAACTGGTTTGGAAGACAACATTTCTTTTAGTTTCTGGAATGCTTTTTGCTGAATGTTATCCCACACAAATTCATTTTTCAAGCTTAACAAAGCTGTCAAAGCAGCAAGGATTTCGGAATAATTTGGCACAAACCTAGCCAAGTAATTTGCCATACCAAGCAAACGTTTCAGTTCTGTGATATTTGCAGGCGGTTTCAAATTTGTAATAGCTGCAACTTTCTCCTTATCTGGGTAGATACCATCTTCATCCAGGAAATGTCCCAGGAATCGAACTCGCTTTACCAATATTTCACATTTTCTCTGATTTAGTGTGAGGCCTGTTTCTTTAAGTTTTCGTAAAATTTCATGTAGTCGTTTGTCATGTTCCATGTTCTTCTTCGTTCTCACCCCATATCAAGATGTCATTCATATGGCAAACAGTTCCAGGTATGTTTTCTAATATTTGTGACATTTTTGTCTGAAATATTTATGGTGCTGAGGATATTCCAAAGGGTAATTTAAGAAATCTTTACCTACCAAACGGTGTTATAAAAGTTGTCAAATATGATGATTGGGAATCTAGAGGTATTTGCCAAACACCAGAATTAGCATCTAATTTTGTAAACACTTTTGCCCCTGCTAAAAGTCCTAAGGTATATTCGACAGCTGTCAAAGAGTGCCATTCCCTCTGTACACATTTGTTCAGTTCGGTCAAATCAACGCAAATCCACACAGCTCCATCTGCTTTTGGAACTACTACCATGGCGGAGCACCACTCTGTTGGTTCCGTAACTAGTTTTATAACACCTTCGGCTATCATCCGTTTGATTTCCTGTTCTGTTTTCTTTAAACGAGAAATTGGAACACGTCTTGGTGATGTAATTGCTTGGGGAATAGAGTCAGGCCTTAACTTAATGTTGACAGTATATTTTATCAGTCACAGTCCTTTAAATAATTCATGATACTGTTTTATTGGATTACTAGCATTTACTTGTGAAATAGAAGACTTCAGATTAGGATCGATACCAAATGTTCTAATCGCTGGTTTTCCCAAAAGACATGCTTGTAATCCATCAATAACATATATTTCTTCTTTAAATTTCATGTTAGAATAACAGATTTCTTCAATTATTTTCCCCCGTACTTTCAGAGGTGTACAGTCAGGGCTGCATAATATTTTATCGGATTTCAAAATTTCAACATTTCTCGGCAATTCCTTAAAAACAGAAGTTGGGATCACTGCATGATCTGCACCACTATCAATTTTGAAATCGAATTTTTTTTTCTGTATCCCTATCAAAATGTTCAAATTTTTACTATTTGACTCATTTTTCACACTTCCCAGAAATGCTATTTCTATTTTATTCTCTTTAGATAGATAAACTCGGGCATAATGTTCCAATTTCTTGCATTTTATACATTTCTCGTTTTGTGCTGGGCAAAAATTTCGGGAATGGTAGGCTTTACCACACCATTTCCATAGTCCACTGTGTGTAACGTTTATATTTAGTTTTTTATGTGCAGCTTGTCGAGCAGATTGCTTAATCACGTGCGCTTCATTACTCTTGAAATTGTTGAATTTGCGAGTAAAATCAGTCACAACATGCACAGAGTCATTTTTTTAAATTCAGAACATATTGTTGCTCCTTCACAGATTCCGATAATCTTACACGTTCTATAGCCTTCGTTAAGGTTAGTTCCGGATCTAGTTGTAGCTTCTCACTTAATACTTTATCTCTAATACCAACAGTTATACGTTCGCGAATAAGTTCATCTTTTATTTATATTCACAGTCATCCGCTAGTGCGTAAAGTGCAATTATAAAATCATTAACTGAGTCATCTTCTATTTGTGAGCGTTGAACTATACTCTCTCTAAAATTGTGTTCTTTTTCACAATAAAATGTGTGTCGAAGTGTTTAAGTACATTTTCGTACACTTTAGCTTCATCTTCGTCTAATTCAAATGACTGGAAAATTTCTCAAGATCAAGGAATTTATTTGCTCATCATCATCAGGCTTTTTATTTAGATCAGAAGCACTTCTGTACCTTTCGAAACGAGTTTTCATTTCGTCCAGTTTAAAGGAGTTGAAAACGAAAAGTTTTCGGTGGCAAAACGTGAAAATTCGACATTTCGAATGTTGTTTTTGGTTTCGCTTTGATGTGTAGTCAGAATGTTTTTTTTTTCGAAATGTTTCAAAAATACTCACACAGTTCTTTAAACTTTTACCACTAATCCTCATCTGCTTTTACTGCTGCCACCATGTTGTATTCGGTGTAAAAATGAGGAGGCATTTTACGAACAAAAACATTTTATTTGGGACCCACACAAACGTTGCGCTACTCGCTACACATCGTTCCGCGTGTGGTCGTCTCGTCTCGCAACTTGGTTACCGCCTCGGTAGTTATCGCGTCTCACAATAACTACCGAGCCATATCTGGTCCGCGGACCATATCTGGTCCGCGATCTTCTGTCAAAAATTAGGTATTTTAACATAAGAAATGAGTTAAAAAATCATTCAATCCGATTATTACAAGTATATAACGCTCTAGTGTCCGGATTTTACTCATAAAAATTGTAAAGATATAACATTGAAATAAAAATGATCATTAGGAAACGAGAGAGACATGACAAAAATGGCAAAACAGTATCACACGCTAGTAACTGGAACATCAACAAACATAGTAGCGTTGACATTTTTCAAGTACCTAAAGTTAGTGTTGCAAATGCAAGAACATAATATCACATTCACCACTCTCATTGTGTTAGTTTCACCAATCACATAGTCCGCTAAATAGGAAGGCAGGCGTTTCGGTCTACTGGAACGAAGTGTAGCAGGATTCCTCTCCAGTATTCTTACAGAAGTTCTCTGATGAGGAGGCTGGACTGCTAGGATATGGTGGTACACTGTCTTCATCTTCTGTCATATTTCTGAAACTCACCGGTGGAGTTTTTGTATGTACGTTAGACAATTCAAAATTCTAAATAACAGAAGAAGGAAGGGGTATATGGTTGCTACAGCTGTATCCGTCACCATTGATAGGTAAAGGGGTTTCCCCTCTTGGTGTCAGGTGCCATATATAGACACTAATTTCAAGTCCGTCTGGGAGTCTAACATAAGCATAGTCTGGGTTTGCTTCAATGAGTTCTACTTCCTGCACAGTAGGCTCATACTTATTAGCTAATGTGTTGTTTCTTATCAGCACTGGACCTGGATGGGAAAGCCAGGTAGGTATGGAACAACCGTTGTAGGATCTTTTAGTATGGGAGAACATTCGTTCATGAGGTGTAGTATTCATGGCGATGCATAGAAGGGAGTGCATCGAATGTAAGGCAGGTTGTAAAACCCTTTCCCACTGTTCAATTACCATATATTTTTATTTTAGTACTAGCTGGATAGTTTTCCATACGATTCCATTTTAACTTTAGACCTGGCCGATTCCTTGGGGATTGTAAGCAGTCACCCTGCTGCTCGCTATCTTAAGCGGAGTGAGAAAAGATTTTAACTCACGGGACATAAAAGATTAACCTCTATCAGAATGTATGTAAGCCGGCATTCCAAAAATTGAGAAGATGTTTTGCAAGTGAGTTATAATGGTAGATGCCGAGATATCAGAACTGGGAATTGCAAAGGGGAATCTTGAAAAATCATCTACTACAGTCAGGAGGAAGCGGTTCCTGGAAACTGTTGGTAAAGGTCCTTTGAAATCAAGATTTAATCTTTCAAAAAGAGCAGTTGCTTTGATTAATTTTCTTTCATTCTGCAGAATCGTGGCTTTACTTCGTTGCAACAGGGGAAAGCGCTTATGATCCTCTTAATGTCGTCCAAAGAGAAGGCTAAATTTTTAGATCTGATCCAATGGTGATTCGGGTGATTCGCGGATGACACAATGCCTCATGTAATTCTCTTATATTCACTCCTGGGCTGGTAGCCACCGTTATTCTCTAGATTGTATCCGCTGTTGCGTTTCTGTTGCCAGGTCGGTAGATAATATCAAATTTGAAGCAGGCAAGTTCCAATCTCCAACGCATGATTTTCACATTTTTAATTTTACTGTTATGACACTGATCAAACATGAATGTGACTGATCTTTGGTCAGTAAAAATTTCAAAATGTCTACCAATTTAGTAATGTCGCCAATTCCGTAGAGATTCAACAATTGAATAGGCCTCTTTTTCAATCGAAGAATGCTTCTGTTCAGATGTGTTCAGAATGCTTGAGAATGCCACAGGACGTTCAGCTTGACTCAGGATAGCCCCTATAATAAAATCAGAGGCGTCTGTTTCCATTCTAAAAGGATGTTGTCCTCAATGGCAGCCAAGGAGGCATTAGCTACATCGGTCTTTAGTGAGTCAAAAGCCTTCACAGCAACTTCTGGAGGAGGAAATTGACCCTTAGCCAAGAGGTGTGAATCGTCTCAGAAAATGTAGGAATCCAACGGCAGTAATGGGAAAACATGCCCAGCGCACGTTGTAGAGAAGCCGTATCTTTAGGAATGGGTAAGTTCAACAGTGGAGCCAGTCTGTCAGGGTCAGGTTTTATAGTTTTGTTCTCGATAGAGTATCCTAGTAGTTTGACCGATTTAGTAGAAAAAATACACTTCTTATCATTCAGTGTTAAATTGTATTTCTTAGCAGTAGTCATGAATTTTTCCAAGTTGCACTCATGCTCCATTTGATTTTTCCTACATACCGTTACATCATCAAGATATGGAAAGTGTCTTCTAAACCCTAATCCTTAATTATTTTATCAATAATTCTCTGGAAGCATGATACCCCATTAGTCACACCGAAAGGGACACGTAGAAAATGATACAGTTTACCGTCAACTTCAAAAGCTGTGTAGTGTTTTCCGGATTCTAATATGGGTACCTGATGGTAGGCAGTTTTGAGATTAATAGTGCTAAATATTTCATATTTAGACACTTGTGAAATCAATTCTTCGATTCTGGGAAGAGGATAAGCATCAAGCATTGTAAATCTGTTAATTGTCTGCGAGTAATCGACAACCATTCTGGGTTTGTGGTGTTTTCCTTTTACAACAAATGCTTGTGCACGCCAACGTGAATTACTGGGTTCAATTACACCTTCTTTGAGTAGTCTGTTTATGTCCGCAGCTATAAATAGTCTATCTTTTTCAGTTTGACGCCTGACTTCGTGATCACTGGTCTACAGTCAGGAGTTAAGTTAGAAAACAGTGAGACAGCTGGAAATTGGCAATTGCCAATGAGCAGATTTTTAGAGATGGTCTGTCGCCATTGAAATCAATCTCAACCGAGGAATGATTTTTAGTAAGCTATGGCCGGTCAGAAAATCTGCACAGAGATTTTTAATGATTAACACCTCTATGTTTGTATATGAATGAATTTGTAATTTATCGTTACGGAACAGCCGGTAATGTCCGAGCTTAAGGAAGAGTTAGCTATAGTTATTCTACCAAAGTATGGCTTCACTAGTATTCGACACTTTTTTTACCAGACATTGGTTCAGAAAACTGAGTGAGCTCCCAGTACCGATCAGAGCATTCAGTTCTATTCCATTTATATCCACTTTAGCAATAGACTTTTGGAGACAATTGGAGACAATTGATGCTGATGCCAAAGTATGTACTGATGCCGTGGAATTGTTCGGGGGGCGCAACAGCCTGGACATGCAAACTCTCTGATAATGTCCTTTCTTTCCACATCCTCTACATAGTGCATCCTTGGCCGAGGAAGACATTTCGAACATGGCTGTCATTCCCACAAAAGAGATTTCCTGGAACGGGCTGGTATAGCTGCAGCTGCGTGAGTCTCCTCGGGTTTTTCTTCTTTTAGCTAAATAGCAGCCACTGGTACCGAATTCGAAGTTGCAGAATATGAAATGGAGTAATGTTCCACCAGTTCTAATGCCCTAGCCTGGTCGAATGCATTATCCAACGTAATTGTAGTGTTCTCAAACAGACGTTCTTGAATTCGAGTGCACTTTAAACCTCGGATGAATGCGTCTCAAATATACACTTTTTTGTATTGTTCAGCCGTAACAGATTTGAAATCAGAATCTTTGCTCATTTGTTTAAGTATCTGTAGATATTCACTCACAGACTCTCCCGATTGTTGGGTTCTCGAAGCCAAGCAGTGTCTGTCGAATATTTCGTTTCGTTTGGTAAAGTAAATATAATCCAGGACAGAAATAGCCGTATTGTAGTTTTTTGCCTCGTTGATATGCTGATAAACATCCGCCGAAACGTAGTTACATAAGAGATGAAGCTTATTTTCCTTCGTCAACTGCTAAACTTCGTCCAGGAAATTCAAAAATATCAGTTTCCAATTTTTCCACTTTGCTTCAGCTCCACTTCGAACCTCTCTGGCTTGGGATCCACTTCGAACCTCTCTGGCTTGAGAAGTCGTTCCATCTTATGTGAATTAAATCCAAGATTTCTAGTTGATTAAATTGAAATAGAAATGATCATTAGAAAACGAGAGAGACTTAAAAAAAGCTTTAATCAACTAGAATGATGCATGACAAAATGGCAAAACAGTATCACACGCTAGTAACTGGAACATCAACAAAAATAGTAGCAATGCCATTTTTCAAATACCTAAAGTTAGTGTTGCCAATACAAGAACATAATATCACATACATACTACTTACCTAAATGTAAAACATTTTTGTTGTTTTCCGAACGTGTGTCCATATAGACGCATTGTCACACAAAGCTATATCTTAGCACCCTTCTTTCTCTCATTATTTTTTTCCTGATTTAGTAACAAAAGTTTTTTCAATCATCCCAAGTTCGATCTCTTAACTAGGTGGCCATATTTAAGTCCCTTGAAAGCTGCTAAATGCAAGGGCGGATCCAGAGTTTTATTACAGGGGGTTGGCGGTTCCGGGGACCCGCCCCTGTAAAATGTTTAATTTTGGGCTGTTGAATAGTTTAGATAAATTTTGTTGTTCTTAAATCATATTAATATACTTAATAATTAAATTTGAGCTTATCATTAAACTATATGGAAATATGGTTTAGGGCAAATTGTAGTTAAGTATGACCTAAAGGATAAGCTAATAAAGGATACAATACATATACATTTATACAACAACCAAAACGATAATTTACAAAGTATTTAATAGAACAAGTTTAAATCTAAATTACGAAAACGTTGTAATTATTTTACTTTTTTTTATAACAAACAACTTTCTAAAATCTAAAAAAAAGTTTATAGTGAAAAGTCAAGTTTATAGTGAAAAGTCAACTTGGTTTCTTTGAAAATTTGTCAATCACTTTATTTACATCAATATGAATGTCTCTATGGATGTGTATTCTGAATTCTGTGTGGATGTGTATTGGATGTGTATTCTGTATTCCTGAAAGTCTCTCTTCTGTCATCCGCGTTCGAAGCCAAGTTTTAAGGCGCTTCAATTTTTAAAGAGAAATGTCAAAACATTTTCCACATTAGACTTTTGTTTATTACAGGCAGTCATATATAACAAACAACACAAAAATTATTCTTCAACGTCTTTATTTTTTTCCTATTTATAACTCCGACGAGGGGGGGGGGGCGATCCCCCCTCCGCCCCTCACTGGATCCGCCCTTGACTAAGTAGCTTTTCAAAAGGAACTTAAGTTACCTTGGAATCTACTTACTGCCAGATTTGAGTCGCATTCCGAAGATAAGTCGACTTAACTTTCAGTGCGAAAGGGGTATAACTCTAAAACCAGAGCGGCTAAAAAGTCCAAATTCAGTACGTCACTGTCTATAGTGGTATATTTTAATTATCTGGATTTTGAACTTTATCGGACTAGCCCGCAACGCAATACGAATATATAGGTTTTGAGGGAATAACTCGAGAACAGAACTCAGCTAGAACGTCTAAATTTAGTATGTCATCGTCTCTTACCGTATATTTCAATTCTTTGAATTTTGAACCTTATTGGGCTAGCCCATCCTGAACCTGCCATAGCAATGTAATTTTTTTTAGGATTATAACTGGAGAATCAGAGCAGCTCAGGGTAAGTCTGAATTTAGCATGTGATTTCGAACTTTGTTGGTTCAGCCCATGCTGGGCCCGGCGTAGTAATGTACTTGTTTTCAGGAATATCTCTGAAACCGGAATACCTTGAAAGGCAAAATTCAGTATGTCATTGTCTCCGGTAGCATCACAAACCAAATATGTTGTTTCCCATTTCTTGGAATTTCACTGGTTTCTGATGGGTTCGTAGAGGGGTATGGCACCCCAAATCTCCTCCTCGGCTGCACCACTGATTAACTTTTTCAGTATATTTTGATTCTTTGGATTTTGAACCTTATCGGGCTAGCACAGCTTCGGCTCGTTATATGAATGTAATCGTTTTGGGGAATAACTAGATAACCGGAAAAGATAAAAAGTCTAAATTAATAAGTCGTTGTCCTTCGTGGTATACTTTAATTTCTTGATTTTTAACCTTACTGGCAAGCATAGTCCGTCTTGGGACCACTCGTTGTTTGGAATTTTACTGGTTGTTTGTGAATAACTTAAGAACCGTAGCAGCTAGAAAATCCAAATTTGCTAGGATATGCCAAATTGACGATACGATATACTAAACTGACGGCATATTAAAATTGAATTTCTTAGTTGCTCCTGTTCTCGAGTTATTCCCAAAATGTTTGCGTTTCTTTCACGGATCAAAGACGGACTTAACCAGTAACGTTTAAAACCCAAGGAATGAAAATATGCAACGATAAGGCAAATTTAAATTTTCTAACTGCTTCTGTTCTCTAGTTATTCCCCAAAAATGTGTGCATTTCTATAGCTGACCCAGAACGGGCTGTACTGGTAAAGTTCAAAATCCAAAGAAAGAAAATATACCGCGAAAGGTAACGATATACCAAATATGACTTTTCTAGCTGCTCCTGTCCTCGAGTTTATTCCCTGAAAGAGTGCATGTTTCTATGACGGCTGCAGGACGGGATGGACGGGTGAGGTTTAAAATCTAAATAATGAAATATACTTCGAAATGCAATGATAAGTCACACTTTCATTTTATACCTGCTTTGGTTCACTAGTTACGGCGCCTTCCACTTCCCACACCATCTATCCCCAGAAGGTAATAAATTATAAAACGTTATAAGAAATTGTTTCTTTAATACACATACCTAATACGAGTACAATACATAAACAACAAAAATCATGTTTGCAGATGTTTATACTCGAATTTTATTTTTGACATTTTTGACAAATTGATTAAACCAGTAATTTTAGGGGAGAATAAGAATCTAAGGGTTGATGCAATATCATGCGAAAGGTACTTTATAGAGCATGGAAATGTGACGTCACACGGACAATTTAGCCCTTACGTTTCCAAAACAAAATGCTCGTTTGCTTAACAGTATGGAAATTTTCATTTTTTCTGTATTAAAAATGGTTGCTTAGAAACTTACAATTGTTTAACCTCTAATTTTAGTAGGATATATCTAAATGTATCTTCTTTGACGGATATTTTTAATTTACCGGAAAATACACTCATTGCCATAAAAATTTGCGCACCAAGAAAGAGTTGTCAGAATCGGACGAAATTTTATTATATGTGAGTGCAACGTTGATATAAGTAAGTGATACAAAATCAAAACAAAAGGATAATTTATTACAGAAAAAACTAAAATTAATAGAGTTTCTAGTTCCCTGTTGGGCCACCTCTAGCGTGAAAACACGATGCGATACGGACGGGCATTGAGGCATACAGGTCTCGTATGGTGTCCTGCGTCATCTCATTCCACAGTTTTTGTAAGCGTGCCTCTAGTTCGACCAAACTCGTAATATGTCCAACTTGCCGTCCCAAGTGATCCCAGACATGCTAGATCGGTGACAAATCTGGGGATCGGTCAGGCCAGGAAAGGGTGGTAATGTGGCTGAGGCATTCCTGTGACACCTTTACTGTGTGTGGCCGAGCATTGTCCTGTTGAAAAATGCCTCCTGGGAGCCCTGCCATGAGTGACAACACATATGGCTGAAGGATATTACGAACGTACCGCTGGGCTGTCATGATTCCGTGGATCAATATTAGACGTGACTGAATGTCGCATGCGACGGCACCCTATACCATCACACCAGCTGTGGGAGAGGTGTGCCGCTGTAACGTGAAGGCAGAATTAAGGCGTTTACCACGAGGTTTCCACACACCTACACGACCTGTTTTGTAATGTTTTGAATCTAAATTAAAGTTCCCGGCCACACACTTAGCTACAGTAAACCTTCGGGTCTGTCGTGTGGTCTGGGTTTTCAACACTTCAACACACCTACACGATTGTTATCACTGCCCAAATTGAATCTTGATTCGTCGCTGAAGACGACTTGGTTCCATTCGGTTGCGGTCCAATCCCATCGAGCGCGACAGCACTCCAAACGGAGGCGACGGTGTGTGTGTGTCATTGGCAGCACACGTAATGGGCGCTGCGATACCAAATGTCCTTCAACCAGGCGCCTCGCGATGGTACGGACAGACACAGGGGCCCGTAGTGAAGGTGCTGCCTGTGTCCGGATGGAGGACAATGATGCAGTTGGCGCTGTGCGTGCCGGGTGATGTGATGGTCTTCTCTTTTATTGGTCTGTCGAGGGCGTCTTTAGCCTGGCCGCCGTGTATGCGACCTATCTCTCGTTCACTGGTCCCAACACCTCCTCACAGTAAAGTCAGAAAGGCCTAGGTGGAGGGCTACTGACCGAACTGACCACCCGGCTTCCATCATCCCGATGATTCTTCTCCTCTCGAACTCTGACAGCTGATCATATTGTCTTCGATGGCAGCGTAATGGCATCCCTAATGAAAAACGTCCTTCTGCAATAGATTAAGTACATGCAAATATGGTTTGCTTTTTTAATTTCTGGGAGGGTTTTTCTAAAAGCTCGTAGTACAAGAAATTTATCATATTTTTCGTCGCAATTTAGCAAATATTTTTTAAAGCTGACGATGTCTAGCTCTTTTTCCTCACTCTGTTTCGGTTTCTTCCAGTTATTATTTTGTTCATGATTATTATTTTGTTGGCCTGGAAGTTCAGGGAAGTCATTAGGGTTATTGTTGAATGCAGCAGCGTAGGAACATGCGCAATTAACATAGTTACTTTGAAAAGTTTTTGTGTTTTTCAAATCTTGGTTCAGGGAATTCTGGACAGTTTCTGAAGTTGGCGGGGTGTACGCTCCCGCAGTTAGCACAAGCACATTTTACTTCGTATACGTTCGTACAATCTCTCATGAGGTGAGAACCTGCACATTTAACACATTTCGGTAGCATATAGCACGAATTTGTCGAGTGGAAGGACTGACACGAAACGTACAGAGTGGCCCCCTTTATATCTTTCAAACTTAATTTTTACGTCTAATATTTCGTTTACCTCATATTTTTAGGGATGTCGGAGTTTTCGGAAATTGCACTTAAAACAGGGGCATTAAGATTTTTGCAATTTTGGGCCCTCTGGAGAGTTGAGTTATACTAATAAAATTGAGTGTCAAAAATTTTCGCAATCAATTGCTCTTTAATTTTTTCCGGGTCCGTAGGAACCGGGAGTTCTCCGATTATTACTTTTAACTGTTTAAATTTGTTTAGAATATGGGTGCGAAAATGCACTTTATCAGCAAGGAGTTTTGCTTGAATCTCCGTAAATTCTTTATTAGTTTCTACATCAACTTTTAAGAACTCGCCTCTCAGATTTCCCTTAATAGAGGGAGCAATTTTAAGCTTCGCAATGTATTCTGGCCAACTGAGACGCGGAACTATGAAAAAGGGGGAGGGTGTTTTTCTTTAGGAACTTCAGTGACTTCCATGACATTTTCAGAGTCAGGAGCATTAATTTCATTTTCCAAAATAGGTTTTCTACTAGGTATTTTGAATTGGGGCTGCTCTTGTGTAGTAGCATGAGCAGTATGCCGGTATTGGGGTTTTTGAAACCCTTTCTCGTCGGGGAGGGGATGCTTTTCAGTCGAAGTATTATCAGTCTTTTAGTCGTTAGAGGCATTGGCAGCTTGGGTAGGAATATCGGAGGTGTTAGAGACAATACTCCCGTAAGAAGAAATTGCAAGGGGCTCACCTGACTCAACAATTTTCTTTGTAGAGTACTTGATTCCAGATTCAAAGCTCGCAGCACGTGCTCTCAATTGATGGTATCTTCCCACCTCAAGATCTTCCGAAGGATTCGAAATAATTTCCCTTATTTTTTTAAGCTTTCTCTTTTGCTTGGTCATACCATGATTAAGCCATCTTATTAACAAGGCCGTTGCCGCCTTCTTCTCAGCAATTAAATCAATTTCATCAGGCGTAAATTGTTTATCTAATTCAATACCGTCAGGATGGTGTTGCCATCTTTCACGTGTATCCTCATTATCGATACCAGCTCCGCAGTATTCGACCCACAAGAATTCATCCCACGTAATCTTCTCCATAGTGACAACTCAGAACACGACCGGCCCCCTCCGTGTCCAACAAGGGAATGTTTCAAAATGAACCTGGGTCCACCGTGCGTGAATCTAACGCCTTAACCACTGGAATATCTCTGCCCCTATATCCTTTACGTTGTATTATAAAACAATTCTGGTAGAAAAGAGTAAAAAAAAAGTTTTATAGTTGCAACATCTGTGCATCGACATCTGGCATATACGCTAGTAGGTACTAATCGCTTGTGCCAACCGCCCGGTAGAGTGTAAAGTTCTGATGTCTCCTTATCCTCATTTGAGGTCATTCTCGAGGATGGATCTTCTATATGTTAAAAAGTGACTTAACTCAAATTTTTGATCTTTCGGTCCAAGGGCAATAACACCGGACTGCAAGGAGTGGAATTAAACTAATATGTATTGTGTACTTCACAAAATTAACAGCGGCTGGCTGTTTAAAGCAACTCATGACATAGACAATGATTATTATAGTACATGCCCAGAATAATTTGCACTATATACAAGATACTACAATTACTAGCCTGGTGAACACTCTTAGTCTGAGTCTGCATAGCTGATATGAATGAAATATTCATTGATTTTACAAAGAGAAGGACGATTTTTTTCGATGAAGTTATAAGCATAGAGTTTAATTACTTGTAGCTCCATGGTCTTAAGTTTTAAACCAAAAAAAATTATTATAGTATTGTGATGAATGAAATGAATGGGAAAATGTTATGAATGAAATGCTGTTTTTATAGAGGGATCCAGGCGTGTTAATTTTTCTATGACGTCATTTGAATTATGAGTTACTACTTCTATTCTGTCAATGGATTTTCAATTAATATATATATATATATATATATATATATATATATATATATATATATATATATATATATATATATATATATATATATATATATATATATATATATATATATATCCACCATACTGGCCAACCTTTATCCACATTTTTACGAAAATCAGAGCCCTTTCAACAGTCATATAATGTACAGATAAATTGACGATCTTATTATTATTGGAATTACTAATGAGGCCAATGAATTAAATTTTGATTTCTATCCACCTAATCTACAACTCATTGACAATGTATATACATCCAACTGGATCAATTTTCTAGACGTTAGTTTAACAATTAAAAATGCAAATACAATAAAATTTAAAATCTATGACAAAACAGAAACTTATAACTTCAAAGTAAATAAACTTCAACATTTCTCTTCCAATCTTTCCAAATCTGTATATAGAAATATTATTAATAACCAGTTATTAAGAATCAAAATGTTAAGCACACCTTGTTACTACAAAGAACATCTTCATAAATTCATCAACACCGTTATCAAAAATAACTACCCGCCCAATCTTATTTTTTCTTTTATTAAAACATATTTTAAATTTAAATTCAAAAACTTGCAACAATTACAGCAACCTATTGACAGATCATACTCTAGCATTTCTAAATAATTCATAATCTCCATGTCTTCTTCTAACAGTTAAACAATTCGTATAATTCACTTTAACCTGCTTTGCGAAAACTGCTTAGTCAGTAACTAAAAATTCACTTTAACCTGTTCTGAGATGATTGGTAATACACATGCTTTTCCAGAAGTACCAAAGTACTAGGGGTAGATATATTTTAATTTTATTTTCATTATATTCTTTTGATATTACTTTATAATACTTTGCATCCTCATTTCAATAATTAGCCACAAGCTGGTGTAACAGAATATTTTATATTCATGTTTGATTTTTTTGTGTATTTGATCCACTTTGTCTTTTCTTCTACGTCGGGCCATTTACATTATTTCTGTAATACATTTTACAGTTGTGTACACAGAAACGTAGAATCAGCATTAATGAAACATGTATGGCCCTTGATAACGTACATGGTTTCAGAAATGCTTTTCATATTCATTTTATTCCTTTTATATTCACTAGATTCCATTTATTCAATTTCCAAACTTCTTGCCTAGCTCATCGTGCTACACTTGGCTTCTGATTTGCAATTTTTTTACCTTTACCTTCAGTTTACAAGCAATTTTCTTTGGTATTTCTCGGGTATATATATATATTACAAGTAATCATAAAAATCTTCAATTATATATATATATATATATATATATATATATATATATATATATATATATATATACACATACAGTAGACCCCTCTATAACACGGGTTCATATAAGACGGATTCGTATAACACGGCGGAAAAATTGTGATCGTGTTCGTATAACACGCTAAAAGAGGTTAGTATTACACTGTAAAAGA
Organism: Amaurobius ferox; assembly: GCA_951213105.1. Taxonomy (NCBI): domain Eukaryota; kingdom Metazoa; phylum Arthropoda; class Arachnida; order Araneae; family Amaurobiidae; genus Amaurobius; species Amaurobius ferox. The sequence goes on from OX578133.1 coordinate 57,621,707, forward strand.
ATGACACAGATGTTTCGATTTTATTACGTTTTAGCTCCAATAATTAATATACTGGTAACACTAAACGTCATTGTGCTTCTCAAATTTCGGGGAAACCCCATTTTTAGAGGAGAGCGTCTCAGTTTGTTTCTAGTTGCGATGCACATTAAACGTGTTTGAAAAAACTTTTATATCGTATGATTTATTTTATTCAACTTAAATTTGAGGAAAAAAAAGTTTTAGGAAAATAAATCTTTGCGAAATTAAACCCGATTTCATCTAGAGGAAGTACAAACCTGTTATCTCTGGTACATACATACTATCAATTAAGCTGTGTTTAAAGTCAAGTGTGTTAAATAAATTTAAAAAGATATTATAATACGTACATAAATTAGGTAAGTCTAATAATTTTATAATTTTTACGTTATCCAAAATTTTGTCTTTAGTCATCATGACCCCTGCCATGGAGAAGAATTCTAAGAAGAGCAGAAAATGTATATCCCTTGAAGAAAAAATAATTAAAATTTTGGATAGGTTAAAATCTGGTGAGAAAATAATAGTCATTGGTAAAGATTTAAAATTAAATCAGGCAACAATTCGAACTATAAAAAGAAATGAAAACAAAATAAGAGCTAGAATTTCCTCTGGATCTTTAGTAAGTTTGAATAAAACTGCTCCTATAAAAGACACTTTAATGCCTAAAATGGAAAAGTGTTGGATGTTATGGATAGAAGATTGTTCTTCAAGGAATTTTCCTTTGAATAGCGATGTGATAAAGCAAAAGGCAACAAAGATTTACTAGCAGGTAAAAGAGCTTGAATCCGTTTCTTTTAATGAATCACATCTACATGAATTTTAAGCCAGTAAAGGTTGTTTCAACAGATTTTGGAGCCGATTTTCCTTGCGCAATGTCAAAAACTCTAGAAGAACATTTTACGAATAATGATCCATCAACAAAGCGCTCTGAGTAATTTAAGAAAAAATTGAAAGATTGTTTAGCTCCATATTTTGAAGTAAAAGAAGATTTAGAAAGTAACAATAGTAAATTATTGAAAGCAGAAGAAGATACCCTTTTAAACAACGAAAATAACAGAGAATAAACAAGTGAATCTTCAAGCTACGAAATAGTATAACCAACATTTAAAAGAGGATGTCGTTGGAACCTAACTATGGATAGCTCCAACAGTGTATAAATGTAAAAAAAAAGTGTAACTGCTTCTTTTATTTAACGCAAAATGAATAACAAAACAATTTTAATTTCAATATTTGTTTCTTTTGAAGAGAAATAAGAAATATTTTAACTCTTACATATTGAATATTTATATTACATCTTTGTTAAGTATCTGTATAAGTGTATGTTTATGCATAAGTAAACTGTATGTGAGCCGCTCATTTGCCAAAACGATTAAGTCCTTCAAAGAAGAGGTAGAAAATATGTATTGATAAATTTTTATACATTTCTTGTGTAAAAAAAAACATTTATTATTCAACGGCCATAAAAATTGTTGTCATGTAGTATTTTAAGCCTGAGTATTAAAGAAAGTTATTTTAAATATAACAAGTAAGTTAATCGTTTTGGGCTGTGAACGGCTCATGTATTTATATAATCTAAGTGACTCGTACAACACAGATTTCTATAACACGGAACGTATCTACCGTGTTATAAGGGGGTCTACTGTATATACATACATACATATATACTATATATATATATATATATATATATATATAATATTAAAATCGTAAATCCAATGATAGAATGTAAGAAGTAACTCATAATACACTATCTTAAAAAAATTTTTAATGCCTACAGAATAAAATGAAATAAAATGAAGTTCAACAATAAAGAGGAAATTATAATACATATTACAGTTCAGAACGCTAAAGATAATCAACAAATGCCAATGGAGAGGAATCAAAAAAAGGAATACCAAAATAATCAAGCATTAAAGCTTGCACGTGAAGAGTTCTAGGCTTCATTTCGAAAAAATTCTTTATCAAGTCCTAATATTTTAAACGAAATGAACACAAAAATGCTTGTTTCTGAAACACAAGATAGATTTTATCTATAAACATGTGTTACATATTTATTTATTTATATATATATATATATATATATATGCATATTACATATATATATATATATATATATATATATATATATTAAAATATTAAAATGATAAAAACAAAATGTGCAGGAGTGCATATCTGTAAACGCAGCATCAAACCGCGGGTAGTAAAATAACCCGTATTTAATTTACATTAAAAGTAAAAAGTATCGAGAAAGGGCTGAAAAAATAGATCATATATACAGGGTGTCCCAAAAGGATTGAACCACTCTTTAATTCTTTACCTGTTGGAGATAAGTGGGCAATATAAATTGCAAAAATGTTGAAAGTAAGGTAGGAAATAAGACTACTTTAATGAAATAGTGGTCCCATTAATTTTCAAAAAGTTACACTTTTTAAATTTTTATGCGACCCCCTTAGACGAATTTGGTCAATCAGAAAATTTTTATTTTTAATGCAACAAGATCATTATAAAACAAGAAAGATTAATCATGCATAAATCATTGATTATGAAACACTTTCCAACTCAAATTTTATTTAAACATCTCTAAAATGCGATACATTCAGCGGCAATATTTTTAAAATTATCACACTACTGCAATAATTAATTATATTTGAAAATTTAAAACTTCATCGAAAAACACGAACTTGATTTAAATGATGCCATCGAAGTATAAATCGCCTGACTCTCTGTGTAAAAGCAATAAATATTTCATTCATGCATTTTTATTTCATTCATCACAGTACTACAATAACTTATTCTACTTAAATTTAACTCTATGCATAAAACTTCATCGAAGAAGTCTGCCATTAAATCATCTGCTTCTGTATGTAAAATCAATGAATGTTTCATCCATATCATCTATATTGCAAACTCCCGAGCAAAATAATTTTGCATTAAAGAAATTCAGCAATTCTTATACAACTCAGCCTAATATGTTTACATTCTCCATAAGTGAAAATTAGGATTTGTTGCAGAAATAATCAAAGTTTGATGATCATTTAAACTCAAATATATTGTAATTATGCTGTTTCAGAATACAGATGCACAGAAATTTAGCAAAAATAAAGCGGTTTTAGGACGGATACAACACTAAATATAAATTAAAAAGAACTTTAAAAATCACAATTTTGACACAAGATGGATGCCATATTTTATTTTGAAGTGGGTCACGTGATCTCTTCATATACTGGTCACGTGATCTCTTCATATAAAGGGTTTAATTATTATTTTTAATTTTATTTAAAAAACTACTAAATATATTTTGCTGAATTTTTTTTTATATATTTTATGAGATGATTTGAATATTTTATGAAACTTTCGAAGCAGTTTGTGAATGTTAAATTCGCTTAAAAAATGTTTGAAGAATTAGGTCCTATAGGATTCAATGTATTTCATATTTTCAACCCGGGTTCAATCCACAACTAATTGGGTAATATTATTCTTTTATATTCCAATGGGTCCCTCAGACCGTCTGAACAACATACCAAAATTTCATTTTTATAAAGTCATTTTTACGTCAGTTATCGTGCTAAGAGACAGACAGGCAGATAGAATGAATAAAGTCATAAACACTTTTCAACTATCTTGTAAAGTGTTAAAAAACCGCATATCTGTATCTTTAAAATCAACTGAATTATGATAAAGTAAAAAAATCTGACTTATGTCACTTTCCCGTACCATGTGAAGGGCTGTTTCATCAGTGAAAATAGGGATTATAAACAAATTGACGATGGAAATTGTTTAGATCCAAAATACGTTAATATGTCTCAAAATTTTTTATCGCAAATGCAACTAAACAATGCATTACACAGACAGAGATCATATAAAGCAGTGGTAGTCACTACCCGGTTGTGGCACATAATTAAAATATACATACATTGATAGAAGACCACTGATATAAAGCGGCAAATTTCGTTAAAAATACTAGAAATACAATTCACAAAATGCAATTCACAAAGCATTCTCAAAATATTTTCCTTCAACTCCAATACATAACTGAGCTCTTCTATAATGTTTCTGTAAATATTTTGGAGTTTTTCACCACTAATATTATTGTAAGTATCAATTATCTTTTGTTTAAGGTCAATGCGTTTAGTGGGCGAGTATTATAAACTAGTGTTTGAAGACGACCCCATAATTAAAAATTGAGATGGGTTAAATCAGGGGTTCTGGGGAGCCCTTCTGTGGCTCCTTTCAAACCAATCCACTGTTTATCAAAGTTTTCGTTGAGCCAGTTTGTCCACAATTATAGCCTGGTGTGCAGGCGCGCTATCTTGTTGATAATACATGTTTTTTAGAAACGATAATGTTGTCGTCTCCATAAAATCCGTTACAGTACCGTTTAAAATAAGATGCATGTATTTTTCAGCTGTAAGAGTCACTTCATAAAACACAGGACCAATCAGTTTTCCATTCCAAATTCCTCACCATACAAGCACAGAAAACTTTCTCTGGTGATGTATTTCACGGACAAAAAATGGTTTCGTATTATACCAATAATGATCGCTGTGAGTATTGATTGCTTCATTTTCCGTAAACAAACATTCATCAGTCCAGAGAATGTTCTTAACAAAGTTCGAATTGATGTCTTGTTGGATTAACAACCAGCTGCAGAATGCTACATGCCGGTCAAAATCGGAGTTATAAAGTGCTTGAGGTCCATGAATACAAAATGGATGCCAATGGTATTTTCCAAGTGTTCTAGCAATTGACATCCTGGGTAGCCCCATTTTCAAATGCTTGTTCGTGGGTTGAAAGAAAAATGTGCGATGATGTCAGTTTCTTGGTCCTCCTTGTACAAACGATTTCTTCCAGGGCTAGGTCTTGGATGAAATGAACTTTTAGTTCTTAATCTCCTCATCATCCGATAAACAAATGTACGTCAAATTTCAGGCAAGTTTGGATATCGCAGTCCAAAAGCCCGAGCAGTTTCTGCAGTATTTTTATTACACAGAGCATAAATCATTGTTCATTCGAAAAGCTCGTTATTTGTTAAAAATACCATAATGCACAACCAGTTACGTGTTCTTAATTCGTCAATTCAGAACTAAACATGCTGACGATTCACTGAATGATTTTTAATCTTTTTTATTTTGGTATAATATTAAAAAAAAAGTTTAATAGTATTGAATAGAAATAATACCGGTAATAAATACATAAATTAAACTAGAAAGATCAATCATGCTTAAAGCATTGATTATGAAACACTTTCCAACTTCAATGCAATTTTATTTAAACATGTCTAAAATACAATACATTCCTCGGTAATATTTTAAAACTTATCACAATACTACATTAATTTATTATATTTGAAAACTTAAACCTTCATAAAAAAAAATGAACTTCATTCAAATGACGGCATTGAAATATAAATTGCCTGGTTTAAACATCTCTAAAATGTGATACATTCCTCAGTAATAATTTTAGAATTATCATAATACTACGATAATTTATTATATTTGAAAACTTCATAGAAAACAACTGAAATTCATTCAAATGACGTCATAGAAAAAATAACACGCCTGGCTCTCGCTATAAAAGCAGCATTTCATTCATAAATAATTACCCATTCATGTCATTCATCACAATACTATAATAATTTATTTTATTTAAAAATTAAGACCAAGGAGCTACAAGTAATTAAACTCTATGCGTAAAATTTCATCGAAAAGAATCGTCCTTCTCTTTGTAAAATCAATGAATATTTCATTCATATCAGCTATGCAGACTCCATGAACTAAATGATTTCGTGTTAAAGGAATACAGCAATTCTAATACAATTCATTCTACATATTTTGCTGTTTACATTTTACATAGGTGAAAAATAGGCTTCGTTGTAGAAATAATCAAATTTGGATGAGCATTTAAACTCAAATATATTGTAATTGCGTTGTTTCAGTATGTAGATGCACAGAATTTAAGCAAAAATAAAGTGGTTTTAGGACGGATACAGCGCTCAATATGAATTAAAAAGAACTTTAAAAATCACGATTTTGAGACAAGATGGATGGCATATATCATTTTGGAGTGGGTCACGTGATCCATTCATATAAGAGGTGTTATTATTATTTTAATTTTTATTTAAAAAACTACTGAATATATTTCGATGAATTTTTTTATATATTTTATAGAACAGTTTGAATATGACCTAAAATTTTCGAAGCAATTTGTGAATTTTAAATCCGCTTAAAAAATGTTTGAAAAATTTGGTCCCATAGGGCCAATATATTTCATTTTTTCAACCCTGGTTCAGTCCAAAACTAATTGGGTGATATTATTCATTTATATTCCCATAGGTCCTACAGACCGTCTGAACAACATACTAAAATTTCATTTTGATTAAGTCATTTATACGGCAGTTATCATGCTAACGGACAGACAGACAGACAGACAGACAGAATGAACAAAGTCATAAACACTTTTCAACTTTGTTGTAAAGTGTAAAAATAAATCGTCTGCATTTCATTCTTCAGTTTTTAACACTTTACAACAAAGTTGAAAAGTGTTTATGACTTTGTTCATTCTGTCTGTCTGACTGTCTGTCTGTCTGTCCGTTAGCACGATAACTACCGTAAAAATGACTTTATCAAAATGAAATTTTAATATGTTGTTCAGACGGTCAGTTGGACCTACGGGAATATAAATATATAATATCATCCAATTAGTTTTGGATTGAACTCGGGTTGAAAAAATGAAATACATTAAGCCCTATGGGACTTAATTTTTCAAACATTTTTTAAGCGGATTTAAAATTCATAAATTACTTCGAAAATTTTAGGAAATATCCAAATTATCCCATAAAATATATAAAAGAAATTTCAGCAAAATATATTCAGCAGTTTTTTAAAGAAAAATTTGAATAATAATTACATCATTTATATGAAGTGATTACGCGACCATTATATGAAGAGATCACGTGACCTACTTCAAAATGAAATATGGCATCCATCTTGTCTCAAAATCGTGATTTTTGAAGTTCTTTTTAATTTATATTTAGTGTTGTATCCGTCCTAAAACCGCTGTATTTTTGCTTAAATTCTGTGCATCTACATACTGAAACAACGCAATCACAATATATTTGAATTTAAATGATTATCCAAATTTGGTTATTTTTACCCTACTTTTCACTTATGGAAAATGTAAACAGCAAAATATGTAGAATGAGTTGTATAAGAATTGTTGCATTTCTTTAACGCAAAATTATTTAGCTCATGGAGTCTGCAATATAGCTGGTATTAATGAAATATTCATTGATTTTACAGAGAGAAGGACGATTTTTTCGATGAAGCTTTAAGCATAGCGTTTAATTACTTGTACCTCCATGGTCTTAAGTTTTTAAATAAAATAAATTATTATAGTATTATGATGAATGAAATGAATGGAAAAATGCTTATGAATGAAATGCTGCTTTTATAGAGAGAACCAGGCGTGTTATATTTCGATGACGTCATTTGAATAAATTTCAGTTGTTTTCGATGAAATTTTCAAATATAATAAATTATTGTAGTATTATGATAATTTTAAAGATATTACCGAGGAATGCATCGCATTTTAGAGATTTTTAAACCAGGCAATTTATATTTCAATGCCGTCATTTGAAGTTAATTTTTTTAGATGAAGTTCAAGTTTTCAAATATAATAAATTTATTTAGTATTGTGATAATTTTCAGAATATGACCTAGGAATGTATCGCATTTTAGAGATGCTTAAATGAAATTGCAATGTAGTTGGAAAGTGTTTCATAATCAATGTTTTATGCATGATTGATCTTTCTTGTTTTAAATTATTTTACTATAAACATTTGAAACGGCTAAATTAGAGTTGAAGGAAAGAAAAAATTGTCTGTGAGTTCTATTCTTTGTTTTGAAAAATTATGTTAAATTTCAAAATCAAATACATACTTGCATTTGTTTACTTATTTATTTTAATTGTTTCAAATAAAAAATGGCATGTCTCAATGTGAAAAGTACTTAACAATCCATGATTGTTGCATCGTGAGCCTGCACGGAATTCGCAAAAATATCTCCTATGTATTATCATCCAGTTTTATCTTTTTGTGATACATCACAAATTTACATTTTTAATTGGATATATGGTCCCCATTCACAATTTTCATTTTTCAATTAAAGATAACTCGCTCAATATTAAAGATACAGATATGAGTTTTTTTTAATGATCTTGTTGCATTAAAAATAAAATTTTTCTGATTGACCAAATTTGTCTAAGGGTTCGTATAAAACTTTAAAAAGTGTAACTTTTTGAAAATTAATGGAAGGTCTATTTCATTAACGTAGTCTTATTTCCTATCTTACTTTCAACATTTTTGCAATTTACATCGCCCACTTATTTCCAACAGGTAAAGAATTAAAGCGAGTTTCAACCTTTTTGGGACACCCTGTATCCCAATATATATATACATATATATATATATATATATATATATATATATATATATATATATATATATATATATATATATATATATATATATATATATATATAATGTATTAAGATGGAAACGTAAATAAATACAGAATTAAAATACATGCAATATAATAAAGAGAGGCGCTATGCTGCACTTTCTATAAGATTGCCATATATATAACCATATGGAACAAATAATCAAAACAAGAAAAGTACAAAATGGCAAAGGTGTGTTGTGATCCCTATACCCCGGTTACAGCATGCTTCTTTTAATCCGCGGAAACACTCTAGACGGCCAGTAATTTCTTGGTGTGGCACATAATTATCCCACACCTCAAACATTCTACCTCCAATACGAAGCCACCGAAAATGATTCCACATCTCAATAGTCTAACTGTGCCATCCAACTCATTCCAATTGTAATTCGAATCCTACATATTATTGAAAGATTGTCTATAGCGCAATGCTGCTATTTCGACACTCCCTCAATATAATGTCTTAAGATGGAAACGTAAATAAGTGCAGAATTAAAATACATGCAATATAATAAAGAGAGGAGCTATGCTGCACTTTCTATAAGATTGCCATATATATAACCATATTGAACAAAGAATCAAAATAAGAAAAGTACAAAATGCATTTCGTATTTTTCTTGTTTTGATTCTTTGTTCCATACGGTTATACACACACACACACACACACACACACACACACATATATATATATATATATATCTCAAATTTCTTTAGCCTTTTATAAACTATTTCTATTCTTTATTTTTCTTGCATAGCAAGTAATTAGGCAAATATGCAATGTTTTACTTTTCCCTAATTATAAATTGCTTGGTAGGTGTTTAAATTTGGATTTATATGTAGCTATCTTATATTTTAAGTTATGGTTATACGAGTTACAACTTATCGCTAATCTATCATTGGAATTTTATATAATATTTTTATCATGAACTCAGAATTCAGGTTTTTTATTATGAACTTAGAAATCAGGATTAGGACCTTTAAGGAAAAGAAACACCGAAACACCAGATGTAAGACACCTATCGTATAATCCCTATGTGAGGCCCCAATTCTATCCCAGGGCATTGGACGGTATTGAGCACAACTCGTAGTCCTCAATTTAGGGGCCCCAGTGCTTCACAGATTAGAACCCAAAGAAACCTTAATCGGGCATTGCGTTTAACATCATTATTTTGACACAGATAAAGACAACTTTTAGCCATTGATAATTTTATATTTAATATTTAATATTTAGTATTTTTTTTTTTTAATTTTATGAAAGGAGATCCAGAAACACATCCTGGGTGTTCCGTAAGTCGAAGTTGATTTTCAATAGTTTCGAATTTTATCATTTCTTCAAATACAGATTGTCAAAGATTAATTTGTATAATTGAGTAAAATGTTCTATTAAAAGAATTAATGAAAGTTTTATTGTAGAATAAAATACGTAAAATACAATAATTTACCCAAACATTTTATTTCAGTGTTAAGGACGTAAAATACAATAATTGGCCTAAAGTTTTATTTCAGAATTAAGAACGTAAAATATAATAATTGTTCAGACTTAATGACTTGAAATACAATAATTGTCCAGAAAGTTTTATTTCAGAATTAAGGACGTAAAATACAATAATTGGCCTCTTATAATATGCAGTAATAATTTCAAATTTATTAAAAATTTTGAATATTTCGGGGTTCCCTTTCTGATGTTGGAGACTTTAGCGGCTGCGCTTAGTCCATCCCTGTTACTACAATAATCTAGAATATCATTGTAAAAAATATATTGTGTCAGGAGAAGTATCTGACTAGTGGCCAAATGACAGCATATTGTGCCAAGTGTAAAGCGCTAAGTTTTTTGACTTGAGTCTTCTGTTGGAACTATGCTACACCGAGTCAGAGAAAAGAAGACTCGCTATTTCTGTTCTCCTGGAGATCTTTTAGTAAAGCAGTGGCAAGGTCTATAAATATCATATCTAGCTAAAATTCTCCAAGCCGTACACGAAGTTTTCATTTCCATCTATTAATCTCAGTTTTTTGAAGTTTCAGGATTGTTTATCGGTGAGTATGGATTTAAACTTTACAGCTAGTTTTATTCTATATTTACACTAACAAAAAACAGTAACTCTGGTTATAGCGCGCCCTTCTTATATTGTATTTTGAGATAGATTCAGCTTGTTTATGTTCCCAGAATGGAACCAGCAATAAGGGAATTAAATTCATTGTAATTGACATCTGTCTCCTTTGCCTACTCATATTGCCTTTTGCCATAATTGATAATAAAGGAAAAATAATTCGTTTATAATTTTAAGCAAGACATATACAAACTGAATGCATTATTGAGCATACACTGTAAAATATTCTGCAACCTTTACTCATTTTTTCAGCTACTTTGTTGATAATTTCGGCAAACTGATAAGAAAAGCCACAATTACAGGCGTTCATAAAAATATCAGCTTCATTTCAGAAATATTCAGCTAATTATCGTCTGCCTAAACATTATTTTTGTATTTTTATATATATTATCATAACTATCAGGAACCTTACTCACCATTATGGACAGTTGACTCCCCTGAAACTTTCAGTAATATGTTTGCAAATGTTTTACAGTGTTGAAAATTATAACTTTAGTTTTATTTCATATTTTTTAACAATTAAATTAAATTAAATTTGGATTTATATTATTCTTTCTCATAAATCTATTAAAATATTCCAATTATTTTCAATTAAGAATGCACCGTTTAGGAAGTTATTTGATTATAGTTCTCTTGTATGACGGGTGTTTCACAATACCTGTCCGAAAGAAATATAATATCAACGGTTGGACACAGAAGAAAATTGAAATATGAAAAATAATCAGCAGAGGAGAATTTAGGAACTGATAATTTTTATGAAGATGCAAAATTTAATATTTTGTATGGCCTCAAATCAGAAAACTGTTATTTAGTAAAATTTGCGTCGAGCTTAATTAGGGCAAAAAGTATTTACCTTGAAGCTTATGATGAAAAATTCAAATTAAATACCTTTGAAATCGAACAAAAATACCTAATAATAGTGAGATATTCTACTCACTATTATTAGGTATTTTTTTTCGATTGCAAGGGATCAGCGACAGATAAATTATTCAAAATAATTGTGTATGGGATTAATTAAATTGCAGAAATAATATTTTGTGATGCACTGATTAAATTAGTAATAAATTTTGTCAAGATTGTGATGATTAAAATGCAAGTAATAAAATGTAAATTTTGTCTATATAAGAATCGAATCGAATTTATGTAATATATGTAACTAGATTTGTAGATGCTCCCCCCATATTTAGGTTCAGAGGCCGCTAACAAGTATTCAAACTTGCAGTTCAAGTAAAATTAATTCAGTCAAGAAATTCAATTATCGATATCTCAGCGAAAATTTTATAAAAAGGTACAGGGTAAATTTATTTCGCTCTAATTAAGCGCGACGCAAATTTTACTAATTGACATTCTTTTGGTTAGGGCAATATAAAAAATAAAATTTTGCATTTTTATGCAATAATCGGTTTCTAAAGTTGCAACTATCATATCTAAATTCTCCTTTGTTTGTTGATTATTTTTCATATTTCACGTTACTTCTATGACCAACCATTGATTTTATGGTGGCTAAATGGTTTAAGGCAATCATTTCCTCATGTCCATTAAGGGGGCGTAGTGTATTTCGCCCCTCAAGTGCACCAGCACAATACATACGACAGTAAAATAGTTCGCGATCCGACTACAAAAAGTGGATTGGACGATTAAGTGGCCTGACCATTAAAAAAAATGAAAAATAAAATCGTTTGGACAATCTTTGTGAAACACTGGGTATGTATGATGCAGTTTGCTTGTCTTCGGATATGCACCAAGACAGGGGATGATTTACATGGTCGGCTTTAATCCTAGTTGATCCCTTCTTGAGGGAAGGGGAGTGCAATGACATCCTCATATTTTGTATCATGATATATAATTTTTGAGTCATGATGACGCCTATTTATGAAACTATGCGCTTTGCGATTATGATTGGATTTTGAATCTTTACTTTAATTTACAAGCGTCCAATAAATGGAAAATATTAATTCAAAAAATAAATAATAATTAATTGTAAATTTAATAAACACATTGATATATCTGAGTAATATATTCAGGGTTCCTAAACTTTTACATTGAGGTTGCATGAGCTGGTACTCAAGACCTTGGCCTAAAAATGGAAAGAGATCCCACCCAGATTGAGGTCAATTGTTTCTAGATAGTTACCATGAAGGGAGGTTCCTAAATTTATCGCCCAGAACCCCCAGGAACCTTAATCTGGCTCTGCTTTTAACACGACAGAAAAGCAAGTCAATTTTAATACTTTATTTTCAAATTTTATGGTGGTATCCCCACTAACACTTTCTGAAGCCCTGTAAAAGGTGTAATTATTATTTTATAAAAAGGTGTAATTATTATTTTAATTTTTATTTAAAAAACTACTGAATATATTTTGCTGAAATTTTTTTTATATATTTTATGGGATAATTTGAATATTTCCTGAAACTTTCGAAGCAATTTGTGAATTTTAAATTCGCTTAAAAAATGTTTGAAAATTTAGGTCCCATAGGGTTCAATGTATTTCATTTTTTCAACCCGGGTTCAATACAAAACTAATTGGGTGATATTATTCATTTATATATTCCCATAGGTCCAACAGACCGTCTGAACAACATACTGAAATTTCATTTTGATAAAGTCATTTTTACGGCACTTATCGTGCTAACGAACAGACAGACAGACAGAGAGACAGAATAAACAAAGTCATAACACTTTTCAACTTTGTTGTAAAGTGTTAATAACACGCCTGGATCTCTATAAAAACAGCATTTCATTCATAAATAATTTCTCATTCATTTCATTCATCACAATACTATAATAATTTATTTTATTTAAAAATTAAGACCATGGAGCTACAAGTAATTAAACTCTATGCTTAAAACGTCATAAAAACAAGAAAGATCAATCATGCTTAAAGCATTGATTATGAAACACTTTCCAACTTCAATGCAATTTTATTTAAACATGTCTAAAATGCAATACATTCCTCGGTAATATTTTAAAACTTATCACAATACTACATTAATTTATTATATTTGACACTTTAAACCTTCATCGAAAAAAATTAACTTCATTCAAATGACGGCATTAAAGTATAAATTGCCTGGTTTAAACATCTCTAAAATGTTATACATTCCTCGGTAATAATTTTAGAATTATCATAATACTACGATAATTTATTATATTTGAAAACTTCATCGAAAACAACTGAAATCCATTCAAATGACGTCATAAAAAAATAACACGCCTGGCTCTCTCTATAAAAGCAACATTTCATTCATAAATAATTCCCCCATTCATGTCATTCATCACAATACTATAATAATTTATTTTATTTAAAAATTAAGACCATTGAGTTGCAAGTAAGTAAACTCTATGCGTAAAACTTCATCGAAAAATATCGTCCTTCTCTTTCTAAAATCAATGAATTCATATCAGCTAAGCAGACTCCATGGACTAAATGATTTTGTGTTAAAGAATTACAGCGATTCTAATACAACTCATTCTACATATTTTGCTGTTTACATTTTACATAGGTGAAAAATAGGCTTAATAGTAGAAATAATCAAATTTGGAAGAGCATTTAAACTGAAATATATTGTCATTGCGTTGTTTCAGTATGTAGATGCACAGAATTTAGGCAAAAATAAAGTAATTTTAGGACGGATACAACACTCAATATGAATTAAAAAGAACTTTAAAAATCACGATTTTGACACAAGATGGATGCCATATATCATTTTGAAGTGGGTCATGTGATCGTTTCATATCATGGACACGTGATCGCTTAATATAAGAGGTGTTATTAATATTTTAATTTTTATTTAAAAAACAACTGAATATATTTCGCTGAATTTTTTTTTATATATTTTATGGAACAATTTGAATATAGCCTAAAATTTTCGAAGCAATTTGTGAATTTTAAATCCGCTTAAAAAATGCTTGAAAAATTAGGTCCCATAGGGCTCAATGTATTCCATTTTTTCAACCCGGGTTCAATCCAAAACTAATTGGGTGATATTATTCATTTATATTCCCATAGGTCCTATAGACCGTCTGAACAACATACTAAAATTTCATTTTGATTAAGTCATTTTTACGGCAGTTATCGTGCTAACGGACAGACAGACAGACAGACAGACAGACAGACAGAATGAACAAAGTCATAAACACTTTTCAACTTTGTTGTAAAGTGTTAAAAAATGGTCCTTCTCTTTGCAAAATCAATGAATATTTCATTCGTATTAGCTATGCACTGACTCCATGAGCTAAATACTTTTGCTTTAAAGAAATACAGCAATTCTTATGCAACTCATCCTACATATTTTGCTGTTTACATTTTACATAAGTGAAAAATAGGCTTCGTTGTAGAAATAATCAAATTTGGATGATCATTTAAACTCAAATATATTGTCATTGCGTTGTTTCATTATGTAGATGCACAGAATTTAGGTAAAAATAAAGTGGTTTTAGGGCGAATGCAACACTCAGCATGAATTAAAAAGAACTTTAAAAATCACGATTTTCAGACAATATGGATGCCATATTTTATTTTGAAGTGGGTCATGTGATCTTTTCATATCATGGTCACGTGATTGCTTCATATAAGAGGTGTAATTATTATTTTAATTTTTCTTTAAAAAACTACTGAATATATTTCGCTGAAATTTTTTTTTATATTTTATGGAATAATTTGAATATTACCTAAAATTTTCGAAGCAATTCATGAATTTTAAATCCGCTTAAAAAACGTATGAAAAATTAGGTCCCATAGGGTTCAATGTATTTCATTTTTCCAACCCGGTTTCAATCCAAAACTAATTGGGTGATATTATTCATTTATATTCCCATAGGTCCTACAAACCGTCTAAACAACATAATAAAATTTCATTTTGATTAAGTCATTTTTACGGCAGTTATCGTGCTAACGGACAGACAGACAGACAGAATGAACAAAGTCATAAACACTTTTCAACTTTGTTGTAAAGTGTTAAAAATGTCTAGTTTCTTAGATAATAGGATTTTGAAACACTGAATTTAATAAGTTTAAGAAATTGTTTCTGTGACTGAGATGATATTATCATAGCATTTTAATGTTTGTTTTTAGTCCTAAAGTCATAAGTATAGTCCCCTGCGTAGGTTTATTAAAAAAATTTGCTGTGTTTAATACATGACTATCCTACAAATGCACAAACTGTCATATTCGGAACAACAGAAATTAGAGTTTCGTATGCCTCGATCTTGCCGGAACTGAAGAGCCTTGTTGTTGTTTGTTGTTGTTGATTAATAAATTTACCGGAAATCGTTTGAAAAGAGATCATGTTTTATATGGGGAAAGTAAAATTTCTAATATCTCGAGAAGGGCTTGTGATAAGTCCTAAAATTGTTTCAAATCATTTGTGGTTAATACGGCTCATGAAGTATCCACTAATTTGAAGATTGTGATTATATATATAATAGATTCCATTTTTATATTTAAAAAATGTTAAAAAATTGATGTCCTATCCCTACTCTGCTCATCCCCAGTATCATTAAGCATCGGCCGTTAACTGATTGAAATAATCGTACCAAAATGTCATTCAATTCGCTCAGTCTGCTCGAAAGCACAAACTCACTGACAAGCAAGCACATATATATCACTGAAAAATGATTGATTCGTATTCAGGGATTCTCAAAACGTGTAGATCCGCTAAAATCCGAGAGTCTCATTTTTGATTCCCTCACAGTACTTCCCTTTTACATATGCTATGCATTGTAGAGAAAATTAGCACTGCATTTTGCACATAAATTAATTTTGTATTAATTCTTCATCTTAATGAAATGCTCTAATAATTAGGATCAGTTCGAATAATTGAGCACAATTATTTTGAATGCAGTGCATGTGCGTGCAAATGTGAATGTTATTGCTTAAATTACCCGGTGAAATTTTAGCATAAAAAGTGTGATGATATAGAAAACCAAAAAATGGGTTCTCTTGATAAATCTGTCTTGATAAAAAATAAAACCAAACATCTACATATATTAAGAAAACTCCACATTATAGGTATCTATCAAGTATTTTAATTATACGGGATCTCAAATAAATTGAGAGTAATATTTTATAAATCCTAAGGTTCGTATACACAAGGTTGCGTCATTGCAACTCCGGCCAATCACTAGACGCAAGGCGTGTAACGTCATACAACGATGTCGCTTTTCCGCAGCGAATAAAGTAGTTCCGGAATGTAAAATCCGGATGTGGGCAGCACATGACTTTCCTTATATAATGCAATGCACATACTTATTTCACAGTGGAAAAATGATGTATAAGGTTCACGGCACAATGTTTTTACTGTTAAATTGGTAAATTTGGCAGTTTTCCGGATGACAGCATGTAAAACTATTTCGAAGTACTCAATTAACTTATATTTCGCATTGACAATTATCAATATTAATAGCATCTGCAATACGCAATATAGTCCATATATTAAAATATTTGAATAATTAATTCATCTATTTGGAGCCCTTTTCCTTAACTTAGTGTCATTTTTGCAATTTTGACGATATTTTCGTCAATTTTGGGTGAAAAAATATCTTCAAGTTGGCAATATTTTTTTGATAAATAAGACACTAAGTTCACCAAATTTATTGCCAAGTGTTACAGACAAACGGAGAGAAAAGCATTTCTCATATATAAATGACTATTAACGAATTTTTAGGCGTCAAAATACAAAACGATTATTTTAAATATCTTCTCTTGGGACAAACTAGATTCACGAGAATGATGTTGACAAATTTATCGCATAATACTACATATAAAAAGTGAACGTATTTCACAATATTTAATATTTATTAAATTTTATGTGATTTTTTTTTTAATAAATTTATTTGAAAAAATGCGCAATATCTTGAGAACGAACGTTTCATGCTAGTGTTCTTAAGTTTATGTCAATCGTTTTCTAATGAAAAATTACATAAGAATATATTGTGCACGTAAAATTATTAAAAGCTCTGATTTTTTTGCTGATGTTTCAAAATTTCATCTGAAAAATTGGGGTTTTCCCAAACCTTCGATTGCGTTTGAAATCAATAAGCTTTCAGTATTAACTGATTGTAATTTTTGTACCAAATTTCGTTCAAAACGATCCATTCGTTCGTTAGATACACACATACACACACACATCACCTCAAAAACATTCGATTCGAGTTTCTTTCCCAATACATTATACTATGCATATAGGGAAAATAATAATATTAGTTTAGAAATTCAAAAACGAATTATAACTGAAATCGCTGTTTACACGGATTAAGAAATTTTTACTTTTCCTATATACCTAGTACAATAGGCAAAGTATTGCGACGGGGTCAAAAATTCAAATTCGGGTTTTCGACGGAAGGACACGTTTAAAGCATCCCTGAACTCGAATCGATCATTTTTGAGGTGATGTGTGTGTGCATGTCCATGAATCTGTGGAGACGATATCTTATGAATGAATGGAGCGTTTTGAACGGAATTTGGTACAAAAGTTATAACCAGTGAATACTGGAAGTCCATTTTAAGCGCAATCGAAAGTTCTGATGACCCCCAAATTTTCGAGTGAAATTTTGAAAAATATCATAAAAAAATTAGAATCTTCAATAATGTTACGCAAATAATCATCTCTTATGTAATTTTTCATCAGAAAACGATTGACATAAATTTTAGAAAGGTAGCACGAATCGTTCTCGAGATATTACACTTTTTTCAAATACATTTATAAAAAAATTACATAAAATGTAAAGAAGTATTAAGTGTTAACTATTGTGAAATATGTTCATTTTTTTATATGTAATAATTTGCGATAAATTTGTTAACATCATTCTCGTGGATCTAGTTCATTCCATACACAAAAGAAGATACTTTGTGTAATAGTTTTGAATTTTGACAATTAACATTTCGCCAATAGTTATTTATATATAAAAATGCTCTTCTATCCGTTTATCTGTTACGCTTGGCGATAAATTTGTTGAACTTGGCGACTAATTTAACGAAATATCGCCAATTTGGCGAGGTTTTGCCCCCAGATTGACGAAAATATCGTTAAAATTGCAAACATGACGCTGACTTAACTAAAATAACGCCAAATTAACAAATTAATTATTAAAATATTTTAATATATGGACTATGTTGCTTATTGCGGATGCTATCAATAATGATAACTGTCAATTTAGAGTTGCATGAAATATAAAATAATTGGGAACGTTGAAATTATTTTACATGTTGTTATCCGGTAAAACGCCAAATGGGCAATTCAACATTTAAAACGCAGAGCAGTAGATCTTATACATCATATTTTCACTGTGAAAGAAGTAAATTCATTGCATTATATAAGTTATGTGCTGCTTACAGATGTTTTTAGATCACGCCTGATTGGGAGAACAACAAAATTACAACTATATAAAGTACTTATAAGACCTTAATTTACCTTACTTTATGGTGTGAACGCACGACGGGGACAACGGTAGACAGCGATAGCTGTAGAATGGAATATTTACATTTATATTAACAATTAAAGATCAAACAAGAAAGATCAAACAAAGGAGAATTTGATCTTTAATTGTTAATATAAATGTTAACATTCCATTCTACAGCTATGGACTTTGAGGTGTTATTAATTTAAGAGTGGAAAAGAGTTGTTTCAAGAGGGGGAAGGCAATCTTGTGAGGAAGGCCAAGGCCGTAGTGGGCTGTCGAGCCATTGATGATGATGACAAATTATAGGTATAAACTTCAAAAGCTTATTGAGACATATATAACAAGAAATTTATGAAAGACCGTTCTTATGATGGCAAATGGTGTGTACGTACACTTACTGCACTTTTGATGGAACTATTAAGCATGTTTATTCTCTATTTCATTCTTATTTCGTACAGTCATAAGAATTTTTTGGAATATCGTGACATGTCCAGAACCTGAAATCCGCAGTGACCCCCTGTCTCTCTCTGTAATTCGATGCTGAATATATAACAGTTATCATTTAAGCTCTATCTATAGTCAAGCCTACGGAATAGATGTTTCAAGAAAAAATTTCGAACCGGATGTGAAAAAATTAGTGAGTAAAACACTGTTACTTATAAATTGTTATTCAATATTCGATATTATTTAATCTGAATTTAAGTTTTTTTACTCTTTTCAACCACACTTCTTTTATAATATACAGCTTAAAGAGTATATGAAATTAGAAGATGCAATATATATTGGATTCTATATTGAGGTCGGTAGGTGCTTATACTCATATCAAGTCAACAACCCAACTGAGCTATGATGAGCTTCTGAAATGACATCTATGGGAAGTTCTGGAAAAGCTCGTAACTCGCGAGGTTATGAATCATTCAATAAATTTCGAGACATTTCCAGAATTCGCCAAAATTTGACAAGTTGACAAATTTTGTTAAATTCATCACAAAGGTTACTGATTTTGTTGCCAAGGTCAAGTGACCCAGACCTTTAAATTACAATAGTTTTCTGCTACGTATTCGTAAGAATATGATGTCATTTCTGTTACATACTTCCACTTCCGTTTAATCTAAGTCACATTTCTTTCAATATTTACTCTTTTATTATACCCCTCGCCTTAAGATATTTCCCGCCAAGAACAGAAACAACAACAGAAAATCCGAAAGTGGAAATCTTTAATGAAGATCTTTACCTTTTTCGGAATTTGATGCTGAATTCATATCAGTTATGATCTAAGCTATATCTACTGCAGATCCCGAGAAATAAATGTTTTAAGGAAAATGGAAATTTTTGAATAGGAAGTGACATCTCCAGAACCGGAAGTAGAAATACTTAGTTGGCCCCTTGACCCCTTTGGAATTTAATGCTGAATCCATATCCGTCATTAACTAAGCTCTATCTAAAGACAATCATTAGAATTAGATGTTTGAAGGAAAATGTTTGAACTGGAAGTGACAACTCGTAGTGAACCACCTTACTTCACTTATTTGATGCTAAATCCATTTGTGATCTAAGATCTATCTATAGCCAATGTTGAGAAATAGATATTTGAAGTAAAATGAAAATTTTTTAAACAAAAAATGGAAAAATAACAGGATGTGGAAATCTTTAGTGACTCCCTCCCCCCTCCCATTCTCCTCCGAAATTTGATGCTGAATTTAAATCAGTCATCTTCTGAGCTCTATCAATTTCAGATCCTAAAGGCGGTCCTATACTGCGAAAAAAAAGTGAAAGGAAAAGTCTGGACGGTAAAGGGTCCACGGGAACAATTTATTTTGATGGATCGCAGAGAGTGTCAAATGTAAAATTAGATTTTCCAAGCTGACGTGTTATCTTCTCCAATCGTGAGTCTTGATTTGAAAGATTTCGAACCCACAGTGACTTTCATTTCATTTATCTATTTTAAAATGCCGCTTGATGGTAAAATTGCTCTCGCCATTCCTATCCGTATTTGATAGAACATAAAACTTTTGACGCGAGAATAATCGTCAACAATGGAATTCGAGTTAGAAAAAATAAATAACGAAATTTCTATGGAAGTCTAAATTATGAATGTGTTATAACCGGGTTACAATATATTATAAAAGTGTAAAATAATCGAGTGTAGTAATAATAACGGTACTCAACCGGGATTCAAACCATGGATCATATAACTTGGAAATCGAAGCTCTATCTATTAAGAAACTGGGAAGAAATTCATATCTCTTATAGTGAAAGCAGATCCTATATTCTCCTCTCCAAATTTCAGATCCGAACGATCTCATCATTTAGGGGGAACAGGGTAGTACCATTGTTCCTTCTCCTAAGTTCTGGCAAGCTTAATGTTAATTATACTTAGCCAGCTTGTTACTTATACTTAGCAAGCTTGTTACTTATACTTAGCAAGCTTGTTAATTATATTTAGCAAGTATGAAAATTTAGATAAACTAAAGGTAATAAAGTAATAAAGTAAGACGATGCGAAATACATTTAATTTATTGCGCAAATGCAGCTTATAAATAAAATGATTTCAATAATAAAAATATCATATGAAATTCCAATGATAGATTAGAGATAAGTTGTAACTCATATAACCATAACTAAAAATATAATGTGGCTAGGTATGAAGATGCAAAAAATAGAGATTTATCAATCAAGGGGAAAATAAAATGTATATATCCTGTCATCAAGCTATATATAATCAACAAATATCAATGGAGAGATTTCGAAAATTGAAAAACAGAAAATGACCAAGCATTAAAGCCAAATGCGTGGAAAAACACTAGGCTTAAAAAGGAAATTATTTTATACAGATTCTTCTTCAGGACTTAGTATCTATTCAAAATGACCAAAGAAAGATTGTTTCTGAAAACGGAGATAGATAATATCTATAAACTCAATCTTCTTGGCCTACAAGCTTAAAGATTGAAAAATAAAATACGAATCAAATATATTGTACCTGGGGAAATTCTGCACATATCGTCTCTAAAAGCAATAAATAACGAGACTACTGTCGCCATTTGCAGGAGATAAAAAGGGATATCAATTATTGCCATTCGTGAGATATAAATAACAGTATTGCAAATAAGTATAAAATAATATAAATTCACCTGTCAAAGCTACATAATAATGAAAAAGTAATGAAAGCAAAGAGACAGATGTCCAAGAGGATGTAAATACATTGTATTGCTAATAAAAGAGAATGTTGATAATTAGCTAATATAAAATACTAAGGAGGATATTTAAGAATGTTCAGCTAATTTAAACTTATTAACTATATCATTTACTAAATATACTGGATATTTATATAATATACTGGTACTTCTTAGGTTATTAATATGAAAAGCATGAAATTTTCTATCTGATAATCTATAAATTCTGAAAAGTTGATTAAGTATAATATTTCTAAACAATTGAATTGAGTTACAGGAATTAAATGGGAATGTTTTATTAATATTAAAATGAAAATAGTCATTTTATCATATAAATTAGTAACTATCCTATTAGTTGGTTCCATAATTATATTTAAAATGAAGCCTCTATTAGTAATAGTGTTAATTTTTTTTTGATTATCATTTTTATCTATATGTATTTATTATTAAGCACTTGTTGTATTTTGATTGCAGTTTATTTGGTCGTTATCTCTTCTTATACTTTAGAATAGAATTGCATTTCACAATGTTTAAGAATGGCAACATGGGCAATACACATTACACTTTTGGATTGGCAACACCTTCTTTGTGCATGTTGGTTTAGGAGATCTAACTTTTACACGTGTAAGTTAATTGCTTTTCTTTTCTTTTTAGATTTTCAATATTTTCAATTTTCTCAATCTATTTCAAATTATAGTACATTGGGGCGTCTTCCGGCCTTTTGTTCACAGTAACATAACAGGCTATTAAATGAAATGTGCTTCTATGAATCTGATGTATAGTAGTCGCTCCCCTTTACTATATACTATAACATCACCTTCATTCCTTTGATCGTCATTCCAATTTTACTTTTGATAATTTGTTTTAAATTAAACGTGTGGTCTTCTGGTTTTGTATAATTGAATTTTTAGTTTGTTATGGATGATTCCCTATTTCTCTTCATTTATTCTACTTTAATTCATCTTTATTATTTATATATATACATATGTGTATATATCTGTGTGTGTGTGTGTGTGTATATATATATATATATATATATATATATATATATATATTTATATAATAATAGTTTGAAAGAAAACTAAAAAAAAAAAATCTTTTGGCGCTGCAAAAGTGTAGTAGTGTGAATAATGAATGAGTGAATGTCAAATGAGACAGTATACATCAGTTTTGTTAACAATGCATGGCAGCGTTTATTGTTAACTACAAATGAGGTTCAATATGATCCCCATTGTAATGTTCTAAGAACTGCATGCTTTGCACGACATTTTCCAGGGCGACTCTCAACATATCAGAAGTGATTTGTCTCACGTATAGCGCTATTCGATCTTTCAACGTTGCGATATCGGGGACTTATCCTTGATACACAACGCTTTTAAGAAATCTCCACAGTCAAAAGTCACAAAGATTGAGATCGGGCGACCTCGGTGGCCATGCCGTGGGAAATGCACGACTAATGATTCTGCTGTCAGAGAAATAT
The DNA here is from genome assembly GCA_951213105.1 of Amaurobius ferox. Classification (NCBI taxonomy): domain Eukaryota; kingdom Metazoa; phylum Arthropoda; class Arachnida; order Araneae; family Amaurobiidae; genus Amaurobius; species Amaurobius ferox. The sequence continues at coordinate 57,645,378 of OX578133.1, forward strand.
TCCCGCAACAAACGCTGTACCTTAATTACGATGTGGGGTGGTGTACCATCCTGTATGAAGGTGGTCCAATCAAGACATCCTTGTTGATACAATTGTGGAACCACGAAGTTGCGTAGCATATCGGCATATCTGTCAGCATTGACGGAACAGATCACTGGTCTACTTTACAGATTTCCTCTGAAAAGTAAGGACCGATGATAAAAAATGCCGTAAAGCCGCACCACACTGTGACTTTTGGCGAGTGGAGAGGTTTCTGCAGACACGCGTGCGAATTAGTCGCAGTCCAAATGCGGCAGTTGTGTGTGATACCACCTTTCAAATGAAAGTGCGCTTCGCTCCATAAAATGTGCCACGGCCATGCATCATCCACTTCTATGCGTGCTAAGAATCTCAAAGAAAACTCAATTCGGGTGGCCGCATCAGCAGGGAGCATTTCTTGAACAGGACAGATATTATAGGGGTAAAATTTCAATATCTGATGCAGGATTTTCCACACCGTTGAATATAGGATATCCGTTTACCGGATATTGCCCATGCACTGCTGGTACCCTGCACATTCGTCATCTCCTGTTCCACAATGGCAGTTGCAACTTCTCCAACTTGTTGCTGACTGACCGCTTTGAGTCCCCGGCCTGGTTGCAATGCTAGATTTCCGGTAGTTTCAAATCGTTGAATCATGTTTCGTAAGTTTGTTAAGCTCATCGGTCCTCGTCGTAACTTCTTCAACTGCCGAAATTCACGAAGGACAGTAGTGGCATTCTCGTTACGCTGATAATACAGCTTGATTAACAAAGTGCGGTCACGTAAGGTAAGAACCATCGAAAGGTACTAAGTTCGCCTCCGAATGATGAGAATTCTCCTAGCCTTCCTTTTATCCACATGATCGCTACATGGAACGCGATTAGGCAAATTAATGCATTTTACTCGGTAAACAGTGCTAAAATTTCCCTTGGAGGCGACTTTTGGAACTAATTTGTTTTTTAGAAATCGAAACCGCATATTCCACTATGTACGCTCACCGAATCTTGTTACGCTTTGTCCAATACATTACTTGCTAGAGGGATCTGAACACCTCACATTATTTTATGGTTGTTTTATGGCTGTTACATACTTATTTTTTAGCAACATTAGAGGGCTCCGCTTTAAATGCCTGGCACTCACAGACATTAAGGGAGAACACTTTGTGTAAAGATTTTTAAAAGTAACCTTATCTTTTCATTTACTAAATTATTCTGAACAGAATTAATCTTTCCAATAAGAATTATCACAGTAGGACCATTTGTAAAATATAAGCATACCATGATAAAAAACGCCTATTCTTAACTTCAGTTCCTAATTAATATGCTATATTATCAGCATGCATAAAACTTGTCATTTATCTTTTGCAAATTCACCATTTGCTGTACTATAATTATACATATTGCTCTACTATAATTATACACATTGTTCTACTGTAATTATATAATAATTATACACATTGTTCTACTGTAATTATATAATAATTATACACATTGTTCTACTGTAATTATATAATAATTGTACATGAACTACTATAATTATACATAGAAATACATGCAATGCAGCACTACATATGTTACCCTAGCGCCACCTAAAATATTGTCTCAAACGATATTATCGTTTTCCCAATATAAAGTTTTAATTCTTTTACCTCCATGATTGCTACTAAATTTTTAAATGTTATCTAGGGTAGTTTAAACACTATTGCCAACGCGCGCCATCAAGTGATTTGGCATTATCTCATTTATTTTGAGTCTTTAGGCGAATGTCGAAAGTCAAGTGCCTGTCCATTTAAAAAAAAAAAAAAAAATTTGAGCCTTTATGTTTGTTGTGATGAAACGTGACACAAATTTTGACTCGATAATATATCATTTGCGAAACTCATACTAGCTATACTTTAAGGGACAATGTATATTCTAAGGGACAATTTATATTCTTGACTTGATTTCAGCGCTGAAAAACAATCAGCCAGACCGGAGTATCGAAACCGGGTCTCCTGGATTACACCCAGATGTATAACCTACTATATAACAGTAGCCCGCAAGGAAAGGCTATAATTATATAGCATACACTATGTGTAAAAATCTGATGTGTCCAACACATGTCTTTCACTACAAATGAATACAAAATATATAGAGTTTTCATCGGGTTCGAACATCCTAAAAGTCAACAAACTTTTGACATTTATCGACTCAAATAAGTATACAGAATTTCATTTGAATCTCTTAATTTTTTTTAGAGATATCGCCTCCATAGAATATACTTGATTTAGAAATAGTTGATTATTAACAACGGTTGCTTACAAGTGATTTAGGGGTGCCAAACAGTGGACTGATCAAAATTCAAGAGTTGGATTTTTAATCCCATCACAATACTTTACATACAATTGTAGGGAAAATAAATAACTCAGTTAGACAATGCAAGTATTATTTTTAGAGTAATATCAAAATTGAGCTGCGTGTAGTTCCGTGTGTAGTATGCTTCGTGTGTTTATTTTTACTTTCCTTACAATACACGGTAATGTATAGGGAAAGTATTGGAATCATGCCGATAATCGCAATCCGAGTTTTCGACGGATTTACACGTTTCGAGACCTCTAGAATACGAAAAAACAATTTTTAGCTTGACGTCTGTGTGTGTGTCTGTCTGTGCGTCTGTGTGTTTCTGTGTTTGTGCAATGTATGTATCCACTGTAACTCAAAAACTAATGGACCGAATTTCATAAAATTTGGTAGGTAAGACTCTTGGGTGTGACCCTGGTGCTGATTAGTTTTGGGTACAATTCGAAAAAAAGAACCCGCCTTTTTTTGCGAAATGGCCCTCAAAAATCTCATGTATCCACTCTAGCTGAAACACTAATTGATCAAATTTCACAAAATTTGGTAGGTAAATCACTTGTGGGATACTCTGGTGCTGATTAGATTTTGGTACGATTTGGAAAAGAACAGAGCCCGCCCTTTTTTACGAAATGGCCTGCAAAAATCGCCAATATCTGAAAAAAGGACTAAGTATGTTCAAATGTATCAATTAAATGCTTGTTTTATACGTAATTTTTGACGAGGGAAAGAATAAGAACAACTCTATTACTCTAGGACTAACCGTTATCGAGATATTTGAGATTTTTTGCATTTTTGTTATGTCGCCTTTGGAAAAATGTCCAATTACCAAATAAAAGCAGAAATTGAATTAAAATGAAAATTTTGTGTTATTTTGTACAATTAAACTCAATTTAATGAGTTCTTAAAGAAATATAGAAAGAATGAATTCGCGTCTGCAGGAAAGTCATGTGCTGCCCACATCAGATTTTTTATACTTAGTTCCATTTTAGTTTGATCATGTTGTTTAATTCTGAGTTTTGGTTTTATATGTATTAAAGTTTCTGTTCTGCATATTTTCGCAGCTAAATACCGAAGAAAACGGTTTTAGTTAAAAGAGTATTTTTATGGCAATATATATATATATATATATATATATATATATATATATAATCCAAGAAAAAGAAGAATTAAAGGAACTTGGGATAACCAAATGCTTTGCATTTAATGGTTGGGGAGGATTGCGACTCCCCCTCCCGTTTAAAGCTGCTTTTCCAGCCTAGGCAAACGCTCACGGTACCAATACAAAGCAAAGGTTGGTCCCCATTGCGTGCTAATACGAAGGCACCCGAATACGGAAGAACAAGACCAACCAAACAGAAGGAAACTGGACCAAAAATGAATCCTGCCCAACTCGCTATCTTATATATGTTCATCTTACGCATGCGTGCAATCTTAGCAGGTACGCATCCCAAGTTCCTTTAATTCTTCTTTTTCTTGGATTACATTCTGCTTCGGAGTATAGAGCGGCTTGGCGCCTTTTCCTGAGTAGTGCCTTTGATTTTTGTGGATATGCATAGGAATTCTATTTGAATTTGTTTACTGGCTTTTATATGATATATATATATATATATATATATATATATATATATATATATATATTCAGCGGAGCTGATTTCGTGGGTTCGAGACACATTTTGAATCCCCAATAATTATTTTGTGGGTTTCCCGAATCCCTAATATTTTTGTGCTTATTTAGTGGGGAAAATGTAAGCATATATACATAAATTTTGTTTTCATTATTCATTCTCTATTTATTATATAGAAAGTGTGTATAGAGATTTACCCTCCAGACTGTTTAATGTAGTTTGGATACAAGATTTTAACTCAGAAATAATTTAAAGGTAATTTTTTTTTTTTTTTTACATTTGTAACATTAGTAAAAATACCTAAAAATGAATTTTAGATTTTTCGTTACTTCTATAAAGATAATTGAGTTGGAAATTCACAGTATCTGTATATTGTATATAATAAAGTTGCTCCTACAAAAGCAAAATGAATAAAATAAGTAATTATCTAGAGAAAATAAATATTTTTCTGTACTTAACTCTAATTTGCTTTAATTTAGCATTTCAGAATTTTATTGCGCCAAATGCATGGATCATTTGATTAAAAATTTCCGAAAAATTCTCAGAGAAGAAAATACGCCAAATGAAATGTTGGTCATTATATCTGGGCCAAATTAAAAGCAACCCCATAAAGGAAAAATACCACTCGTAGAGCACAAAATTTTAAATGGAAAGTGGAAAAATGTTTCGTTGTGGTTACTCCACTACACCTAGACATTTTATGCTTGGCTCTCACAAGAACAATAGAATAGAAAAATTTTGCGCGCAAAAAAAAAAAAAAAAAAAAAAAAAAAAAAAAAGAAGAAGAAAAGAGAGAAAACAGAGAAGAGAAGGGAAAAAAAAGTATACAAAAGATTGTGTTTGGAAAACGATAACGGTAGTGTCATCGAGACATTTCAGGGTAAAGTATTTTTATCAATTAGGTTTGATGGAAGTAGATTGCAGTTGATGGAAGTTGTGCTACGATGCAGCATTAAAAAAATTCGGGATTAATCAATTCTCAAGTTTGTGTATTTTTAATTATTTTTAGATAAGTGATATATCAAACAAATGATTTTCAAATATTTTTAAACAAAATCCCAAGCGCGATAACTCCGGCGGTAGAAAGCTTTTGTAAATGTAATAGGTTGAGAATTCGAGGTAGAAGTTAGCACGGGCTCAGGACTGGCCTATAGGCTATGGCTTTCGGTTCAGATTGGGCCGGATTTCTCTTATACGGTTTCAGTGTGTAACGGGTTAGTTTGCTTATAAAACTTCGGGTCAGGCCTTTCTGAAAATATCCAATGTTTGGAGAATGCAAGTGAATTTAATAAAATGCATAAAGTTTTGCTTAATTCGAATAAATGTTTAGAAACCAACAATTTTTATCTTAATAATTCTGAGCACAAAATTGCAGAAATTCATGTTTTAGGAGCATTTGGATAAACGCCGAGACTCAGGATCTTCGTGCCGAGCTGGGCTCTGGATTTAAAAATTAAAAATATCATCGGTTTTGGGTAAGGTTTGAGCACTATTACTGTCTGTCGGGTTGAACCGAGAAAAAGCCGCAAATTTAAGATTCTTGTTGACTTCAAATTCGAATCCTTACCTGAATAAAACTTCAAATAAAAACTCTTAGTTTTACCGAAAACATAAATTTCTATTTCAGCATAGCTTTCAAAGCTGCATGGAAACGGGTGATTTCATTTTTGAAAATGTTTTCTTTGTATTTTTAAACTGTGGCATTGCGAGCTTTTTCATTTCAGGTCGTTCCAAATATTAAAACGTGTTAATTTCACTTATTGTGTGCTGTTACGAGATATCCCCTGGAGTCGTGGATCTGAGCTCAGGATACAAGAATGAGTCTAAATTTCTGGATAACTAACACGTTTGTTCACAAGCACAGGGTGAACAGGAACAATATACAGTAAAACAGCACTTAAATGCTCAACTAATTTCACAAAACAACAGATACTATTCTCAAAACATTGACGAATATCACAATTCAATGTGACGTCAACTGTTCTCCAACTGAGTAATGACGCCTTTTATAGACGCTCTATAGAAACTTCTCGAAATCTCTTATATCTCGTAAAATATTCGTTATGTGGAAGTGTTTCTCGAATCTTCGAGAAGTCGCCAAATATAGCCAAATTGGTGAAAAATCGTCAAATTTGGCAACCCTCCTTCCAAACTTCAGCATATGACAACCCTAGATGCAAGTCATAGAAAAGCCTGTACGGGTGTTTTCTCCGTCTGGTTTTCAGAGAAAGACTCCAGTGAGGGAATTTTACACTTTCGCAACAGTATTATAGTACAAGTGATTTATTATATATTAACATAACTTATTGATAACTCCCTATTGGGAGAGCGTTATTGTGTACGGGAATCTCGCAAAATTGTGGTTATTCCTCTATTGCGAGTAGGGGGCTCCCGAACAAGTTAGTCTAAGCCATGCAAATTATGGTTGTTGTTGATCATGTGATGTTTCCTTAATACGTTTACCAGAAATCGATGCCATATATTGAAATAAGATTTAGCTAACTTTTATCTTAATCTTATTTCCATACTGTCGTTAATACTGCAATACGTCGTATGTGAAAAAATATGATGGGAACAGAACGTGACTTTATCATCCAATGCCTTTAATTCTTTCTTTCACATAAAAATAATAATGTACAAGATTTACGGTAAAAAAGTTTTTGTTGAATTTTATTCGTATATTAAAATTAAGCACTTTTCTTGATAGCAATATGTAAAAATTTTCTGAGGTACCAAATTAACTTATATTTCGTACAGATATAATTTGGCAATAACTAGCTATAAGAAGCATTGCTAGCTTTAACCAAACAATATAGTCCATATAGTGAACTATTTTCATAATTAATATAAAACCCACTGTTTGAGTTCTAATCAATAGATTCCTGAAATTCAAAATCCAAATGTTAATTAAGTTTTCACATGTGAATAATGTATTTAACTTTTAGTTATTTAATTTAAAAAACTGAATCTCGTTATTATGCAATAACCATCTAATAATCGAACGCAAAGCCGCCAAATGTGGGTATAAATAAATAAAGCCATACCACAATGTCATTGGTATTGAATTAAAATCTTGTAAATTGAAATATGACACCTTAACGACTTTATTAGTCAAAATAAAATGATTTATTCATACTCATGTGCAGAAGACATTTATTTGATACAAGATGGTTATTGAAAATCCTGGCCGAGGCTCTTGCTACGAATGGCATAAAACAGCTTAGTCCTCTGTCGGCAAAATAGCTATTGACGAATTGCTGTCCTAATAAAAAAATAATACAATAAACAACATTTACAGAAACGGAAATCTAGTGTAGAGCCTATTTTACCTTTCCTCCCAGAGACAATGAACATTTGAATTGCAGAAATATTATTGGGTACTTTGACTAACCTTGCGGGTGTCTCCGTGTTAGAGACCCTAATGATACAACTTTCGGACAAGTGTTTATTGCTTTCGTATATGGGTTATGTTCGTTCCTGGTATCGATTCCAACTAATTAGACAATGCTCTACAACTTTGTAAGGAACTTTTTTCGTCTATCGCGCTTTGTTACCCAGTTCGTTATCCTAACTTTTTAAACTCTTCGCTAGGAGCGCTGTAATTCATTTTATTCCATAGAGCATGGCCACTTTGGTGTAGATATACCTAATGTGTATAATCATGCACTTTTTTATGTGAAGTTATTGGGATGCTTAAAAACTTTCCTAGGAATCTTTCTTTCATAAAGCCTAATTATTGCACAGCCACGTGGGGGAACTGTGAGACTCTTTTCATCAAACTGCTTCCATATCCACAAAATACACTAAAATTTTAAATAGCTATAGAAATTATGGTTGAATATAGCTTTTTCCTTGCCATACAATACATGGTAATGTAGAGGGAAAGTAATGGAATCGTATCGAAAATCGCAATTCGAGTTTTTGACGGATATACACGTTTTGAAAGCTCTAGAACACGGAAAAACAAATTTCAGTTTAACTCCTGTTGAAGGCCCAGACCACACAGCCAACCCTAAGGCTTACGGCAGTTTATTGTGTGGCCGGAGTTCGACTATTGTGTATGTGTGTGTCTGTCTGTGCAATGTATGTATCCACTCGAACTCAAAAACCAATTGACCAAATTTCATAAAATTTTAGAGGTAAGTCACTTGTGGTTACCCTGGTGCTGGTTAGATTTTGGTACGATTCGGGATAAAATAACCTGCCTTTTTTTGCGAAATGGCCCGCAAAAATTGTATGTATCCACTCTAGCAAAAAATTAATTGAACAAATTTTAAAAAAATTGGTAGATCAGTAACTTGTGGGTTACCCTGGTGCTGATTGGATTTTCGTATGATTCGAGAAAAAGGAACCTGCCTTTCTTTACAAAATGGCCCGCAAAATCGTCAAAATCTAAAGTAAAAGACTGCGTATGCTCAAATGCATCAATTTATTGCTTGTTGCAAATGTAATTTTTGACAATGAAAAGAATAAGACCAACCCCATTACCATAGACTAGCCGTTCTCGAAATATTTTTGTTTTTTTGCGGTTATGCTACGCCGCCTGTGAAAATACGTCCAGTTACGAAATGAAAACTTTAATTCAATTAAAAGCGTAAATTCAGTGTAATTTTGAATAATTATGATTGTTATATTATGCAATTAAACTCTATGTAATGAATTATTACAGAAATGAAGAGAAAATGAATTAATGACTTTAGTAAGAATGACTTTACTAAAACGAAATTTTAGTATGTTGTTAAGACGGTCTGTGGAACATATGGGAATGTAAATGAATAATATCACCCAATTAGTTTTGGATTGAACTCGGATTGAAAAAATGAAATACATGGAACCCTAGGGACCTAATTTTTCAAACATCTTTTCAGCGACGTTAAAATTCACAAATTACTTCGAAAATTTTAGGAAATATTCAAATTAACCCATAAAATATATAAAAGAATTTCAGCAAAATATGTTTAGCATTTTTTAAATAAAAATTAAAATAATAATTACACCCATATAATATGTGTTTCCCGGCCGCCCATTTTTGCTGCTCTATATCTTCGGATGAGTCGGACGGCCTAGGTTTTCGATCCATATAATATGAAGAGATCATGTGACACATTTCAAAATAAAATATGGCATCCATCTTTTTTTCCCAAAGTAAAAATCGAGATTTTTAAAGTTCTTCTAAATTTATATTTAGTGTTGCATCCGTTCTAAAATCGCATTATTTTTGCATATTTTCTGTGCATCTATATTCTGCGTTAACCCTATTATATAAGTTTTGAGTTTAAATGATCATCAAACTTTGATTATTTCTACAACAAAACCTAATTTTCACTTATGGAGAATGTAAACAGATTAGGCTGTAAGATGAGTTGTATAAGAATTGCTGAATTTCTTTTCATGCAAAATTATTTAACTCTGGAGTCTGGAATAAAAATGTATGAATGAAATATTCACTGCTTTTGCATAAAGAGCCAGACGATTTATATTTCGATGACGTCATTTGAATAAAGTTCATTTTTTTCGATGAAGTTTTAAGTTTTCAAGTAAAATAAATTATTGTAGTTTTGTGATAATTAAAAAAATATCACCGCTGAATGTATCGCATTTTAGAGATGTTTAAATGAAACTGTAATCCAGTTGGAAAGTGTTTCATAATTAATGCTTTATGCATGATTGATTTTTCTTGTTATGAATTTGAATTTTATCCCCTACAGAGTGTGGTGATTTGGTAGCTCGTCATTATATTGATAATACAATATCAGAGAAGTGTTCTCTCTTTTGAAAGTCAGAGAACCATGTTTTAAATTACCAGATATCGCCATTACCCTGTTTATCTTGGTAAATCTCTAATAAATAATCTGAAGATTGCAGCTCTAGAGAAAATGAAGCAGTACGCGCCAACAGGATTTACAGATTTCTTCAACGAAATTCTCCACTGACCTACAATTACGCATTTGAGCTTCCAGAAGAGAATTTTTGATGAGTTATTAAACCAATTTTTGATATTTGATGTGATTTATTATAGTTTTGAATTATCAATAGTTGTATTAACGTTCATTGACTATTTTTACTTTCCTTGCAATACACGGTAATGTATAGGGAAAGTATTGGAATAATGCCAGAAATCGCAACTCGAGTTTTCGACGTTTCTACACGTTTTGGTACACCTTGAACACGAAAAGAAACTGTTTTTAGCGTGACGTCTGTGTGTTTGTGTGTCTGTCTGTGCAATGTATGTATCTACTCTAACTCAACAACTAATTGACCAAATTTCATAAAATTTGGTGGGTAAGTCACATGTGGGTTACCTTGCTGGTGCTGATTAGAGTTTGGTAATAACAAGTTTCCAGTTTCATATAAAATTCAGAAGATAAAATCAAACCAGCAAATAATGATCAGAAATTAAGTAGTTAATTATGCAGTTAGAGATATATTTTCCTGAATACTATTATGCAGTTTTACACAATAATAAACTTACTAGCTTATAAACTACTTTTTAGTAGTTTTACTACTTAAAAGTAGTTTTACTACTTACTTTAGTAGTTTTACTACTTACTAGTTTTACACAATAATAAACTTACTAGCTAATAAACTACCGGCCATCCAAATGGTTTCTCTAAGTCCTCGGACGAGACGGATGGTCTGGGCTTTCGACAATAATAAACTTACTAGCTTATGACAGTATTTGCTGTCAAGTATTAAAGAAATTGAAAACTCTGAAATTCACTTTTCAGAAGAAATTAACATTGGTTTATACAAGTAATTCACAAATAGAACTTTTTTAATTTTTCACATATATTGAATATAATTTCTTTACTTTAGCCTTTCAGAGACATTTAAAAAATCCATTATTACATTTCCTACCATACATGGTAATGTAAAGTATTGGAATCGTGTCGAAAATCGCAACTTGAGATTCGATTGATCTACACGTTTTAAGCAACCTAGAACACGAAAACATTATTTTTAGCAGTGTGTGCAATGTATGTGTCCACTCTAACTCAAAGGTAAGTCACTTGTGGTAGGTGAGTCACTTGTGGATTACCCTGGTTCTGATTAGATTTTGGTACAATTCGAAAAAAAATAACCTTCATTTATTTGCAAAATGGCCGGCAAAAATTGTATGTATCCATTCTAACTCAAAAACCAATTCATCAAATTTCAAATTATTTGGTAGATAAGTCACATGTAGATTACCCTTATGCTGAATAGATTTGCAGTAAACTCCCGTTAATCCGGCATCCAATGGTTCGGCAGGTTCAATAATCCGCCTCTCGAACAGCATTCGGGTCCATTCTATTCGAAAATGGTCGTGAGTTCTCGCCATTATGCAAATTTTTATTCACTAACATTGCCTTATAATTTAAAAAATAATCTTTGCATTTTTTCACTTAGTACTATATAGTGTAATCCAGTTTATGTATCGTTTAAGGAAAATAAATATTGCATTTATGGTCCATTATTTTGTTTTAAATCATTTTTTCCCATTTTTACCCCGTTTTAGTTTGATATCCGATTATCCGGCAAATACGGTAGTTCGGTTATAATTTGAATATTTTTTCACATAGTATACAGTGTAATCTAGTTTGTGCAACGTTTTAGGCAAATAAATATCAATTTTATTGCCCAGTATTTTTTTTTAAATTATTTTTTTTCCTATTGTTTTGCTTCATTTTAGTTTGACATCCGATTATCTGGCAAATTTGGTAATTCGGCACCAATAAAGTCCCTAACGTGCCAGATTATAGGAGGTTTACTATATTTAAATAGCGTGATGAAAAGTTGTCCATAACTTTAAAAAAATATTTTGCTTGAAACTTTTCGAGATGTAATGACCTTCCTCCCCACATAAGTGACTAGAGTCATTGAAATTTCCTGTTAATGGGCGATGACTGCCTAAAAAATTTGGAAAACCCAAGAAATCGGTTATACCAAAACCATTCTTAGTCAAGACGTTTTATTTCTCTAATTTAAGCACTCAACTGGTGTGTCATTCAGAGTTTAACACTATCACGAACAATAAAAAATAAAGTAAAATGTATATACATTTGCTATATTTCTGGTGCTCTGTGTAAGTTAATTTTATCATGGTGATCTTTCACTTTCTGCAAGTTAAAATTCCATAAAAGAATAACATTCCTTTCGCAAATAAATATATTTGTTTTAGAAAAAAAAAATAAAAAATCGCAATTATCACAATGGCGCCATGAAATTTTGGAGACTTGCCTGAATCTGATCGATAACAGCAGCTTGTATATCTGAGCAATTCACTTTGTATAGTTCGACTTTAAACACTTTCCAAAGTAGTTGCAGAATCCCTGCTTTTGTTTACTAGAATATATGTATGGCATCAGAATGTGCATTAGGTATTTGCAATCAATTAAACGTATTGAACGCAACAGAAAGTACTTATGGAATATAGTGCAAGTGCGTAGATAAATTTTCTTTTATAAATTAATTTTTTTTTAAACAAGTGGATTTCAATTTGGTGAACGGATGAGGAGAATTCCAGTCCGATATGACTTATTTCATAGGAGAATTGACAAAGGTAAATTACCCTTGATTAAAATCTATATTATAATGATTCGGTCTGCCTATAGCATTTTATTAAAAATAATTTTAGTTTGATAATGTATACGTATTCAAATTTAAATCTGATAAATCTGTTTAATTCATAAAATGAAACTTTGCTTAATCATGGAAAATATTTCCGTCCTTAATATTTCGCATTCCAATCCTCCAACCACTATGCTTTATCTTGATTATTTTTTACTTAAATGAATGTACTTAAATAGTGCTTGTATTGGGTATTTTTTCCTTATCACCATTACTGAGAAAAATTAAACTTTTACTGAATAAGCATGTTGTTTAAAAATTTGCTGTAAGCATAAAAATACCCTAAATAATACTTTCGTGTTTGTAGGGTATATTTTTTTAACGGGTTGGCAACCGAAGCTTAGATCGTTTAAGGTGTATTTGACGGAAGAGATTTTCAGTTTTTTAAAGCGTACCATAATGAAATCATATGCTCTAAAATGTGTAGTTTGTCGACTATAATAATAATAATAATTTTCGCTTTGTTTATTAATATTAAACAATAGAAGAAAAGGGGGAGGAACAAAATAGGCTGATAAGTTGAGACCCAATACAAGTCTCTGACTCAAGTTTGGAGGAAAATGCAAGGAATAGAGGCAGTTAAAATACTCATTAGAGGTCTGCATGGAAAGTTGAACTGACTTGAAATTTTCAGATGGGGGTGGATATATTTGGAAGGAGAGTGTTATCGGAATTCTGCGTGTATGTAAAAACTACTATAAAAAGATTATATTTAAAATAGGAGGTTGAAATATGTTATTTTTAATCTGGTCTTTTCTGGATCTGCCTTGGCGGGTCCTTGGCCATGAGCTCGTACAGATAGATCTCTAGCACTGTTTTCGACTCGCGTGACGAGGGCTTGATTGCTACTAACGTCACACTAGCATCTACCCTCTAGTTCAGGGATGAGTAAACTTATTTATGGAAGGATTAAACAAAAAAAAATTAAATTTTTGGTGAGCCAAATACTTTTATTCATTATTTTTACTTTAAAATTAATTTTTAAAATGTTTAAATATTCAGAATGTAAAACAATGATAAATGCCTACTGATAACTAGTTACTTGTTAAGTTCACTCAGAAGGTGAGGTGTGAGAGGCCTGAAACTGGGGTTCCAGCATTTCTTCATTATCTGGGCAAAACTATGAGGAGGTGATAGTCACGAGGGAAGAGAAATGCTCATCAGTAAGTCGGTTTCTAAGATCACATTTCCTATACGGTTGAAAACGTTTGTTAACGTGAATGTGAGGATGCAAACATTGCTATATATTTTGGGGTATGATTTACCAAGTTCAGAAATGTTAATTTTGACATGGCCTTATAAAAACCCAATTTTGTTGTGTGGACTGTATTAAATACATCGACGGGTCATAATTTGCTCCAATTTAAGACTTTATACTCTAGTTAAGATAGTATCATATATTGTCACAATTATCTGCAACATTTTTGTTACACTCATCATTAATTTCATTTTAATTTGAATATGATGTAAATTAATAATATATTATTAATATATATTATATTGTAAGAAAATTGATGAACTAATTTTTTAATACGCATTTTCTCCACGAACATGCATTTGATTAAAAGAACTGGCTATTTTGAAACTTAAATAACGTCAGATTCAGTTACTATGTGCTTGTTTCTTATCGAAAAAGATTTATATGCACTTGAAGCGAATTTCTCTATTCAGCAATTTTTTTTTTTTTTTGTAGGATGTTGAACTAGTTACTGAATTTCCTCATAAATACCTATCCCATAGCGATTTTCTGTTTAACGAAATTTTGAATTGATCTAAACAATTTTTTATAACATCATTCACATAAAATTTTTGAACATATCAAACTTTTCTTGATGGAAAACCCAATTTTCAGGTGTATCGTTGTAACCTGTTAGTGAATGACAGCTATACAATGAAGTTTCCGATTGCTGAGATACCAAAATTGGTAGATTTCATCTAGACCGGAGCAATTCTGTCTTATCGGTGGCGCCCAGCCCAATTTGGACAGGGTACGGCAGACGATGTTTTTCACTCTTTATAAAGATGTAGAACGGATTATAAAAAAAAATTTCAAAGTTATAGTAAAAGCAAAAGTAACGTAAGTCGTTACAGATAAATTTTTCACATAAATTGCAGATAAAACTTTTCTGTAACAGTTTCAAGTACGTGTATATACAATTTGTATAAATAAAATTCCAATTTTATTCTAACTTTATACACTACTTGACATAGGAAAGGCTACCCTTTGTTGCCTTTCTATGTCGAACACTGCATATAGTCTTAATGTTATAAATTAGTATATAATGTAATAATTACTATATCTCCAATCCTTTACAGTTATAATACCCTATATGACGAATTTTCTAAAAATAGTTCATTAAGATTAGTTTAAAAATTAATAAAAATATCTAATTCTGTTTAAATTCTCACTAAGCGATAGGAATTATCAGAAAAATTAAATTTAATTTTCAAGGATATTGAATTATCGTTAACTTGGCGATATTTTGCAAAAGTCGCTAAGTTAGCGAAATTGCGCCATGTTCATCGCCAAATCTGTCCACAAGCATGACAGACAGTCAGAGATAAGGACGTTCCTTATAGTATATTTAAAATGAATTATTAAAAATACTTAAAAAATAAGGTGTTAAAAAATTCAATAAATCTCCAAAGAAACTTTTAAATATCGTTTTAAACATCACAATAAATGAGCATTATACTTACCTATATATTCACAAGATATAGTGAACTGAAAATTAATGCTATGCTATTTCTTAAAGCGTACCAATTTTTTAAATTTTAACAGCTCACCAATAATATTGTATGTGATTGCATGCTATCCTCATCTAAACTCCTCTGCATTTTTTGTAGCATTATCCATGTAATAACTGTTTAACGTATTTCAAGACCCTCCAGATGCCCTCCGGTGATCTAGAAGTTTGAATCCTTGCACACTTATAGTATCGACCGCGGGGAAGAACCTAACAGAGTTAGATTTTCGATTTCCCCCTCTGGAGGTGGAGAAAATTGGTTTTATTTTTTCGAAAGTCTTTTCAGACTATTCGATGCTTTTCATAGCGACTTTGAAGGCTACGTCACAGAATCTAACGTAGTTTCGATTCCTTTCCTTGGGGGCCGGAGAATTTTACTTTTTTTAAAGTTTTACTTGACCCTTCCAATGCCCCACGGATACTGAGAAAGCCGAATCTTTGCACGCTTGTAGTATCGATCACAATACACAAACTAACGGAGACGGATTTTCGATTTATCCCCCGCGGGCGGGCAAAATTTGAAGTCTTGAAACGTCTTTTCATACACTCCAGGAGCCCTACCCTCTTTTTCCCTTTGGTGATCTCTGAAACCTCCCTCAAGGTTGAACCATTTATATTATCGGCCATGGGTTAGAACCTAATTGAGCCTTTATTTATGCACCTTTCTCTCAGAACCTGCTTACGGCACTGATTAAAAATTTGGCACAGTCAATATTCAAACACTTTTACATACTTTAATTTGCTTTTGAATAAAACTAAATAAATAAATTAGGATATATGAATTTTTTAATTTTTACTTTCTCATGCGCAGCACTGAGAAAGCATAGTTTTCATGAAAATTTTCGATTTCGAGCTTTTGGTGCCAATATATGTTTTAGGGTCTCTTGAACCCGTTTTGGTTTTAGAGAGATGCCCGTCTATCTGTGGTTGATGTCTTGTGTACACCATAGTTGCTACAAATATCAATGAATTTTAACGAAACATCATATTTGACTTTGTTAACGAAAAATATAGAACTAGATAGAATTTTTTTTTTTAAATTTGGGCGAAAACGTCGAAATTTAATAGAATTTTTTTTATTTCCTTAACATGGCAGCATAGGACAAAATTTGATATAATCATGAATAAAGGGGGTTATTCACGGCTCAATGATCACGATATGTAATAGTTTCAATCATTGTAGTGAGAAATAGCCGCGATACAATTTTTGTATTCTTGGCGTCATTAACCCTCTTGGGGGGGGGGGGGGGGGTAAGTGGGTAAGTGGCAAAGAGCTAGAATCACAGGCTTGATTGCTTCTCGAAGGTAAGTGGGTACGTTAAGTACCCCCGGGTGGTATATTTCCAGTTAATTTTTATAAAAAATATCTAAAAAATTATGCTTGAGAATTTAAAAAAAAATAATTTATATATCTTCAAACCCATTTGTGTAAAAATATGATAGGAATAAGTGTAAATAGTTTCGAAGTAAGGAATTGAGTCGATTGTGAGAAAAAGGTATATTTGCATGAAAAAAGAAATATTTTGAGAAAACGGTATTTAAAGTATAAAAATATGATATGAGCTGCTATGGTAGACTTTCCCTACAGACTCAAATTCATTTTTTATTTATTTATTTAATAATTCATTGAGTTTAATTGCACAAAATAACGCTCATAATTATTTGACATTACGCTGAATTCGCACTTTTAATTAAATTTCCTTTTCATTTGGCAACTGGACGTATTTTCAAAGGCGGCGTAGCAATAATGCTAAAAACTAAAATATCTCGAGAACGGTTAGTCCTAGATTAATGGGGTTGCCCTTATTTTGTTCATCGTTAAAAATTACGTGTAAAACAAGCACTTAAATGATACATTTGAGTATACGTAGTCTTTCATTTTAGATTTTGAAGACTTTTGCAAGCTTTTTTTTTCCCCAAATCGTGCCAAAATCTAATCAGCACCAGGGTATCCAACAAGTGACTTATCTACTAAATTTTGTGAAATTTGGTCAATTAGTTTTTGAGTTAGGGTGGATACATATATTGCACAGAGACACGCATACACACAGACGTCACGCAAAAAATAGTTTCTTCATGATCGTGTTCTAGAGATCCCAAAAGTATCGAGTCGTCGAAAATTCGAATTGCGATTTTCGACACGATCTCAATTCTTTCGCTATTACATGACCATGCATTGTAGAGAAAGCAAAAATACAAAAAGGTTTTTAAAATAATAATTAAAACTACTTCCAATGCCCGTATCGCCGTTTGTTATGCATCGTTTCAAAGGTAAGATCTCATTGTTTATAATAAAAAAAAAATAAATAAATAAAAAATGAAATAAAAAAAAAAGAAAAACTGAAAATGTGTGTCTTGTTCCCTTTAGTGCTATACATTATTAAACAAAATAAAACTAACTTAAAGATGAATTGCAGCTAAATTTTTATGCTGTCTTTGAAATATTTAAGCACTACTTCTGCGTAATAAAAATATGTTTGTTTGTAATTTTGTCGTCATCTTCGTCTGTAGCGGAAAATCGAAGCGTCAGACAATCGTGAAATTTGCTACAGAGGTTCTTCCCCGTAATGTGCACCTTGTAGAGATTTTATTTTGGAATTCGAAGTTATGAATTTTTAAAAGTCAAAAATCACATTTTCCGCCATTTTGTGAAATGAAATATATTTTCTCTTTGCCGCCGCAGACGATAGACGATAATTCGAGAGAAGAAACTTTGATGATTCGGTCGCAAACGTTCGCCTTGAAGTTAAAAACAACTAAACGCACACAATGTGCATTTAATTTATGGTTTTTCTAACTTTGTGAATTTTCGTACAATGTTTTCGTTTTAATTTAGTATTACATTACCATTATGAGTATTGAACTAAAATTTTACTTAAATTGAATGAAAATTCGCTGAGATAGCAATCATATTTTAAATTTTTCCTCAGGAGTAAAGGAACTTTGTCTTTTTAGCGACGTCACGTATTTTCACTGTGTCGTTCTGCAACGATAGGTAATCGAGAGCTTATTTAGGGCGTATCAAAGAAGTTTATTTAGAGTATATTACGCCCGCGTTATATAGGAATGGTTATGCATGGGAAAAACGGAGCGCTGGAATAATTCTAGTTCAAAACATGCAACTTAGAAATTGAGTGGTGTTATCTGTATCTGTATTATTTAAGTAACAGGCGCTTGCTTAGGACTCGGGCAAAGCCGGTCAATTCGTTCTAGTTCAGCAATAAAAGAATAATAACCTTGACTTTAAATTATACACATTACTCAAGTCCAGTGAAAAATCGATCAACATTCCTTTAAGTAGGGCGGGGGGCATTTTCATGAAATTTGTATTTAACATCTAAGAAATAAAGCGATTAAAAGAAGAAACTCGCTTCGACACATTCTCCAAATACGTATTAAATGAATGACCTATTGAAAATATGAGGTCATATCCTGATCACTGCTTCTTCAGTCCCTTTTGTTGCGAGAAGCAATGTTTGAGCTGATGGAATTTGCTATTCAGCTGTCAAAGATGACTGCAGGTATGAATCAAATTTTATCATTTTCTTAAGCCTATATAGAAATAGAGTATTATTTTCCCGAAAATTTTCATATTATTTTACCTGTTGGCACGTTCCCATCTTGTTTTTTTGACATTCTTATGTATATATATATATATATATATATATATATATATATATATATATATACTAAACATCTGCACACTTATAGTGGCTCGGCCGCTCACCTTGCTTCTCATACCCTCGGGTGAGTGGGGCGGCCTGGGTCTTCTACACTTATAGTGCCGACTACAGTACAGAACCTAACGTAGCCGGATTTTCTATTTATTCCCTCGGGGAAGGAGAAAATAGTTTTCCAAAACCTTTTTAAATACTTCAGAAACCCCCTGGTAACCTAAAAGTCTGAATCTTTGCACACTTATAGTACCGACCATTGGGCAGAACTTCACGTAACCGTATTTTCAATTTACCCCCCCCCCCCCCCCGGAGGCATAAAAAATGGTGTTTACCGAAAAGTCTTTTTACCCCCCTTCCTCCAAAAAAAAGCCCCCTGGTGAGCTAAAAGGCTGAATCTTTGCACATTTAGAGAACCGACTATTGGGCAGAACTAAACGTAACAGGATTTTCGATTCCCCCCCCCCCCCGGAGACGGAGAAAATGGGGTTTCCTAAAAAGCCTGTTTAACCCCCCCCCCCCCCTCCTTCCCCACAAGCTCCTGGTGATCCAGAAGGCTGAATCTTTGGATACATAAAGTATCGACCATCAGACAGAACCTAACGTAGCTAGATTTTCGATCCCTTCCCAGGAATTGCTTTTTTTTACATCTTTCCAGACCCTCAAGCAGCATTCAGGTGGCTTAGAATGCTCAATCTTTGTGCATTTATAGTAACGACCATTGGACCGAACATTTCGATTTTCCTCCCGAAATGGGGAAAGGGGGTAAAGTTTCTCAGAATTCCCCCTAAGTCCCCGCTGGAGACATAGAACGCTGAGACTCGACCACGAGGCAGAACCTAACTACGTCAATTTTCGACTCAGACTTCAAAGAATTGTGTTGTACCAACTGGAAATCGAACAGCTGATCTTTGTATTATACAGCTGACGCTCTGTCGTTGAGCATTGTTAAATAAAATAAAACTTATTAAAAGAAGTTGCTGCTTAATTTTTCGAGCGTGTTAATTGCCCTGTCTTAGACACGTTTAAATACTAGTCTAGTATATTAAAATACGGAAAATTTCAATACACGCTTCTAACTTAAATATTTCCCGAACCACGTGATGAATTTTAATGATTTATTTCTCAAGCAATTAAGCTGAGTACCGGGAAATATTCCAATGTAATACCATACAGCGAAATAACAAGGCTCGAAATATGTTTCCGTCTGTGTTGTTGTTGAGACCCAGACCGTCCGACCTACCAGAAAAATGTAAGATATCTGTTTGAACGGCCGGGAAGTGCCACCCAATTTAGACCGGAATCCAGTGGGAGAGGCATCCACAGGGACCGTACCCTCCTTCCCCTACCACCAACCTCTCGGAAGGACTTACGGACACACATGTTTAACGTGATCGTACTCCGCATGAACACGACGGCAGTTTTGGCAGTGGCGGGATCGAACCCGGGCCTACCGAGTGCAACTCAGGCGCTCTAACCACTGGGCTACCGCGCCCTGTTCCCGTCTGCGTGTCTATCCTGACCACTTTTGAATCAAGGCAACTCAATGGATTCCCATGATTTTCTTAATGGTTTTTGGTAAGATTATTAAAGAACTGGTTTACGACTAAAGCTATTTCCAATTCTTTGCTGCGTTAATATATTAAAACGAAAATTACAGCGTCCACTTCATAATAAGAGTTTGTAATTTCATCCCAGTAGTTCAACGATAACGGTAGAGTATCGGCTGGCCAGTTCGAAGATCCAGGGCTCGAGTCTCGGTTGGGACAGCAAGATTCTTTACAATGGCGCCCAAACAAATCAACCTTGTAGATTAGTGCAAAGATGTCTGAGGTCTGAAAGTGACCCTAATGACTAGCACGGATTCAGTGGCCGCTGGGATATGGAGCACCGATTTCAAATTAGGAGGATAATAACCACGTTGCATACTAACCTGGGTAAAAATAATAGTATCAGGAGGCTATCCTGAGGTAAAAATAGCAGGAGGTGGTCAGACAGATTGTCAGTTGCACACCAATCTGATATTTGAGAGTGGAGAATGCGGAGTCCACTTCGACAATAAGAGTTTGCAATTTCGTCTCAGTAGCTCAACGGTAGAGCATCGGCTGTCCAGTTCGAAGTTCCAGGGTCCGATTCCCGGTTGGGACAGCAAGGCTCCTTACAAAACTTGAAAATATGCTCCAAAGCAAAATATTTCTTAAAATACGTAATCGACTTCGATGAATTTTTTTTTCAATAAATGAGACTCGCTGAAGGAACTGTTTCTGATTTAAGTTTTATACCCCTACATCAGTACTTCCCGGCCGTCCAAACAGTTACCTTACACCTTTCTGGTAGGTCGGATGGTCTGGGTGTCAACAACAACCCCTACATCAGCAAAAGGAATTAAAATTCCTTTTTGGCTGACTGTAAAGACAGCTTATGACTTGAAAGCGGCTTAACAGATTTACGTATTTTTTCCACTTATTCATTAAGCTTATTGGCATATAGATTTATGATAAAAATGTTTCACATTTTGCACCGCGTTAATTTTATTTCAGTATTGTTCCATGCAACGTTATGTGTTTCTGGTAGATTAAAATGTAACATTTTGACAACATTTTTATTTTCCCTTTTAGTATAATGTAAAGTAATAATATTGTTGTTGTTGTTGTTGAGACCCAGACCGTCCGACCTACCAGAAAGGTGCAAGGTAACTGTTTGGACGGCCGGGAAGTGCCACCCAAATTAGACCGGAACCCAGTGGGGGAGGCATCCACAGGGACCGTACCCTCCTTCCCCTACCACCAACCTCTCGGAAGGACTTACGGACCCACATGTTTAACGTGATCGTACTCCCCGTGAACACGGCGGCAGTTCTGGCAGTGGCTGGAATCGAACCCGAGCCTACCGAGTGCAACTCCAGCGCGCTAACCAATTTGCTACCGCGCCCCTAGTAATAATATTGTGACGGAGTCGAAAATTCGAATTCGAGTTTTCGACGAAGTGCAGATTTCAAGTATCCCTGAACTCAAATCGAACGTTTTTGAGGTGATATGTGTGTGTGTGTGTGTGTGTGTGTGTGTGTGAATGCTATATCTCACGAACGAATAGAGAGTTTTGAACAAAATTTGGTGCATATATTACAATCAGGGAATCCCAGAACCCTATTGATTTGGGGAGTAGTCGAATTTTCGGAAGCCCCCCCCCCCCATATTTTCGAATGAAATTATGAAAAAATAATTAAAATCTCATCAAAAAGCCTTCAATAATGTTACGCATATGGTCATTTCTTATGTATTTTTCATTACAAATTGAATAACTTTAGAACGCTAATGTGAACAAGATGTTAAACATTTTTCAAAAAAATTTATTAAAAAAATCCCATAAAATTAAAAAAAAACGTATTAACTGTAAAGTATTATGCGATAAATTTCTTAACATCCTTCTTGTGGATTTAGTACATTCCATTTACGAGAGAAGATACTTTGGGTAATAATTTAGTATTTTGACGTCTAACAATTCGCCAATAATCATTTATATATAAGAAAACTGTCTTATATATTTGTAATGCCTGGGGATAAATTTGGCGAACTTGGTGTCTCATTTAGCAAAATATTACTATCCTGCCAATGTTACGACCCCATTGACGGGGATATCAACAAAATTGCAAAAATGACTCTGAATTAACAAAAATGACCCCAAATCGATGAATGAATTATTAATATATTTTATATATGGAATATATTGCTTATTGCGGATGCTATCAATATTGATAATTGTCAATTTAGAGTTTTGTGAAATATAAGTTAATTGAAATAGTTTTACATGTTGCAATCAGAAAAAATTCCATATGTGCAATTCAACGTTATAAACATTATGCCGTGGATCTTACAAATCACTTTTTCACTGTAAAAGAAATAAATTCATTGCATTATGTAGGGAAAGTGATGTGCTTCCTATATCAGCTTTTTTTAATAATAGTGATAAAATTAACAAATGTTCAAATGCATTTTACTCGAAAACTCTGCCATCCTCAAAAGTTTGGTAAACAGATTTGGAATCAGCCCAAGAAATATTATAAGAATCAATCTGTAAATTCAATTTGACATAAAAAAATAAAATGTTATCAACCAGTGTAATCAATAGAGGGAGAAACGAAGTAAATGTTAATTAAAAAAAATTAAGAAAATATAAAATTAAATACCAAAAATGTATCAGCATCCCGGTTTTCGCTACAAATGAAGCAAAATTAATGTTGTATTTCAAGTTCTTAAGCATGAGATGAAAATTGGGAAAGAGAAATTTTAAAGTTTCAGTCATTAATCACACCATAATTGATCTCCTCTTTAGATCACATCAAAAATGGTATCCCAAAAAGTATTGGACCATTTTGAAATATTTTTAGAAAAATTATCCAAAGTAGGCAGATGGGTTTAAAATGGCAATCTAAGGGAAATCCATATTGGCAGATTGTAGTGTAAATACATATAATAAATTGAAAGGAAATTAAATTTTTTCAGTGCCCTTTCTTACACAACAGTTTCCCACGGACAAGAAGAAAACAAATTTTACCCATACACGAAATTAAATCAAATTGTGGGTATAGGCAGAGTCAATTCAAATCACTATTATGCAAGTCTTATCATTATCCGAAATTAGTATTAAGAAAAATTAGGGGGGAAATGGAGCGGAGTAAATTAAGAAAAATTAGTGGGAAATGAAGGGGTAGTCAGATAAAATAATTTCGGCAATTTTGCATAATATCAATTTTAGATAAGGATAAGATTTATATGGTATTGTTTTGAATTGTATCCGCCTACACCTTCAATATGGTTTAATTTCGTGTGTGAATAAATTTTATTTTCCACTTTTCTGCGGGTCACTGTTGTGTAGGGAAGGACATTGAAAAACTTGTTTTTTTTTTTTTTCTCATAATTTTTTTTTACTTTTTAGATTTCATTTGTTTTACGTAATTCACTTTTTAGTTTTTTTTTTTTATGTAATTTACGTTCAAACCTATATAGTATTATACACGGATCGACGCGTTAGAATCAGGAAAATATTTCATCCGAAGACACTGAACCGTAATCCGAAAAGAAAAGACTTAAAAATGAATAACATAGTCATGGCATACGCAACTGACATAATGACTTAACGCAATGATGTAAAAGTTTCATAAATGAAAATGTTTCGTGAGATGAAACTGTGTGCCGAGTATCCACTTTAAACGTGCTCTAGGATCAGAAAACCAGTCTGTCATAGATGACGTATGTGAATCGCGTAAAGACGCACTATAGTGGCGTGAACATTTGATAGATAAAAATGTTCTGTGATATGAAACTGTGTGCCGAGATTCAGCTTTTTACGTTCTCTGAAAGCCAAAAACGAGTCTGTCAAAGATGACTTACAGGAATCATGTAACGAAGTAATGTAATAACGTAACGAAATAACAAAATGACATGAAAATTTGATGAAAATGTTCCACGAAATGAAATTATGTACCAACTTTCATCTATCTCTCTGTGTGTTTTGAGAGTCGAGAACTAGCCAGTCAAAGATGTTTTGATCGAAGGAACAAAGGGAATTAACATGAAATTAATAAGAGGTGTTGAGAAAAATTGGGTATGATGGAGTGGATGAAAAATGGAATAGAAGTAGATATCAGGAAGTTGGTTGTTCACTAAAAATAAAATCAATTAGTAAAAGCAGCTAATGTCTGAAATTAAGTAAGTACACTACATAATATCTAAGCATCGAAGAATTAAAATTATGTAAAATAAATCTCGCTCTGGAAGTCCAAAACTTTTTCTCCAAAAATGAAGAGAGATAAATAATACGGAAAATTATAGTATTAAATAGAAAAACTAGTGTCGTAAATTTAACCATAGCAGCAAAATGAGTATTAGGTAAGTCAGCAGATTCTGATATAGTTAAAAAATTTTTAAGAAAACATAAATTTCATGACCGAATACCTTGGGTAAATCTTTTGCGTAAATTAAAGCGATTTGGAATTTGCTAAAAGTCATGTGAAGAAACCTAAGGATTTTTAGAAATCGTTAATGTTCCTTATTGAAAGTAAATCTTGTATTTTTGACTTAGATGGAAAATAAGAAGGTGACCAAATACGGCAATCCAGAAAACATATTTATGCTACTGTAAAAATTAACATGTTGCCAAGCAAGGAAGCTCAGGTGTAGGGAATTTGGAAATTATTGATGGCATTATAAATAAATATGTATTTAACTAGAATATTGTAAAAATAAATTTATAAGACAAAATTTTGCGGAGTTGGCTATTATGTTTAATTTTAAATTTTATCAAGACTATGATACGAAGCATAGTGATGATATCTGTAAAATTCTGTACTATATAGTATATATAACTGCCCTAGTGTTATCAAAACATATTAACAAATTACAGATATGGACACTATTTAACATGTATAGAAATATTTTTAATAGAAGATAAATAAATCTACATGAAATGCTCACAAAAACAAGCTTGCTGAAAAATAGAAAAAAATCGATAAAAAAATTTATGAAAAATTGTTTCAGTCAATGTTTATTAGATTCGGGGACGTCGTAACGAGTAACAAAATGCAGAACAAACTGCAATAATATTTATAGAAATTATATTTAATTGTATATTAGAAGTGCCATGGTACTTTTTTGGATTCTATTTTTAGGTCAATAATCGTGCGTGTTTAATGACCAAAATTTAACACTTTCATTTTGTAAATATTTATCGGATGCTTTATAACTTAGAAAGAAGTATTTGTTTGGTTCCATTCTGTTGCAAATATTTTTTAGCATTAGAAAAATGTTGCTGCATAGTGTACCAATACTTTTCTGGATGACATATTTATTTCTATGCAGATATATTAGACTTATTCAAAATGTCGTTAAAAATATATAGAGTACATTTCGACCAGAAGAAATTAGAATCCTGTCCCAATAGCTCAATAGTTCGGGCAGCGATTGATCAGCTAGAAGATCCGCGTTTCAATTCCAGGTCGAGGCAGTACAATGGTGTCCAAATGAACTAACTTTGAATGTTAAATGCAATGATGATGAGGATCAGTAAAGACATGGTTACGAATTTTGAATGGACCCTGTGAATTTCAACATCACGACCACACAGGATGCTAGCCTAGATTAAAATATCTGATGTGGGCAACACATGACTTTCCTTATACAATACACTGAATTTATTCCTTTTATAGTCAAAAATTAATGTATAAGATCCACGGTACTGTGTTTTTAACGTTGAATTGTACATTTGGCGATTTTCCGGATGACAACATGCAATACTATTTCAAAGTACCCAAATAACTTACATTTCACACAACTGTAAATTAACAGTTATCAATATTGATAGCATCCTCAATAAGCGATATAGTTCATATATTAAAATATTTTAATAATTAATTCATCAATCGTCATTTCATTAATTATCATTTTCGTTAATTCAGAATCATTTTTGCAATTTTGACAAAATTTTTATCAATCTGGAGCGAAATATCGCCATGTTAGCTATACTTTGCTGGATTATTCGCCAAGTTTATCAAATACATCACCAAGTGTTACGACAGACAAACGGAGAGAATGCATGCCCGTCATATGACGGAAATCAGAATTTGTGAAACATTACTTCTCATTTGGTGTCATTTTTATCAATTTGGCGATATTTTTGTCACTTTGGCAACGTTTAAAAAGTTGCCAAGTTATCGACGTCCCGCTGAATTTCTCGCCAAGCGTTACGGACGGACGGAAAAAAGGGTTATTCTTATAGTCTATTCTTATGTTCTTTCCAAGATATTAAACTTTCAGTCGTCAATTTATTGATTCAGCTTCAGTTTCATCAATTTGGCGAATTTTTATCAATTGGGTGACATTTTCGTCAATTTGGCAACATTTAAAAAGTCACCAAGTTGGAGATATTCCGCAAAATTCGTCACTAAAATTTTATCCAAACGTTACGTACGGAAAAATAGGTTATTCTTATCGTACTCTTAGATTCTTATATTCTTTCCAAGATATTGAACTTTCGTCAATCAGTCGTCATTTTCATTAATTTAGCGTCATTTTTTTTATCAATTTGGCGACATTTTCGTTAATTTGTCACTATTTAAAAAAGTGGCCAAGTTGGCGACATTTCGCCAAATTCGTCGCCGATATCTCGCCAAGCGTTATGGATGAAGAAATAAGTTATTCTTATAGCAGATATAACTGACTATTGGAGTCAACTACAAAAGTATTATCCTAGATATCTTTCTCATGAATGGAACTAGCTAGATCTACGAAAATAATGTCACCAAATTTATGGCATGATATTACATATGAAAAGTGAACATATTTCACAATAGTTAATATATATTTTTTATTTTATGAGATTTTTTAATAAATTTATTTGAAAAATGTGAATTTGAAAAAGATCTCCAGAACGGTTCATGCTAGCGTTCTAAAGTTTATGTCAATCGTTTTCTAATAAAAAATTACATAAGAAATGACTGTTTGTGTAACTGTATTATAGACTTTGATTTTTTGATGATTTTGTTTTTAATTTCATTCGAAAATTTAGTGGGGTTCTGAACATTCGTTTGCGTTTAAAAAAAATAGGCTTTCAGTGTTCATGAATTGTAATTTTTGTGCCAGATTTCGTTCGAATCGCTCCTTTCGTTCGTCAGATATCGTCTCCAAACACACACACAAACAGACATCACCTCAAAAATATTTTATTGGTGTTCAGGGATGCTTGAAACGTGCTCTTCAGTCGAAAATTCGAATTCGAATTTTCGGCCCCCGTCACAATACTTTCTATATACATTATACTATGCATATAAGGAAAGTAAAAAGAAAAAGAAAAAACATAGAATACGACGGTGGGCTGTCAATTCAGCAGTTTCTCGTCAATCTGACTTCAAATGGAAGAGATTGTTGGCTCCACTTCGAGAAGAAGTTGGAATCTTGTCCCAGATGTTCAGCGGCCATATGAAATTTCTTCATTATTTAATTTTTTTTTTTTTTTTTTTTTTTTAGGGTACTGAAGGAAAATGCTTGAAAAAATACCACCGAATTATGTTCCATACCTCATCCTTCTCTTCAATTCAGTTGTTTTGCACATATTGCGTAAAGGTCTACTTTTTATTACTCCTTTATCGTCAAAGATTGTTACTGCTGAAGTCATCGCAACGTTAGAGCTTTGTGCAGGTTGTGCTGAATTAGGTAAGTTACTATTCAGAAAGAAAACCATATTGGGAAGTCTGATATAAAAATATAGAACAGTTCCTTTAATTACAAATTATACCTGTCATAAAAGTTTCTGTTTACTTTTAGTTTTTGGTTGTAAACATATTTCTACTGTCTTAATATATGTCTTACACAAGGTCGCCATATTTAACCATCAAATTATCAGGTGGGGTTACCACACTGTTGCTTTAACTATATTTTGTCATAAGTTTGAACTATCCTTCGTCTGTCCGAGGCCGTTTTTGATTATACCTGGGCCCTTAGGCAAAAATAAAATATGGGACTCTGTTCAAATTATTATGAAGGTATAGAAAGACAAAAAAGTAATAATTGTAATGTAAATGGACTTCTTAAATATCGAGCATTTGTCTACATTAGTTATGGTAAAAAAACGTCTCCCCGCTTGACATTTATTTATTTCTCATGTATGTTTTAGCCAGTAAAATATTGATAAAAAAATACTTAAATTTGAATAAAATTTAACCGGAAAAGCCTTTATATGAACCTTTAGAAACTTTTAGAAACGTCGAACGCCATAAGAGACTTGGCAAACAAAAAGAAAAATCGCAAGAATCGAGAGAAAATGCCAGAACAAATACAAAATTCTTCAAAGATGGCATTAATGGAACAATATTGGAACCATTACAATGACCGTGTCTATGCAGAATATGGGCACGATAAATTTGTAAGTCCGAAAGTCCATCCGAGAGGTGATGGGTTAGGGGGAAGACTAGTACGGTTCCTGCGACCGCCATTCCCATTACGTTCCGGTCTAAATTGGATGGCACTTTCCCAGTCGCCCAAACAGATACCTTACACCTTCGGGTAGGTAGCATAGTTGTATACTACTAGCACAGCTGTATACTCTGTACTTTAAAAGGCGTATACTCTAACCAAGTTTCAGTTTTTTTCCCCCTCGAATAATCACCCGGCACACGTACAGAAAAATAATTATTTGCCCCGAAGAACACGAAACAATCGAAATAAGAGTATTTCAGTTATTAGAATACAATTGAATTTTAGTACGGCTATAAAAGTCAATTGCTATTTGTAAAATGTTTTTTATGCATTGAAAGTAATCTTTTTAAGGTGTTGCGTACGAAGTCCATGGATTTTGGGGGCTTGGAATTGGCCTGCTTCTGGTTTGCTTCTGGTGGGGCTTAGTATGGGGAGATGCCGAAGCTTGTCCCAATGGCCCTGTAGAAGAATGCATTTTTGGGAGTGGCTTCAATGCCGAGGTAATGAAGAAACTCATTGGCCAATGCATTGGTGGTGCTTTGACGACGCTGTAAGTTAAAAAAGAAATTGAAATATTTTACTAGTTTTATAAAATTCAAGTGTACTTCACGATTATCATTTCTTTTTTTCCACAGTACAGAATCGGTTTTTTCAAGTCTTTTTCAATACTGAAATTTTTATCATCATCTCATCGATGAATCTACAACCGAACATAGGCCTTGATCTTGCTCGAAAGTTCCTTCCAAGCCGGCCCCTTTAGAGTAGTGCTTCTGCTGATTTTTTGTCTTCCGTCTTTGGTCTTTCATCTTTTGTCTTCCAACTTTGGTCTTCCACCGACCGATGTGGATATAAAAATGTTCTTTATGGTTCTGCTGTTATTCATTCTTACTAAATGTCCTAACAATTTCATTCTGTTAAATTTGATGTATTTGATTCTATCAGGATCTGTATATAATCTGTATAGTTCGGAATTATATCTTCTTCGCCAAATATCATTTTCCTGAATTCTACCAAAACCTTTGCTCAAAAATTTTCTCTCAAAAAGTTTTTTCATCATGTTCTGTGAGTGTCCAGTGTTCTGAAGCATCAATTAAGATAGGTGTTATAAGTAATTTATATAGTTGTAATTTCATTCTTTTCCTAATCAGGTGCTATCTGAAAAATTTCTTAATCCATGAAAACAGCTATTTGCACCTTTCATTCCTCTTTGGATTTCTAAACTAATATTATTTTTACATTTTATTTG
Organism: Amaurobius ferox; assembly: GCA_951213105.1. Taxonomy (NCBI): domain Eukaryota; kingdom Metazoa; phylum Arthropoda; class Arachnida; order Araneae; family Amaurobiidae; genus Amaurobius; species Amaurobius ferox. The sequence goes on from OX578133.1 coordinate 57,675,605, forward strand.
AGATCCCAGGTAGTTAAAATGCTCAACAGATTCACATTTGTACAAAGCAGCCTCAAACACGAGGGGGAAGATCTACTTCTAGTAAAAGCCATGCATTTAGTTTTGTCTTGGTTAATTTTCAAATGCCTTTTATCAACAGCGCTTTACAAAGTTAAAATATGCCTCCTTTAGATCTTTAGTGGCTCTGGCAATAATATAGGCATCATCTGCATATGCAAAACTTCAAACAGATTTGTGGTAGATGTTTCCTTTAGTGTTGATATTAGAATATCTAATTTATTTTCTCTAGGGCTAAGTTGATAAGTAGACAAGCATGTTTTTATCTACCTATCTAACACAATTTATAATATCAAAAGGTTTTGAGATTCCTCTTTGGATTTGTATAACGGAAAGAGTTCCAGTTAATGCAAGATCCACAAGTCTAATTAAATTTTCAGGTATTTCAAATTCTTTCATGGCCTGTAAAAGACCAGTTTTGTCAATATTATTATAGGCAGCTTTAAAATCAATGTACAGCTGATAAACTTCAATACTAAATTCATTACATATTTTAAGAGTCTAACGTAGAGTACAGATTTGTTCTGTGATGAGCCTTCCACTTCTAAATCCACATTTCATAGTTTCCAACAGGGATCCAGTCTCGGCAAAAGGGGACAATTTATCAAATAAAAGACGTGAGAAAATTTTACATGCTGCACACAATATATATATATATATATATAAGCTAATTCTTCTGTTACTTGAGAAATTTAAAGCATCTCCTTATGAACTGTACGTATAATACTAATCTGCTGGTAACTTTTCATTAGTTCATGTTGAGAGTATTACTTCCTAGATTTGCTTTAACAAAATTGGTCTTGCAGATTTTAATAATTCTGATGGTATTAGATCAGGACCAGCAGCTTTGTTATTCTTTGCCTTCTTCAATACTAGCTTAACCTCCCCAACTGTAAGTGGTACAAAAGAGAGCTCTAAAATTTCACATACTGTAAATTTACTGCATGCTGCTGAAATTTGTATACCCTTTTGAATATTAAAATATTTATGGAAAAATATTCTTTAATTTAGAAGAAAAACTTTCTAGGTGAACTTCTATTTACGTTGGATGCTTGTTTCAATGACTTCCAAAAATGTACATAAGATGTAGATTCAAATATTTGCGGCGAGTTCATTGAACGTTATTAATAAATCAATGATGTCAGTAATAATCAATCCACTATTAATCTATTATGCCAATAATAATCAATACATTATTAATCAATGATTAACTTTTATTATAACGAATTCTATAATATCACATACTAAATGAACAATTCATAATTGCGAATTGTTCATAAAATGCTGTTGCATTGGCCAATGTAAATGTTGTTGTATAGGCGTCCGCAGCACAGTTCATTAAAATGTGCATAGTTAGGATGTTTAAATTGTCAGTCCACGCTGCTATATACTAACTAAGCATTCTGCTGAACGTTGGTTCTGCTACGTTGAAATAATGTTAATTTTATGTACATTAATTTCTGTAATATTCAAAACATTACATTACTTGATTCACAATTTAATGTGTAACACAGTATGTTAAAATTCAGAACATATATTTTCAAATTATATATAATTTAAAATTTAAAATCTACTGTTTTAGATATTAGAGTGTGATTTGGTAAACCTAGTACACCCCGCACGTACCTATGACTGACGTCATAGAATGGATTTTTCTTTAATTGCTATTAATTAAGTTTAAATATCTATACCAATTCCATATAATTAGTTGATGTACCAGTATACGGATTTAATTTTTGTATTTTGCAGTTGGCTGAATTACATTTGGTCATTCCACATGACTCCAGAACACGAATCTTTGCACACCGCAGCAGAATGCCAAGCTGGACTTGCGGTAAGTTGAACTGTCATTAATATTCTCTCACCTGTTCTGTACTATTGTTCTTTTAAAGTTTATTGTTCTTAGTTTGTAAATTTTCATAAATAACGTAATCTCGATGGCTAAATACCAAATGAAGGGGTCACCAAAGGGCGGACCGTTATCCGTTTGCGGACCGCGAATACATTTTTTACGGACTTCCAGAAGATAACGATAAACAGAAGAAATTATGGCATTTGTGTGCGAGCAATTTTAAACAGTTTTCCTCTTCAGTCTAATGGTGAATAGAATAGTGAAACAGTAGATGTTTGAAACTGTAATAAAACTGCCATGCATATGGAACTGGTTAAGTTTCGGGGAGGCATAAATATACTCGAGTTCCAAGTTCTCTTCAATGCAAAGAATTCTGTATTAAATATGTGTGCGATAATAATTTCCAAGCATTAAAAATCTTAATCTTAAATCTGTGTACGCTGTTTGGCTCAGCGTATGTGTATGAAGTAGCATTCTTGCTGAAATAAGTTCAAATATCGACTCACAGATGTCTACCTTTACGATTTGATGAAAATCAGTTGCTTCATCTTTACTACAAATTTCAACTTAGGAGCTTCCACACCAGGAGTTTCATAAATTATTGTCAAGGTGGCAACACCTTTCAAAACTGTGTCCTCTGGTGTGTGAAACGAGAATTGAAAGAAGTATCCCGGAGCCGGAGTAATAATTTTCATGAAAGACTACAGACATTAGTTTTTAGACTTTGAAATTATGGGATGTTTTACAAATGATTTTCAAGGTGGCAACATCTTCTGGATTAACATCCCCTGGCGGTGAAACGGAGAACTATAATTTTTTTAAAGATGCATTTTTCGGAAAGAGTGGGACAGCATCTTTTTATAAGTTGGCTACACAAAGGAGTGTGAATTGAGGCAGTATGTGGAAATAGGCAGCTCTCCCTGGCAGTGGTATCGGGAACTAACCTGATTGCAGAATGTGACTCCTACCGCAGAGAAACAAACGGTTTTAAATGATGGCAACACAAGGGGGGATAAATTGGGGGAAGTGTGTGTAGATGAACAGCATCCCCTGGTGGTGGTATCGAGAACTAGTTATTTTAGACTTGTATAATACAAACTTTTCAAAGTTGGTACTGTTTAGAGGGATGAGGTATGAGCTCCTGGTGAGGTATGAGCTCCTGGTGAGGTATGAGACATGAGTAATGGCAGGACTTTAATCTGTTTTTAGATATTTTTATGTAACTAGGCTAGTTTATAGCAAAAAATGATAGTGGTTACACGTATGGGTTTAGAGGTATGAACTCCTTATAGTGTACTGACCTCACATGAGTGGTGTATATATAAGTCGACTCAAGCATCCATCTTATACTTAGTAGCTTACCTTAGATTACCTCCTCTGCATTTTGTGGAAATGACAGGAATACGGGCATTTTAAAGTTTTTCAGCTAGTTTTCCAAGTTAATAACGTGACTTATAGAAAAAAAGATGTGGAAATGGATTGAATATAGATATGCAGAATATCTACATTGCACTATAAACCTCCTTCCCCCATCATGATTGAAATCGAATAAATGGAAGTTTTACATCGTGTTGACTCTATTTGAGGGGGTGTATATACCCAATGAGGTAACCCGTAGACCGTTTATCAGCTATCCGCGAAACATTTAAGTGAGTAATGTTATGAATCCCACATCCATTTTAGTCTGAAAATCTAGAAAAACCCCAGAGAATATAACTATTTTAAAAATAAGTCTTTGAAAAAAGGGTTAATGTCCCAGCTTATACGCATAGTATGTCTTATTTCTCTTAACCCCACCATTTTCCAAAATAACAGTGCATACTAGAGTCCTCCACGTTCAAGTCTCGTAAAAAATGATATAGGTATGAGCGCACCCGCCCAACCCTTTTGTGCGGATGGAGGGGAATATTTAAAGCATTCTCGGCATCAGGAGAATACACAGTGGGCGTTCGCACGTGTCATAGTGTCTGATGAGAAATTGTTTTATCCGAAATACGAGCGAGTCCGTATTCAGGGGATATAGAGCCGAAAATGGTTATCTTCTGATTTTCAACGTTTAAAATAACAACATACGCGCTAATTTCCTCACGGTGAATAACATACATTTTCGTATGCATACTAGTTTTAAGTGAAATTTATCGCATATAGCTTTCTAAGGGAGGGAGAAACGCCTAATGAGGAGATACATATGATGCACGCGCCCAACGCAAATCGGTGGAAATAAATGGTGAGATAATTTTTAAAGACGAGATTTTGAAATGTTTTCGATAAATGGGGTATTTGGGGTTATTTAGCGTGTCAGTGACCGATACATGCCAATAAAATGAGGAACTAGGCTAAGTTTGCAAGTATAGGACTTTGAAGTTTTTAGCTAAATGTAATATGTGCTAACATTCTATAGGATGATGTTACCTACAGAGTGAGTATAAGGCGAACCCATCATCGGTAGCTAGTTAAAAAGTGTCGAACTAAATGAATATTTCTACGATAGAAAATTTAAATACCCTAGCTAAATGCAATGTTTTGTAGCTTTTGAAGGGTTGGAAACACTTACTGAAGCGGCACGCATAATACTTATAGCTGATACATACCCATGAAGTGGAGAACTAACAGAGATTTTTTAAGGTTAGAACATGAATTTATAATTAAATATGATTTCTACTAACTACTGCAAAGTTAGAAATGCTTAGTGAAAGGGGTTATGTATATATAATACATATAAAAAACACCCACCGGCAGAATGCAGATTTAAGACTAGTATTTTTAGGAGAAGACATGGAATTTTTAAGTAAATGGGGTATTTAGATGCATTTAAAGAGATATAAACATATGAAAAGGTAGTATCCATAATACATACAACTAATATAGGACAACGAAAGGAAAACTTCAATATTGTTTAAAGACCTAACTTCAAATTTCGAAGTAAATGTAGGTGTTTGGAAACTTTTAATGGGCTATGCACGATACACATGTCCGATCACAGTGACGGAAAAGTGATATCAGAGCAGTTTTTAAAGATGTTACTTTAACTTTTTTCAGTTAAGTGGGAAATCCACAAAATCTTAGAGGGTTCTAGCGCTTCCCGAGGGGGTATGTATAATGCACATGAGCAGCATATAACATTAGGAAGGGGGTATTAAAACAATTTTTAAAGATAGGACTTTAGATTTTGGAACTAAATGAGATATCAAGAAACATTTAAAGAGGATGAAACATCTAATAAGGCGGAATGGGGGTGTACTCACTCAAGGCACCTAGCGGTGAAATTATGAACTAAGATAAATTTTTAAAGTAAAGACTTCAGAAGTTTCAGATAAATGGCAGTTTATACTAGCTTTGGAATGAATACAACGCCGATACATAACAGCGAAAGGAAAGCTTAAATATTGTTTAAAGACTGAACTTCAAACTTCGAAGTAAATGTACATGTTCGGGAACATTTAATGGGCTATGTATGATACACATACTCGATATAACAGTAAAATGGTAAACTATGGATAATTTATAAGTACTTAACTTTGGATTTTTTAGTTAAATGGGGATTTCTACTAATTTTTAAAGGGATAGAAAGACATACTAAAGGGTGTGCAACAAATTTTTAGAAGGGAGCTTTGAGAATTTTTTAGCTAAATAGGGATTTCTACAAACTTTTAAAGAATAGAAACACATACTGAAGGGCATAGAGTGTAATCATTACTAACCATTAGTGGTAAAATGAGGAATTAGAATAATATTTTAAAGATTAAACTTCATTTTTTTTTAACTAGACGCAATATATCAACGCTTAAAGCGAATGAATACGCAGATTGAGACGGCATGTGCGATGCACATCATCCGCATATAGTAACGAAAGTAGAACTAAGCAAGGTTTTATGGATATAATTTTTGGTTTCTTCACATAAATGAGGATGTTTAGAAACTCCTGAAGGACTAGAAACTCCATTTTAAGTTGGAATAGAATGACACCATCACCGATACCTATCGGGGGAAATAGGAATTAGATTAATATTTTGGGGATGAGACTTTAGATTTATAGGTAAATTCTATGTTTAAAAACTTGAGGTGTAAATACCTACTAAGACGACATATGTGATACACATAGCCGATACATAGTAATGAAATAGGGAAAAGCTAAGATAGCTTTTTAGAATAACACCTTAAATTTTTTCTAAGTACAATATATCAGCACTTAAAGCGGATAAATACGAAGATTCAGTCGGCATGCGTGATACGAATCGCCGACACATGATAGCTAGATGTTGAATTAAGTAAGTTTTTAAGGTTAGATTTCTTAATTCTTTGGGTATATGAGATGTTTAGAAACTTTTAAAGAGACAGAAACACCTAATAAGGTGGTATGACATGAACTCATCATCGCCAGATAACAGCGAAATGGGGATACTACAAATATTTTAAAGGGGGATAATTAAAATTTCTAAGAAAATAACCTTTAAAGGGGGGAAAATATGTAGTGAAGTTGTGAGGATAATACAGATCGCCGACGTTCTCAAACAGACAAGACATGTCTATACAAGATAAAAAATGTTGTATGTTAGTATAAACACATTATTTTATGTAGCAATGTAATACATACCCCAAGATTTATATAAAGTAATCGTGAAACCATTGTACTAATCCCATCATAAATCAGCTAAAATAATAAAATTACCAAGCCAAAGGATATATCTAGATACTAAAACCTCAACAAACTACATTAAATTCATAAAAAGTTTAAATAAATAAAATAATGAAGCTGCAACATATTATAAAAATGCTAAGTTTAATAAAATGAGAGAATAAAATCATATTAAAGCAAGTACTTACATGTCCAATCCGGTTCAAAAATACTACATTAGGTATAGGCTGATGATCAATGACAGATGTAACATCTCCAGTATTACCAACTAAAACCGACATATTCGTAGTAGCGGACAGTTTAAATGCGACCTACCAGCATGAAATCCACGATTAGAATGATAAAATTGATGCTTGAACACCACCGACACCCCCCTTTCGCGACAAGGTCACATCAAGATCATACCACGGGGTTACCGTTAAATCGAGCATAAAATATAATTACATCTTAAAAAATAATAGATTTTAGTAAAATAATTTAAAAAAATCCCTTTATGATTATGAATGAGTCTATTTTTACAATGTGTGTGTGTGTGTGTGTGTGTGTGTGTGTGTGTATGTGTATGTGTGTGTGTGTGCGTGTGTGTGAGTGTGTGTGTGTGAGTGTGTGTGTGTGTGTGCGTGTGTTTGTGTAAGTAATTATACCTTAAAAAAAGCTATGTATCTTTAGTATCCCAGTGGATACTTATATTTTCTCTGTTTCTTCAAACTTAGAAAAACTTTATTTCAGTTGCACTTATTTTAAGTGCAATTAAAACAAAGTTTTAACAAAATGTGTAAAACAATTAAAATATAAGTATCCACAGGGATACTAAAGATACATAGCTTTTGTAAGGTATAATTACATACACAGACACACGCACACACACACATATACACATGGTAAAAATAGACAGATCATTCCTAATCATAAAGGGATTTTTTTTAATTATTTTACTAAAATCTATATTTTTTAAGATGTAATTATATTTTATGCTCGGTTTAACCATAACCGTGGTATGACCTTGATGTGACCTTGTCCCGAAGGGGGGTGTCGGTGATGTTCAAGCATCAATTTTATCATTCTAAACGTGAATTTCATACTGGTAGGTCGTATTTTAAATGTCCTCTACTACGAATATGTTTGTTTTAGTTGGTAATGCTGAAGATGTTACATCTGTCATTATTCATCAGCCTATACCTAATGTAGTATTTTTGAACCGGATTGGACATGTAAGTACTTGCTTTAATATGATTTTATTCTCTCATTTTATTAAACTTAGTATTTTTATAATATGTTACAGCTTCATTATTTTATTTAGTTAAGCTTTTTATGAATTTAATGTAGTTTGTTGAGGTTTTAGTATCTAGATATATCCTTTAGCTTGGTAATTTTATTATTTTCGCTGATTTCTGATGGGATTAGTGTAATGGTTTCACGATTACTTTATATAAATCTTGGGGTATGTATTACATTGCTACATAGAATAATGTGCTTATACTAACGTACAACATTTTTTATCTTGTATAGACATGTCTTGTCTGTTAGAACGTTGGCGATCTGTATTATCCACACAACTTCACTACATATCCCCCCCCCCCTTTAAAGGTTATTTTCTTAGAAATTTTAAGGATCCCCCTTTAAAATATTTGTAGTACCCCCATTTCGCTGTTATCTGGCTATGATGAGTTCATGTCATACCACCTTATTAGGTGTTTCTGTCTCTTTAAAAGTTTCTAAACATCTCATTTACCCAAAAAATAAGAGATCTATCTTTAAAAACTTACTTAATTCAACATTTAACTATCATGTGTAGGCGATGCGTATCACGCATGCCGTCTGAATTTTCGTATTCATCCGCTTTAAGTGCTGATATATTGTACTTAGTTGGAAAAAATTTAAGGTGTTATTCTAAACAGCTATCTTAGCTTTTCCCTGTTTCATTACTATGTATCGGCTATGTGTATCACATATGTCGTCTTAGTAGGTATTTACACCTCTTTAAAGGTTTTTAAACATAGCTTTTACCTAAAAATCTAAAGTCTCATCCCCAAAATATTAATCTAATTCCTATTTCCCCGATAGGTATCGGTGATGGTGTCATTCTATTCTAATTTAAAAGGGAGTTTCTAGTCATTCAGGAGTTTCTAAACATCCTCATTTATGTGAAGAAACCAAAATTTATATCCATAAAACCTTGCTTAGTTATACTTTCGTTACTATATGCGGATGATGTGCATCGCACATGCGATCTCAATCTGCGTATTCATCCGCTTTAAGCGTTGATATATTGCGTCTAGTTAGAAAAAAAATGTAATCTTTAAAATATTATCCTTATTCCTCATTTTACCACTAGGTGTTAGTAATGATTACACTTTATGCTCTTCAGTATGTGTTTCTATTCCTTAAAAGTTAGTAGAAACCCCTATTTTGCTAAAAAATTCTCAAAGCTCCCTCTAAAAATTTGTTGTATGCCCTTTAGTATGTCTTTATATCCCTTTAAAAATTAGTGGAAATCCCTATTTAGCTAACAAATTCTCAAAGCCCCTTCTAAAAATTTGTTGTACACCCTTTAGTATGCCTTTCTATCCCTTTAAAAATTAGTAAAAATCCCTATTTAACTAAAAAATTCAAAGTTACGTACTTATAAAATATCCATAGTTCATCATTTCAATGTTATATCGAGTATGTGTATCATACATAGCCCATTAAAAGTTCCCGAACATGTACATTTACTTCGAAATTTGAAGTTCAGTCTTTAAACAATATTTAAATTTTCCTTTCGCTGTTATGTATCGGCGTTGTACTCATTCCAAAGCTAGTATAAATTGCCATTTATCTGAAACTTTTAAAGTCTTTACTTTAAAAATTTATCTGAGTTCATAATTTCACCGCTAGGTGCCTTGCGTGAGTACACCCCCATTCCGCCTCATTAGATGTTTTCATCCTCATTAAATGTTTCTTGATATCTCATTTAGTTCCAAAATCTAAAGTCCTATCTTTAAAAATTGTTCTAATACCCCTTCCTAATGTTATATGCTAGTAGATAAGGAAGGAGAGTTCACCTGCGAAGGAGGTATGCGAGGTATGAGGTATGAGGTAGGGCCGCCATCTTGGATTTTCGTAATCCTGGACGGGGGTGTAAAAGGGGGGAAAATGAAAAAAAGGTGGGGGTGAAAATTTTGGAGAAACTTTTTTTTGGGTGGCAACGATTTCGTAGTCTTGTACGAGGGGTTCAGGGGGAAATAAATTTTTTGGATTGAGATTTTTTCTAAGTATGGGATAAACTTTTTTCGAGGTGGCAACACCTGCGAAGGAGGTATGAAACCATCAGCGCCCCCTAGCGGCAGAAAGGAGAATTAAAATTGGGATTTTTCTGATAGTTGGGACTTTTTTTTTTCTTTTTTCTAAATGAAGTGATTAAGTACGAAATATCCGTATTTTTTTTCTTTTTTCTAAATGAATGAAAGGCGTTAATGAGGATAATGAAATAAAGTAATTAAGTAATGAATATCCGCATGCTAGGAGCGTACCAATATCCCTCCGCCAAGGACATGTTAAGGGTATACCAGCGATATACCAAGGGGTATGCTGAAGGCATGCTAAGGTCCTTACAATACCCCTCCGCCTAAGAAAAGAGTGCTTTTCCTATTCGTAGGTTAAGGGATATACCAAGGAGTATGCTGAAGACATGCTAAGGTCCTTACACTATCCCTCCCCTATATCGTGGTTACGAAGTGAACTGCGAGAATCTTGTAGCGTGAGATACTTGAAAATCTTGTAGGGTGTAGGGGTATGCCAAGAGCATCGAACATTTCTGTACTTACTTGAATTTTACACGTTTGTAATTTTTTTTTCAAAAAATGTGGTAATGGGAAAAATTAACATTTTGTTAAAATGTTCCAAAACCGTAAAAAAGTAACAAAAAATGTGGTAATGGGCAAAATTAACATTTTGCGTCTTTTTTTTGAAAATGTTAATTTCTCTATGGGAATTAACATGGGTTTTCACACTTTTGTAATTTTTTTTCCAAAAATGTGGTAATGGGAAAAATTAACTTTTTGCACAAAATGTCTCAAAAACGTAAAAAAGTAACAAAAAATGTGGTAATGGGCAAAATTAACATTTTGCGATTTTTTTCAAAATTTCAATTTCTCTATGGGAATTAACATGGGTTTTCGCACTTTTGTCATTTTTTTACAAAAAAATGTGCGTTTTTACAAAAATGTCACTAAAAATGTGGTAATGGGCAAAATTAACATTTCGCACAAAATGTTGCAAAAACGTCAAAAAACAACAAAAATGTGTGTTTTTTTACAAAAATGTGATAAAAAAGCGTGTTTTCAAAGTAGCAGAATCTCGGGAATCTCGGGAATCTCGAGAATCTCGGGAATCTCGGGAATTGAGTGTATGAGAGGGGGTGTGTTTCCCCAACCATTTCGATCTTGGGGGGTTTAAAAATTTTTAATATTAAATATTTTCAATAAATATTCCCAAAAATAAATATTTTTAATAAATATGGGGGTATCTTTGAATCTTAACATGTTTTAAATAATCGTGAAAGTGTACTACTACCATGTGTTATTTATTTATACCCACATGGTTTAATATGGGTGTTATTTTATACATGTGTATACTACCATAGGAGTTTCTTTAAACCAACATGGTTTAATACGTGTATCATTTTACAAGTGTATACTACCATAGGGGTTTCTTCATACCAACATAGTTTAATACGTGTGTACTACCATAAGAGTTTCTTTATACCAACATGGTTTAATATGGGTGTTATTTTATGCATGTGTATACTACCGTAGGAGTTTCTTTAAACCAACATAGTTTAATACGTGTGTTATTTTATACGTGTGTGAGGGTATCTTTAAATCCCATCATGTTTTAAAAATAAATGTTTTAAAAACCGCACGACAGACCCGAAGGCTTAGTGTAGCAAAGTGTGTGGTTAGTTAGTGTAATGTATGTAAGTGAATTATTTTAATTTTTAATTGTGGTCCCACCTTCACCCGCCAATTTAAACTGGATAAAAACAACAAGTGTTTAATATCTAATGTAAATCGACGCCACAATTTAACTGTGATTCTCAAATGAATACCGCATAATGCATTAAATCACGATGACAGATCTACCCCTCCCCACCTCGCGTGAATGTGGATAGTTACATCGTATGGCCAGTGCGGGAAAGATGAGGATACTGCTAACAGAGCGTGGTTTTGTATCTGGATATAACTTTAGGCAATATCCCGCGTTGGGCTGGGTCGACTGAACCGCTCTCGCTGCTATTGTTAACATCTGTGGTGGGGGACAGTTTTTCCGGACTGATAGAATGCTTGTGTTGGACCATCACGAAATGCTATTTATTCTCAGCTGGGAGAGGCTCTTTTAAAGAAGTTCTTATTAAATTTTAACATGTTTTAAAAAGAATCTTTCATTCATTAGTGTTATGAATCACGCAAGTTAATTAAAGGATGTTAATTAAATTAATTGATTAAGTATTAAATGTCTGTATACCAGGAGCATGTCAAAGACATGTCAAGGGGTATGTCAAAGCGTACCAAGGGTGTGCCAAAGGAGTATGCTGAAGGCATGCCAAGACCATCGTTCCTACACTATCCCTCCGCTATATCGGGGTTACGAAGTGAACTGCGAGAATCTTGTAGGGTGGGATACTTGAAAATATCGTATGATGAGGGGTATGCCAAGAGGATCGAACATGAATTTTAAGAATGTGCCGCTTTTTGCGTTTTTTTCACAAAAAGTTTTCAAAACGTTAAAAAAACAACAAAAATGTGTGTTTTTTCAACAAGTTGAAGTTTTGGAGTTGTTGGATTTCTCTATGGGAAATAACATGGGTTTTCACACTTTTGCGAAATTTTTAGAAAAAAAATGTGGTTTTTTGCAAAAATGCGGCCAAAAATGTGTTTTTTGCAAAACGCGGAATCGGCCGATTTTTTTCAAACTGTCGGATATCTCTATGGGAATTAACATAGGTTTTCACACTTTTGCAATTTTTTGAAAGAAAATGTGCGTTTTTGCAAAAATGCGGCCAAAGAAGCGTGTTTTTAGAGTAGCAGAATTTCGGGAATCTCGGGAATTTCGGGAATCTCGGGAATTTCGGGAATCTCGGGAATCTCGAGAATCTCGAGAATCTCGGGAATTGGGTGTATGGGAGGGGGTGTGTTTCCCCAACCATTACGGTCTTAGAGTTTAAAAAATAAATATTTTCAATAATCATGAAAGTGTGCTTATGCCCAAAATACTTGAGTGTTATGAATCTCACAAGTTAATGAAGGGATGATAATTAAATAAAGTCCTAGAGTTTAAATAATAGCAGATACCAATGGCTGTATGCATATGTTTTTACAAGTGTACTACTACTACCATAGGGGGTTTCTTTAAACCAACATGTTTTAATACGTGCGTTATTCTAAGAGGGAGAAACACCTAATACGGTGATACATATGACACACGCGCTCAGCACAAATCGATGGAAATAAATGGTGAGATAGTTTTTAAAGACGAGACTTTTAAATTTTTTTCGATAAATAAGGTATTTGAGGTTATTTAACGTGTGAATGAACGACACATACCAATAAAATGAGGAACTAGGCTAAGTTTACAAGTATGGGACTTTAAAGTTTTGATGTTTTAGGGGTAGAACTTGAATTTATAATTAAACATGATTTATACTAACTACTGCAAAGGGAGAAATGCATAGCGAAAGGGGTTATGTGTGTGTATATATATATATATATATATATATATATATATATAATACATATAACCAACACCCACCGGTGGAATGCAGATCAAAGATAGCATTTTTAGGAGAAGACATGAGATTCATAAGTAAATGGAGTATTTAGAGGCATTTAAAGAGATATAAACATATGATAAGGTAACATCCATAATACACACAACTAATATAGGACAGCGAAAGGAAAACTTTAGTATTGTTTAGAGACCGAACTTCAAATATGTAAGTAAATGTAGGTGTTTGGAAATTTTTAATGGGCTATGTGCAACACACATGTCCCCGATCACAGTGGTGGAAAAGTGATACCGGAGCAGTTTTTAAAGATGTGACTTTAACTTTTTTCAATTAAGTGAAGAATCTAATAAATATTAGAGGGTGCTAGCGCTTACCGAGGGTTTTATGTATAATACACATAAGCAGCATATAACATTAGGAAGGGGATATTAGAAAATTTTTTAAAGATAGGACTCTAGATTTTGGAACTAAATGAGATATCAAGAAACATTTAAAGGGGATGAAAATATCTAATGAGGCGGAATGGGGGTGTACTTACCCAAGATACCCAGCACTGAAATTATTCACTAAGATAAATTTTTTTAAAGTAAAGACTTTAGAAGTTTCACATAAAAGGCAATTTATACTAGTTTTTAAAGAAATGAAAACGCCCAGCGAGATGACTTAGAATGAATACAACGCCGATATATATAACAGTGAAAAGAAAACTTAAATATTGTTTAAAGACTGCACTTCAAATTTCAAAGTAAATGTACATACCCGGAAACTTTTAATGGACTAGTATAATACACATACTCGATATAACAGTTAAATGACGAACTAAGAATAATTTATAAGTATGTAACTTTGGATTTTTTTAGTTAAATAGGGATTTCAGCTAATTTTTAGAGGTATAGAAAGGTATACTAAAGGGTCTACAACAAATTTTTAGAAGGGACTTAGGGAATTTGCTAGCTAAATAGGGATTTCCACTACTTTTTAAAGGGATATAAAGGCATACTAAAGGGTATATAGCAAATTTTTAGAGGGGACTTTGAGAATTTTTTAGCTAAATAGGGATTTCTACTAACTTTTAAGGAATAGAAACACGTACTGAAGAGTATAGAGCGTAATCATTACTAACACCTAGTGCTAAAATGAGGAATTAGAGTAATATTTTGGGGATGGGACTTTAGATTTTTAAGTAAATGTTATGTTTAAAAACTTTTAAAGTAGCGTAAATACCTACTAAGATGACATATGCGATACACATAGCCAATACATAGTTATTAAATAGGGAAAAGCTAAGATGGCTTTTTAGAATAACACCTAAAATTTTTTCTAACTAAGCGCAATATATCAACACTTAAAGCGGGCGAATACGAAGATTCAGACGGCATGTGTGATACACATCGCGGGCACATAATAGTTAAATCTTAATTTAAGTAAGTTTTTAAGGATAGAACTCTGAATTTTTTGGGTAAATGAGATGTTTAAGAACATTTAAAGAGTCAAAAACACCTAATAAGGCGGTATGAGATGATTTCATCATCATCAGATAACAGCGAAATGGGGATACTACAAATATTTTAAAGGGGAATCCTTAAAATTTCTAAGTAAATAACCTTTAAAGGGGTGAAAAATATATAGTGAAGTTGTGTAGATAATACAGATCATCGACATTCTAAAACAGACAAGACATGTCTATACAAGATAAAAAAATGTTGTACGTTAATATAAACATACATTATTCTATGTAGCAATGTAATACATACCCCAAGATTTATATAAAGTAATTGCGAATACATTATACCAATCCCATCAGAAATCAGCTAAAATAATAAAATTATCAAGCTGAATAATATATCTAGGTACTAAAACCCCAACAAACTACATCAAATTGATAAAAATCTTAACTAAATAAAATAATAAAGCTGTAACATACTATAAAAATACTAAGTTTAATAAAATAATAGAATAAAATCATATTAAAGCAAGTACTTACATGTTCAATCCGACTCAAAATGCTACATTAGGTGTAGGCCGATGAATAATGACAGATATAACATCTCCAGCTTTACCAACTTAAACCGACATATTCCCAGAGCAACTTGAAACGCGTCTTGACAGCACGAAATCCACAGCAGAAGTGATAAAATCGATACTTCAACGACACCCCCTACACGACAAGGTCACATCAAGGTCATATCATGGTTACAGTTAAACTATGGTATAAAATAGAATCACATGTTAAAAAATAATAGATTTTAGTAAAATAATTAAAGAAAATCCCTCTGTGATTATGAATGACCTGTCTATATTTACCGTGTGTGTGTGTGTGTGTGTGTGTACGTGTGTGTGTGTGTGTGTGTGTGTGCGTGTGTGTGTGCGTGTGTGTGTGTGTGTGTGTGTGTGTGTGTGTGTGTGTGTGTATGTGTGTGTGTGTGTGTGTGTAATTATACCTTAAAAAGCTATATATCTGTAGTATCCCAACGGATACTAATATTTGTCTTACACATTTAGTTAAAACTTTTTTTTAATTACACTTAAAATAAGTGCAACTGAAATAAAGTTTTTCTAAGTTTGAAAAACAAATATTAGTATCCGTTGGGATACTACAGATATATAGCTTTTTAAGGTATAATTACACACACACACACACACACATACACACACACACACACACACACACACACACACACACACACACACACACACGCACACACACACGCACACACACACACACACACACACACGTACACACACACACACACACACACACGGTAAATATAGACAGGTCATTCATAATCACAGAGGGATTTTCTTTAATTATTTTACTAAAATCTATTATTTTTTAACATGTGATTCTATTTTATACCATAGTTTAACTGTAACCATGATATGACCTTGATGTGACCTTGTCGTGTAGGGGGTGTCGTTGAAGTATCGATTTTATCACTTCTGCTGTGGATTTCGTGCTGTCAAGACGCGTTTCAAGTTGCTCTGGGAATATGTCGGTTTAAGTTGGTAAAGCTGGAGATGTTATATCTGTCATTATTCATCGGCCTACACCTAATGTAGCATTTTGAGTCGGATTGAACATGTAAGTACTTGCTTTAATATGATTTTATTCTATTATTTTATTAAACTTAGTATTTTTATAGTATGTTACAGCTTTATTATTTTATTTAGTTAAGATTTTTATCAATTTGATGTAGTTTGTTGGGGTTTTAGTACCTAGATATATTATTCAGCTTGATAATTTTATTATTTTAGCTGATTTCTGATGGGATTGGTATAATGTATTCGCAATTACTTTATATAAATCTTGGGGTATGTATTACATTGCTACATAGAATAATGTATGTTTATATTAACGTACAACATTTTTTTATCTTGTATAGACATGTCTTGTCTGTTTTAGAATGTCGATGATCTGTATTATCTACACAACTTCACTATATATTTTTCACCCCTTTAAAGGTTATTTACTTAGAAATTTTAAGGATTCCCCTTTAAAATATTTGTAGTATCCCCATTTCGCTGTTATCTGATGATGATGAAATCATCTCATACCGCCTTATTAGGTGTTTTTGACTCTTTAAATGTTCTTAAACATCTCATTTACCCAAAAAATTCAGAGTTCTATCCTTAAAAACTTACTTAAATTAAGATTTAACTATTATGTGCCCGCGATGTGTATCACACATGCCGTCTGAATCTTCGTATTCGCCCGCTTTAAGTGTTGATATATTGCGCTTAGTTAGAAAAAATTTTAGGTGTTATTCTAAAAAGCCATCTTAGCTTTTCCCTATTTAATAACTATGTATTGGCTATGTGTATCGCATATGTCATCTTAGTAGGTATTTACGCTACTTTAAAAGTTTTTAAACATAACATTTACTTAAAAATCTAAAGTCCCATCCCCAAAATATTACTCTAATTCCTCATTTTAGCACTAGGTGTTAGTAATGATTACGCTCTATACTCTTCAGTACGTGTTTCTATTCCTTAAAAGTTAGTAGAAATCCCTATTTAGCTAAAAAATTCTCAAAGTCCCCTCTAAAAATTTGCTATATACCCTTTAGTATGCCTTTATATCCCTTTAAAAAGTAGTGGAAATCCCTATTTAGCTAGCAAATTCCCTAAGTCCCTTCTAAAAATTTGTTGTAGACCCTTTAGTATACCTTTCTATACCTCTAAAAATTAGCTGAAATCCCTATTTAACTAAAAAAATCCAAAGTTACATACTTATAAATTATTCTTAGTTCGTCATTTAACTGTTATATCGAGTATGTGTATTATACTAGTCCATTAAAAGTTTCCGGGTATGTACATTTACTTTGAAATTTGAAGTGCAGTCTTTAAACAATATTTAAGTTTTCTTTTCACTGTTATATATATCGGCGTTGTATTCATTCTAAGTCATCTCGCTGGGCGTTTTCATTTCTTTAAAAACTAGTATAAATTGCCTTTTATGTGAAACTTCTAAAGTCTTTACTTTAAAAAAATTTATCTTAGTGAATAATTTCAGTGCTGGGTATCTTGGGTAAGTACACCCCCATTCCGCCTCATTAGATATTTTCATCCCCTTTAAATGTTTCTTGATATCTCATTTAGTTCCAAAATCTAGAGTCCTATCTTTAAAAAATTTTCTAATATCCCCTTCCTAATGTTATATGCTGCTTATGTGTATTATACATAAAACCCTCGGTAAGCGCTAGCACCCTCTAATATTTATTAGATTCTTCACTTAATTGAAAAAAGTTAAAGTCACATCTTTAAAAACTGCTCCGGTATCACTTTTCCACCACTGTGATCGGGGACATGTGTGTTGCACATAGCCCATTAAAAATTTCCAAACACCTACATTTACTTACATATTTGAAGTTCGGTCTCTAAACAATACTAAAGTTTTCCTTTCGCTGTCCTATATTAGTTGTGTGTATTATGGATGTTACCTTATCATATGTTTATATCTCTTTAAATGCCTCTAAATACTCCATTTACTTATGAATCTCATGTCTTCTCCTAAAAATGCTATCTTTGATCTGCATTCCACCGGTGGGTGTTGGTTATATGTATTATATATATATATATATATATATATATATATATATATACACACACACATAACCCCTTTCGCTATGCATTTCTCCCTTTGCAGTAGTTAGTATAAATCATGTTTAATTATAAATTCAAGTTCTACCCCTAAAACATCAAAACTTTAAAGTCCCATACTTGTAAACTTAGCCTAGTTCCTCATTTTATTGGTATGTGTCGTTCATTCACACGTTAAATAACCTCAAATACCTTATTTATCGAAAAAAATTTAAAAGTCTCGTCTTTAAAAACTATCTCACCATTTATTTCCATCGATTTGTGCTGAGCGCGTGTGTCATATGTATCACCGTATTAGGTGTTTCTCCCTCTTAGAATAACGCACGTATTAAAACATGTTGGTTTAAAGAAACCCCCTATGGTAGTAGTAGTACACTTGTAAAAACATATGCATACAGCCATTGGTATCTGCTATTATTTAAACTCTAGGACTTTATTTAATTATCATCCCTTCATTAACTTGTGAGATTCATAACACTCAAGTATTTTGGGCATAAGCACACTTTCATGATTATTGAAAATATTTATTTTTTAAACTCTAAGACCGTAATGGTTGGGGAAACACACCCCCTCCCATACACCCAATTCCCGAGATTCTCGAGATTCTCGAGATTCCCGAAATTCCCGAGATTCCCGAAATTCTGCTACTCTAAAAACACGCTTCTTTGGCCGCATTTTTGCAAAAACGCACATTTTCTTTCAAAAAATTGCAAAAGTGTGAAAACCTATGTTAATTCCCATAGAGATATCCGACAGTTTGAAAAAAATCGGCCGATTCCGCGTTTTGCAAAAAACACATTTTTGGCCGCATTTTTGCAAAAAACCACATTTTTTTTCTAAAAATTTCGCAAAAGTGTGAAAACCCATGTTATTTCCCATAGAGAAATCCAACAACTCCAAAACTTCAACTTGTTGAAAAAACACACATTTTTGTTGTTTTTTTAACGTTTTGAAAACTTTTTGTGAAAAAAACGCAAAAAGCGGCACATTCTTAAAATTCATGTTCGATCCTCTTGGCATACCCCTCATCATACGATATTTTCAAGTATCCCACCCTACAAGATTCTCGCAGTTCACTTCGTAACCCCGATATAGCGGAGGGATAGTGTAGGAACGATGGTCTTGGCATGCCTTCAGCATACTCCTTTGGCACACCCTTGGTACGCTTTGACATACCCCTTGACATGTCTTTGACATGCTCCTGGTATACAGACATTTAATACTTAATCAATTAATTTAATTAACATCCTTTAATTAACTTGCGTGATTCATAACACTAATGAATGAAAGATTCTTTTTAAAACATGTTAAAATTTAATAAGAACTTCTTTAAAAGAGCCTCTCCCAGCTGAGAATAAATAGCATTTCGTGATGGTCCAACACAAGCATTCTATCAGTCCGGAAAAACTGTCCCCCACCACAGATGTTAACAATAGCAGCGAGAGCGGTTCAGTCGACCCAGCCCAACGCGGGATATTGCCTAAAGTTATATCCAGATACAAAACCACGCTCTGTTAGCAGTATCCTCATCTTTCCCGCACTGGCCATACGATGTAACTATCCACATTCACGCGAGGTGGGGAGGGGTAGATCTGTCATCGTGATTTAATGCATTATGCGGTATTCATTTGAGAATCACAGTTAAATTGTGGCGTCGATTTACATTAGATATTAAACACTTGTTGTTTTTATCCAGTTTAAATTGGCGGGTGAAGGTGGGACCACAATTAAAAATTAAAATAATTCACTTACATACATTACACTAACTAACCACACACTTTGCTACACTAAGCCTTCGGGTCTGTCGTGCGGTTTTTAAAACATTTATTTTTAAAACATGATGGGATTTAAAGATACCCTCACACACGTATAAAATAACACACGTATTAAACTATGTTGGTTTAAAGAAACTCCTACGGTAGTATACACATGCATAAAATAACACCCATATTAAACCATGTTGGTATAAAGAAACTCTTATGGTAGTACACACGTATTAAACTATGTTGGTATGAAGAAACCCCTATGGTAGTATACACTTGTAAAATGATACACGTATTAAACCATGTTGGTTTAAAGAAACTCCTATGGTAGTATACACATGTATAAAATAACACCCATATTAAACCATGTGGGTATAAATAAATAACACATGGTAGTAGTACACTTTCACGATTATTTAAAACATGTTAAGATTCAAAGATACCCCCATATTTATTAAAAATATTTATTTTTGGGAATATTTATTGAAAATATTTAATATTAAAATTTTTTAAACCCCCCAAGATCGAAATGGTTGGGGAAACACACCCCCTCTCATACACTCAATTCCCGAGATTCCCGAGATTCTCGAGATTCCCGAGATTCCCGAGATTCTGCTACTTTGAAAACACGCTTTTTTATCACATTTTTGTAAAAAAACACACATTTTTGTTGTTTTTTGACGTTTTTGCAACATTTTGTGCGAAATGTTAATTTTGCCCATTACCACATTTTTAGTGACATTTTTGTAAAAACGCACATTTTTTTGTAAAAAAATGACAAAAGTGCGAAAACCCATGTTAATTCCCATAGAGAAATTGAAATTTTGAAAAAAATCGCAAAATGTTAATTTTGCCCATTACCACATTTTTTGTTACTTTTTTACGTTTTTGAGACATTTTGTGCAAAAAGTTAATTTTTCCCATTACCACATTTTTGGAAAAAAAATTACAAAAGTGTGAAAACCCATGTTAATTCCCATAGAGAAATTAACATTTTCAAAAAAAAGACGCAAAATGTTAATTTTGCCCATTACCACATTTTTTGTTACTTTTTTACGGTTTTGGAACATTTTAACAAAATGTTAATTTTTCCCATTACCACATTTTTTGAAAAAAAAATTACAAACGTGTAAAATTCAAGTAAGTACAGAAATGTTCGATGCTCTTGGCATACCCCTACACCCTACAAGATTTTCAAGTATCTCACGCTACAAGATTCTCGCAGTTCACTTCGTAACCACGATATAGGGGAGGGATAGTGTAAGGACCTTAGCATGTCTTCAGCATACTCCTTGGTATATCCCTTAACCTACGAATAGGAAAAGCACTCTTTTCTTAGGCGGAGGGGTATTGTAAGGACCTTAGCATGCCTTCAGCATACCCCTTGGTATATCGCTGGTATACCCTTAACATGTCCTTGGCGGAGGGATATTGGTACGCTCCTAGCATGCGGATATTCATTACTTAATTACTTTATTTCATTATCCTCATTAACGCCTTTCATTCATTTAGAAAAAAGAAAAAAAATACGGATATTTCGTACTTAATCACTTCATTTAGAAAAAAGAAAAAAAAAAGTCCCAACTATCAGAAAAATCCCAATTTTAATTCTCCTTTCTGCCGCTAGGGGGCGCTGATGGTTTCATACCTCCTTCGCAGGTGTTGCCACCTCGAAAAAAGTTTATCCCATACTTAGAAAAAATCTCAATCCAAAAAATTTATTTCCCCCTGAACCCCTCGTACAAGACTACGAAATCGTTGCCACCCAAAAAAAAGTTTCTCCAAAATTTTCACCCCCACCTTTTTTTCATTTTCCCCCCTTTTACACCCCCGTCCAGGATTACGAAAATCCAAGATGGCGGCCCTACCTCATACCTCATACCTCGCATACCTCCTTCGCAGGTGAACTCTCCTTCCTTATCTACTTATGCTGCTCATGTCCATTATACATACCCCCTCGGGAAGCGCTAGCACCCTCTAAGATTTAGTGGATTCCCCACTTAACTGAAAAAAGTTAAAGTCACATCTTTGAAAACTGCTCTGATATCACTTTTCCGTCACTGTGATCGGGCATGTGTATCATAACCCATTAAAAGTTTCCAAACACCTACATTTACTTCGAAATTTGAAGTTTAATCTTTAAACAATATTGAAGTTTTCGTTTCGCTGTCCTATATTAGTTGTATGTATTATGGATACTACCTTATCATATGTTTATATCTCTTTTAATGCCTCTAAATACCCCATTTACTTAAAAATTCCATGTCTTCTCCTAAAAATACTAGTCTTAAATCTGCATTCCGCCGGTGGGTGTTGGTTATATGCATTATATATACGTAACCCCTTTCACTAAGCATTTCTGCCTTTGCAGTAGTTAGTAGAAATCATATTTAATTATAAATTCATGTTCTAACCTTAAAAAATCTCTGTTAGTTCTCCACTTCATGGGTATGTATCGGCTATAAGTATCATGCATGCCGCCTCAGTAAGTGTTTCCAACCCTTTAAAAGCTACAAAACATTGCATTTAGCTAGGGTATTTAAATTTTCTATCGTAGAAATATTCATCTAGTTCGACACTTTGTAACTAGCTACCGATGATGGGTTCGCCTTATACTCACTCTGTACGTAACATCATCATATAAAATGTTAGCACATATTACATTAAGCTAAAAACTTCAAAGTCCTATACTTGCAAACTTAGCCTAGTTCCTCATTTTATTGGCATGTATCGGTCACTGATATGCTAAATAACCCCAAATACCCCATTTATCGAAAACATTTCAAAGTCTCGTCTTTAAAAACTATCTCACCATTTATTTCCACCGATTTGCGTTGGGCGCGTGCATCATATGTATCATCTCATTAGACGTTTCTTTTCCCTTAGAAAGCTATACGCGATAAATTTCACTTAAAACTAGTATGCATACGAAAATATGTGTTATTCACGATAAAGGAAATTAGCGCGCATGTTGTTATTTTAAATGTTGAAAATCACAAGATAACCATTATCGGCTCTATATCCCCTGAATACAGACTGGCTCGTACTTCGGATAAAACAATTTCTCATCAGACACTATGACACGTGCGAACGCCCACTGTGTATTTTCCTGATGCCGAGAATGCTTTAAATATTCCCCTCCATCCGCATAAAAGGGTTGGGCGGGGGCGCTCATACCTGTATCATTTTCTACGAAACTTAAATTTGGGGGACTCTAGTATGCACTGTTATTTTCGAAAATGGTGGTGTTTAGAGAAATAAGACACACTATGCGTATAAACTGGGACATTAACCCTTTTTTCAAACACTTATTTTTAAAATAGGTATATTCTCTGGGGGTTTTCTAGATTTTCAGACTAAAATGGGTGTGGGATTCATAACATTACTCATTTCAATGTTTCGCGGATCGCTGATAAACGGTCTACGGGTTCCCTCATTGGGCATATACAGCCCCTCAAATTGAGTGTATCACGCGATTCTGCTACTTTAAAACACCAATTCATGCGATTTTGCTATTTTAAAACACCAATTCATGCGATTCTGCTACCGTAAAACACTAATTCACGCGATTCTGCTACTTTAAAAACATGTTTTTGTTAGTTTTTTTACAAGTAAAAGTGTGTTTTTGTGAAAAAACTTTAAAAAAAAGCACAAGTGCGAAAACCTATGTTAATTTCTATAAAGAAAACAGCACATGTGTGATTTTTGAAAAGTAAAAAAACTTACATTTGCGAAAAATTATAAGAAAAAATCTTACATTTTCGAAATTTTGTTAGTAAAAATCGTGTTTTTGAAAAAACGTTAAAAAAAAGCACAAGTGCGAAAACCTACGTTAATTTCCATGGAGAAAACAGCACATGTGTGGTTTTTGAAAAGTAAAAAACTTACATTTGCAAAAAATTATAAGAAAAAACTTACATTTACGAAATTTTGCTAGTAAAAATCGCGTTTTTGTGAAAAAACGTTAGAAAAAAGCACAAGTGCGAAATTCTATATTAATTTCCATAGAGAAAACAGTACATGTGTGGTTTTTGGAAAGTAAAAACTTTCATTTGTAAAAAAATTATAAGAAAAAAACTTACATTTATGAAAATTTCTTAGTAAAAATCGCGTTTTTGTGAAAAAACGTTAAAGAAAAGCACAATTTCGAAAACCTATGTTAATTTCCATAGAGAAAACAGCACATGTGTGGTTTTTGAAAAGTAAAAACTTACATTTGCGAAAAATTATAAGAAAAAAAATTTACATTTGCGAAAAATTATAAGAAAAAAACTTACATTTACGAAATTTTGTTAGTAAAATTCGTGTTTTTGTGAAAAAACGTCAAAAAAAAAGCACAAGTGCGAAAACCTATGTTAATTTCCATAGAGAAAACAGCACATGTGTGGTTTTTGAAAAGTAAAAACTTACATTTGCAAAAAATTATATGAAAAAAACTTACATTTACGAAATTTTGCTAGTAAAAATCGCGTTTTTGTGAAAAAACGTTAAAAAAAAGCACAAGTGCGAAATTCTATATTAATTTCCATAGAGAAAACAGTACATGTGTGGTTTTTGGAAAGTAAAAACTTTCATTTGTAAAAAAATTATAAGAAAAAAACTTACATTTATGAAAATTTCTTAGTAAAAATCGCGTTTTTGTGAAAAAACGTTAAAGAAAAGCACAATTTCGAAAACCTATGTTAATTTCCATAGAGAAAACAGCACATGTGTGGTTTTTGAAAAGTAAAAACTTACATTTGCGAAAAATTATAAGAAAAAAAACTTACATTTGCGAAAAATTATAAGAAAAAATCTTACATTTACGAAATTTTGTTAGTAAAATTCGTGTTTTTGTGAAAAAACGTCAAAAAAAAAGCACAAGTGCGAAAACCTATGTTAATTTCCACAGAGAAAACAGCACATGTGTGGTTTTTGAAAAGTAAAAAACTTACATTTGCGAAAAATTATAAGAAAAAACTTTCATTTACAAAATTTTGTTACTAAAAATCGCGTTTTTGTGAAAAAATGACACAAGTTTTAAAACGTGTGTTAATTTCCATAGAGAAATCTAAGACATTCCCATGTATTCCCCCTTCATCATACGATATTCTCACAGTTAAGTATTCGTAACCGTCTTTAACATACAAATAGGGTAAGCACTCTTTTTTAGAAGGCGGAGGGTTATTGTAAGAACGATGGCCTTGGCATGCTCCTGGCATACCCTTGGCATGCTCTTGGACTATACTTAATCACCTCATTTAATTTTCTTAATTTTAATTAATTTAGAGAAAAAGAAAAAAATCCCATTAAGGGAGAAAATTACCGAGTATCAGCTTTAATACCACAATGTACCGCTAGGGAGTGCTGATGGTACTGCTCCTCACCTACGGAGGAGAAGCAACTGTTGCCACCCCCAAAAAAGTTTCTACCCTACAGGTGTTGCTATGGCAACCCAAACAAAAAATATTTCTAAGTTCCACCCTGAATAATTCCGCTTTCCGCCGCTAGGGGCCGCTGATGGAGCTGCTCCTCAATTGGGAGTGAGGAGAAGGTGTTGTCACCCTAAAAAAATTTCTTCCATACTTAGAAAAAATTCCCAAATATCGCCCCCATAGTTCCACTTTTCGCCGCTAGGAGGCGCTGATGGAGCTACTCTTCAATTGGGAGTGAGGAAAAGGTGTTGTCACCCCAAAAAAGTTTCTTCCATACTTAGAAAAAACTCGTTCAAAAAATTTATTTCTCCCCAAACTCCTCGTACAAGATTACGAAATCGTTGCCACCCGAAAACAAGTTTCTAAAAAATTTTCACTCCCACCTTTTTTCATTTTCCCCCCTTTTTATAGTCCCGTCTAGGATTACGGAATCCAAGATGGCGGCCGTTTTGCTCCTCCTCTTTTGGTGAACCGGCCTTTCCTATCTACTAACGTATTTAAGGTGCTTATCATAGAGCTTAATTTTAGGTTGATAATTGTACAGGTGCTTATTAGTTCTGAAAAAGCTCGTCTCTGATTTACTAGGGTTAAAATTAAAAAAATGTTAGTATTCTCAAGGGAAGCATTGATGCAGGTTTCACTTTGTTTACTGTCAGAGCTTGAGGATCATAGCATATGCAAATGAAACAAGTTCACAATCCCGGGAAACCTGTGATCCTATGCTAGCTAAATACAAAGGAAAAGGAGTGCACTCAGAACAGAGCCCTGGGGCACTTCCTGTACTTTACTCTGATCGTTCTATGACTTAAAAAATTATAAATTCATGGAAGAGCCTTCCCCTTAATATTGAAAACATCATGCAGCTTGCAGCCTCGTGATGAGTCTTTTTTTCCAGACCCTTTCAAATGCTTTAGTTAGATTTAGAAAGGCTGCAATTGTGTGATTGGTGGGTTTTAAATTTTAGACATCTCTCAAATGTTGGCTGGAAAACAAAATCTGATCAAGGATATTATGTCCTCTCCTAAAGTCATACTGTAGGATTTCACACGGAATAGAAGTTAGGATAACCGGCCTCTAGCTATCAGGAGAGCAGGATGCCTTATTTGGTTTACGAATTGGAATTACAAAAGTCTGCCTCCTTTTCTGAGAACCTACATTTTACATGCAATTACTTACTTGCCACACTATTGAAAATATGCTATTTGATGTATGAAATATTACATTTTACGTTAGGTGAAAGTCAGCGAGCAGGGGATACGAAGTCGTTCGTGTGCGCCGGTCGGGTTGAAAAGCTCTCGAAGCGAACTATGGGGCTGCGCGAGCCAGTGAACAAGGGACGACCTCCAACGGGCGTATTAGCCTGCTAATAAGCATAATAAGCCTGTGGGTGTTATTCCTTGTTCACTGTCTCCAAGCGTGAGCAAGAAGGGGGACGAAGTCCCTAGTTAAATTAAAATTAAATAAATAGATAAAACTAAGAATAAAATAAAATTTTAAATAAAAATATTTTCTGTTAAATATTTTTCTGCTTTGCATAGTTTTTACTGTCGCTTATTTATTTTCTTATTTCTAGGTGCATATGGCTGAGGGAGCTTTGATTGAAGGATTCATAACATTTATTAGCCGACTTGTAGCTTTAGAATCCTGTTACTGGAGTCCTAGAATTTCATTATCTGCAAATTCCGTCGCCACTACAATTTTAGTTTTAATAGGTACTATTTTATTTTTTCACACAGCTGTGTTAGATTGCACACTTTTGTGATCCTTAGTTCAATGTTAAAAAAAAAAATCTTGATATCCTTGGTCCCTTAAATTTGTTACATTGGGGATATTATTGAACGGCGCATTTTCTTTTTAATCGGTTAATATTAACCCGTATAATACAAACCCCAAAATTTCTGAAAAATTTGAAAATTTCAGAATGTTTGCAAAAATTAAAAATTCTAAACTGCTTAATAGTAATTTAAAAATGTCTAAATGTATCAGTGCTATGATCTTGACAAAAAACTACCCCTACCCCCAAATTGCTCAAATATAGTAAAACATAGCTTTAATTAGTAATATGGCGAAGATCGTATCTTAAGTATTACAGAACCATTTCTAAAAGAGAAGTTTATTTACAGGAACTTAACGTAAACTATTTACAAGAATATACATAGCATGGCGTTACATCATATTGCGCTTGAACGTAGTCATCCGAATACGAATGTCCGTAAAGCTGACGAGAATGTTCTGGACTGTTCAGAGGATGATATTGAAAATTAACAACTATGCTTGAATGGTTATTTTTTCATAACTGGAGATCATAAGGGTTATTTGTATGTTATGTAAAAATAGCAAATGTACATTTTTTATTTTAAAACATTAACAAATGTAATTTTTTTATTTTAAAAAATTAATAAATGTGATTTTTTATTTTTCAAAAATTAACAATGTTAAGTTTTGTCTTTCACAAATATCGCCTATAAAATATTTTTCCTGCTTAAAGAGAATATCACCTATGTCGTAATATTTTTCAGTACATATGAAATACTTTTCTTCTGTTATCTGAAATAGTTGTAAAATATTTTTCTTAGAATTGAAAATTATATCCTGTAAAATGTTATCTTAAAAATCATAAAAGTGGTTTGGTAACTTCCTGAAAATTAACAAATGTAAATTTATAAAATGTGAAAATCATAAATGTGATTATTCTGTTTCATTACTAGAACCCTTTCTATTTTTATAGTTGCATATGACGCTTTTTTCATTTTATAGACTAATCAATGAAATATACACTTCTTTTAAATTTACTAAGAAGCGAAAAATTACAACCTTTCACATATCCCTAAGGAGATGCATTTCGATGTGTTTGATGTTATTCTAATCATAGCGTGAAAAATCTGTTAGTTTGGGAGGCTCTACACATTATCTTCCATGTTAAAGGCACTCGATTCTATTAACATATACAAGGTGTTCCAAAAGGTCTTAGACAAACTTTAAGGGTGAGTCAGACATACAGAAACAAACCCAGTTTGCATAGAAACATATGGCCGCAAACGCAGCCATGAGGTACTACAGATGCAGAAAGAAACAAAAAGAAAGGAATGCAGCTAATACAACACAGGTTTATTAGACACAACACTGATAAGTATCAATTACAATTGTTTATCATAGTAGGTGTTCAAAGTTTTTACCATTCGCAGATATGTATATCTGGCAACGTTGATGATGGATTGGCCAACGCTTTCAAAAATGCCAGGATGCTCGCTGACAAGTGTTGTTGCCTCAACGATTCTAACGTCAAGGTCATCGTCAGATGTTACAATCGCATATATTGAGATGTAATGTCCAACAGGTGAAGAGCAGCAGGCGGTGCCGCACGGCCTGCCGATGACTCATTGAGGAGGAGGAAGTTTGGTGGAGGATGACTCATAGCCTCACTGAGAGAGGAGGGTCTTTAGACCAACTGAGGAGGCAGTACTGCGAAAGAGGTATGGAGCTGAGGAGGATTGAGTGAAAGAGAGTGAACTAACTGATAACCTTGGAGGTGACCTTTGACAGGATTGCACAATGGTGGAATCACGAGAGAGCTAATTGCACAATCACGAGAGCCTCGTAGAGGACGACCTTCCTCTGTGCTGACTGCTGATGTACTGACGTGTCTTATCAGTGTTGACGTAGTTGAAGCGCCCTCTGGTGAAAGTTGGTGAGGTGCTGTCACCTATCGGAAGTTTTTTTAATTTCCAATTGTAAAAGATTTTGATTTTCCAACTGTTCTAGCCGTGGTTCGATTTTGGGACCTTGAGATTACAAAGCTGGCACGCTAATCGCTGTGCCAGTGAGATTTAATTCGTAGATTCTTCTCGTGAAAGTGTATCCTGTGAAAGTAAACGGAAGATAGATTATTTCAGGGTTGTGTTAAGAATATTTTCATCGGAAATTATTAGGGGGAAGCTATATTTTGTAATGAAAATGATATGTATTTTAAAATGATATGTATTTTATAAGAGGGAATGTATTTTATAAAAGTGAATTTAGATGTACATGAAAAAGCGGTACTTAATAATTTTTCGGTGTTTTTTAATACAGTATGTTAGCAATTTTTTCGGAGTGTTTGGTATATAGCAATATGATTTTTATAATAATAACGAAATGATTTCGTGTGTGTGTGTTTAAAAACAAAATGTAATAGTAAATTATGCTTAGGAATGTTCAGCGAACACAAAAAAAATTGTGTTAAGTGGATTTTATCTCGTGAACAGGATTCGACCATTTTAAGTGTTGTGAATTTGAACACTACGATTTTTAACGTATGTTTAAACATGAAACTTATAGTGCATTATACTTAGGTATTTTCAAAATTTGCGTTAAGTGGATTTTATCTTGTGAATAGGATTCGACCATTTTAAGTGTTGTGAATTTTAACACTACTATATTATATATATTATATATAACTACTATATTATATATATTATATATAACTACTATATTATATATAACTATTTTATTTTAAGTGTTGTGAATTTCAAAAATTGCGTTAAGTGGATTTTTAGCGTATGTTTAAAAATGAAACTCATAGTGCGTTATACTTAGATATTTTCAAAAATTGTGTTAAGTGGATTTTATCTCGTGAATAGGATTCGACCATTTTAAGTGTTGTGAATTTTAACAATACGATTTTTAGCATATGCTTAAAAACGAATTTAATACTAAATTATGGTTAGGTATTTTCAAAAATTGTGTTAAGTGGATTTTATCTAGTGAATAGGATTCGACCATTTTATGTGTTGTGGATTTTAACTCTGCAATTTTTTAACATGTACAGAATATGCTTCGAAAGCTTTTAAAATAGATTTTTACGGTTGTACACTATGGTTCTAGAATTTTCTAAATAATCTTCAACTGCTTTGAACTAATAAAAGATGTTTTCATAGATTGTAAATATTTGCAAATATGCGCAATGCAAATATTTCGGTGAAACCAAGCTTAGTTAAAGTAAAGCTTCTAAGTTGGAATATTTAGCTACATTTTATATATTTTTATATTCGCACTGAAAATAGCTAACAAAAATTGGAACTCACGGAGCGACGTCTTCACTAGTTGCTGTCCAAACTAGAAATTAACCATATACTGTATTAAAAAGGAGATCTTATCTATGAGGACGTCATCATTTTGACCTGTTGCCACCAGCTTTGTTATTCTTTCTTAATTACATTTCTTAATAACTTAATGTTATCAACCTCCTTGTACTAACCATTGGTCTGGCCCGCACAATCGATTCTTACAAGCCAATGGGAGATATTTTAAACTGAGAAAACGTAAAGTACTGACCCACAGTTCGAGAACATATTTTAATGAAGTTAATTATATTTATTAAACTATAACAAAGCAGATATGGTTTTAAAAATGTCCGAAATAGATATATTCAAATGCTAGGCATATAGCGACCATTTACAAGGAAAATACTTACATTAGGAATAGCGAACGACATATATTTAGAATTGAACATATCGAGGCTCCAAGTACATACATACATATATACACTATACGAAAAATATCTAAAAATATTAAATAAACAAGAACATGTTTCTTTTTTTTAACTTCATATAAGCGGATATTCCATGGGGCTTCTAAAATTTAAATTACAGTTTTGAAAAAACACTAGAGATGCGTTTCAGGTCTGAATTCATTCAAGTGGAAATCTGGCGATTGCAAATACTTGATTGGAACCTCGCATTTCCATAGACACTACTAAAATGTGTGGATCATATTTTGAAAAAATCTGCTCTGAAAAAAGAATATGTATATGAATACATATTTTGTATAAATACAGATCTCTCTCCCTACACACTATGCAAGCCAACGAGTTTCACAGTGAAAACATTCCAAATCGGCCTTATAGCTTATCGCGTTTATCAGTATATCAGATAGTAACCGGAAGTTCACGTTCTCAGAAAAAGAAAATTGCATTGTTATTGTTTTAAGCAGACCTCCCAAAATTCCCTCCTCCTCATATGAGGGAACCCTCCTCCCCAATTAGGGAAACCTCCTCCTCAATGAGTCATCGGCAGGCGGTGCGGCACCGCCTGCTGCTCTTCAACTGTCATTTCTCTTCTACTCCCAAACGTCAATTCTCCAATTCTCTTCCCGTACATCCTATTTTCTTCCCGTACTTCCTATTTGTCCAGCATAATAACCATAATAGCTCTATAATGCTATTATGGTTATTATGCTGGACATAATATTTTAACGAAGTATCAATCAAGTAAGTGTTATATTTTAATATGTATAACAACTCAGATTTCCTTTTAACAATAATCTAACATCATTTCAAGTTTGTTTTATATCAAATTCAAGTATTCTTTACAAAAATATCAAATTCTTATCAATCGTATATAAAAGTACACGCTAAAAAGCTGCATATTTTGTTAAATGTTGGAAAGGCTAGATGAACTCAATGAAGTTTCTGCTGTTTATAAAATATTAACAAGATTTCTGGTGTTTTTCTCGCCAAGAATTTGTAAAGATATCTATATGTAAAAATTATATTGCATGTGTAACTGATCAATTATTTGCCAATCTTCATAACAATTCATACTAGCATCTTTTTACACAAACTACCCCATGCCTGGTAATAAATAGTTACAGAATGCAGGCATACACACATGCGGAAATATATTTTAACTAATTTTGTATGTAAATTTGGACAAACTTTCATTCAACAAGCTTTCTTTTGTAGAAGTAAGTAATTTTGTTGCGATATTCAGTTTCTGTTATCATTTATGTTAAGCAAGATTTGATCCAGCTTTGAAAGGATCAATGAGTTTCGCATTGATTTCATTGTATGACTTTTGCACATGACAAGGGTGTGTTTGAAAAATTAACTGAATGGTCATCTGCGTTAACAATTGTTTATCAGTTATCAAGTCACTCACCACAGGAAAGAGCATGGTTATTCTGCACGATTCCAGACAGCATTTCAGGCAAAACACGTGTTCTGTGTATCAGGTGACCACATAACATTGATTCAGAAAATCCTTGGTTATTCTGTTTATAGCTGCACTGTGACTGAAACAAGTTTTTAAATGGCAGTGGTTATGAAAACGTTTTCGAACTCTCTGGTCATGACTGGTGGTCACCTGCCATAATTATAGAAACTCTTCAACTGTTTCCCAAATATTATCTGTTTTAGTTAGATTTTGTCCAGTGGCATGCAGTCCATAAAAGCAATGCAAACATTGCTTACCTAACATCAGTTTAAAAGAAAATAAAATTTTTTTACTATAATATTTCAGCAGAATTTGTGAAACGGTGATTGATGATAGATCATTGGTGACCGATCTCAAATTAATCTTAAATAATAATAGCAAAGATACACTTTTTTGTTTTCCTTTAAAAAGTTTTCTTCAAATTTGAGAAATAAGAACTCTTAATTTCCACGGAAATGTCATTAATGCGTGTGTAAAAAAAGTAGGAGATTGGAATTCATGTACACATAGGTTCAACAGTACAGTCAACCGTCCCATAATGCGATTAACACTAGAATGACTGATATTTTGAACTATCTAGAACGACGGGCAGAGGTCAATTTGACCGCCATAGAAAGAATACAACATACCTTTAATTCAAAACCAAAACATCATAGTTACAGCATTTAGGATGTTTCTTCGACACATCTTTTGCAAAGAAAAGTCATAAAATGTCAATGGGCTGGGATTAGTCGTTTTGGAGAAATCGTTTCTCAAAATAGTTATGCGGTCAAAATGACTGCTTCCGCCGTTCAAGTGTTAATTCACACCGCTTTATATTATGAAACTCAGATTAGTGCACATCAGATTAATTCGTACCATATTATATGGAAACAGCATACCGTGTTATAAGAAACTCTGAGCAATTCCTACTGTGTTATACGAAAACCGCATTAAGTGGAACTCAGAACATATAAATCAGACTGATTCATTCTACGTTATATAAAATTGTATTTTTAGAGTAACATGCTATGGTGAATATAGTTATTAAATATAAGTTTATAGATACAAAAGTAAGGAAAACTATTTTTCATATTTTGAATTATATTTAATAAGACTTTAAAGAAAATTAAAAAAACAATGGGAAATATAAATTTAATAACTTTTTTCCAACAAAAATTCTATTTATATTCATCACCTCCGTTAAATATTCGTTAGTGGGCTAATTCTTTTAATGTCCTCTTCACTTTACATATCTTCATTTTCGTTTTCAAATGTAGTTTCAATTTGTAACTCTACCAAAATCTCTCTGAAAGGAGCTAACCAATTTTGTAATTTCCTTTTAAACGTTGCACTTCGCACTGATGAATGATCATTTTCAATAAAGTAATTTTCTATTTGTTTACCCAAACCCAGTCCCCTTTTCACATCACTTAAATTTAAATTTGAAATCCATTCTTTACCCATATTTTCGTCTACCGATGCATTTGAGGTGAATGTACTAATTTATTTTACAGAGGTTTTCCCTATTGAAATTGAAATATGGTGATGTACGTGGATGAAAAAACATGGGAATTCGCCATTAATTTCAAACCGTAAAAGTGTAATAGAAAAAAATCATGCTATAGAGGGACTGCTTAAACTGAGTGGTATTATAGAGAAACCGCTTTATAAGACTATCGCGTTTTATGAATACTGCCTTATGCCAGGGCTGTCGCAATTTTTGGTCCTCATTATATAGAATCCACATTATGAGAGTACCACGATATAGAAGGGTTGACTGTAATATATTTGTTCTATTATTTTATATACCAGAATTAAATGTTGTGCTTGCCTAAAGCAAAATATCGCTGCACACCACTGATTTTATCATTTCATTTTAAAATCAATTCGGTAACCTTGTACGTTTATGTATGTAACGTGTTACAATTTTATTTTAAGTTTTTATAAAGACTTAAATTTGTAGAAATATTTTATTTATTTTGGTTTTATGGCTGACAAGGGAGACAGCGTCTATCCAAATAATTTGTAAATAAACAAAGTATGTATACTTTGTTTAGTAAAGCTAAGCGTCAAGCAGGATTTTCAGGAGTGACGAATTTCTCTCTGTCTACCCACACCGGACGATATTCCATTGCAAATGGAACTTAAATATGCACACAATTTATACTCGAACTACATCAAATCTTTGATAGACATGTCTAAGCTATAAGGATGTGGCAGTTTTTTAATAGTTAATAGAAAATTTGCCTTCAAATATCCTGATATTTTAATTTATTTAATTTCACCTCACATTCTTTGATATTTATTTATTATTTGCTTCAATTTTTTTGTATAAATTAGAAGTAGCTTAGTTGCTGTTTACAATAAAGTTATTTATAAGTCTATGAATTAAGGTCAAGGTACAAAATTCTTATGGAAACCAAATCAATCTTGAATGAAATATACGAATATATATTTGGAATTGTTCTTGATTAAATTTTTATCAAATGAAAAAGTAAAGATTGATAAGTGATCTATTTATTTTCTTATATATTTTCTTTGATTTTTATATTCTAATTAAAATTGAGTTTTTTTGTATACAATGTTTGTATTACAAAACCGGGGTTTCACTTCAATAAATTTGTTAGTGTCATTAATGTATTTTAATTGTAATTCAGTTATTACCGAAAAATTACTTAAAACAGTATTGCATGTCTCAAACCGCAGCCTAATACAGAATCACTGATAGATAGGTACGGCAAAAATACTTTGCATAGGGGCTCGGTAGGCTTCAATTGTTTTTCCCACACCATCTGACCTATCCGAAAAACACACCATCTGACCTACTCGAAGGTGTAAGGTATCTGTTTAAATGACCGGGAATTGTCATCCAATTTAGACCAGAAATCAGTGGAGGCAGCAACCACAGGGACTGTCTCTTTCGGAAGAACTTACAGGCCCACATATTTAACATTCTCGTACTCCGCATGAACACATAGACAGTTTGGGCAGAGCTGGGAATCAAATTTAGATGATCGGAGTGCAATCCCCGTGCACTGACAACTGGACTGTTCCACAAACCCTTTTTGCCTAAACCGTTTGTAAAAATATATCAATAACTTATAAAATACAGAGGATGCCCATTTATTGTAAAGTTACTTGCTTTTTAAAAAGCAATGTAAAAAGAATTAATTTTCAAATGTATTAAAATGAAATAAAAATAGAAAATTTACCGATACACATCTCTAACTATGTCTGAAAAAGATTTGGTATGAAATTGATATGATGTTTTTAAGTAACAATCTCAGGATGCATATAATTTTTTTAAATCATTGTGCATGTAAATTTTTGTGTAGTTAAAAAAAAAATTTTTTTTACTTCCTTATTTTCATCGATTTACACATTTTAGTTATCTCTGTACACAAAGCACTATTTTTAAATAATTTCGGAACAAATATTTGTGTACAATATCGTTAACATTCAAAGTACTTATTTGTTTAACGTAATATGAAGTAAGGGATATTTCTATTTTATTTTAAAGAAGCATGTTTTCAACATGGAATAATTAATACCTGCAATGGCAGCAAGAAAACTTGCTTTGCTATATGCCACTATAATGTGAATTTCTATGGGAACAGATATATTAAGTGCTACCATGCAGCCGTCTTCTGATTTAAAATGAAATTTAAACTTTTTATAGAACTTTGCCTGTAAAAATATTCCCAAAGTTTGAGTCAATCTCTCATTCAATCTGAAAAATAAGGGGCGCGACAGCCCAGTGGTTAGCTCGCAGTAATTGCATTCAGATGGTCTGGGTTCTATTCCCATCACTGCCACAACTGCTGCCATGTTCATGCGGAATACGATCATGTTAAGCATGAGGGCCTGTAAGTCCATCCAAGAGGTTGGTTGTAGAGGAAGGAGGGTACGTTCCCTGTGGATGCCTCCCCACTGGGTTCCGGTCTAATTTGGGTGATACTTTCCAGCTGTCCAAATAGATATCTTATACCTTTCTGGTAGGTCGGACGGTTTTGGCCGAAGAGAAAGAAAGGTGTAAAGTAAGGGAATATTTTTCATTAGCAAACTGCTAATCAAAATTTCATTTCTGTAGCAGTTTCGATATTTTGACTAGCAGTTCACAACTATTATTTCACAAGTTTTTTAAAAATGTACTTATAAACATATTGAGATGCCGGGTTTAAAGTATAAAAGAAAAAATATGAATGAATATTGCAGGAGCTATGCACGTTTGCGGTAAGATTTTTTTTTAACGTTATGAATCATTTGTTGTGATTTTTGAAATTAAGTCTTTAAATGCGATTCAAATTAATTTTTATATAGCAAAACACAAATTTTCTATTCCAATGTGCGATGCGATACCGCTTATTTTGCACCCTGCTCTCATTGCAGATAAGATAGCTGCAGCCATGAACATATAAAACAAACATAAAAGTTTAAATCAAATCTCAGATTCACAACAGCATTCCTATGAAATAATTTAGATTATCAATGCTTTAAGTGGTATATCTATCGATGCTTTAATGGTATATTATACTAAATATTTTGGTGTACAAACAACAGATTGAGGGGTCATAATGGGAGCCATTAATGGCCCTCACTATGACCCCTCACTTGTTTATAAAATGCTGTGGGTCAAATATTAGGTAGTTGTGTGATATTGTAACTACATACATGAATCATGCAATACTATTTACTAATTGTCATTTGTAATTGTGGCAAGAAAACATTCAAAACAGAATAAAAATATTTGATATTCATGTTTGCAAGCTTTAAATCTGTTGTAAAAAAACTTGAAAGTAAGAGGAACTCGAATTCAACACAAAATAATACTGATGATTAAAATGATTTTAAAAATGCGAGCAAGATAAATTTACATAGAATCAGATTTTTTAAAATCCACCTAATCCAAAGAAAAATACCCAGGTCGCTGAAATATTTCAAAAATTACATTATGTGCTCAAATTAATACGAATCGTAGTTTGAATGAGTTTCAATAATTATACAGGGTGATTATAATTAAAGTTTCCGGTTTGAAAATGGTCTCAAATAAAAAGCACTGGTCAGAATGATTTGAAATTTTGCGTGAATACTCGTGGAGCAATGGAATTTTGTTTGGTGAAGAAAAAAACAGTAGTTCAAAAAGTCGCTGCTAGGTGAATAATTGGCGCTTTACTGCACTTGAATGCTATACAAAAGTAATAAACGTTGACTTACTCATTGTCTAATGACGTAATAAATGTTCAATATGCTGTCCTTCGCATTCTGAAACAAGCTGAAAGCGCAAAATAGCGTGTTTAACAACAGATTTGCGTGTTCCTGTAGAGATGTTGTGGATGTGATACGTGATGCTAGCTTTAAGTTCCGCTGAATTGGTAATGTGTCCATTAAACACCACATTCTACAGATGATCCCAAAGCCAAAATTTCCATGGATTGAGGTCAGGGGAACGTGCTGGCCATCTTACAGAAAAATGGCCTCTGATG
Organism: Amaurobius ferox; assembly: GCA_951213105.1. NCBI lineage: Eukaryota > Metazoa > Arthropoda > Arachnida > Araneae > Amaurobiidae > Amaurobius > Amaurobius ferox. Next base: position 57,713,629 of record OX578133.1, read on the forward strand.
ATTCTGTCATCTCCAAAATGACTGCGAAGTAGCCGCTTCACTGGTTTTGCGATATGTGGTGGAGCCCCATCCTGCATGAAAATAGTGTTATCGATACACTGACGCTCTTGCAGTGTGGGTGTAACGTGAATTTTCAAAAGACGTTCATATCGATGGCCATTGACAGAACAGGTAACGGGGCCATGAGGACCAACTTCCTCAAAAAAGAAAGGCCCGAAAATAAACGCTGCTGTAAATCCGCCCCACACAGTGCCTTTGGGGGAATGAAGAGGCACCTGGTGTAGTTTCTGTGGATTTTCGGCTGCCCAGATTCCACAATTTTGCGTATTAACAGTTCCGTGGAGATGGAAGTGTGCTTCGTCAGTCGACAAAACGTTCCAGGACCATTCATCGTCCACTTGTATCCGAGTCAGAAATTGAAGTGCGAACATTTCACGTGCAACATTGTCCGCAGGTATTGAACATGGGTCAGTTTGTAAGAATAACATTTCAAAATGTGTTTCAAAAATTTTTGCACCATACTGGAGGGTACGTCTAATGATCGGGCAATTCCACATGAACTCGTAGATGCATTAGCGTTACGCTCTTCTTCTAACGCTGTAGCTACGTCTTCCACTATCTCTCCATCGACTACTTTCCGTCCCCTGCCAGGTTTGATGTCCAAAGAGACAGTCTCTTCAAATATTAAAATTATTTTGAGCAAGCTTTTGCCACACAGAGGACCAGATTTTAACTTTTTCAACGTTCTGAACTTTCTAAGAGCTACTAAACAAGAGCTGTTATTCTCATAAAACAATTTGACAAGAAGAGCACGATCTTTTAATGATAGAGTCATTGCCACAGAACAATAGAGATTTTTCATTAAGTTATGAGAAACAAGTTCCGCTCTTCCTTTTTTATAGCAAACGTTTATTGCAACGTCACTGTCTTATGCAAATTTGCAGCAGCATTTGCAGAGCAATTATGCAAAACAAGTTAAATCCACTTTTTGTTAAAAAAGATACGGCTTACGTTTGCTTAGAATTTAACATTGTTTCAATGGATAAATTTTTTTTTCATTACTTGCATGCATATGATGATGAAAGATCGACTTTTAATTCAATATTCGAAGGACAGCATATTGAACATTTATTACGTCATTAGCTAATGAGTAAGTCAACGTTTATTACTTTTGTATTGCATTCTAGTGTAGTAAAGCGCCAATTATTCTCCTAGCGGCGACTTTTTGAACTACTGTTTTTTTTCTTCACCAAACAAAATTCCATTGCGCCATGAGTGTTCACGCAAAATTTCAAATCATTCTGACCAGTGCTTTTTATTTGAGACCATTTTCAAACCGGGAACTTTAATTATAATCACCCTGTACATACGTAAATAGAAAAGATATCCATCCGTAATACGATGAAGACAAAAAAAATTAAATCTCCGTGTTTTAGAACAAACACATAAATGGAAATTTATGAAAATCCTCTTTCTGAAATACATAAGATAACTTTAATTGTGTAAAAAATTATATCTTGCTAAATAATGGCGTGGCGTGATTTTCTCTTTCTTGATTGACATATCTCGTTAAGTTAACATGTTACGTCACATTGTCTCCTCCTCCGTGCTGCCCATTATGGGCGAGGTCGGGGGCGAAGCTGTAGTTAGTAGTAATTTAGACACTCCGTATCAATATATGCGTTACAGTCAGGGGGCTGTGGTGATCAACTGATGGGTCCTTTCCGGCCGATCCATCTTGCAGGAAAGGTCCTATTGAGATAGTCCTGCAAGTCCTGGCTGAAATATGTGCAGCTGCAGATGGCAAAAAATCAGAACACCTACTATGATAAACAATTATTTGATAAACAATTGTAAATGATACTTGTAATTGCTATTCTAATAAATCTGTGCTGGATTATCTGTATTACTTTCTTTTTATTTCTGCTTGCATCTGTAGTATTCCACTGTGGCGTTTGCGGTCACATGTTCCTATGCAAAATGGGCTTGTTTTTGTATGCCTTATTTACTCATAAAGTTTGTCTAAGACCTTTTGGCTCAAGCTCTTATGTACCTACGCTCTTACGTAAGTTTTATGAATAATGTCTTTTACTAGCAGTATTAGTGATGCTACATCATCCATTAATTAAAGTATTACAACGGATACAGCTTCAGACATGAATAGGCATGTAAGTACTTGTTTTAAACAAACGTTTAAATGTTCTTATTCTTCGGAACATTGTGAATTCTAAGTCATTTTTTTAGTCATAATATTTACTTTGAATGATGATTTTACACCATACTTTATTAAAAATCTATGCACATAAGTTTTGTTATGTTCATAATGAGTTATTAATAAAAGTGTATTTGGTGATTATACTTAATTTAGTTATAAGAAAATCTGCTTTGGTCAAATTAGTAATAGCTTAAGTATTATGTAAGCAAATTTTTTCCTTGTATATAGATTTACATGAAAAAAATAATTCGTATGAATAGTCTAAATGGGCTATAGGTCGAGAAATAAACATTAATGTCTTTAATTCATCTGTTTCAATTTAGTATGTGTATAATAGACTACGGCACTCTTTAATTGCATAAAATAATATAATATAATATTTAAATTGTGTTACAGTGTGTTAAAAGTTTTACTAAATTTACTTAATACTTAATACTTCCATGTTTTATAAATAATAATACTTAATATAGTACTTAAACATATGATTCATTAGAAAATTAATCTGAAAATACAGTCTAATTAAATTGCAATGCACTCCTACTAATTAATTACTTCATAAAGGTTTATGATTAAATGTGCACGTGTGTGAAATATTTATATCTTGCGTGATTTTTATAGTGTAAGATATCTTGCATCGGATAAATATATTAGCATGTATCGTCTAGAATTTCAGCATGCTTAAAATTAAAGGGTATTTATAATTAGTCAAAATATTATAGAAATTAATTTTTATTAAGTAATATTTAAAAAAGTAGGAAAAAAATCGCGTAAACTAAAGAATAAATTCTTTAAGTATCACACAATATAACTATTTCACTTTAAAGTATATTTAACTTATATTACTAGAATCGAGTGTCTTTAACATGTCTATGAAGGTGGAATATAGAAAATTCCTAACTAATAGATTTTTCACGTTACGATTACAATATCACTTAACCACATCGGAATGCATCTTCTTAGGTATGTGTGCAGGGGGATGATTTTTATCATGTACATTGTAATATCTATTCTTAGTAAATTTGAAAGAAGTGTATATTTCATTGATTAGTCCATAAAATGAGAAAATATTCATGTAATACTATAAAAATAGAAAACTTACATTCTAGTAATGAAACAGAATAATCACTTTTGTGATTTTCACATAACTATAAAATCTCAATTGTGATATTCATATAACAGAAAGATCCGATTTCTCATTCTTAGAAAGTTAAAAACTACAATTTTCAATTTTAGCAAGTTAAAAATTTACATTTGCCATTTTTAGAAAGTTAAAATTCACATTTTTCATTTTCAGAAAGTAATATTTACATTTGTTAATTTTTGAGAGATAAAAATTCCTTTTGTGGAAAAAAACCTATGTTATTTTCCATAATAAAAGTAGACGCATTTATTATTTTTGAAAAGTTAAAATTCATAGTTGTCATTTTCAGAAAGTTAAAATTTACATCTGTTAATTTTTAGAAAGTAAAAATTTACATTTGTTAATTTTCAGAAAGTTAAAATTTACATTTGTAAATTTTCACATAGTTAAAAAACCACTTTTATGATTTTTAAAATAACATCTTAAAGGCTATAATCTTCAGTTCTAAGAAAAATATTTTACAGCTAATACTCTCTGTCAGATAAAAGAAACATATTTCATGGGAACAGAAAAAAAATTTTTTTAAAGAGATTTGCCATAGGTGAAATAAGCAGGAACAGATTTTACAAGTGGTATTTTTGAAAGATAAAAATTAACATTGTTAATTTTTGAAAAATAAAAAATTTACATTTGTTAATTTTTTAATGTAAACAATTTGCATTTTCTATTTTTACTTTATATAAAAATAAAACTTATGATCTCCAGTTGTAAGAAAAAGACTTAAAGTCATAGTTGTTAATTTTCCGATATCATCCTCTAATTTCTTGGAAAGGAAAGATACATTCTCCCCTCAATGTCTTTCGATACGTACTGACATTCCTTCAATGGATGAAATTAAGAGTTGTAGATGCTTTTTCTATTTACAAATCAGTCACCTCAATTTGTTAAAAATGAATGCAGATGCTAAGAATTGCGACTTGTATTATCTTAAATTGTCACTGGATCTGCTCCCACTATATTCGTGTGCTTCTACTAACTATTGTAGAGCATTCTCCCTCAACGTTAGAAGGCAACACAGTAAGACCGTAGTATTTCTAAGGAGGGTGAGTTTTTCATTCATAGGACATTTAAAAAGTATACACTTGTGCCGAAATAGCAGTTTACATTAAAATATTCAAGATGTATTGGGGAAATGGAAACATCGTTGGGGAAAAAAAGATTATGAAAAAGTTGGTATTGTATTAAATCGCATATTTTGGAAAATATATGATACAAATAATGTACAAATCAAAGATTAAGAAAATACAGGTTTAAAGTATTGGTAATAATTAATTTTATCGAATATGAATATAAAAGATGGAAAGATTCATATCTTTAATCTTTTAGAATTTCTAAATGCATGAAAGATGTTTCCAATTTTTTCTTTATACTCTTAATTTACATTTCATGTAAACCTCTCATAAAACCCTATTTCCAAAACCCACGTGCGTTTGTTTATATTGCTATTCTTAAAAATGCTAGTTCCCCATTTAATCACTAAAGCTTAATGATACAGTAAAAAGTTTCTTTAAATCTTTAAATAATTAAAAATCTCAAAATCCTGGTACTCCAATTCCATTTCACCACCATCTGGCGTTAATGCATGCTAGCTGAAACACTCGAGTCGACTAGGATTACTGTCCCACTAAACCTATCCTGCCTACTGCATTATTTTCAATATAATTCAATGTCACAAAATCATACTTCTCCATCTTGCCGCTATCTGGCGCTGACAACTACGGAGGCGGAGCTGACTCCGCCTTTGTTGATTTTGCCATCACTTAAAATGTTTGTTTAGATCTTTAAAAATTATTTAAAGTCCCGTCTTTAAAAATCATAATTCTCTATTTCGCCGCCATGTGGAGTTGATCTGGCTCCGCAGAATCCGCCTCTGCTGATGTTGCTACTTCGAAAAGTTTCTTTAGATCTTTGGAAAAATCCAAAGTCCGGTTTGAAAAAATCCCAGTACTCCTTTCTGCAGCTATGTGACGCTGATCTACCATACTAATGTTCCCATTACTTAAGAAGTTTCTACACATCTCATCATAATATTTAATTAGTTGAAAAAATTAAATGGAAATATTTCAAAGTTTCCTAAAATAATGGCCCTAGTCTTTTACAAAAACAATAGCGTTTCCACCTAAAAAGTTTATACACACCGTATTTACATAAAAAATGAATTAGATAAATAATTAAAAACCCATTAGCTAAAAAAATTAGTTGAAAAAATTTAGGAGTTCCCCAAAAATGATGGCCTTAGTCATCCACAAAAGTAATATCGTTGCCACCTCAAATTTTAAGAGGTCATCATTTGGTAATTGGATAGTCACAAGCCGTCACCATTAGAGCTGGAACTATAAATAGGAAAAGAAACAGTGATGGAATTGATATTCAATATTAATATCGGATGTGAAAAAGTTTGTAAAATTGAACAAAATAATGGAAAAAATTTAAAACATAATTTTTTATTTTCTACAGTCAGCTATCTATAAAATATGGCGATACCTATGCCATTTAATTCGCTTTAGATCCTGTTCGCTCCAGGGTCGCCTTAACACTTACCAGGGTCCTGAAGCTGAAGTAAATTCTAGGTCTCCTATAAAGCTAATAGCTCAGAATAATAAATATATAGTGTAAAAAATAAAAATAATACAAACTTCACTGAGACAAATTCATAACAGATAAATTAATTACATTTTGAACGCAATAAATTAAAATCACATTTAAGACTAACACAGTTAAGAAAACAAATATGTACAAATTTCCGTAGTACATGTATCTAAGTATTGATGAGTCGAAACGCTCTTGCTCTGCCATTACGAAATGGTCTTCCAAATTTCCATTTGGCCAGTATTTTGAGATTTGAGTTCTTTACACAGTTTATTTATGAAATTTGTGAAAGACAGAGTATTGTTTTACTTTTCGATTTAATAAATCCACCTCTATTGGAAGGAACATATTTATTTAAAAGAAAGAATAAAATGAGATAGAGTCGCCACAGAAGATGGGCCCCATCAAAGCTCTGGGGCCCATTTATTGGGAGAAAGAAAACATTTGCCTACTTTGTCCATGGGCAGAAACAGCCATGCACTCTTGCGCTTAATTTGCATGAACTTCCAATAATACTTTACCGGGCTGAGAAAGCACAGTGGTTAAGGCCGGAGGAGTGCACGCGGTAGTCCCGTATTCGATCCTCAATGCCGTCCAAAACTATCCCGTGTCTACGTGGAGTATGGACACAATAAATCTGTAGGTTTGCAATCTGTAGTCCGAGAGGTGAAGAGTTGGGGGAAAGATGGTGTGTGCTACGAGGTAAAACCCTCACGTTCGATCTGAACGCTAAAAAAATACTTAAAATGTTCACGGAACATTAAGTTAACGGCTCACGTGATCGCAAGTGGTTTAAAACTGAAAATTAAGAAGTAATTAATAAGATTTGAAATGAGGACACGGATTAGATTTCAAAAAATAAGAAAAAAACAAGTTTATTTACACAATTAACATTTAAAATTAAAAAAAACATGAAAAGCTTTGCTCATAACACATGAGCTTGAAAGTTACTCCCTTAAAGTATGAGAACATAGCAAAATATCAAAACATCATAAAACCTCTTAACACTAATTCTACTCGTAAATCCTAAATACATCATAAATCTTTAATATATCGTAAATCATTAATCCTCATAAGTCATTAATATATCAACAATCCTCAACCAATAATTCTACTTGTAAAACATTAATATATTGCAAAACGTTATACCCTCCAGGTAGCAATAATTTAAAAGAGAGGAGAGAGGAAGAGACATTTCAAAAAAAGTGTTGTACGTAGCAAATAGGCCTCACCTTTTTTTTCTCTTGGGCCAAACGGCCATACTCTTATGTAAACGGGGACCGGAGAGCATTTTCGCTCCGGCGAGCTTTTTAGTACCTGCTTACTCGAACTCTCAAAAGGCACTCTCGATTCCTTCTCTCTGAAAAAACCTTTTTCCAAAATCTTCCAATTTTAAGTCTCCTCCCTTTTAAATATTATTGGCTGTCAGGACTTAAGCCCCCCTTAATATTACTGGCGGACACTTGGATTTCTCATTTTCAGTGACCAGTCCATGACAGCAGGGCTGGGTCAGTAGCCCCTGAATTATCGCTTGCAGGTGGCCGGGGTCCCACGCTCCTGCGCGAACCTCTGGGCTTAATAGCGCCCCCAACGACCGCCTTCCCCCCGTTGTGTCTTCATCTTGAACGAGACCACCCACAGGCAGCTCCACTGACCCTTTCCTTTGCAGGTGGCCAGAGGGGGACCCTATACATATTTGTAACAGGCTAGGGACCGTCCTTTGCAGGTCGCCTTCCTCTCCAAAATTTCACAATGTCACATATTTTTGGAAAACACTATGTGACAGTGTGCTTCCTGTGGCTGCCACGCCTATTAGGTTCCGGTTTAAATTCGATGGCGCTTTCCCGGCCGTCCAAACAGATACTTTGCATTTTAGAGTAGGTCGAGCGGTCTAGGTAAAAATGAAAATAAAACAAAGTACTACTGCCTTGCATGTACTGAAAATACTGACTTTCAATTTAGAAAAACAAAATTTTTGTATCTTGTGGACTCTCCTTCATCTATATTGTAGTACTTTTAGAAAATCTTACTTTCTTTTTTCAAAGTAATGTATTTTTCGAATGTAATTTAGTCATCGATGTTAATTCGATGTAATTTAGTAATATTTATTTTACTTAATCTCGACACTGGCCGTATCGTACAATACAACATAAAAACTACTCTACATAAAAGGACAATGAGGACACCAAGTTAAATATAAAAATAATAATAAATTTATTTACAATGATTAAAATAATAAAAAAGCGATTAACATTCTAACTTGTAATAAAATACTCAATATCATCTCACATAACTACTTTCCTTAAAACAATATTAACTTTCATATGTAATCTCATTAAAACAATATTAATTCCCATCATACAATATTAACTCTCAGAGATACATAATTAAACACTTAACTAGATTTCTCCCGAAAATGTAATTAAAATTATCTGCTTAAATATGAATCTTTGTTCATTGTTCAAAATACTTTATCTGACTCCTCAGTGATCGAGAGAGAGGGAGAGAGAGAGAGAGAGTTCGATACCGAAATGTAGTAAGTATCATGCATAGGCTTACCTCGGGTCTTCCACGGAGGATCCGACGACCGGGCTGGGGCCCCGGTTTCTCGACATCACAACAGTTCTTTGGAACTTGTTCACACTCCAAAATTCGGACGCGGTAGCCCAGTGGTTAGAGCGCCGAAATTACACTCGGTAGGCCCGGGTTCGATTCCCGCTACTGCCAAAACTGCCGCCGTGTTCACGCGGAGTACGATCACGTTAAACATGTGGGTTCGTAAGTCCTTCCAAGAGGTTGGTGGTAGGGGAAGGAGGGTACGATCCCTGTGGATGCATCCCCCACTGGGTTTCGGTCTAAATTGGTGGCTCTTCCATGCCGTCCAAATAGTTACCTTACACCTTTCTGGTACCGGCCGTCCAAATGGATGCTCAAGTCCTTGTTGACGAGCCGGACGGCCTGGGTTTTCAACAACTTTCTGGTAGGTCGGACGGTCTGGGTCCCAACAGCAACACTCCAAAATTCGGAAATCAAATGCCGATACTTTTCCAAAATTCTCACTCTCTCTCTCGAACATTCCAAAATTATCACCTCCTATACTTTTACGCCCCTGCTTGTAATTCGCTTTACAATGTAGACCCCTTCCAGTGGCGGTCAAGAGGTCAATTTTATTGCTGGACCCATATTTCGACGCCCTCTGTAATTTTAGTGCATCCGTTCAAGGAACGAAAGAGGCACTGGTCTATTTTCACTGCAGGTGGCTGGCCGGGGAGACTTGTATATATTGCCTAAAACACACAGGAACCATCTCCATAAATGGTGATCTCCTTCTAAACCTTTCAATGTTATATTTTGTTAGACCTAGCAATGTAACAATTACCGACGTCAAAGCACTACAAGCTCCCTTCGAGCTTCACGTTTGGGGGCTTCAGCGGCTGCTCTTCACGGGTTTGATTGAGCACGTACGTCTTTGACTATCACTTACTCAATTTTCGATTTTATTTCAATACTTTCCCTATGCATTATCATATATTGTAGAGAAAGTGAAAAAATAAACCTTCATTAACTATTTTAAAAATGTCTAAACGTTTTACCTGTATTATAATGAAGCTCTAGAACTATTTTTATATGATTTGAAATAATAAGATTTCGACGTAAATATTCGACCAAAAATTCCCTTTTAAAAATACGAAATAAATTTAAATATTCTCCTCATACCCTCCTGTCTCTTTAGATAGAAGGGCAGAGCGACAATTGAGCCCTGTTTGATGCAGTCACCTCTACCATATTTTCATTCACAAGACGTGCTATGAAAAACACTAAAAGTAAACCCTAAAACCAAGACTCTGCCATATGCAACTACTAAATTTAGTTTTCAAAATTGACTGAATATTGTAAAGAGGAAGGGGGGGGGGGGGGGTAAATATAGTGCAAAAGTCAAACTTTTGTTTTTAATCAAGCATTTATAAACTTATAGTGATTTCTTTTTTCAAGTATATAATTATTTATTACTGCTCTAAACAACTTTCATTTATATCAAAATGATAAGCTTAATAATTTATTTACAATTTTTGAAAAGTGTGCCCAAGATTTGGGGATATTCATAGACACTTCGGAGAAATTTTTGAGTAGACCTTCCCTCCTCACCCCTAATACGATGAATATCGCAGTACCGGGTGGTTCAAAAGTTCGGAGCAAAATTAAAACGCTATAAAAAAAATATCTGTGGGTCGGAGAGACATGCGGTTTGCAGATTAATATTCACCGTGGTGGGGGATTTTGTGTGGCATGAAAAAAAATTAGTTCAAACCCTCGATACTCGGGGGCTGCGGCAGATAAAGCCATGGAGATGACTTATGCATGGAGGTGATTGCACACATGACTGACCTGCGAGATCCCGAGATCTCACACCCGTGATTTTAGGTATCCCCACAACGAGAAATCACAGGGTTACTTGAAAAATTTTACCTGAAAAACATTTACACAGGAGTTGGGGATTTTGGGGGGCATTTCGGGTCAAATTTTGGACAGGTCTTGTCAACTCACAAAATTTTTCTCCACTCTTCGATTGCGGTGAACGTAGCACATCAGAAACCGGACTGCACCCAGTTGAAGACATGGCAAATATAATCTGATAGGATTTTGCCAGAAAAACCTTGTTTGAATCCATTTAAATTCATCGCCCAATTATTGCCCCTATTTTCTAAATCCTATAATTACCCCCAGTGTATCATATGCAAAGAAATTAACGCAAACTGTAATATCATTCTCAATCATGTCTATAAGTTAACTTGCGTACTTATTCTTCGATACATGATTGATTAGTTTTTATATTGATTTGTATTCCACTAGTTCCCAACTTCTGGTTAGTGGTCCAAATTTAAGTCCTGAGAGATATTTTATTAGTTAAAAGAAATGGGACTCTTATTGGATAATTACACATGTCCACATATGGATTTGCTATACAAGCGTTCGAACTAGCCCCAATGGTCCGGTCTCAAATATTTTAAGTTGCCGAACCGAACGGTCTTGTACACATTGGATCCTCCTGCAAAAGTGTTTTAAAGTTTTGGGTTGTGAGCGGAGAATGTTGGGAATCACTAATTTAGATAATTACTTTACTAATGTAATTGTGTGAATTGTGTATTTATATTATGTATTTGCATATAATTCATACATATATCTTGCATTTTATTTATTACAGCTACAACTACCACAGGCGGATTTTTTAATCCCGTACTTGCTACTGCCTTAACGTTAGGCTGTGCAGGAAATACAGTTGTTGAACATTTTGTTGTTTACTGGTTCGGATCACTAGCTGGAGGTTTTCTTGGTCGATATCTTTTCCAACTACGCCATCAATATGAGAAGCTCAAAGTTTTGTAAAATATATTTTCAGTACGTTTATTATTGTTATCTTTATTAGAAATAAATATTTTGCCATTTTTAAGACTCTTTTATTGACCTTTTGTAGATCAATTTCCCATTATGCAACTTAATTAAAATCGTGTGTGTGTGTGGGGGGGGGGGGGGACTTATGTGTCTCGCCATCCTATAGCGGCTGACCTTTGTTATCATTTACTTGGGGAATTGGGTGAAATCTGTGTGAGATGAATCAAGGATGCATGAAGAAATTATTTTATTGTCCTTCTCATAGATATTAAAACCACAAATTAAAATTCAACAAACAAAATGTTTTTACAATATTTTAATTAAAGCTAATTTTATTTAGGAATTAGATTTAAAGTTTTCATAACACACTCATGTGTTCATTTGCGTTTCCTAAAACTATCTATAGGACTATAGGGCAACAATGTCGTATTCACGCTTGTTCGCTTTCTCCGTCTGGTGTGCCATTTAGGGCCAACGCATACTATTGGCATCTGATGTGTCGGTTTTCACCACACGTCCGGTCAGGACCCAAGTATTATTAATTTTCCCCATTAAAGTCATCTTCGACATTGACCGTGTCGGATATAAACACATACAAATCAATTCTAAAATATAAGTGGACAATGAGGACAGCGAATATAATATAAAACATTAACAAATTTATTTACAAATGATTAAAATAATAAGAACACATTTAATTAACATTTTGACTTAAACATAACTATTCTCCATATCATCCTCACAAAGTTATTCTAATTAACACAACATTAGTGATATTCACCTCTAATCTCATTGCAATAATATTTGTTCCGTTCTACAAGAACGTGTCTCCTATCTCATATATTTATAACACATAATTAAATGCCATCACGATTAAACTTCAGTAAGATTAAAATTAATTCGTACCCAAACATATACTGTCTTAAACATACAGTTAAAATAATTTACATAAGGAATAATTATCTCAAATATGAAGGCTAATCAAATGTCGAGAGAGAGATAGAATCTGGCTACCAAAATGTATGTAAAAGACATGCATGGCACAGCTCGATACTCCGTTGTGTGACCCGTCATCGGGTCAGAAGGCGTCGGGTGCCCGTCATCTCTGCAGTTGTTTTAGGACACCTCTCTCTCCAAATTCAGAAAATCAAGTGAAGTCACTTCTCTCAAAATCTGACGCTCTCTCGAACATCTGAAAATTGTTGCCTCCTACAAAACTACGCCCCTGGTTGCATAACCGCCAACTACGGGGAACAGAGGGGCACGAGCCCCCGCTGAACTTTTCCAGACGGGGCTTTGCCCCCTCTGGGAAATTTCAAGATTTTTTTCTAACTTCATATTTTACTAAATACCATATTTTCATATTTATACATATATTTTATATATATATTTATTTATATATATATTTTCATATTTATATATTTTACTAAATACCAAATATTCATATTTTACTAAATACATAAAAATAATTGAAAAAAAATCCTATCAACGTAAATGTCACATTTCAGTTCAGTCTTGTTCACATCTCCCTTACCATAGCTCCCTAAACTATCTCGCATACAAAATAAGCTCATCTTTACTCCCAGGAAATATGTTTACGTTAATGACAAAAACACCTGGTTACCAGAAAATTTTCGACTGACCACCTAATGCAAAGAGAAATGGAATATTTACAGCCATGTTATTGGAATTTCCAAAAAATAGCTGTTTCCCTCCAGTAATAACTATAAATGATTACCACGAAGTAGAGATGACTTATTTTGTCTACCTAAAGAGATCTTACATGTAATTACTCCTGGATTCTATATACCTGTGCTGTCTTTACTGGTGGCATCCATTCCGTTTGAAGCTGCAAACCCCGCGGGTAGCTTTATTCCTGGTGAGCTCCTGGCACAGCACCGTAGTCAGGCAAGAGCCAGAGGGAGCTAAGCCCCCCGACACACACACACACACACACTAGGTATACTCAGCCCCCCCCCCCCCGATAAAAATATTAAAGTTTTAGTTGTGATAATAAATGTCAACCAATATGTCATCCAAATTTTGCATAAAAATATTATTTGAGATTTTTTTATAAATTGCTTTGTTTTAAAGATTTTTTAATTTAGCTGAATGTGGGGTTATAGTGATGATCAATTTATTTACATATTTAATTTAAAAATATTTAAATATAGACAATAGTATTTGGATACTTTTGTATTATTGCTGGGTTCATTGTTCTAATTTATTGTGTCCAAATTAATTGATAGGTAGTTAAGAATTGATATGAAGCGTTAACGTGTATTAACTTTCAGATTTTTTTTTATTAATTAACAGCTTTGCTACTAGTTAATGCTTATACTAAAATCCATTGTAATTATTATATATTATAATATTGATGCATAGTAACTATATGGATTTTCCTAATCAACTCTTAGCTTACAAATATAAATAGCCCTAAAACGATTAAAAATATTTATCGTACAATAAATAAAACTGCTGATATCTTTCTTTCGACCCAGCCCGTCCGACCTACCCGAAGGTGTAAGATATCTGTTTAGATGGCCGAGACAATGCCATCTAATTTAGACTGGAACCCAGTGGGGGAGACATCCACAGGGACCGACCCTCCCTCCTTTGCTACCAACCGCTCGGAAGGACTTTTAAACCCACAAATTTAACGTGCTCGTACACGGGGACAGTTTAGGCAAAGCCGGAAATCGAACTCGGGTCCTCCGAGTACAATCCCCGTGACTTAACCACTCGGTTATCTCACTCCAAAACTGCTGCTTGTAAGACAAAAACTTACAAAACTTCCTTGAGGAAAGCATATATATGTCAACTAGGTGACTACAGTTGCTTCGATGGCATTATAATCCCCATTTTTCAGGCCAAATTAACAGTATGCGCTCTTAATAACCACTACTGCCGTTCGTTAGGCAGTTCATTCTTGGCGGTTGTTAAGGGCGTATACTGTTCTTTTGGCCTGAAGTAAGGGCTTAAAATGACCCCAAACCAATTATAGTCACCTATCTGACATATGCTTGCTTTCTTCAAGGCTGCCTTGTAAGTTGTTACATCTTTATCGACTTTGTGAATCTTTTATATAACTTTATCGGATTGTGTCCCCTGAGATTTTGAAAACTCGGCGCCTATGCCTGATTGTAATTGGCCTGACACTGCAGCCCCTGGTATTTCAATTGGATAGCATAGGGTTACATATCTGTTATTGGGGGCTGTCATCTCGTAGGTTTGGTTAGCACCCAAGAATTAATATGTGTCAGCTGGCCGAAAGTTCTCACGACCTCGGGCGCACGTGGCCAGTGGCGGTCAAGAGGTCGCCTCTTTCCAAGGCCCCCATTGCGAGTCCCTCTGTAATTGAGACGTCTCCGTTAACGAAGTCAAAAAAGCGTTGTTTTCATTTCCTTTGCAGGTGTCCTTCTGGGGAAACATATATTTATTGTAAAAGTAATACAGGGACCATCTTTATAGGTTGTGATCCATCCAAAACTTACGATGTTGCATATTTACCATGTAACAGCATCCTGTGACGCCAAGTTGGCCCCGTGTCCCTGCAATACATTGATTTAAATGATGCAGCTCATGCGGGACGCTATATGTCAAGTTGGAGTCAGTGCTGCGGGATTCAGACCGATACGAGTGACGTACGTCACTTTTACAGTCGTGTCCCATGACATGACGCCAAGTTGACGCCGCGTACCAGCAATACATTAATTTGAATGATGCAGCTCACACGGGACGCTAGGTCTATCGTTTAGTCGGCAGAACCACATTCCTAAAATCTATAGTAGATCCTGAGAAATAGATGCTTCAAAAATATTATGGTAAAAGCATAAATGGCAAATTTAATTGCCAGCAATGAAAGTAATACGTACAATTGGAATCCAAATAATTAAACTGTAAGACTAATTTAGTTAGTTCCATTCTAAAAGATATAGAAACTGATTCAGACATCTTATAATTCCAGTCTTTGTTTTTAATTTGCAATATCTTATTTTTCCCTCAATCAAAATATCAGTCACATTGCCAAATTTTCACACATTTTTCATGCATAATATTCTTCATCGATTAACACAACAGAGAAGTTTGCCGATTTTAAGCTCAACAGCTATTCACTTTTTCATATTTTCAAAAATTGCTCTAAGAATTTTTGACTATATTTCAAACGTTTAACTACGAGATTTTTTATACAAAACTGGTGATTGAGTTTCATAGCAGTTAACGATATCAGTCTTGTTCCTAAATGGTAGGGAGATAGGAAAAAGACTCCTGAAGATACCTGTAAATGGAGGTAATGGGTCTTGAATTAATAACAGATTCTATTTCTATCAAGACAGTCTTAAATTCTTCAAAGAATCAAGATACATTTTTCATAGTTTATCAGAAAATTTTAACTGATTTGATCATTCGTTCCCAAAATCCTCCTTACCAAGTATCAGCGATTAAAACACTGAATATCTCAGAAATCATAAAACTTTTTGACCTCTGGGTGATTAAGAATTCCCACATTTGTTTTAATTTAAGATTTTATCGCTTAAATGCTCTCGCATTATTAAGGTAGACAATTGAGCATAATCCATGCCTAGCAATGAATCGTCGAAAAGCAAGTGAAATTGTTTCTGTTGTCAGTTACGTCATAAGTTCATGATGAATAGGTTGTGTCGCAGCACAAGTGCACAGAAGAATGTAGTAATCCAACTCACTTTCATAAAAAGACGGCAAGCAAAATCGATACAGATACCCTGTATGAAAGAGCTTCCTGAATCCTACTCAAGACAAATTTGACTTGCTATCCTCTAAAGATTCCAGAATTGTTTTCTAACTTCTGTTAGCGTAACATTGACTCTCAAGTAAGTAAAGAACTTTGTAATGAATATTTAACACCAATAATTTAGTACATTTTGTTCTTCTAGGTACAAGCCAATGATGATTCCGCGAATTTCGAAATTATAAAATTGCATTTTCCTTTTCGTATTATATTACAATTCGTCCTCGTCGATCTGGATTCAGCTAGTAAATTTGGGAGTCTATCAATTTGCATCCTGTTGTAAACTAAATTGTTTTTCAAATGCTATACTATGAGTTAATTTCAGCCAATACATTTCAATTTTGGACATTTGTTGTGCAGTCAACACTCCAGTTAGTTTTTCAGCACCTGGCTTGAAACTGCTGATAAACCTGTATATCCATCACACAGAAATTTAATACTCGTAAAATAAATTTATTGTATTTTTTTGTATTCAAGATAGGATTCAAGATTAAATTAACACCACACATAAACTGTAAGGTAGATATTGAAATTATTTAAATGAATCAATAATTACAACCCATTCACAATGCTCCGGCCGTCCAAATGGCTGCTCGAGTCCTTAGGATGAGTCGGACGATCTGGATCTTCAACCCATTCACAATTCTGAAACGATTTATTATTTTCCTTATAAAACGATTTATTATTTCCTTATGCATACTCGTCTTTTAAAATGAAAAACGCACCAAATTTTTGAATAGCAAAATGTCCTGAAAATTCGTAATATTTACTTAACAATTTTCAATACTTATTTAATTTTATGTAACTTTTTGCTATATTTATTCGAAAAATGCGTAATATCTCGAACGGTTTACGCCATTACTCTTAAATGAGCGTCATTTTTATGATAAATTACGTATAAAAAGAATGTTTTTTGAACGTGATTGTCTGTTCTGATTTTGTAAGATTTAAAAAAAGTTATTAAAAAAATTAGAGGGAGGAAGGGGGGGGGGTGGAATCTGACCATTCGATCTCCTTTGTAATCATAGCATTCAATTATTCACAAATTGTGATAACCGTACCAAATTTCATTCAACTTGTTCACCACTTAGTTCTTGAGATATTGAGCCCACGGATATGCTAAAATACACGTACACACATCAAAAACGTCTGATTTATATTTGGGAATGCTAAGCCAACTAATACTCGATTGTAAATTTTCGATCCCATCATAATCCTATCCCCATATGTTATACCAAGCATAAAAGTAATTTTAATAAAAAAAAGTTTTTAAAGTAATTCGAGCAATGTCTTAAATGTCCAAAGTAGTATAGCTGGTAGCACAATTGTGCTCAATTCAGGAGACCCGGTTTTGATCCCTATTTTTGACCCAGTTTTGTTTCAATTTGACTTGAGTCTAATACTCCAATATTGTCTTCAAGAACACTTTACTAACTTGACATTTTCAAATATCTTGTTTTAACAGATTTTATCACTAAACTAATACTAGTACTTTCAAAATTGTTGTAAAAAACTCATATCTCAGTAGGAAATTAATCCCCCAATCTCTCGTTGACCAGATATCGCGCTTAACAGCAGCTGATTGAGCTACTGAGATGAATATTCTTCATTGAACGTCAGCTTACATTTTCCGCTTTCATATTTTAGATCGAAAAGTATCTTCTGATGTTTTACAGATTTATATTACTATACCATTGTTTAATGTTGTATTTTAATATTAACAGTTTTTAATGTATTCCAAATTAAAGATTCATATCGATTTTAGAACTCTACAATGGCAGTTCTGTAAATACTACTATTATACATTACACCTAGTATTGTATAATTTTCAATCAAAATAGATCCAGTTATAAGAAAATGCCAATTTTTAAAAAGAAATTTAAACCTTTAATATTTACATTCTAAAATGTTTTTGTTTTTCATAGATTTGAATAATTCAAATTTGAAACTATAAAGTAATTTATTTAATACTATTTACGTACTTTTAATTTCTAAAAAATATACATATAAATAAACAAGAAAGATCAATCATGCATAAGCATTGATTATGAAACACTTTCCAACTGAAATGCAATTTCATTTAAAAATTTCTAAAATGTGATACATTCAGTGGTGATGTCATTTATATTATCACAGTACTACAGTAATTTATTTTACTTAAATATTTAAAATTGTATCGAAATATAAATCATCTGATTCTCTATGCAAAATCAATGAATATTTCATTCATATAACTTGTATTCCAGACCCCAGAGCTAAATAATTTTGTGTGAAAAAAATTAAGTAATTCTTATTTAACTCACCTTACAATCGCTTGAGATATTTGCATTCTGCATAAGTTAAAATTAGGCTTCGTTGAAGAAATAATAAAAGTTTAGGGATCATTTAAAATCACAACTATTGTAATTGCATAGGCACGGAATTTAGATGCACAGATAATACATAGATACACAGATAATATGTGTGTGTGTATGTGTGTGTATGTATTCAAAGTATTAAAATCGTGCCGAAGATCGGAACTCGAATTTTCGAAGGATCTACACGTTTTGGGACTTCTACAACACGAAAAAACTATATTTAGGAAGCCGTCTGTGTGTGTAAGGGTGTATCTGTGTATGTTTCTGTGTGTCTGTGAGGATATTACATCCACTATAATTGAAAAACTAATGGACCGAATTTCATAAAATTTGATATGTTTTTTGTGGGAAATCCTGATGTTCATTAGATTATAGTACGATTCGTAATAAAAGAATCTGCCTTCTTTGCGAAATGGCCGGCAGAAATTGCCTTTATCCACTCTAGCTAAAAACTAATGGAACAAATTTAACAAAATTTGGTGTAAAATATTTCAATAACCTACAAGTGATTTATATACCAAATTTAACAAAATTTGGTATATAAATCATTTGTAGGTTATTCTAGTACGATTCGGGAAAAGGAACGGGCTATTTTTGCGAAATGGCCTGCAAAAATCGTTAAATATAAAAATCAAAGACTACGTGTGCTCAATTATATCAATTAAATTCCTATTTTATACGTGATTTTTGACAACAAAAAGAATAAAACTAACCCCATTACTCTAGGACTAGCCGTTTTTGAGATATTCTAGTTTTTTCGCGTTTTCGCTACGCCACCTTTGACAATAAGTTCAGCTATCAAATGAGAACCGAATTTAAGTTTAACGTGCAAATTCAATGTCATTTAAAATACTTATGGCTGTTATTTTGTGCAGATAAACTCAAATTATTATTGAAGAAATGAAGAGAACGTGAATATGAGTCTGCAGGGAAAGACATGTGCTGCCCACATCAGAATTTTTAACAATATTACAACAATGATTTATAGAAGTGAACGGGGATTATTTGCAGGCCATTTCGAAAAAAATGTATGATCTATATTTAAAGATCCACCAAATTTTTGTAGAATAAAATGTTCAACAAATTTAAGCTGTGTACCAAATTTTAACTCTCTAGAACGTAGGAAAGTGCATTAAAAATGCCATCAAATAAGTATATCACGAAGAGTTATATAGAATTAAAAAAAAAATTAAAAAATTGTTATCTACCAAATTTATTTTAAAATGTGAAGCCTCTCTCATATACAAAATGATTAAACTCTTGGAAAGATATTTATTATATAATATATCTCTCTTTTCTTTCTGGAGGATATCCTAAAAGTCAGAATTTAATTGAATTTGTTTTTTTCCCTATATTAAATAATTTTTAATTAAAAAACTACTTAATTTATTTTACTGAAATTTTTTTATATATTTTATGGGATAATGTGAATATTTCCTAAAAATTTCGAAACAGTTTGTGAATTTTAAATTTGCTTAAAAAATGTTTGAAAAATTAGGTCCCATAGGGTTCAATGTACTTCAGTTTTTCAACCCGTGTTCAATAAAAAACTAATTGGGTGATATTATTTATTTATATTCCCATAGATCCCACAGACCGTCTGAAAAACATACTAAAATTTCATTTTGATAAAGTCATTTTTACAGCAGTTATCGTGCTAACGGACAGACAGACAGACAGACAGAATGAACAAAGTCATAAACACTTTTCAACTATGTTGTAAAGTGTTAATAAAAGAAATTCTACTAAATCCGTGCATGGTAAGACAGGTGTTTGTCAAAATAATATATTACATCTGTCAGTCTCAACAAAATAATTATCAATCATCCCCAACGTAATTCTCAAATTTCGTCGAGATCTTTGAGAATAACTGTTTTTTAACACTTTACAACAAAGTTGAAAAGTGTTTATGACTTTGTTCATTCTGTCTGTCTGTCCGTTAGCACGATAACTGCCGTAAAAAGGACTTAATCAAAAGGAAATTTTAGTATGTTGTTCAAACGGTCTGTAGGACCTATGGGAATATAAATGAATAATATCACCCAATTAGTTTTGGATTGAACACGGGTTGAAAAAATGAAATACATTGAACCCTATGGGACCTAATTTTTCAAACATTTTTTAAGCGGATTTAAAATTCACAAATTGCTTCGAAAATTTTAGATAATATTCAAATTGTTCCATAAAATATATAAAAAAAAATTCAGCGAAATATATTCAGTAGTTTTTTAAATAAAAATTAAAATAATAATTACACTTCTTATATGAAGCGATCACGTGACCACGATATGAAAAGATCACATGACCCACTTCAAAATAATATATGGCATCCATCTTGTCTCAAAATCGTGATTTTTTACGTTCTTTTTAATTCATATTGAGTGTTGTATCCGCCCTAAAACCACTTTATTTTTGCTTAAATTCTGTGCATCTACATACTGAAACAACGCAATTACAATATATTTGAGTTTAAATGATCATCCAAATTTGATTATTTCTACAACGAAGCCTATTTTTCACTTATGTAAGATGTAAGCAGCAAAATATATAGAATGAGTTCTATTAGAATTGCTGTATTTCTTTAACACAAAATTATTTAGCCCATGGAGTCTGCATAGCTGCTATGAATGAAATATTCATTGATTTTGCAAAGAGAAGAACAATTTTTTTCGATGAAGTTTTAAGCATAGAGTTTAATTACTTGTAGCTCCATGGTCTTAATTTTTAAATAAAATAAATTATTATAGTATTGGTATGAATGAAATGAATAGGAAAATGTTATGAATGAAATGCTGTTTTTATAGAGAGATCCAGGCGTGTTATTTTTTCTATGACGTCATTTGAATGGATTTCAGTTGTTGTCGATGAAGTTTTCAAATATAATAAATTATCGTAGTATTATGATAGTTTTAAAAATATTACCGAGGAATGTATCGCATTTTAGAGATGTTTAAACCAGGCAATTTATATTTCAATGCCGTCATTTGAATGAAGTTCATTTTTCTCGAGGAAGGTTTAAGTTTACAAATATAATAAATTAATGTAGTATTTATTTTAATATAAGTTTTAAAATATTACCGAGGAATGTATTGCATTTTATCTGAACACACACGATCTCTATTATTTTATTTTTGACATTTTCCATATTTAATTCTTTTGACAATTTCTGAATTTATTTCTTATAGATACCCAATTTTCTTCATTTTTGAGTCATTATACTGCAATTTCGGCAACTTTTCTTCCATTTTACTTTTTGACATTTGAACATATTTCTTAACTCCATGTTGCCTCCTTTGACTATCACCAATCTGGAAAGTACGAAGATTGAAAGCTCTTGACTAGTCCATTCATGCAACCGTAAATTTCAAAATTTACTGTTTTTATACTTCTGTGTCCACTTTTTACGTATTCTGTTGATTGAAATATCACCCATTATATAATATACCATTAAGGCACTGAAAAATATACCATTAGAAGCATTGATATTCTAAATTACTTCATAGGACTGCTGTTGTGAATCTGAGCTTTGATTCAAAATTTTAAGTGAGCTTTTGTTTATATGTTCATGGATGTAGTTATCTTATCTGCAATGAGAACATGATTTTAACTTTGAGAACATCTTCTGTAGGTAGGGTTCTCTGAAGAGTTCAGTTACAGTGTCTAGAACTAATAGTGTGCCGACCGCCTATACCTCCCAATGCTGGGAGATGTTCCTGAAAAGCCGCCTCCGCCAGACGGCGTTGATCTCGAATAAGCGGTCTAAAGCGGATTGCAAATGAAATGACTGATATCTTTCAAAATAACTGAAGAATTTGTGTGAAATTGGGTGTGATTATTGTAAGTGGTATACACAAAAAGTCATTTGATTTTCAGAGAGATTGAGCTAGGGATATATTCCTATTTTTAAAATTTTATTTAACTTGATCTGGTGTTCGTTCAAACATTTGAGGTCCAAAATAATCAGGTTCGTTTATCATAGTAACGCGAAATTCGTTATGACGTTTCCTCTTGTGGCACATTTCAGTTCTTTCGATTTTGAAGCATATCGGGCTAGCCCGTCCTGGGCCCGCCATAGGACATTACCTGGTTTTAGAGAATATCTCGAAAATCAGAGAACGTTGGAAATCTAAGTTTAATATATCGTTTTCTTTTGGGGTGTATTTTAATTCTTTCAATTTTCAACCGTACCGGGTTAACCCGTCTTAGGCCCGTCTTAGAAACTCACCCGTTTTTGCGGTATAACTCGAGAACAGGTGTATCTAAAAATTCGAAGTTTAGAATATCTTTGCCATTTGCTGTATATTTTAACTCTTTGGATAAAAATTTTATCGGGCTAGCCCGTCCTGAGTTCAACAAAAGGAATATATCGCTTTCTGAGAATAACTAAAAATTCGGAGCATCTAGAATGTATAAATTTAATATGTCATTGTCCTTTGGAGTATATTACATTTCACCTCATTTCGAACCGTATCGGGTTAGCCCGTCTTGGGCCTGCCATAGAAATTTACTCGCTTTTAAAAAATAAATCGATCAATCGGAGTAGCTGAAAAATATAAATTTAGTATATCATTTCCGTTTGTATGGATTTTAATTTAGATTTTGAAGCTCGTCGGGCTAGCCCGTCTTGGATCCGCTGAAGAATGCATTAGTTTTTTAACAATAAGACGAGAACCGAAGTAGCTAAAAATTCCAAATTTAACATGTCGTTGGCTTTTGGGGTATATCTAAGCTTCTTCGGATTTGAACTTTATCGGGGTAGTCCGTCCTGGGCCCGACATAGGAATGGACCCGTTTTTAGAATACCTGGAAAATCGGGGAAACTAGAAAATATAAATTTAGTACATCCTTATCTTTTGGGGAATATTTTAATTCCTTTGTTTTTGAACCGTATCGGGCCAACCCGTTTTGGGCTCGACTTAGAAATTCACTTTTTTAATGGAATAACTCTAGAACCGGAGTATCAAAAAGTTTCAAGTTTAGAATGTCGTTGTCATTTGCGGTATGTCTAAGCTCATTGGACTTAAAACCTGGTCGGGCTAGCCCGTCCCGGCCCCAACAAAAAGAATGTACTCGTTTTTTAAGAATAACTCCAAAACTGTAGCAGCTAGAATATCTAAATTTAGTATATCATTGATTTTTAGGGTATATTTTATTTCTTTGGATTTTGAACCTTATCAGACTCGCCCGTCTTGGGCCCGACAGAGTGGTAATGTACTCATTTTTCGAGAATAACTCGTAAATTGGAGCAGCTAAAATATTCAAATTTAGTATAACAATTTCTTTTGGGGTTTATCATAATTTATAATTTGAACCTCATCGTCTTGAGTCCGTCTTAGGAATGCGATCGTGTTTGATGAATAACTCGAGAACCGGAGTAGCTAAAAATTCCAAATTTAGCATGCTGTTGTCTTTTGTGATATATTTCATTTTTTCGAATTTGAACTTCATTCAGCTAGCTCGTGCTGTGCCTGCTATAGGAATAGACTCATTTTTTTAGAATAACCCGAAAACTGGAGCAGATAGAAAATTCAAATTTAGTATATTATTTCCATTTCGGGTAGAATTTAATATTTTCGGCGTATATATAATTATAATTAGTGGCGTAGGCATGGGAGATAGGATGTGTGGTAAAAAACCTCATTTGCCGAACAATTACATTAGTTCTCAAAATTGTCTATATTTAAAAAAAATGAATTTTGTACTATAAGCTCCATTCGATCGTCGACCCCCTTGTGTCCTAAATACATAGTTACATCCATATGCAAATGAGCTAAGAAATGCGAAATTTGTCCACGGATGTTGGGTCGGTGCACTGGGAGTACGAGTGAAGGTTACGGTTCTGCGTGATCTGACGAAGAAGGTTTTATGCCTTCGAAACCGGTCGATATTAGTATTTTGAGTGGTATTCTGCTTTTTACGAAGATAATTTTATTTCTTTAGCAGAAATTTGGACCGCACGTATTGATTTTATTTACTTGAAATTGAAATTTTTCAATAATTTTTAAAACCATTATATGAATAACTTGAACGAATGCTTTAAAACCAAATTTTTGTTTTGCATTTTGATACATATTACCATGTAAACCTAAAAAAAGAATGTATGAGAATGTCTGGCAAATATTTTGTTTTATCTCATATGTTCGCTTACGAGGAAAAATGCCTGTGGGTGGCCCTGTGAATTTGGAAGAAAAACATGAAACACCATTGCCGCTTGAACATTAGAACAAGGTGGGGTCTGTCTACAAGTGCTGTCTCTTTGTACGGCGAAAGATAGCGCTGATAAGAATTTCGATTGAGGGTGGACATGTAATTGACCGCTATTTTATTTCGACAGGCGCGTCTCCTTTACATACGTTTCCGCAAGTTGCCACATCTCTTACACGAACAATGCTCAAAAGTTCCGCAAATCAGCGGGGGCTCTGGAAATGGGTAGAACACCAGGGAAGGGCATTTTGTACTGCCTTCAGGGTGGCCTCTAGATACAATAGGAAGTATCTCATTAGCACATTGGTCATCTGAGATTGAATTTGTTTTTACTAAGAACCGTCACCTGTACAATATTCTTTTTCGTTCTAAAATTGGACAGGATGGACCCACTCAGAAAGAAAGATTTTTCGAAATTGTAAGCAGCAAGCTTTCACTCATTTGATGTTTGTTGCAACTGACGTTGAAAATCTATATTTGGATTAAAAAGGGCTGTTTTTATAGCTATACCATTATCGCCTGTTCTGTGTAAAATTGCCTAGAAAAATGTATTAATTCGATTCATCCAGCATATTACTGTATTTTGCATTTCGACGAATAGGCTAAAAAATAGCTTAACATTTCATAATCTGCGAATTTCAGCATCCAAAAATCCCGTCACAAGACTTTTCTTTCTATTATACTATGTAGTACGAATCACTATATTACTATGAATCTTTAAAGTGCACCGTGGACTGGTTTCGCATTATTTAATTCTCTTGCATATAAGCGTAGGCAAGATCTACGATAAGGGGGGGGGGGGTCGACGATCGAATGTGGGTTTACACAACTGTACAAAATACTTTCTCAACTATAATCCCTAAGGAGAACTAATGTAATTGTTTAATTGTTTGGTAAATGATAATTTTTCTCCAATTTTCGAGTTATTTTCCAAAAACGAATGCATTCCTAAGGCTGGGCAAAGATGGGGTAATCTAATAAAGTTTAAAATCCAAAGAATTAAAATATATCCCAAAAGAGAATACTATATTATAAATTAAAATCCATCCAAAAGGGAATAATATACTAAATTTACATTTTTTAGCTACTCCGAGTGATCGAGTTATTCTTGAAAAGCGAGTAAATTTCTATGGCGGGCCAAGGCGGGCTAGCCCGATAAGGTTCGAAATGCGATGAAATATAATATACCACAAAGGGCAATGATATATTAAATTTAGACATTCCAGATGTTCCGAATTTTGAATTATTCTCAGAAAACGATATATTCCTCTTGTTGCGCTCAGGACGGGCTAGCCCCATGGGGTTCAAAATCTAAATTAAAATCCATCCAAAAGGAAATGATATACAAAATTCACATTCTTTAGCTACTCCGTTTGATCGAGTTATTCTTGAAAAGCGAGTAAATTTCTTTGGCGGGCCAAGACGGGCTAGCCCGATAAGGGTCGAAATGCGATGAAGTATAATATACAACAAAGGGCACTGATATATTAAATTTAGACATTCCAGATGCTCCGAATTTTGAGTTATTCTCAAAAAACGACATATTCCTCTTGTTGGGCTCAGGACGGGCTAGCCCAATGGGGTTCAAAATCTAAATTAAAATCCATCTAAAAGGAAATGATATACAAAATTCACATTCTTTAGCTACTTCGTTTGATCGAGATATTCTTGAAAAGCGAGTAAATTTCTTTGGCGGGCCAAGACGGGCTAGCCCGATAAGGTTCAAAATGCGATGAAATATAATACACCACAAAAGACAATGATATATTAAATTTAAACATTGTAGATGCTCCGAATTTTGAGTTATTCTCAAAAAACGATATATTCCTCTTGTTGGGCTCAGGACGGGCTAACCCGATAAGATTTTTAATCCAAAGAGTTAAAATATACAGCAAATGACAAGCATATGCTAAACTTCGAATTTTTAGATACACCTGTTCTCGAGTTATACCAAAAAGTAAAGTCATATGGCGGGCCCAGGACGGGCTAACCCGATAAGCTTCAAAATCGAAAGACTTGAAATGTACCACAAGAGAAAACGTCATACCGAATTTCACGTTACTGTGATGAATGAATTTGATTATTTTGGATCTCAAATGTTTGAACGACCACAGATAAAGATAAATAAAATTTTTAAAATATGGATATATCCTTAGGTCAATCTCTCTGAAAATCAAATGACTTTTTGTGTATACCACTTGCAATAATTACACCAAATTTCAGACAAATTCCTCAATTACTTCCAAAGATATCAATCATTTCGTTTGAATTAAATTCCCATTAGTTTCAATGTTAACTCCTCCGCTTTAGACCGCTTATTCGAGACCAACGCCGTCTGGCGTAGGCGGTTTTTAGGGAACCTGTTTTTCGCCTCGGTCGGCACACTATCTATTCTAGCCACTGTAGTTCAGTCTTTAACAAATTGGAAGTCGGCTGCGTGGTAATACTTTATTTATAGGTCCCCATAGATGTTCACATTATTGTGGCATATAGCAAGTTTTCTTGCTGGCATTGCAGGTATCAACTATTCCATGTTGACAAGTGCATAACAGTTTTTTAACAGAATAAAAATATCCCTCACTTCATATTATGTTATACGAATGAGTACCTAGAATGTTAAAGATATTGTGCCCAAATAATTTGAAAGCTGTGATTTGTGTACATGGATAATTAAAACGTGTCAATCCACGAAAGTGAGAAGTCAAATGCTTTCCTTCAAAACTACATTAAACATTTACATGCATGATGATATAGAAAAATAATTTTATATAGCATTTAAGTTATAAAAACTATACGTTTCACCACAAACTAATTAAATTAAAAAATGAAGCAAATAATAAATGAAAATCAAAGAATGTAAGGTGAAATTGGCTAAATTAACACATCTGTATATTTGAGATGAATATATCATATTTTTGAAAAATATCAATTCCATAAATCGAGTTTTTAACTCTGAAAATATATCGAAAAACTCTTATAATTTAGCGATTTTCCAAGTCAAATTTTATAGTAACTTTTAAAATTACTCGCTAGACTCAGACATTAAACACTATATTTGTTAGGAAAAATAAAAAGAAACTATTAAGAAAAACAACCTCTTCCTTGTAACATAGACATGTCTATCAAAGCCAGCCATAAAAATTGTGAGCGCATTTTCTTTCAGTTTCATTTCCAATGGAATATTTTCTGACATGAGTAGACAGAGAGAGATACGTCTCTTTTGAAAATCCCTCTTGACGCTTAAAGGAAACAAGAATGATGCCAGCATTGAACTTTGCACCAGATGGAGCAAAAATACTTTGTTTATTTACGCAAAATTATTTGGATAGACCCTATCTCCCTTATCCCAGCTGACACTTCACCAAGGTATTTAGAAAGAAGGTAGGTCAGACAGCGAAGGTGAAAGCAATTGGTTCCCGCTCCGTGACGTCATATAGGGACTGAGGGGAATTCCTTCAGCAGTTTCTATGTGTTTTTGAGCCTTTCAAACGATTGTAAATTTAAATTTTTGTTGAACTTTTAGAAAATTAAGTTATATTAAAACAAATTTATGAATAATTTTAGTCTACATTCTAATGACAGGAAAATATTAATATCATAAATTTGCATGTTTAAGATACAATAAACGCGGTTTCTCTATTTAAAAATGATAGAACAAGAATAATTAATTCAAAATAGTACTTCAGTAGAAATCCTTTCTATGTAAATGGAACTGATTGGGACAATAATTATATGTTTTAACAGGGAAAACTGTGAAATTTTCAACGAAGTACATGGTTTAAAACTAAAATAATGTATTAAATATACTTATTTTTGTTGCTGCTTTCCGAATTTATGTGGTTCAAATCCAATTGGGACATGACAGTATCATCCCAGTAGCTTATTAAATAGCGAGTTAGGTGGCTAGCAAAGATCTGTCGTGCGAATCCCTGGTGAGACTTGAGCGCTTTTACTAATTACACCTAATATGAAGACTAAACTTTTTAGCATTAGATCCGATTGCAAGAAAATGTGTGATTAATTAGAAAAATGAATCCCGTCATATATTGCATTACAATGAAAGTTTTATTTTTGTATTTAAGCTTTAATTTTGTGCTCTGCTTTTTAAAATTCCAATTTTAAAAGGGGTCAGTGCTACATTTTGATTATCTATAATTTTAACTTTTGCGTATGACTTATATCTGCAATGCATTCATTATTCCTTTATAAAGGCATTTATGTTTTGTAAAATAAAATATATTCAACTATTATTACTGTAACTTTAAAAGATAACTTTTTAAACGAATTAAGTGTTAGACGAGCATATACTAAAAAAAAGGTGTTTCGCAGGCAAAATGTTTAGATATATATACAGATTCTGAAGCGGACTGAAAATTAATCTCTGGTATATTCCCGTATATTATTGGCTTGTGGGAGCCTTCAAATTCTACAGAACCAATAGTGGAATTCTTTGAGACTGAATATCCTCGTAAATACTTAAATCAAGAAGTTTGATGTGGGCAACATACGACTCACCTTATACAATTCAATGAATTTCTTATACAGTGAAAAAATGATGTATAAGATCCACGGTGCTATGTTTTTAACGTTGAATTGTACATTTGATGTTTTTCCGGATGACAGCATGTAAAACTATTTCGCAATATCCAATTAACTTATATATCGCGCAACTCTAAATTAAATATTATCAATATTGATACCATCCGCAATAGGTAATATAGTCCATATATAATAATAATTTAAGAATAAATCCATCAAATTGGCGTCATTTTCGTTCATTTAACGTCATTTTTGCAATTATGACGATAATGGCAATATTTCGCCAAATTATAGTCGCCAAGTTTGCCAAAGTTATCGCTAAGTGTTAAAAGCAGACGGAGAGAAGAGCATGTAAATGACTGCTGTCGAATTAACATGCATCAAAATGCAAAACTATTACTTAAAATATCTTCTCTCATGAATGGAATGAACTAGATTCACAAGAATGAAGTTAACAAATTTATCGCATATTACTGTATATGAAAATTGAACAATTTCACAATAATAAAGGAGCTAAACAATTTTGTAATTATCTTTTAAACGTTGCACTTCGCACTGATGAAGGATTATTTCCAATAAAGTAATTTTCTAATTGTTTACCCAAACCCAGTGCCCTTTTCACATCACTTAAAGTGAAATTTGAAACCCATTCTTTACCCAAATTTTCGTCTACTAATGCATTTGAGGTGAATGTATTAATTTATTTTACAGAGGATTTCCCTGATAACTGAAATTGAAATATGGTGATGTACGTGGATAAAAAACAGGGAAATTCCCCATTAATTTCGAACCGTAAAAGTGTAATAGAAAAAATCATGCTATAGGGAGACTGCTTAAACTGGGTGGTATTATAGAGAAATCGCTTTATAAGACTATCGCGTTTTATAAATATTGCCTTATGACAGGGCTGTCGCAATTTTTGCTCCACATTATATAAAATCCGAATTATGAGAGTAACACGATATAGAAGGGTTGACTGTAAAATATTTTTTCTCTTGTTTTTATATACCAGAATTAAATGTTGTGCTTGTCTAAAGCAAAATATCGCTGCACTCCACCGATTTTATCATTTCATTTAAAAATCAATTTGGTAAACTTGTAGGTTTATATATGTAACATGTTACAATTTTGTTTTAAGTTTTTATAAAGAGTTAATTTTGTAGAAATATTTTATTTATTTTGGTTTCATGGTTAACAAGGGAGATAGCGTCTATCCAAATAATTTGTAAATCAACAAAGTATGTTTACTTTGTCTAGTAAAGCTAAGCGTCAAGCGGGATTTTCAAGAGTGACGAATCTCTCTCTGTCTACCCACATCGCACGATATTCCATTGGAAATGGAACTTAAAGAAAATATGCACACAATTTATACTCGAGCTACAGCAAGTCTTTGATAGACATGTCTAAGCTATAAGGAAGTGGCTGTTTTCTTAATAGTTAATAGGAAATTTGACTTCAAATATCCTGATGTTTTAATTTATTCAGTTTCACCTTACATTCTTTGATATTTATTTATTATTTGCTTCAATTTATTTTTGTATAAATTTGAAGAAGCATAGTTGTTTATAATAAAGAAATTTACAAGTCTATGTATTAAGGTCAAGGTAAAAAATTCTTATGGAAACCAAATCAATCTTGAAATATAGGAATATATATTTGGAATTGTTATTGATTAAATTTTTATAAAATGAAAAAGTAAAGCTTGATAAGTGCTCTATTTATTTTCTTATATATTTTCCTTGATTTTTATATTCTAATTAAAATGGAGTTTTCCTTGTATTTTGTTTTCCTGCATATAGTATTACAAAACCGGGGTTTCACTTCCATAAATTTGTTAATGTCATTAATTTATTTTAATTGTAATTCAGTTATTACCGAAAAATTACTTAAAACAGTATTGCATACCTCTCAAACCGCAGCCTAGTACAGAGGCACTGATAGGTACGACAAAAAATACTTTGCATAGGGGCTCGGACGGCTTCATTTTTTTACCCACACCATCTGACCTACCCGAAGGTGTAAGGTATCTGTTTAAATGACAGGGAAGTGTCATCCACTTTAGACCAGAAACCAGTGGGGGCAGCATCCACAGGGACTGTACCTTTCGGAAGAACTTACAAGCCCACATATTTAACATTCCCGTACTCCAGTTTGGGCAGAGCTGGGAATCAAACTTGGGTGATCAGAGTGTAATCCTCGTGCACTAACAACTGGATTGTCCCACAAACCCGACTCCTTTTTGCCTAACCGTTTGTAAAAATAGATCAATAACTTATAAAATACGGAGGGGTGCACATTTGTTGTATATGCCCAAAATATCTGACTGCTGCTATGTTCAGGTCCATTCAGCTGTACTAAGGTATATTTATTGTAATAGACTAAATGCTTTTGCATGCGAATTTCTGTTTATCGAAGTTTATAATATATAAATTAATTTAAATGTTTTTCACGTACTGTACAGTGACCCTTTTGTCTAATGCTTTTGGAAATATATATATATATATATATATATATATATATATATATATATTGCCCAATATTTTGTTTTAAATTAATTTTTTTTATTTCTTACCTCTTTTCGACAGCTGATAATCATGCGCCACTTTAAGCCTTAAATGTAACCTAGCTAAAATATATATCATGAAACTTCATATTTGCAAATTTTGGACTCCGTTTTTCAGTCTCCGCAAATTATTTTTACATGACTACTCTGTTGTCATGACTGAACCATCTTCTTCAAAATTAAAAAACTAAATAATCAAAGGCTTGTAAAGTCACTTGCTTTTTAAAAAGCAATGTAAAAAGAATTAATTTTCAAATCCATTAAAATAAAACAAGAAAGATCAATCATGCTAATGCATGCTAATCATGCATCATGCTAATCATGCAATCATGCATGCTAATCATGCATTGATTATGAAACACTTTCCAACTTCAATGCAATTTTATTTAAAAAAGTCGAAAATGCAATACATTCCTCGGTAATATTTTAAAACTTATCACGATACTACATTGATTTATTATATTTGAAAACTTAAACCTTCATTGAAAAAAATGAACTTCATTCAAAAGACGGCATTGAAATATAAATTGCGGGTTTAAATATCTCTAAAATGCAATACCTTCCACGGTAATATTTTTAAATCTATCATAATACTACGATAATTTATTATATTTGAAAACTTCATCGAAAACAACTGAAATTAATTCAAATGACGTCATAGAAAAAATAACACGCCTGGATCTCTCTATAAAAGCAGGATTTCATTCATAACTTTCTCCATTTCATTCATCACAATACTATAATAATTTATGTTATTTAAAAATTAAGACCATGGAGCTACAATTCATAAACTTTATGCTTAAAACTTCATCGAAAAATATCGTCCTTCTGTTTATAAAATCAATTAATATTTCATTCATATCAGCCATGCAGACTCCATGGACTGAATTATTTTGTGTTAAAGAAATACAGTAATTCTAATACAACTCATTCTACATATTTTGCTGTTTACATTTTACATAGGTGAAAAATAGGCTTAATTGTAGAAATAATCAAATTTGAATGAGAATTTAAACTCAAATATATTGTCATTGTGTTGTTTTAGTATGTAGATGCACAGAATTTAAGCAGAAATAAAGTAGTTTTAGGATGGATACAACACTCAATATGAATTAAAAAGAACTTTAAAAAATCACGAATTTGAAACAAGATGGATGCCATATCTCATTTTGAAGTGGGTCATGTGATCGTTTCATATCATGGTCACGTGATCGTTTCATATAAGATGTGTAATTATTATTTTAATTTTTATTTAAAAAACTACTGAATATATTTAGCTGAATTTTTTTTTATATATTTTATGGAACAATTTGACTATTACCTAAAATTTTCGAAGCAATTTGTGAATTTTAAATCCGCTTAAAAAATGTTAGAAAAATTAGGTCCCATAGGGCTCAATGTATTTCATTTTTTCAACCCGGGTTCAATCCAAAACTAATTGTGTGATATTATTCATTTATATTCCCATAGGTCCTACAGACCGTCTGAACAACATACTAAAATTTCATTTTGATTAAGTCATTTTTACGGCAGTTATCGTGCTAACGGACAGACAGACAGACAGACAGAATGAACAAAGTCATAAACACTTTTCAATTTTGTTGTAAAGTGTTAATAAAAATGGAAAATTTACTGATAAACATCTCTGACTATGTCTGATTTGGTATGAAATTGATATGATGTTTTTAAGTAACAATCTGATGCATATAATTTCTTTTTTAAATCCTTGTACGTATAAATTTTTAGTGTAGTTAAAAAAAAACATTTGACATCCTTACTTTCTTCGATTTACACATTTTAGTTATCCCTGTACACAAAGCACAATTTTTAAATAATTTCTGTATAAATATTTGTGTACAATATCGTTAACATCATAGGTACTCATTTGTTTAACGTAATATGAAGTAAGGGATATTTAAATTTTGGTTTAAAGAAGCATGTCATCAACATGAAATAATTAATACCTGCAATGGCAGCGAGAAAACTTGCTTTGCTATATGCCACAATACTGTGAATTTCTATGGAGACTGATGTATTAAGTGCTCCATGTAGCCGGCTTCTAATTTATTAATAATTAAACTCTTGAGAGACCTTTGCATATAAAATTATTCCTAAAGTTTGAATCAAGCTCTCATTCAGGGTGCAAAATAAGGAGTGCGACAGCCTAGTGGTTAGCTCCCGGGAAATGCTCTCGGACGGTTCGGGTTCAATTCCTGCCACTACTAAAACTGCCGCCGTGTTCATGCGGAGTACGATCATGTTAAACATGTGGGTCCGTAACTCCATCCAAGAGGTTGGTGGTAGAGGAAGGAGGGCACGTTTCCTGTGGATGCCTCCCCCACTTGGTTCCGGTCTAAATTGGATGGCACTTTCCGGCCGTCCATATAGATACCTTATACCTTATTGGTAGGTCGGACGGTCTGGGTCGAAAAGGAAGAAGGCTGCAATATAAGGGAATTTTTTCATTAGCAAACTGCTAATCAAAATTTCATTTCTATAGCAGTTTCAATATTTTGACTTGCAGTTCACAACTATTATTTCACTAGTTCTTTAAAAATGTACCTATAAACATATCGAGATGCCGCGTTTGAAATATAAAATAAAAAAACCATGAATATTACAAGAGTTATGCACGTATGCATAAAGATTTTTTAACACTTTACAACAAAGTTGAAAAGTGTTTATAACTTTGTTCATTCTGTCTGTCTGTCTGTCTGTCCGTTAGCACGATAACTGCCGTAAAAATGACTTAATCAAAATGAAATTTTAGTATGTTGTTCAGACGGTCTGTAGGACCTATGGGAATATAAATGAATAATATCACCCAATTAGTTTTGGATTGAACCCGGGTTGAAAAAATGAAATACATTGAGCCCTATGGGACCTAATTTTTCAAACATGTTTTAAGCGGATTTAAAATTCACAAATTGCTTCGAAAATTTTAGGTAATATTTAAATTGTTTCATAAAATATATAAAAAAAAATTCAGCAAAATATATTCAGTAGTTTTTAAATAAAAATTAAAATAATAATTACACCTCTTTTATGAAACGATCACGTGACCATGATATGAAAAAATCACATGACCCACTTCAAAATGATATATGGCATCCATCTTGTTTCAAAATCGTGATTATTTAAGTTCTTTTTAATTCATATTGAGTGTTGAATCCGTCCTAAAACTACTTTATTTTTGCTTAAATTCTGTGCATCTACATACTGAAACAACGCAAATACAATATATTTGAGTTTAAATGATTATCCAAATTTGAGTATTTCTACAACGAAGCCTATTTTTCACTTATGTAAAATGTAAACAGCAAAATATGTAGAATGAGTTGTATTAGAATTGCTGTATTTCTTTAACACAAAATAATTTAGCCCATGGAGTCTGCACGGCTGATATGAATGAAATATTAATTGATTTTATAAAGAGAAGGACGATTTTCTTCGATGAAGTTTTAAGCATAGAGTTTAATTACTTGTAGCTTCATGATTTTAATTTTTAAAAAAAATAAATTATTATAGTATTGTGATGAATGGGAGAAAGTTATGAATGAAATGCTGTTTTTATAGTGAGATCCAGGCGTGTTATTTTTTCTATGACGTCATTTGAATTAATTTCAGTTGTTTTCGATGAAGTTTTCAAATATAATAAATCATCGCAGTATTATGATAGTTTTAAAAATATTGCCGTGGAATGTATCGCATTTTAGAGATATTTAAACCAGGCAATTTATATTTCAATGCCGTCATTTGAATGCAGTTCATTTTTTTCAATGAAGGTTTAAGTTTTTAAATATAATAAATTAATGTAGTATTGTGATAAGTTTTAAAATATTACCGAGGAATGTATTGCATTTTAGACTTTTTTAAATAAAATTGCATTGAAGTTGGAAAGTGTTTCATAATCAATGCTTTAAGCATGATTGATCTTTCTTGTTTTTTGTACCGTTATGAATCATTTGCTGTGATTTTTAAAATAAAGTCTCAAAATGCGATTCAAATTTATTTTTACATAGCAAAACACAAATTTTCTTTCGCAATTTGCGATGCGATATCTTTTTGAGATACCATGCTTTTTTTGCACACTGCTCTCATATCAGATATGATAACTGCATCCATGAACATATAAAGCTGAAATAAAAATCAAAGTTAACTGACAAAAGTTAAATCAAATCTCATATTCACAACAGCATTTCTATGAAATAATTTAGATTATCAATGCTTTAAGTTGTATATTTATCAATGCGTTAATGGTATATTATACTAAATATTTTGGAGTGGAGGCCGTTGTCTATAAAACGCAGTGGGTGAAATATTGTAACCACATACATGAATCATGCATTACTATTTACTAATTGTCATTTGTAATTGTGGCAATAAAACATTAAAAACAGAATAAAAATATTTAATATTCATGTTTGCAAGCAATTAAATATGTTGTAGAAAACTTGAAGGTAAGAGGAACTCGAATTCAACCCAAAATAATA
The DNA here is from genome assembly GCA_951213105.1 of Amaurobius ferox. NCBI lineage: Eukaryota > Metazoa > Arthropoda > Arachnida > Araneae > Amaurobiidae > Amaurobius > Amaurobius ferox. Next base: position 57,749,889 of record OX578133.1, read on the forward strand.
GTGATTCAACACAAAATAAAAATGATTTAAAAATGCGAGCAAGATAAATTTATAATTAATCAGATATTTTAAAATCCACCTAATCCAAAGAAAAATACCCAGCTCGCTGAAATATTTTCAAAATTACATTATGTGCTCAAATTAATACGAATTGTAGTTTGAATGAGTTTCGATAGTTATACATACGTAAATAGAAGAAGATATCCATCCGTAATATGACGAAGACAAAAAAAAAATTAAATCTCCGTGTTTTAGAACACATAAATGGGAATTTATGAAAACCCTCTTTCTGAAATACATCAGATAACTTTAAATTGTTTAAAAAATTATATCTTGCTAAATAATGGCGTGATGTGATTCTCTTCTTCTTGATTGACATATCTCATTACGTAAACGTGTTACGTCACATTGTCTCCTCCTCTGTTTTGCCCATTATAGGCGAGATCGAGGGCGGAGCCGTAGTAAGTAGTAATTTCGACACTCCAAATCCGTCACCTTCGTGAACTAAAGGTGACGGATTATGCTGGATATAATATTTTAACGAAGTATCAATCAAGTAAGTGTTATATTTTAATATGTATAACAACGCAGATTTCCTTTTAACAATAATCAAACATCATTTCAAGATTGTTTTATATCAAATTCAAGTATTATTTACAAAAATATTAAATTCTTATCAATCGTGTACAAAAGTACACACTAAAAGACTGCATATTTTGTTAAACCTCGGAAAGGCTAGACGAACACAATGAAGTTTTTGCTGTTTATAATAACATCAGCAAACTTTTCAGTGTTTTTCTCACCAAGAAATTGTAAAGGTATCTATATGTAAAAATTATATTGCATGTGTAACTGATCAATTATTCGCCAAACTTTATAACAATTCATACTAGCATCTTTTTACACAAAACACCCAATGCCTGGTAATAAATAGTTACACAATGCAGGCATACTCACATGTAGAAATATACATATAAAATGCCTATGAAAACGATAACACCTCACTGAACTCTTTTTAATTACTCCAAATATTATTCTTTGTTTTTAATATTCATCAGACGGGAACACTTTGTATTCCCTAATAATGGCATGGTTAATTTTTTAAACATTAGAGAAGAGAATGAGTTTTCTCCATGTCACTGTCTTTTGGAAATTTTGGATTATGTTTAAATCATTTGCATCAAATTAATTCAATATTTATTGTATATTTTGTAAAATGTACATTTTCATCACGAACTTTCAAGCAAATTAAATTCATTCCCATTTTGAATCATCTTCTGTATTTTTAACGTTAATGATCATTTGTTGAATTTAATTTTCTAAAAATTAACTTGAAGTATTTGTTAATCCCTGTTATTCTCATGTCACTAAGATATCAAGTAATAAATTACACTAAGCAAAGCATCTTCTCCGGCCACAAATCAAACTGCCATAAACCTTAGGGTTGGTCGTGAGGTCTGGGTCTTCAACTAAGCAAAGCATAAAATACCACTACAAAATAGTACGCCCTTTAAACACCACTACAAAATAGTGAAATAGGACAAATCTGAAGAAATTATCCACTGTAACCATATTTTAAGCTCAAAAATTAAAAATAAGAAGAAACATCTCATTAAAATACCCCATGTGTGTCATATAATGGTTGAAATTAAGTCTAGGTATGATAAACAAATAATTGTTTTGAATGGGTAAATACTAATTTATTTATAATAAAATTATGGACATATGACCTGTTTGAAGTTGAGCAGTTTCATAACTAAGCTACTCATCTCTGGATGTTGTTTTGAACTCCTTCCCCAAAAGTTGAAGAACTCGTATTTTATTTATGATACGAAATAACCAGAAGTAAACCATGTTGAATAATAAAAAGTAAACAAATATTTTTAGAAATTATATTACCTCTTTGTGGTGATATATGATCATATTTTCCAATATATTTATATATTACTTTGAAATTTCATACATATTGAATTATTTGGTTGAATGAAAAAGAAATGCATAAAGTTATTTTATGCATATGGTGACACTTTCACAAATGATTATTTTTTTCTTAAATCTTCAAATGATTCCAATTATCGACAAAATTCTGCAACATGTTACAAAAACTTTATGTATAAACAAGTCATGAAAGAATGGAAAAATGCACTCATCACATCTATAGTCTCTGACCTACCACATGTTATTTGATTTGTAATTTTACGTTGAATATTACACGAAATCTTATAGAGATCAAAAATTGGTTTTTAACACAAATGATTTAATTCATCATTTCAAATTGGAAAACAGCAACAAACATAGACAGTGTATGTAACATATGTATATATAGTAAACTACATATTGCAAAGAAAGCAAAAAAGCTTTCAGAAAAAAGTAGTCTATTTATTCTTGGAAATAGACATTCTATTGTCAAAATATGGCAGCATATAAAATATCATGTCTAAGTAAGTTACCAGCTAAATCCGGTAAACGAAATGAAATTTAAATTTTAAGCAAATTGTCGAAACTGCTTATCATATAATCGCATATACATAATAATGACAAAAGAGAAATTAATTGCTTTAGGTGACTTCCAACGACAGTATTTTATATTATGCTTTCAACTGTGCTACCGCTATGAGAGATCAATTTCATTTTTCTGTAAAGATTAATACAAAGTACTTCCACACTTTAAATATTTTATCTTTGAAAGTGCATCAATGGTATTGTTGTGGTAATGGATTGATCTGTTAAGCATTGTACAATATTTTGTTCATGCACAATTATTTTTTCAAAATATGTAATTTTCAAGTTCAGTTATGTTTGCATATGGCGAAACTTTTAAAAATTATTGTTCTGTTTTATATCTTGACAAATGAATAAAATTAGAGGTAAAGTATTACAAAAACTTTGCACATAAACAAGTCATGATTGAATGAAACAAAATGCATCTAGCACATCTATCGTCTGTGCATACCACATGTTATATGGTTTGTATTTTTACAGAGAATATTAGACGAGATCTTGTAGAGATCAAAAATAGGTTTTAACATATTGCTGATTCAAGCCTATTTCAAGCCAAAACTCTTTCATGCAGTGGGCTATTTTTCTGCAGTTGAAAATAAAATCTAAACATCTAAATAAACTTTAATAACATTTATTTATACAACACGCATTGAAATAAAACTTACTATGTATATTTAATAATTTTTTTGGGTACGCTATACTTTAAAGCATTTATCTACGTGCAATGACATACAAGTTTTACAAACATATCGAGTTTCGCTGCACTTTCCTTTGGAAGAGCATACTCTACTTACTCTGGGATTCCCCCCTCACCCCACCCAAGTGACAATGCATTTTAAATATGGTGACATGAAAACATGCTGACTGGTCAGCAACATTAGGTCATACAAACATGAGTATATTCACGACCTGCCAGCAAAGTGTTTGTCACAAATGAGTTAATTCGACATTTCAAAGGAAGATTAATGGAAATATATATATATATATATATATACTCAACCCTAAATAATATCAAAACATAGACAGCATATTAAAAATCATGCCTGTCTAAGTAAGATACCATCTAGATTTGTCAAATGAAATAAAATGTAAATCAATTTATTAGCTCGAGTGAAATCAAATAATTTCTCTTGGCCAGAGGTAGTACTTATATTGGGTCCATTTCGCCAGCCCCGCCCATCTCGAGTTTAAAGTTCAAATTAGGCTCAATCGTTAGTGCATCGTTAGTGCACGTTAGTGCACGTAAGTATTTCGTTAGTGCACAGCCCCCTCTTCAGGTATTACAAATAATAAAAATAACATGGGCGGGGCTGGGGAAATGGCCTCCCCACCCACCAACCTCGAATTATAAGTTCAGATTAAGCTCAATCGTTAGTGCATCGTTAGTGCACGTTAGTGCACGTATGCATTTCGTTAGTGCACAGTCCCCCCTTCAGGTGCTACGAAAATAAAGATAACATGGGCGGGGCTGGGGAAATGGCCTCCCCACCCACCCACCTCGAATTATAAGTTCAGATTAGGCTCAATCGTTAGTGCATCGTTAGTGCACGTTAGTGCACGTATGCATTTCGTTAGTGCACAGTCCCCCCTTCAGGTGCTGCGAAAATAAAAATAACATGGGCGGGGCTGGGGAAATGGCCTCCCCACCTACCAACCTCGAATTATAAGTTCAGATTAGGCTCAATCGTTAGTGCATCGTTAGTGCACGTTAGTGCACGTATGCATTTCGTTAGTGCACAGTCCCCCCTTCAGGTGCTGCGAAAATAAAGATAACATGGGATGGGCTGTGGAAATGGCCTCCCCACCCACCCACCTCGAATTATAAGTTCAGATTAGGCTCAATCGTTAGTGCATCGTTAGTGCACGTTAGTGCACGTATGCATTTCGTTAGTGCACAGTCCCCTCTTCAGGTGCTGCGAAAATAAAAATAACATGGGCGGGGCTGGGGAAATGGCCTCCCCACCCACCAACCTCGAATTATAAGTTCAGATTTGGCTCAATCGTTAGTGCATCGTTAGTGCACGTTAGTGCAGGTATGCATTTCGTTAGTGCACAGTCCCCCCTTCAGGTGCTGCGAAAATAAAAATAACATGGGCGAAGCTGGGGAAATGGCCTCCCCACCCACCAACCTCGAATTATAATTTCAGATTAGGCTCAATCGTTAGTGCATCGTTAGTGCACGTTAGTGCACGTATGCATTTCGTTAGTGCACAGTCCCCCCTTCAGGTGCTGCGAAAATAAAAATAACATGGGCGGTGCTGGGGAAATGGCCTCCCCACCCACCCACCTCGAATTATAATTTCAGATTAGGCTCAATCGTTAGTGCATCGTTAGTGCACGTTAGTGCACGTATGCATTTCGTTAGTGCACAGTCCCCCCCCCCTTCAGGTGCTGCGAAAATAAAGATAACATGGGCGGGGCTGGGGAAATGTCCTCCCCACCCACCCACCTCGAATTATAAGTTCAGATTAGGCTCAATCGTTAGTGCATCGTTAGTGTACGTATGCATTTCGTTAGTGCACCCCCCCCCCCTCAAGTAATACAAAAATGAAAATATATAAAAATTGTAAGGAGGAAGCACAGTGCTGTACAGGAGATAGAGACAATCTCCATTATACCCCCACGTTAGCAAACAAATTGTTAGATTTTTGCCGTTTTTTACCAATATGGGTGCCGTGATGAATAATATTTTCAATTATGACCAAGCAACCGAATCAAGTTGTTCATCAGAAAGCATGTTCAACGACTTGAAAAATCGTGTATTTCATTACGTGAATTTGCCAATACATGTTGATAAATTTATTCCTGAACTTATAGATTCCATTCTTGGAGCTATAAACTTGATTGGTGCTAAAGAAACATACATAAACGACAAAACAGGCGATGACAAAGATGAATTGTTGATTATTTTTATACTAAAGAAGGAACATAAAAACAGAAATAATTGTCTTTCATCAATAGAACAGGAATGCGATAGCAGGCATCATCTTTTTCCAGACCCTAAGAGGCATGAGCATAGCAGTCCCCCGCATCCACCGGAACAAGAAGAAATTAAGAAAAACTATTCTTTAGAGAATTGGCGCGGTTTAGCTACAGCAAAGAAACGGAAGCGCAGAAACTACTTAGACTCGGATCCATCTATATTGACATGTAACAGAAGCAGTAAAGCTAAAAACAAAGTTCTTGGTTGTAATGCTACCAATAACTTTGCTAAAATTGTCATTAGTTTTTCTTTACGTAACAACAACATGGATTATTTTCAAGATGCGTTACACAGTGTGTTAAATCCAAACATAAAATGCAACATCTGTGGAGGAATTACTAAAATACATTATAATTTTAAGTCTCATATTTTTTTTAGAATTGTTACGTGAACAATGACCATCCATCCCATTTCAACTTGGATATCAACATACCATTATCATCAGTCCCACATATATTGAATCAAGGTAGTAAGAAATACCAATTGAGATTAGTTTCCTGGCTCCGTCAGCAAAAACGTCCAATGCGATCGGTCATTGCTTTCGTCTGCATAACAATGTGTGGGAGAGAGTGGATGATCTCTCCAATTCCATCTAACTCGTAAGGATAAATACTGAAGTTCAAAAATGCCAAATTTTGGTATACACAAAATAAAAACGATTCATGTTTTACATATCCGAAATGATAGCATTCTTAAGTAGGCGTTTATATTCATTTCAAGAATTATATATTACATTAATTGTGTTATGATAGCCTCTCATGTTTTTGCTTTTATTTTGGAATGATATAAATTTTTTGATGATATAAATTGCAGTTTTATATCATCATTTAGAATGCTACGAATGTTTATTGTAAATTCTGGACCATTTCGTAAAGTGTATTATTTTTACTAAATTCTTTTATATTATATTTCAGGTTCTACAATTTAGTACAAAATTTCTTTTAACACGTTCAAAGGCCTAATAGTCTACAAATATTTTTTTATAAAAATTGGGAAATGTAAAGTAAATCAGACTTGGGGATGTTGGTTAATTTTGATAACGTTACAGGTACATTGTAAAAAATGAGAAACCAGTTAAGCTGAATCTTTCCCATCCCCCCCCCTATTTCCTCAGCCACGCACATGTTATTTTTGTATTAATTGGGGGGTGCACATCAGGGACGTACGCAGAATTCGAAATTTGGATAGTTAGGAAATTGGAGGTGGGCTGATGGGCCGTTCCCCCAGCAACGCACACGTTATTTTTGTATTACTTAGGGGGTGGGGGGTGCACCAATGAAATGCATAAGTGAACTAACGTGCACTAACGATGGAACCTAATCAGAACGTATAATTCGAGGTGGGTGGGAAGGCCATTTCCCCAGCCCCGCCCATGTTATTTTTATTTTCGCAGCACCTGAAGGGGGACTGTGCACTAACGAAATGCATACGTGCACTAACGTGCACTAACGATTGAGCCTTATTTGAACTTATAATTCGAGATGGGTGGGTGGGGAGGCCATTTCCCCAGCCCCGGCCATGTTATCTTTATTTTCGCAGCACCTGAAGGGGGGACTGTGCACTAACGAAATGCATACGTGCACTAACGTGCACTAACGATGCACTAACGATTGAGCCTAATCTGAACTTATAATTCGAGGTTGGTGGGTGGGGAGGCCATTTCCCCAGCCCCGCCCATGTTATTTTTATTATTTGTAATACCTGAAGAGGGGGCTGTGCTCTAACGAAATGCTTACGTGCACTAACGTTGCACTAACGATTGAGCCTAATTTGAACTTTAAACTCGAGATGGGCGGGGCTGGCGAAATGGACCTACTTATATTTTCCAAATTTCTTTTAAAGCAAATTATTGCATTAAAATAAAGTAAATAAATAGACACGAAAAGTACCTTGACATCTTGTATTGTATCTGGACTTGGAGTAGAAGCAATCCTTGGTTTTGTTATATCAGTACAGACGATCCAGAAAAACTTTATAGTGACGGATAATATACTGGTTGTCAGACAAATCTGTATGAAGTAATTTTTCTCGGTAACTTTATTGGTTTTCTAGAGACAACGCTGTGGTGTGAGGTAGAATTTCATAGTGAAAACTTTGTGAGGAAAACTTTCCACCTCTTCCTTCAAAAAGCATCCCCCCCTGTTCAGGAAGTGCAGGCGAGTGCTGAGACGGTTTCAGGAAAAACCGGAGAGCACTCTGCCCAGGTACGACCTGACACATGACTAGACCCCGCTCAGACCTCGAATGCATTTCTCCACTTGAAAATTTTCAAGGCGGTCGAGAGATACTTCGAGCTGAACAACCTACAGGACATCTTAAACTCCATACTTAAAGTTATAACCTCGGATGATGATCCAATGACAAAAACATTCTGCGTCATTAAAATGATCGCCAACTTAAAAAAGCTCCCCCCCCCCCCCAGAATTAAACTTTAATTCAGGGACTACAGCATGGAACATCAGAATACTGCCTTCTCCACTTCTTGCTCACCAGCTCCTTCCAACACGTGCTATTTATTACACCACCTTGTGTCATCACCGGGCCTTTTCTGGACTCAACTGACGCCCCGCCCACTCTGGGGTGCTCTCATGGACTTATTGACAAATGCACAGCTAATGTCAAAGTCAGTGTTGTTTCGTCATTTATGAAGCGCCTGGCAGGTTGTGCCGTATCTTCGATGTGTGCGTTGAGTATCTTGAAGCTTTGACATCAGTTGGCTGGATTGAAGGTGTGCAGATAGAGTCCATAGGGACCACCCACAGTGGGCGGAGCAACGGGATCTGTTTTTCCCACGGAATTAAAATAACAGGAAGCGGCGTGCGGCAATATCGCTATTTCACACGCACCTCCACTCTCCCACAGCTGAAGTCCCACTTCCGGTAGCCATCTTGACCGGTGCAGGAAAAAATAATCCCTCTTATTGCTCAGTGTTAAAACCTGGTAAAAACGACTGCTTAAGTGGATCTGCATTTACCCTTTTTTTAGTATAAGGTCAGTTTTTCTGAGCGTATGTTTTCATTAGAAACACCTATTATAAAGTAGCATATCATTATATAAGGAAAAATATTAATAATTATATTACTCTCCTTCAAAATTTCGAACCAAAATATAAGCTTTTGGTGCGATTGTCTGTAATATTGAATTGGTAACTCGCGGTTTTTTAAATAATACTTATTGTAAACACAGTTATAATATTTCAATGCCGAGCTGCACTGCTATAGGAAGTGTGAACAGATCATCGCCACCGAAGCTTGGAGTTACATTTCATATGTAAGTTATGGAATCTGTTTGGTTACACTCTGAAACTGTATAGCTTACTTGTAGTTTATTTAATTCCTCCTAACTAGTATTGCATTTCAAGGAAAGGGTTTCCAATTCTCTTGACAAACCTGGATTTGGGAAAAAATTCTTTTAAATATATTTTTATATTATTTCCAAAATGTGGCCAAAATGTTGCCAGCCTGTCAAAATGTCCTATTGAGCAAGTGATCCAGAACATATTTAAGATAGCAATTGATAAGCAATTATTCCACTAGTGATAAAATTCCCCACCAATAGTAAAAAATTGCTCACCCTCAAAAACACAAATATCAAAATTTTTAATTTTATGTGGTAATAAATAGGATTGAGATAAGTATTGCCCTTGACTATCAATTTTTTAAACCAACCTGTTGCAGAGTCAGTTCACCTTCGGGCAGTGGCGTAGCACAACATCTGGGGGCCCCCTATTTTAAAATTTCTTTTTTTTAAACATATATATTTATGAGGCGAACGAGTGAAAAATTGCTCACCCTCAAAAACACAAAAATTAAATTTTTAATTTTATGTGGTAATAAATAAGATTGAGATAAGTATCGCCCTTGACTATCAATTTTTTAAACCTACCTGTTGCAGTCAGTACGCGAACGGCCGGAATGTATACCAAGCCAGGCCCCTCCGCTCACATTACACGCGGATATTGGCTGACTTTCGAAGCGATCGCCAAATGTATCATGTGATGCTCGGAGAGACTCAAGGTTATTTCGGAGCCAGACACGTGATATTTCTCCTCTTCTATAACGTGGAGGAGGGTGCAGGTGCAAAAAAATCTGAATGAATGATGGATAGGCGTCAAATACTTCGGATTTGATTAATTTAATGCATGAAAGACTTCGCATTTACGTTCAAGTCTTAACTGAATAATTTGTTAAAGTTATAGCTCTAAGGCAATGGATTGATTTTCACTTTCATATATATAGGCGAAAATTTGAATTACAGTTTTTGTCGGGATAGCACGTTTCAAGCAACCTTGACCACGAATCAGACGTTTTTAAAGTCATACATGTATGTGTTTGATGTGTGTGTGTGTGCATGCGAGTGTGTGTGTGTGCATATGTGAGTGTGCATGTGTGAGCGCGTGTGTGTGTCAGTGAATCTGTGGAGACGATATCTCACGAACGAATGAAGCGATTCGAACGAAATTTGGTACAAAATTACAATTAGGGAAATATATATATATATATATCTATTATATATACAGGGTGACCAGAAATAAGCGCCCCAATAAAGAACTGTAATATCTCCAAAACCACTGTACATAAATCGTTCAAACTTTGGGAATAAACAATACTGAAATACTGACAACCAAATGCCATTGCAGGTGATGGCAAACATATCGAACTTGTGAATTCATAAATTTAGAATATATATATTTTTTCTGTAATTGGAATAAAACATATTTATTCACCCGTATTTTTGTCGTTTCATTTTACTTTTGGGGCGTTTTTTTCTGGTCACCCTATATATATATATATATATATATATATAAATGTCAAATAACACAAAGCGATAAAAGTTACGTATAAAAGATTTAAAATTAACAAGACAGGTAGGCGCAATGCTGCTCTAAATTGTCTAGTATAATAAATGAGAAAAATTCTACAAAGAAATCTCAAAAAAGGGGGGGGGGTGGAGAAAAGCCAACAGGGAAATTTGTAAAGGCCTAGGGGGGTGGTGACCCCTAGTTCCCCGGTTAAAAGTCGACTTTTATTCCTTAGGAAACACTCCCGGAGCCGAAAAATACCTGAGGCCAATCTCCGTACAAACGTCTAAGCAAAAGACGCACAAAACAGTCCGAGCAAGGAACAGATGGACACCATTACGAAGCAGTAAAAGCAAGTATATACATTTAAAGTCGGAATCCAAATTGACAACACACAAGAAAAGTAAAACTTCCAACTAAAATCCTTCAGTCAAAAGAGAAAAGGGAGTAGAGTGTATGGGACTAGCACCAGCGTTGCCATTTATAACCAAAAACAAAACGTTTGCCAAAATCGTTTTCAAATGCGTTGACTGTTTTATTGTGATAGGCATTATAATTATGTCTGAGGAATCCAAGGGGATAGTCTTGTTTTAAAGCCTCCGTGATAAATATAACATCACTTTTTATACGATCTTTATTGTAAGTATGCAAGCGGGCATTCCGTATAAAGTGATTCATTACGATATTACGAAAAACTTTCTGACTTAAATTAGACCTCCAATTGATAATATAATTAATTTTAATCTTGAAATGTCGTCTTTTATCATAAAGCATCGTATACAAGGGTTCATCTTCAGCAAAGTGAATGTTAATATCAAGGTAATTAATTTCATCTGCAGAATCTGCATGAGTTTCGATTAAATCTAAATGCTCAGGGTAAAAGTCGAAGTTAAATTTAATATTGGTTTTTTGATGTGCCAAAAGTATATCATCCACAAAGCGGAAATACGGCAATTCATTTAATATGTGAGTGCCATCTTCATAGTGATGGAGGTATAGATCTGCCAACATCGAGGAGCAGCCTCCCCCCATAGGTATACCTTTCACTTGCCTATAGTAATTCATACCATTGAATAAGACGTTTTCAAAAAGCACAATATCCAAGATAGCTTTGAATTTGTGTAAAGCTATGTATTTATGCAGGTGATATTGACTATGGATTTCTATCATAATGGCATATAGATCTTTCAGATTAATGTTATTAAACAGATCTTTAAAGTCAAAAGACTTATAAATCAGGTTTGTGGGATGTTTGTTCAAATTCTTTAATATATCACCACTATTTTTAATCATTACAGATCCACCTTTCATTATTTGAGTCATAATAGGTTTTAAAAGTGTAATAAGTTTCGTATTTGCTGTTGTAGTATAAGCTTTATAGGCTACCGTTACCGGTCGAAACTTTACGGGTGTTTTGTGTAGTTTTGGTATCATGACCAAGTAAGGATATCGAATATGATTGATGTTGATACCGATGCGTTTATGTAAAGCCCGTATTTTATTTTCGATTTCCCTTCGTTTTGATTTCAACAAAACATACATGTCTTCGTTATTATAACTGATGTTGAGTTGATCGATGTAATATTTCATACAAGTAATGGTAAAATTCGATGTTACCTTATCGGTATACGTAATTGCGAATCTTTTCCATACTTTTTCCAGGATGCGTCTATTCATTGTGTGACACTCATCTTGTCCATAAGATTGATGATAATAATAATAAAAATTCTCCATAATGTGATCACGCCATTCATTAAAAGATGATAAAGGCATGCTGTATCGCACTGCCATTTTATATATAAAATCACTCAATTCATGACAAAACTTCATGTCTATCCCGTTAAAATCCTGCATACGAAATTTCGTTCCCAATTTCAATGCATCCTTAAGGTCATTATTGGTGATTATGTCTAAATTACCAGTTATAATATGACCATGAATGTGATCAACGTAGAGGCTAGAAGTACATTGACATGTCGGATTATCATAAAGGTTCAGATTTTTACCAATATGATTATAGTTAAAAACTTTACGTCCAATAGGAACAACATACCGATGAGTGATAGAGATTATCGTATTAGAAATGGGAAAATAATGAGCTTGACTTTTTAATATTCGATTAAAAGGTATATCATCAAAAGCTTTATTACTGAAGGTTGTTATAAAGAATTCTTTATTAACAGGTTTTTTCTTTTCACAACTCAAATTAATGTTAAATCTTGATGCTCGTAATTTAATCAAATCCAGAAATATAGCATATTTATTGGTTTTATTGTCAGATTTATTATGTTTTGGATCTTCATAATGTTTAACACTATAGTGTGCCCAGATACGTCTGACATATCGTTTACGAATGCCAAAAACTGCATTTTTAATCCATTTAGTACTTATTTCTTCCATATTGTAAATTTGTTCTATTATAGCATCTAATTTTAGGAGAGTATTGAGGTAAGATGTTCTTGATGCACATTTTCCTCGATTATGTCTTGTAAGCATATTACCATGTATGCGGGTCAAAGTTGATTGTACTCGTCCATCTCTGCAGGAATCCATATTATGTATATCTTTATAAAGTATTGAATTTAACCCATAAGGATAAGTTGTTCCAAATTGTCTAATATGAAAACATTCCCACCATAACCTTTCGTCTAGGTTAGTCACAAAATCTAATATTTCTACAGAAATTTCTTCAAATCCATGTTGACTAAAATGACACAATTCTAAAGTTGTATGTTGTACTGCTTTACTGCTGTATTGCTTGATTTGACTTCTGTGTAGATTTATGCGTAAATTAAGTGCATTTTTAGTCTGTCCGATATATTTTTGTTGACATTTACCGCAGGTTATAGAATAAATACAATTATATGATTTACAAAAAATACGATAATTATTATTGATGACAGAGATTTGTTCATTTTTAGCGACAGGACAAAGTTTACATCTACATGATCCACATTTTCTGAATTTAAAGGAGTCCATACCCTTATATTTATATTTGTATTGACATTGCGAAGTAGTGTAGTCATACATATCATTCTTGTCTGCTTGATTATCTTGTAAACAAGGTAATGTGTCCAATACGTTATTTATGTTATCATCAGGTATATGACGGCTAGGCTTAAAATAGAGCAAGATAGTGCTCATGGAGAGTAGCTTGATTTCGATCACACAGTTACCCGTAATCACTGTGCCACCGGGCAAATATATGAAACATATATTGTTGCCAGTCGTTATATTCATAAGTTGTAATCGTATCATAAAAGTCAATAATTTATACTCGTATTGTAGAGTGAGTAATTCAAAATAAAGAAATGGTTGATGTAAAATCAAACACAAGGAGAATAGCACTTTCATACATCCAGAAAATAATCATATTCATAATGTTGAAGCACATATTAACAGATCCGAATAGCTATATCTTTTACCATTGCCGTTCATACCGACACCATGATGATAGACTTTTCACAAGTTTTAGAATTTTTTTGGGTGATATTTTAAAAGAATCAATTTAAAAATATCGTTAAGATATAAAAATGGAGAACATTAGCATATAAATATTTACCTTAAAGTAGATATCGTCATACCATAAAAAAGGGGGGGGGGCGAAATATAAACAAAGTCCCTAGACGACAAACATGCAAATACAGAATAATAGTCAGACCTAATACTCCCCGTTCAGACCACAGCTGTAGGACCCGAGCAAAAACGTCATACGGAAGACCCCAGCCAACACGATTGAAGTCCGAGAGGTAACCCAAAGAGACAGTAATATGTATTACAAATGCGCAATGCAGCATGTACGTAAAACATTATATGTAAATGTCAAATAACACATAAAGCGATAAAAGTTACGTATAAAAGATTTAAAATTAACAAGACAGGTAGGCGCAATGCTGCTCTAAATTGTCTAGTATAATAAATGAGAAAAATTCTACAAAGAAATCTCAAAAAAAAGGGGGGGGGGGGGTGGAGAAACTCATTCACTTTGCTGAAGATGAACCCTTGTATACGATGCTTTATGATAAAAGACGACATTTCAAGATTAAAATTAATTATATTATCAATTGGAGGTCTAATTTAAGTCAGAAAGTTTTTCGTAATATCGTAATGAATCACTTTATACGGAATGCCCGCTTGCATACTTACAATAAAGATCGTATAAAAAGTGATGTTATATTTATCACGGAGGCTTTAAAACAAGACTATCCCCTTGGATTCCTCAGACATAATTATAATGCCTATCACAATAAAACAGTCAACGCATTTGAAAACGATTTTGGCAAACGTTTTGTTTATGGTTATAAATGGCAACGCTGGTGCTAGTCCTATACACTCTACTCCCTTTTCTCTTTTGACTGAAGGATTTTAGTTGGAAGTTTTACTTTTCTTGTGTGTTGTCAATTTGGATTCCGACTTTAAATGTATATACTTGCTTTTACTGCTTCGTAATGGTGTCCATCTGTTCCTTGTTCGGACTGTTTTGTGCGTCTTTTGCTTTGACGTTTGTACGGAGATTGGCCTCAGGTATTTTTCGGCTCCGGGAGTGTTTCCTAAGGAATAAAAGTCGACTTTTAACCGGGGAACTAGGGGTCACCCCCCCCCCTAGGCCTTTACAAATTTCCCTGTTGGCTTTTCTCCACCCCCCCTCCTTTTTGAGATTTCTTTGTAGAATTTTTCTCATTTATTATATATATATATATATATATTATATATATATATATATATATTATATATATATATATTTATATATATTTATATATATATATATATATATATTATATATATTATATATATATATATAATTGAAGATGTTTATGATTACTTGTAATATATATATACCCGAGAAATACCAAAGAAAATTGCTTGTAAACTGAAGGTAAAGGTAAATATATATATATATATATATTATATATATATATATATATATATATATATTATATATATATTATATATATTATATATATATATATATATATATATATATTATATATATATATATATTATATATATTATATATATATATTATATATATATATATATATATATATATATATATATAATACATTGAAAAAATGAACAGTACCAATAAGTGGCTGTGGGGGGTTGTGACCCCCACTCCCCGGTTAAAAGCATGCTTTGAGCGCCGCGGCAAACACTCCCGGAAAACCGGCACCGTTCAAAGAAAGTCCTTGCGACTATAGGAATTGCCGAAAATATGTACACTGAAATTAAACAAAAACCAAAAGAAATACCTTATGTGAAACCAATCGAATCCACCTCTCACCAACACCACCTAAACCACCGATAAATTCAACTAACTCAGCACACAAACACTCTATCCCATTCCCTTCATCACCAGAATAACTCCGAGAACTGAGGAATCTCCGATTATATACTGTATACAGTATACCGTTGCCACAGATACAACTAAAAATCCGTTATTCTGATTTTGCACTCTTGTATATCGATATTGTAAAAATCCGATGCGATACCATAAAGAAATCCCCTTGGATATCCAACCCTACGGGCTTCCCCAAAATATTTTTTTAAACACAAATATTGATCTTCTGTCTTTGTGTTCAATCTTCTACTTCTGATCAGATAATTTCTAATGACGTTTCGAAACACTCGCTTATTGAGATTAGATGTCCAAGGAACGAGATAATTAATTTCAAATTGGAAATCGTTGCGTTTATCATAAATACGAAAAAATGTTTTATGATGTTTATCGTCACTTATTGTTAACAATACTAAGATCTAAAAAATTAACGATTCCGTCATCTTTTTTGGTGTTTTCGATTAGATTTAAACCATTTGGATAAAAACTAAAATCCACCGCGTAATCCTCTTCCTCGCAAGCAGTCAACACATCGTCGACGTATCTTAGGAATATAATTTCATTTAAGATGTGTGTTCTTGTTTCATAGCTATGCAAATAGATATCTGCCAATATGGATGAGCAACTACCCCCCATAGGTATACCAAATTGTTGTTTATAAAAATCCATGCCATTATACAAAACGGTTTCGAAAAGAACCATTTGTACCAAGTTTTGATATATATTGTAATTCAGGAAAGTCTGTAAATCATATTTTTCAAAAGTCATCATTAAAATATCGAAAAGGTCATTTATGTTTATATTGTTAAAAAGATCTGAAAAATCGTAACTTTTATAGTAAACTTCATCTGTCACTTTTTCCAGCGTTTTTTTAACTTCAAAACTATTTGATACAATATGAGCTCCTTGTTTTTTTATAATGGGAAGTACAGATTTTAAGTAATTTGTCATTAGCCGGCTTTAAATATGTTTTATATCCGACGGTTACCGGCCGGAATTTTATAGGTTTCTTGTAAAGTTTTGGTATGAGGGTTAAGTAAGGAAAACGCAGTTGTTTCAGATCATATCCAATTTTTTTATAGATTGCCACTATACGATTTTCGATAGATCTTCTTGATATAGTCAGTTGTTTATACATAGTGTCATTCCTATGGTGTTCCAACAATGTACTATGATATATTTCTTACATGTAATGGCATAATTGGACGTCACTTTATCCACGTATGTGACTATATACCTATCCTGCAATTCCCCTATCCCCCCGACACCAAATCTTTCACGATGTATATAATCAGAATTCTCCCAGTAACTCATGTTAAATGCTTTAATCACTTGATTATTTCCATTCATTGAAAGTTGAGATAGGAAAGCTGTATTTAACGGCCATTTTATAAATAAAGTTTTCTACATCCCCATTGAAATTTTCGATCACTTTCCAACTTTCCTGAAATCTAAATTTAGTTCCTTTTTTCATAGGCTCTCTCAAGTCTGCAGAACGTATTATATCTAAATTACCTGTAATAACATGTTTCAAAGTTGGCTCAATATAACTTTTCATACTATCGCATTCGCAATCGCAATTCCCGATGTCCTCCCTCTTCATTTCACAACAAAATTTATTATAAGTGAAAATCTTTCTTCCGATGGGTATTAAAAGCCTATTAGGTTCAGACCAGTAACTATTGGATGTCATACTTACTTAACTAAAGCAAATCAAATTTTGTTAAAGCTATTGACACCTATAATGAAGGAAATTCGAACCAATGGCACCGTTATGGTGAATAACAGCTACGAAGTTGTTAAAAAGTTAAAAACATTCCCAGATCGTTTCTATTTTAGAAGCTATGATTTCAAAGACTTATTTAGCAACATTAATTTGCAAGACTTGTTTGAGATTTTGATGGAAACATATTTGGCATCTGATTCACATTTACAATTTGACAAAAATAGATTTAAAAACCTTATTAAATTGGTCATATTCGAAAACGTTTTATACAATGGATCTGGATTCTATAAACAAATCAACGGCATACCCATGGGAGGGGGTTGTTCATCTCTACTTGCCGATTTTTATTTATCAAAATATGAACAAGAAACTCAAAATATTAACGAGATGCCATATTTCCGCTTCATTGACGATGTTTTAATTGGAATATCTGATAGAACATTTGACTTTAGTTTTTATCCATCTAACTTGGAGCTCATAGAATCTGAACATAACAACATAGAAGAAATAGATTTCTTGGATATCACTATATATTATGATCATCAAGAAAAACTGTGTTATAAGATATTTGATAAAAGACGTAATTTAAATTGCACAATGAATTACTTCACTCATTGGAATACTAATATGAGTATAAATGTACAACGTAATGTGAATTAATCATTTTGCAAGATACAGACGTTTAAATTCAAGTGATAAACAGATTGATATTTGCATTCGACGTCTAGTAATGGAAGCCTTAAAACATTCATACCCACCTCGTTTCATAAGACATTATTATATGGCATATTGTAAAAAGTACCGTAAAGAAATATATGCTAATTTTGATGATTTGCTGCAACTCAACTCTACCCGTTTGGAATTAGATACACTGTAACCATGAGCTTATCTATCTCTACATCTGGAATTTATCATGGGTTTCTTCTATGGACTTCTGACGACGTAGCGCATCAACGAACATCCTTTTAAAACTTTATACATGGTTAGAATATATTTTTATTCATACTTGTTTCATTTTATATACTTTTATTCATACTTGTTTCATTTTATATGCTTTTATATGTTCTTGTGACTTTAAGATCTTCATTTCGGGATTCCGTTTTTTTCCCTTGGCATACTGTTGATTGTTGTTTCGGACATGTAGTGGTTTCTGGGAGTGTTTCCTGGGATTTAAAGCATGCTTAAACCAGGAAAAGGGGTCGCAATCCCCCTTGACCTCTCTACAACCCCGTAAACACACAACTTCTAATTGTATTAATCCATTTTCAATCTCAATTTTTCTTATTGTACTTTGAGGCTTAGATAGAGCAGCAAATGCGCCTTACTATTCCTTGGATTTTATATTTCATATTTCATTTTGATTGTACTTGAGGAATATATATATATATATATATATATATATATATATATATATATATATATATATATATATATATATATATATATATATATATATATATATATATATATATATATATATATATATATATATATATATATATTTCACAAAAAAAATCCATAAACATAAAATTAGTGAGATTTTACATTCTACGGCATAAATATACCTTTAAATTGGTATACAAAAATTAAAGTTTATTTAGTCCTTTATACCCATAATTGTTATATTAGGTCCATTTGTGTGACGGATAAAACTGAGTGTAAATGTATATTGTTCACAACCCACTTAAAACTGTAAATCACAGACAATTTATCTCATGTGTGTACAAAAAATAATAATATAATTTTACTCTAAATAATTTGGAAATGCAGATTTTGGTGGGAAAATTTTACAATTTGCCATTGTTTTTAACGAATTTTTTTTAAACATCCATTTCGTAGGATTTAGATGTTTAAAAAGATATAGTGGCTAATATGGATGCAGCATAAAATTACGGAGAAGGTAGGGTTCATGAAGGATTTCCACTTCTTGTTCGGGAGAGATGTCACTTCCTATTCAAAAATTTATATTTTCATTTCAACATCTGTTTTTCAGACTTTGCTTTAGGTACAGCTTGGATGAAGACTGATATAGATTAAACATTGAATTCCGGAGGGGTTGGTAGGGTTAACTAAGGATTTCCTGGTCTGAATATGTAACTTCTGGTTTTTCCAATAATTCATATGACTGTATGAAATAAGTGTGCTAAAATGTATAGAAATACTTAATAGTTCTTTCGAAATTGAAGTGACATCACTTTCCATTGCATAAAAGCTCTTTCATATTTTTGTAATTTTTTGAATTAAAAATTTCAATTTTGCCAAATTTGGATGTAAAAATAATTGTAAAATATATTGCTAATTTGAATGAACGATTACACGTACGTAAGTTGCTGGAAATGCAATTGACCAGAGAATTTTTAAATGCAAAGTGCAATTAATTTTGATATTTGGTTACCATATTTAAATTAGGAAATATTTTTATTTATTTTCCAATAACATTTAAAATTCTTCTATTTAATAATAAAATATTTAAAATTAAAATAATTTAAAAGTATAAAAGCATTAAAATTTTACTCAATTTTGATTTTTTAAGAAAATTTTCTTGAAACTATCACGTCGCAAAACCCCAAGGGTTCTGCAGAACACATCTTCAAAAACACTGCATTATCCTATGTGTGTTGGAAAAGCAACATTGCTCTCACAAACTGAAAAATGTCAAGCAAATTTCCTTAAAATGTTACAAATTTTGCATTTTTAAAATGCCAAATATTTCCTCCTTTCAAATAATCTTCAAATTTCGTTACGGATTCTTGTACTATATAAGAATTGAATAATATACGGATTCTACACATATATTTACTACGAAATCTCTCATAGAATCGTTTTTTTTTCAAATAATAAATTATATGTATGTGTGTCGAACATTTCTTTAACTAATTTCAAACAATCCGTATGCAGTACACAAAGTTCTTAAATACATGTATTTTAATAGTATTACTTGAAAACAACATTAGTCGGATTGTTATTTGATTTATAAATAATCAAACCAGTATTCGAAATGCTACTGTACACTTTGATAAGACAAATGTATCTAACGTCATTCTCTTGCCGCCGTCGCGAAAGGGTTAAACAATTTGTCTTTTCCCTCCAATTGCAGGTGTAGCCAGAATAAACCAGAACTGGCGATAAAACGACGTTTGGCGTGTGGCATGATAGATTACTTCTGAATGTTCTGAATCCACATACCTTCTGTCTTATCGCAGTCAGTACACCTTCAGGCAGTGGCGTAGCACAACATCTGGGGGGCCCCTATCTTAAAATTTCTTTTTTTTAAGACATATATATATGAGGCGAATGGGGGCCCCCTGCACCTCAAGGGCTGCAGGGATTATCGCTATGCCCCTGCCTTCAGGACTTCATGTGTCCCATCATAGCTGTCCTCCCCCCCTTGTGCCCCGCGGGGGATAAGTAAGCTCAAGTCGTAAAAGCGTATTTAAATGTAAAATAAATAAAAAATGCATGTTTTATTAAACCACATTATTTTTTGTTAAATTACCCCTCTTCCCCCACCCCCAAAAATTGTCTTGAGTGTCTGTAGTTGAACGTTCTCATGTATTATGAATAACTGTCGAATTATATTCAGAAAAATTTATTGCATTTTTTATAAGTTTGTATAATTATAATATTATTTAACCTTTTTCAATTAAGCGTTCCAAAAAATGAAAGGCTCCGGCAGTTATGGATGTTCATTATTAAAATATGTGATGTTTATTATTAAAATAAATTATGAATTTTGAATTGATCACCACGGAAAACCATATTATATTTCTCTCACAACTTTCAGGGAAAACCTTAAATCTAGAGAAAAATCGCTAGTATTAGCAGTGCTGATGTAGTTCATAATATTACGGAGGCAAAATACCACAAAGTGATATATTTACCTTTGAAAGTCATTGATAAAAGGTGGATGGAAATATTTATCCACATTTCTGATCAAAATCTTATGGTACTGATCATTGTCTCCCAGGCACCAGTGCTTCTGTTGAGAGACTATTTTCGATTGCAAATGACTACTGGAGCAGCGAAAAATCCCGATTCTCGGTAAAGACAATGATATTTTCCTTTATATAATGGTATGTCATATAAAGACATGTTTCTAATTTACGCATAAAATTTCACAGATTGGATTATTAATAAAAATAATGAAATAAAAGTCTCTTTACACAGCTGTTTTGAGCAGTAGCCAAGGAAGAAATTCCTTTTTTTCTGCACCGGACAACATGGCTGCCGGAAATGACGTTTGAGTGAGAGAGTGCCAAAAACCGGCTTCCTCCTCCTATACGGAAATTGCCCCCTAGAACGGTTCCTGTTATTCTAATTCTGTGGTTTTTCCTGTTGGTCAAGAGAACTGGAGCACAATTCCGAAAAACTATTTTGCAAGGTAAAGTCAGTTTAAGTTATGGGGAAAGTTTGAGGTTTTTTGATCTGCAATTAGTGTGATTATATCAAAGGTCTTTTGCATCGGGTCTACGTCTGCTTTAATTATTTTGGTGATTTGATTTAAGAAGTTCCTGACATCATTGATATTGAAATAATCTTGTATTTCTTTAAAGAATTTAATGAATTCTAGAAAGAGGTTAGGGGTTTGATTTGAAGATTTTGGGGCATCTGAGTGCGTGTGGGCCACGTGCTCTTCAGAACTTGGTGTTCTTGTCTCGGCACGCGCCATCGCCTGTAACAATTTCGAGGTTTTGTGATTTAGGGAGCTGTGGAAAGTTTTCCATGCTCAGGTTTGAATTATCTGATCTATTGGTGCGAAGGTTTTGGTTTTAGGTTCCTGGAACTTGTTACGGTTCCAGGGGTTTTTCGGGCAGAGCCTAAAGTTGGCGGGGTGGGCCCCACCACAATTAGCACACTTTACCGGAAGGTCCCTAGGTTTAAGGCATTCGCGAGTTTGATGGTTTTCTCCTCATTTTAAACACCTGGCGGGAAGCGAGCACTTATCCGAAGAATGGTTATAATTTTGACAATTGTAACAAATTTTTACTCCTTTTGATTTGAAGGCTTGCACTACGATTCTCATGTAGAGAATGGAGGTGAGGTTGTAAAATTTCTCCCACCCCTCAGCCGACTCTAGGCAGACCAAGAAGATGGGGAGAGGTGACCTATCATGACGATTTCCAAGCTGTGAAATTCTAACAATCCTGAATCCTTCACAGTATATAGCCTCTTTAATAGAGTCTATGCTAGTGTTGGTTGGCAGCCCTTTTATCACTACTTTTTTTGGTCTTTCGTTTTTTAAGCATATGGAGCTAAAAGGGATTTTATTCTGAGTCAGGTGAGTCTGTACGCTCCTGTAATCCTCAACGAATCAAGGTGTGAACCTAATCACCCTCCCCATCAGCAGTCCTTCAATTTTAGTGCCTAAAGTTTTGTTTAATTCTTTTATGAGGACTCCCCAATTACTCGAGGAGTCAACATAGAAGGAAGAAATTTTGGGTCACTATTTCTATTCTCTTCTTCCTGATTATCAAGCGGCATGGATTTATTTTTAAGTAGAGGGGTGTCCTTACTAGATGCATCCTTTCATGGCATGGCCTCAGCTAACTCAGCAGCCGTAATCTCGTCATTAGGCTTCCTGCGCTTATTGCGTGGGAGCTAAAAATTTAGTTTGAAAGATTTCGCGATTTTGGTTTTGTATTGACTATACAAAAAATCCTCAGATAAGCTATTCCATGTTTTGATGACATAAGCCGTAGCCTTGTAGGATTTCCTAACCAAGAGGTTCTCAGGGGTAGGGGTATCCGCTAGCAAGATAGCATCAGAAGTTATGCTTACCAATATCTCTTTGATGAGTGCCGCCTTGTTGATGTCCTCGGCTTCCTCGATGGCGATTTCGGCATCCAGGTGTCTCTTGGCCCAGTCATAGATCTCACAGTGTCTATGGATATCGAAGGCTTCAGTTTTGGGTGTCTCAGGGGTATATCCCACGCTTGCTTCGCATCTGGTAGCGAAGGATGTGAAGTACTCAGGAGTCTTGAGCGCCTGTCGCACCAGCTTCTTAGCACGTGCTGCTCCGTCCAAGTGTTTTCTTTTCCTCTTCATCGATCTCCATGGCATCTGCCCAGCTGAGAGTCTTTTTTTCCTTGTCCTTCCTGTGCCTTTCGAAAAGATTTTTTTCCCTACTCTTGGTCTGTCTGCCTTTCACGTCCTCCTCTTTGCCTTGGGTTGGGGTATCTCCTTACTGTCGTTGGCTTTCTTGTCTTTAGGCCTAGGCATCTCGGCTATCTCCTGTCGTCCCTCAGTTTGTACACTTTCCTTTGAAATCCAATTATATTCCTTTAGTTTCTCCTGTACCTTCTCCTCTTGTTTTCCAAAGCTCTTAACAAATAAATCTCTAATAAGCAGTAATTTCTCTTTTTCCTCCGGCGAAAACATCTTGATTAGCTTAGCCCGATATATTCTACCAAAACTTGGTACAATTATACCCAGGTTAGCACTAAAAATCACCACGTGCAATAGTCTCAGGAGCTAGCACGAACACGTCCGAACACCAGCTCGACCAGTCTGCGAGAGCTAATGTCAAAGGTTCATACATCTAAAGCAGAAGCGAATATATAGATGCCTTTTGGTGTCAGGTGCTTTAGGACTATAACGACCCAACGGAGTTGGAAATCCAGGGTATCACGTGCTACTTTTCAACGAATAAGAGAAAGAATTATTTCTTACCGGACGAAACTGAAGCGGAAAAATAAATATTCGATGTTCATTCCTACACGGAATTACAGTAAGTATCAGAAAAGAAGTGAACTGAAAATATTGCAATTTTATGACGTCACGGCTTTTATAGAAATCGTGGGTGCTGTGAAGTGCTTTCTCTACGGGAAATTGTTGCATTATAGCATTTGTTTATAATTGTGATCGTGATAACTGAAAATAGATTTACAAACACTTTTTGTTGTGTAATATGATTAATGAATCCAATGAAAATGGAAAGGGTCTAGAACAGCAGGTAAATATTTAATTAAAATTTGCGTTTTGTATAATATAATTTTGTTGAATAGTGTGTAAAATTGGGGGTAGTAGTCAATGTTAACCAAATTTTAGTTTAACGAAGTTATTAACGTTAAATCCCTAATTTAAGTGCGTCTGCAATATTTACGGACTTGAAAACAAATGTATCTTCGACTGTGACTTTTCCTGATTATTATAGACTGAAATTGAAGGGGGGACCCTAGAAATTCGTTAAACGTAGTGTGTACATAGTGCTTTTGAGGTTCTATAGTGTTTGGAAACAAATGACAACAAATATCTTGTTTCAATATCGTTCTTTGTAGTAAATTACATTTTGGCCCACTTGTTAACATAATATTAAACTTGCGTGTTTTTTTTTTCTTGCAATATCTGTATCGTTTTCTATAGGGTATATATTTTCAATTTAAAATTGGATCGACAAAACTTGTGGTTTAATTCTTCTTTAAACTATCTAAATAAGTTAACTTTCTCATGTTTATAATTTTAATGTAGAAACTAATTTTTAATAGCAGAAATGTTTTTCAGTTTGGTATTATGTAAAATATTCATGTGAAATTTCCTTGTTTGCTGATAGCTACAAACTAAGTTAAATTTGTTTTATAAATTTCTCTCAACAGTGGTGGACTATAGTCATCAACACATACCATATGTTTTTTTTATCACTTGTGGTTTTGTAAAGTAAAGGTAAAAATTTAAAAATTGGGTAATTTGAATTTTGGGAAACATCTTCGTGGTGTGGTGAAAAGTTGGATGTGATAAAAAAAACAACATTTTCCCATAAAACAGACATTCACAGAATCTAACTAGAATTTGCAGATGAAGCTGAATTGCGACAAACTTCATTAATACCAAAATCTTTCTGCAAGAATGTTCCATGAAGTAAGAATTTACAAATGAACAAATCTAAGAGTAATTTATAAATAAAGTAAAATATTTACTTGAACAAATTCAGCTTTATTTAGTGTTTAAATAAAACACATACACACACACACACACAAAAACCATTATAACACAATATTCATCTTAAATATGAAATCTATGAATGTTTGTAAAATACAGAGAATAATTTGTTCCATACATTAGATTTAACGCTGCTTTTAAACACTTCCTAGTATTTTTATAACTAGAAGGTGGTCCATTTATTTTAATAAAAGTTCTCTTATCATTTGTTCCTATATCATCTTCATTTCCATCTGCAGATCTCAATCTCTGCTTATTCACCTGGTCAATGACAGAACCCCATGTTTCGTATATTGCTTCAGAAATTGGCACAGTAAGTGCTGAAGTAAAAAATTTCATGAATGATTAATGGGATTTTACTACTTAGCTCATGGAAAGCTGCTTTGTAAAGCAACTTTTGTGAACAGATATTACCATCATAAATATAGTTGTATAATTTTGAATACACTCATTCATTAAAAATGGCAAATTCGAACCAAAGAGTACATCTTGCATCTTCGTCTTTTGTAATAAAAGGGATTTCATCTAACATTGCACTGAAACTGACTTCATTTAAACCTTTTACTGTGTCAGCTTGGTGTATATTTGCAGTAGTTTGTGGATACAATAAGAAATCATTGTTAAATAAAAAGTTTAAATGCTTTGCAACTCCAAAAGCAGTTACTTTACTTTTACATTCATTTTCAGAGAAATATGAATCTGCTTCCTTAATAAGTGATGCAGTGTACTTAGCTAGATCACTTATATTATTTTTCAACCATGTAGTTTTGTTAATTGAATTTAGTGCAGTTTCAAGGTTTTTGAGCTGACTGGCTTTTCTGGTAAAGACACGCGAAGAAATATACTAGTCATATCCTGACTAATATCAAACATTTCTATGGATTTCTTCAAACTGGAAAATAAATGACCAGGAAGTCTTTTCAGAAGAGCTACAAAATTTGTGATGGTGTCATTAGTAAGACAGATTTATAACTCTTCCAAGTATTGTTTCATAATTTTTAAAGAAGAAATCATAGACTGAATAAATGACATATACTGCCATGGAAACAAATCGGAATTTTGAACTTTTCTTGACGTCTTCCCCAGACGTCAAGATTCCAATTTATCACTTTACCTGGATGACGTCGATTGTAATGAGTTTTTAAGTTTTTTTTTTATAACTGTAGTTTCACATAAACTACAAATAACTTTCTCATTAGATGATATGATTAAAAATCATTAACAGAGATATAATCTTTGAAAATACTTGGCACTTCTATATAAAAAATATTTGAAACAAAATAAATCTGCCTGCTTGTTTCTGCAAGTGGTAATGCATCAAGTGGCAGGGTATGCTCAAAAGAAACTCTTTCAGCGAGAACCTTTCAAATCACAGTTACAGATCAGATATATGCATGTGCGTACATGCAAGTTAATCCGTAGGGAGCACATTATTCCATTTCTAAAAATAGAATCTCAATGGAGGGAGAAAAGTGAATGTACCATACAGAGCAAACATCGGGAAATCGGAAAAATCTAGCCTGTCCGTGAGGATGGTTAGTGAATTTTTTTACTCGTCCTCGAAAATTTTACCCGTTTTCCTAAGAATTTTTTTTTTTCACTTTATATTCATTAATATATATGCCACACAACAATAATAAATTAGAACCAACTGCCTCACTATAAAGTGCGATAACTGCATATTCCTACACCACCCCCACAGTGCTTAACCGCCCCAATCAAACTCGCTGACATGGAGTCTCCGCTAAAAGACTGGACCAGCAGAATTCTTATCTATGGGTGGGAGAAGAGGGGGAAGATATGTAAGGAATCTCTCCTTTTCCCAATGTTTGGTAACTTGAAGGTGTGGTAAATAAATAATCATATAAATCCTCTTGTCTCTAAGCAGGTTAAACCTCATTGGCACTCTTAATTTCTAGGGAATGTAGTCAATCAAGATTAAAATCTTCAGACTGAATAGATGTTTCATACCTTAACTTCAGTTGTCAAACAACTGGAACAAATGCCATGAATGAATTTTAACCTTTTTAGTTTTGAAGTTGAAACCCAAGTGGGGAAGAAAATAAAACACTTCTGGCTGAAACTAGAAGAATCCATTCCAAAAATTCAAACTTGTTACTCACTCCCGTCTATTACAGCAAATGGAAATTTTATAGTTTGGGTTTTAAAGAGTTAAAAAAGGATTTGGGCTTAGGTACGGGCTGGGCTTGAGTTTTCTATTGTTTCAGGTTGGGTTGAGTCTTTTAATTTTTTTTTTAAACGTCCGTTACGACTGGGCTGAACATATTTATTTTGAAAAATTTTAAACTTGATTTAAATTGAATACATGAACTTATTGCTTTTATTTCAGCCATGTAAAGATAACTGTTTAAGAAAACAAACTAAATTCTCCATACAAAATTTTCACAAATTTGTTTTTAACATATTTGAATACAAATCATTTTGGGTCTGCTGAGATGCAGTTATCTTCAGGCCGAGTTCATTGTACATTTATAAATTTCTTCGGGCATGGTCCGGGTATAAGCATTGGTATTGCCGGTTTTGTTAAAATCCGAAATTTCGGCACATATAGACCTCGAAAAGGAGAATAGAACATGTCATTTCGATCGTGAGCATGCTATCGCATTTTCGTCCGGTCATCGGATTCACTGGGTGGAGGAGGAGGGGAGAGAAAATAACTAGCTCCTGTGGTTACAATGCGGATCTGACAGCTCGCCTAGAAAGAAGGCATTGATAATGCACACTAGCTAAGTTTATGGGGGTGGGGGGTGGGGGGGGGGAATTGCATGTGACGACATTTCAATTATCATTCATGGCACGGGAAATAGCGGCTTTCGCCATAATTTTATGATAACAATTTTTTTTCTTACGAAATCTAATCTCAAGGCCATCCGAGAGGACGGCAGCTTCCGAAAATTGGTCGTCCTCGCCGAATTTTAACCCGGTGAGGACGAGAGGACAGGCGATTTCCGGAAACCAGATACAGAGGGGAGGAGCGTTTTCTCCTTGACCCTGAACTGCCCTATTGGTGAAAGGTCAACTTCCCTCTTTCCCTTTTATCTGATCCAGAATGTTTGAAAGTGATTGATCGTCTGCAGAAAACGAAACTTGTTCTGCGGAACGATTTCGGAGCTTTTGCGTGAATATGTTAATTCTCCTAAAATATAATTGGTTTCCAAAATGAAAATCTTTCTGCAGGAAACCTTTGCCGTTCTGCAACATTGTCGCCGCGATTCTGCCACGGGGGTTGTACCAATTATGCAACGATAACTTTTAAACCTAAAGAGCTCTTTTTTAAATTCTTTGGTTTTGATGCCATGTACTTCATTGGAACTTGATTCATAATGTTTATTTACATTAATAAAATTATAAATCCACTCTCTACTAATCTCTACAAAGTCTCTACTCTTTTCAATTATTTGATCATAGCTGCCAGCCCTTCAAATACGAAAAACCTGAATATTTTCGCACGATTATGTAAAGTATATTCTTGACAGCTATACTCAATCTAGTAAGTACAACTTTTCAACAAACAAAACTAAAATATGATAATTATTCCTTATGATTATAATTAGCATACAGTACAACCTCGAAAATCCGGACACCTCCAAAATCCGGACATTTTCCAAATTTATGTAATTTTCTTTTTTTAATTTTTTTATTCCCTCCGGACTGACGAAGTTGTGGATTTAAAATAACAGGGTAAGATTATTTATATGGAATTATATTTTATAAACAAATGCCGTATTTTCCGGTCGACTTTCTGAACCCGGAAATGAAACGAAAGTTTAGATGGACTGCGGTAGATCGGCTCGTGGTTGGAGCTTGAATTACATTGTTAGTGTTAATCCCGCCTCCCCATTATTCAAATCACAACTCCTGGTGCATTATTTTGTGTAAAATATACATCGTTATTTAAATACGGAATTTTTATTATCAAAATTTCCTTTTCTCATTATTGAAAAAGACATTTTTCTGAAACAATGTAATTTTTATTATTAAACACTTTAAAACGTTATCGTAACATTTTATCACAGATTGTTCAGTTCAATTAAATCTAAAAATCCTGAGAATTCATATTAACGCTTATCGAAATTTATTTTGTTCACTTCCTAGTACAAATTCCATTCTTCTATGTATTCTGTTTTGTCTTCAGAATCTCTCCTCCCGATATCTGACGATTTTTTCGTTCTCGTCGAACATGTCAGCTTGAAATCGACTGTATATTTTGCCTTTTTTGTTTAGAAAGCCATATTTACATTCTATAAATAGCAAATAAATAACTAAATAATATCGTATCGCACAGAACCGAGCAACAAGGTCATTAACACACAGACCTCTCATAGGGGTCGGCTGTGTTTACGATTAGGAACTAAGCAAATTCCTTTCTTCGCTTTCCCTGCCCCTCCATGTCCTGGTGCTGCTGCAGCCTAGTAATGACTCATCGTAATTTAGAAAAATCATTGAGAGGAGATAAATATTCTTTTTTGGAAAAGATATATTTATTTTATCTACTGATATGATTTTTACATATTTGACTATTACTAATAAAGTTTATACTTTTTTCAGAGTCATCAGTCTTTTTAAACATAACATTATATAGATGCTAGAAAATAAATAAAACTTTTAAGTTCTTAATTTTTGTTTTTCGTTCGTTAATAGCGAAAACGGTTTAAACACATTTACACCTTTAAATGTATCGTCAAAAGTGCTAATCCTGGATCTTTATTACATCTCGACACTTACTTAAATCTTCCGGCGCTTCATCTTGACGACGAAGCCGATATAACGGAAGTTCTGCACTGTGATGATGATGAGCCAATCGTAAATAAATTGAGTGATGGCGAAATTCGTGATATGATTTTAAATAAAAATAAAATCAAAGTAGCGACGATAGATGTGGAGAAGAAAAAATACCCATTGATAAGGTGACCTCGTCCTCCTTTAGGGAGGACAGTCCTTCTTTTGTAGATTCTGTCCTTCCTCGAAAAGTGTCCTCCTACCTGTCCTCCTTTTCGATATTTTAAAACTAATCTGTTAATCTCTGTATTCAGAGATGTCGCGCCGAACTGTTACGCGGCATATGACGGTACAGTTCGGAAAGACGTGATTATGAAACGCATGCGCAGTGCATAGGAGAACTTCACGTGTCTCGCATTTGTCTCGCACCATTGCGTACTTCACTTTGTTTACTTTATATTATACTTCGTGTTTACTTCTAACGGAAATACGAAATTATTTCAATTCTCTTTCAATTGGTAACGATTTTTGGACAAGTGAGAAATCAAGATTGAATGTTGATACTCTAGCTGCAGCACTTACGGTACAATTCAATATGAAGGATATTTCTTGCTCCGAAATTTCCAATATATTGTTACTGTTAGAAAATGATATATTGACAAAAAATATTCATTCGATGGAAAAATACTCGTTTAAGTAAATAATTAAAAGGGATGTAAGCATAATTAGTGTATTTTTGTTTGAATTAATAAAATGTTTCGTTTATTTACGTTGTACGTTTTTCTTAAATTTTTTCGTCCTCCTTTTCATTGTACAAAAATTGGTCACCTTACCATTGATAATCTTATGCAAACAATCGATCATGCAATTAAAAGTCTTGAACAAAGAAGCTTTATAACCGAGCAGAAATAATGTCCATCTACAGGATAAAGAAAACTGCTTTCCCATAAACCAAAATTAATGAAATTACAAATGTTAATTTAAATATTTAAATGAAATGATAGAATGTACTTTTATCATTTCGCTTCGTTCACACATTTTAAATTATTAATGTGTATATTTTTTCTTAGAAATTTCTTTTGCCCTATTTTTTAGATTAAATAATATGTTTTAATTGATTAACTTAACTTTTGCCATTATTTTTACTAAAAAGAGTGCTTTATAGTGTATGTAGTTAATATTAAATCTGAATTTTATTCAAATTCTATAATCCGGAATTTCGAGGTTGTACTGTATTTCAAACAAAACTAAATACAGATATTTGCATATTAGACATATTTGTTAAGGTATTAAAGTCTTCAAAGCCACAATAAATTAAAATATGATTAAAATAGTTCAGATGGGATGACATTAATTAAACAGAGAAATAACAAACTGAAAGACTCCAGAAAAAAATTCTTACAAAAAATAAATAGAATAACTGAAATTTGCCAAATTTGGGTCATAAAGTTTAATTTGAAATAATCATGGCTAAACCTTATTATGTAATAGAAAGATTGGGAATAGCCTTAGTATAAAAATATTTGGCATAATCTGCCATTTTCTTTGTGAGCAAAAATGTCAACAAGGTAGATGGTTTTTGAAAAGTTATTACGAATGCCATGTTAGGCTTAGTGAGTAAATAATTGAAAAATATAAGTAAACTGCAGGGATGCCAACCTCTTAATTATAGTTTCAGCAATCTAGACAGGAAATGTTACAATAATAACACACATGGTTTGATTTGCAATAAAAAATAATTCACATTGATAATCAAAATAATATTTGATTTAACATTTCAAATTCTTTATATATTCATATGCACTGACAAAACATGAAATATTCAAATTAAATTAGCATTATAACTAAACTAACATAATATGAATACATAGTCTTCATTACTGGACAAAAAAAAATAAAAATCTATAAGAAAACAATATCCTTTGCTTAAGCTAAATTTAGTTGTTTAGAGTTTCCTTTTAGCCTGTTCTAGCTCAAACTTTCATATAATTTCTTTCCAGAATATAAAAAATAAAGAACATTTGATATGTTTTTTATTTTTTGAAGTGATAAAATATTTAATGTGTCAAATTTAGCTTAAATTCAGCCCCATATTTTCTAACAATACAGTAAATATAATTTCAATCACATGCACAGCATTACTATGGGGAATAAGTAATATTGCATTCATCATCAGATTATATTAAATTCTTCGGCATAAACTGTTAAATTCCTCTGGGTAAATTGAATTGTGCAATCAGACTATTTATGTAAAAATAATTAAAAAATTAATCAAAATGTGAAAATAAGATAATTAAGTTAATCTAATGCTTAATGTTATGATGGAGATAATAGGATAGAAAAAGGAGAGGATGGAGATGGATAGAAAAGAAAAGATCCTTGTGGACTCTCAGGATTACATGAGAATTTACTGAATTATGCAATCATACTGAATATGTCAAAATTAAAAAATTAACATGAATAATAAACCATAATATGAAAATAAGCAAGTTTTGTTAATTTCATATGCAATAATTACAGGATGGAGATGGATGGAAAAAGATACTAATGCTCGGCAATGTACACGATACCATTTGATTTACACAGTCCCACTATTTTTGAGAAAAATAATAAAATTGACCTTCATAATTAACCAAAATGTGAAAATAAACTAGTTTAGTCAATTTAATGTTTAATATTTAGAGGATGGAGATAGATGGAAAAAGATACTTCTGGACTCACAGGACTACACGAGAATTCACTAAATTGTGCAATCGTACTAAATGTGTAAAAAAATTAGAATGAATAATTAACCAAAATATGAAAATAAGCAAGTTTTTTCAATTTGATGTACAATAATTAGGATCTAGATGGATGAAAAAAAAAAGAAAGATGGAAAAGAATAGGTGTTATCTGTTATTTTACAGGTCTTTTCCCGTAGTATACAATTTTGTTCCAAAATCTGTAAGAATTATGGAAAATCTGTAATGGTTGGCATCTCAGAAAATGCATAAGAAATGTAAATATCATACAAAAATGAAAGTTAGTATATGGCAGAATTGTAAAAAAAAGATGAAATAATGTAGAAACATAAAATTTGCCTCTTAAAAATTTTCACATTGAAAAGTATTTATGAATGTCGTGTTTGGTTTAGCAGGAAAATAATAATTCAAAAATAGAAGTAAAATACAAAAATGCATTTAAAAAAAGAGCATATCAGAAAGAAAATGCATAAAAAATGAATATACAGAAATGAAAGATGGCACATGTCAACACCGTAAAACTTGAAATTTCCTTTCTAAAGTTTACCATGTGGTTTATGCTTTTGGAACAGATTCATTATAAAGAATTTGGGGAAATCTGCCATTTTTTTGCCACCAGGAATGGCGCAAACATGTACAGTGTTTGAAAAGTCCTAACAGACTCCATCTTGCGCTTTATGCATAACAAATATAAACATATATATTTAAAAATGCATAAAAAGCTAATACATAAATAAGTATAAAATAATGTTAAAGTATTAAAAGAAGATGGTAGTTAGAAGAAAGATTGTACTTTAACGAAATTTCCGAAAAATGATACTTAGAAAAAAAAATTGTACTTTAACGTAAAAACTAATACATAAATAAGTATAAAATAATATTAAAGTATTAAAAAAAGATGGTACTTAGAATAAAGATTGTACTTTAACAAAATTTCAAAAGAACGATACTTAGAAAGAAAATTGTACTTTAACGAAATTTCAGAAAAATGAAATTGTACTTTGAATTAAGAGTGCAAAAATTCATAAAATACAAATATCATACAAAAACAAGAGAAAGCACATGTGAACACCATAAAAATGGAAATTTCCATCCTAAAGTTTTTCATGTGGCTTACATTTTTCCCAATCTCTCTAACATATTCCAAAAATTGATTAAAAGTATCAAGTTGTTTCCCTGCACATGATTTTTTAAACATATATAACAGCCAAATAATATTTAAAATCTGTTTGTCTGTTGTGCGAAGGAAGTGTGCATTTAACGTGTCTTCGTGTGCTTTCTATGGTATTTGTATGGCATTCACCCAGTCATCGGATCCACAAAAGCCAAGCTGTGATTTACCGTCTAGTGATCAAAACCCTCCTTTTCTAATGAATCGTAAGCCTTCCAGCAGTTTGGATGCACCATTGTCCCCGGCTGTATCCACTCCTTAATAACGTTCATA
Source organism: Amaurobius ferox (assembly GCA_951213105.1). Classification (NCBI taxonomy): domain Eukaryota; kingdom Metazoa; phylum Arthropoda; class Arachnida; order Araneae; family Amaurobiidae; genus Amaurobius; species Amaurobius ferox. The sequence goes on from OX578133.1 coordinate 57,784,099, forward strand.
AGCGTTTTCTGCGACCTATTGTGAACAGCAACCAAAAAAAGCTTACCCGATCCTCTCTCGATTCCTCCAAAAACCTACTGCCCATCAACTGTGTGCTTTCTGTTATATTTCCGCTGTCCAAATTTAGATTCATCAACCTCTACAACTTTTCCAACTCCACCAATTTTCACTGAACTCTCTTTTAATTAAATCCAAAATCATTTCATTTACAAACTGTCTCCAATTCATTAAGGTAGAAGAAGTAAAAAAATACTCTCTGCTAATATCGGAAGTTTTAGTGCCCATTACAAGTTCATAAGTTAATGAATAAATCTCGTCTAGCTTCAACTTGATAAAGCAAAACCATGGTTCCCATTGTCCTTGAAAAGACCTTGAAATCCCCCCCCCCCGAACTCAGGGCCCTTGAAAGTCCTTGAAAATTACGGAAATCGTGAAATAGTCCTTGCAAGTACTTGAATTTTTTTTTATATTTCTACCCTTCTGAAATGATGGGTTGCCTAATAATTGCGTAATTCCTGCTTGCTCTGTTGTCTGAACTAGTTTCTTCCGATAACGCGCCACGTGACATATGCTAGAACCAGACTAACCACTTCAAAGCGTAAATGTCATAAATGAAAACAATCCCTCCAACGTAGCAATATTGTCAACCATAGGGATATTCAAATGTTTTCTCCAAAGTAGGGACAGATTTCTGCTTTCAATGACAAATATTAGGGATTTTTCTAACAGGTTTTCTATTTTCCTTCATGCTAACTATTAACTAACCTTCATACTAACTATTATGTTACTGACTATTCTTTCAAAGAGCAGTAAATGTGAAGCCAAAGATTGTGATTTCATTCTTTTGCAGTTCAACGAATTTCTTAGTGATATTTCTTCTAAATATTTGAATTTTGACCGCTCAGTTTCTCGAGTGGACTGTTTTCTGTATGAGAAACTAAGAGAAGAGAAATATGAAAAATTGAGGGGGTATTGCAAAAATATTACTGACCATATCACATGGGCAAGTCTCTGTAGAGCGCGGATTCTCTATAAACACCAAATTGGAAGTAGAAAATTTGAAAGAAGAAAATTACACATCGAAAAGACTTGTGCTAGATGAAATCAATTCCTGTGGGGGCATAAAAAATTTTACTATAAGCAAAGAATTGCGCACTGCTGTGAATGGAGCCAGACAAAGATATATTTCTTATTTAGATGAACAGAAAAAATGAAGTTGGGGGAGGGGGGGGGGAGAGGAAAAAAAGGAAAATATTACACTGAGAGGACTTGAAAGAAAAAAGGGTTCACATTGAAGGGCAGGTTAATGAGCTGCAGAAGTCAGCTGATAAACTTGCGGAAAAAGCAGAAATAACAGAGTGTTTCAGATTTATTACACAATCTAACAGTTTCAGAAGAACTACAAGAGAAAAAGAAACTGAATTGCAAAAACTTGATGTTGAAATCAATGATATTCTCTCTAAACTAAAAAAGTAAAAGTTCGTATTTTATAATTTGATATTTTAGATGGTTTTTCCTTTTTGTTAACTTTCATCTTTTTGACTATCAATTTAAATAATGCAGTAAATTCAGTCAATTTTATATTTATCCCTTTTCTGTTTAATTAACAAATGTCGCATATATTTTCTTTCAAATCGGGATTTATGAAAAAAATTAGGTCCTTGAAAATTTTTTGTTTTGTTTTGGAAAGTCCTTGAATTTTTTTGATACAAGGAGTGGAAAACATGAAAACTGCGACTTCTGCCTAATCGTTTTTGTGCTACCACATACCTTAAAATCAATAACATTCCTGCATATCCAATTAAACCCATCCGAAGGAGAAGTTTTAGAAGCGAAAGTCATCTTAGCATTACATCTCGAACACACCATCTCAGACTGAATCAACCCTCCTGAAGAAAATCCATAAATGGCTGCTTTTCTTGAAATAGATGAACACAAAACACCCTATTAGGAATCCCCTCTCATCCCAAAATTGGGGTCAGAAAAACATATTTCACGCCAAGTGAAATTTATTTTCACGCCACATTTGGCGATTTATCGCTCCAGAAAAAAGTGTCAAAAACCAAATTCTTTATATCGAATCTGTACCACGCTTTTTCCAACCAATCTCTTTAGCATATTCCAAAAATTGATTAAAACAATTTAATGTGAGAATTAAACTTCAAATAACCCGATAAAACGCCCTGAAATTTAGCTACAACACTGAAAGTCAATTTCAATCTATCTCACAATTCTCACAAGTCTAATGTAGAAAGTAGGGATGTCACAAAACCGAAAAAGATCCAATCTATATAATAAAAGGCAATGTCTGTTATGTGTCTGTTTTATACACTATACGTTTCGTGACCACGCGTCGGAGAGCTACGAAATTTGGCAATCGGAGACCTGGGGTGGTGGGAAGGTGACATGTGAAAACCGATTTTTTAAATTTTAATTTTTTTTTTGTTGTTATTTAATGTTTTATGCGATTTCGACCGTTTTTTGACCTTTTTTCTCCACGATCCAAACGTCGTAGAAAAAACAAATCACACAACCGGAAAGAGCAGACTGCGAGTAAAAATATATCAATAAAGGTGGAGGTGACATCACGGTTCTGAATATGCAATAGGGAAGAAAATGACGAAATTAAGAGCTTAGCATACGGTCATTATAAAATTTAAATGATTGAATTGTGGCAATGTATTGGTTGCGATCGGTTCCGGACATAATCCCGACAGCCGAAATCCCGAAAAGCCAGAATCCCGACAGCCGAAATCCCAACATGCCAAAATCCCGACAAGGTAAAATCCCGACAAGCCAAAATCCCAACAGCCGACACCCACTATTGCACAGACTAATACAACACTAAGGCGGTCATCGCAGTGACATCACTAGGGTTAGAATTTACTAATCAGCACCCCCCCCCCCCCACATGCACATGCGCTGGACTCACGCTGGGCCTACGCACATGGCTGTCTACGCCTATATGTATAGCTTGATCAAAATTATCGGTGTTTTTACATCTCTACATTTTACAAATTAATAGTTTTAATCACTAAATCATAACAATTATGCCATTACTGAAATAAATTTTGACAAATTGAAATGACAAAGATTAAAATGATCAGGTCGGTATAAGATTTAGGAAATTCATTTTATTAAAAAAAGAAAAAACTCACATTCTGCATACGTTCAAATAGCATATTCAAATAGCATATGGCCATTGTCATAGCAAGCGGATGGAGACAAGAGGGAGCGTGAGTCCAGAACATGTACGTGGGGGGGGGGGTGCTGATTAGTAAATTCTAACCCTAGTGACGTCACTGCGATGACCGCCTTAGTATTGTATTAGTCTGTACAAGAGTGGATTTCGGCTGTCGGGATTTTGGCTTGTTGGGATTTCGACCTTGTCGGGATTTTGGCTTGTCGGGATTTCGACCTTGTCTGGATTTTGACTTGTCGGGATTTCAACCCTGTCGGGATTTCGGCTGTCAGGATTTCGACCCTGTCGGGATTCTGGCTTGTCGGGGTTACAACCCTGACCCGGTTGTGATGTATTATTGTGGCGTAATGTATTGTTGTATTGTAAAATCTTAATTGTGGCGATGTATTTCATGTTAAACATGCGGGTCCGTAAGTCCTTCCGTGAGGAATGGCTATTTAATGGAATTTAAATGGATATTTTAATTTATAGATATTTTAAATGATGGAATGAGGATGATGGAATTAAGAGCTTAGCATATGGTTATTATAAAATTTAAATTAGCGCGCGGGAACTGCACTCGGTAGGCTCGATTCCCTCCACTTCCAAACCTGCCGCCGTGTTGACGCGGAGTACGATCACGTTAAACATGTGGGTCCGTAAGTCCTTCCGAGAGGTTGGTGGTAGGGGAAGGAGGATACGGTCCCTATGGATGCCTCTCCCACTGGGTTCTGGTCTAAATTGGGTGAATAAAAAGAAAGCTATGGAGATTGTCGTGGAGGGCGTGGTAGCCCAGTGGTAAGCGCACAGGAATTGCTGTTAGAATTTATTTTTTAGCTGGTGAAAAATTCGTTAAAAAAAACCAGATAGTAGCAGAGCGTCACAATGGTGTGAAGTGAAAGTAATCAATGTGAAAAATAACGAAGTTTTATTTCTTCATGAACTTAAAAAAACATCAAAGTTAACACAAAGAAAACATATCCATTTCCGTAATTTCGAGAAATGGTAACATTGTAGAGTTGAACATGTCAATTTTATTAGGAGACTTAACAGCAGTTAGGCCTAACAGTATCGGCCTTTTAAATCGCTATTTAACTGGCGTACAGACAAGAATCTATCATAAAGATAACGATCTCACGTGAACATAAGAGCTAATAAAGGATTATGCTAATCTCTAATCGGTTGAAGTAGAAATTAGCATAAACTGGAAGTTGATGTCTCAGTTTGCAAGATCACTGATCATGGGGGTAAAACTTCTTAACAAGCGATCCGAAAGCGATTAGCCAGTCAGAACGAAATTACTTTAGGATTTAGACCGTGCATCGACCGATTCATGTACATGCTTGTTTACAACCAAAATTTTTCAAACAAGCGGCCCCCTCCTGCAGATTGAGCTGTCTAACCACAAAAATACAAAATTGTAATCAAATTAAAATTTTCAGTTTAACATATACTGCATTATAGAGTTTCAAAATATCATGTATGAATTTTTAGTGTGTAATTATATACATCGAAGACAAAGTTTAAAAAAAGTTTAAAGTACATCATGATACAATTTACATGAGAAAACAAATTTAAAATATCTCTGTGCCAAAAGCAGGAGATACAAATTTTTAAATTAAAAAAAACTCTTAAATACATCGCCACACTGTATAAACTCAACAGTAACTAAACTAAATGTTGAGAGATTGAAAAAGTTTGTATAAGTTATTTTTAGTATGCATCAAAAACTTTAAAAATCTTCACCACACAGTATAAACACATTGATAACTAAACTACACAATGCAGGTTTTGAAAAAGTGTTGAAGTTAATTTTGAAAAATACAACTATACAATTTAGAATGAATTTAACTTGTTTACATTAGATTTCACATTGGAATTTAAACATCTTAAGAAGTTTTAAAGATTTCACAGAATTTAGAGATTGCTTCTTTGGTGATAGGTTTCGTAAAACCGTCAGCTTTGTTATTTTTGCTATTTACAAATTTAATCTCAAAGAGCTTCTTTTCCACTAGATTTCTTAAGAAATGATATTTAACATCAATGTGTTTGGTTCTATGTTTCTCAATGGGTGAATTTGAAAAGTTTATAGCTGCTTGGTTATCACAGAATATTACACTATTTCCTAATTTAACGCTAAGTTTAGTACATTCAAGTAATATGTTCTGTACCCATCCCATTTCCTTTGCCGATTCGGTTAATGAGATATATTCAGCCTCCATTGTAGATAAACTCACACATTTGTGTTTAAATGTCCTCCATGAAATAGGATACACAAAATATCATGCCTCCCATTGATACTCTATCATCCCGATTAGCTGCAAAGTCAGAATCAGTAAAACAATTTAAATTTACAGATTTAATGTTTGATAAGTTAAGTTTAAAATCTCTTGTTTTATCTACATACCCTAGAAGTTTAAGTAAGACATCCCAGTGTTTAATGCCGGGGTTTTACTGAAATTGGGATAAGATGTTTACGGAATAGCTAATATCAGGTCTAGTTCTGCTGGCAAGAAATGATAAACAACCCAATAAGTTTCTGTAAGGTATATTCTCCATTTGCTTGATTTCTGCATGATTTGCTGGACAATCTGTTTTGCTTAAAACTACACCTTTAGCTATGAGTAAACTTGAAATGGGATATTTAGACTTTGAGAATTTGTCACAAATTTTTGCGATGTATTGATTTTGATGGATGAAATGTTTATCATGATTTTCCTCAAATTCAATACTCAGTAACATTTTTGTTTTTCCTAACATTATAATGTCAAATTTAGTTTTTAGTAATGAAGTTACAGAATTTAGATCCATTTGATTTTTGGCAAATAATATTGTCATCAATGTGAACAATCAATAAAGCCTTATTATTAAAATTATATACACAGTTACACCACTTAAAATTTATGAAGTTAAGTTTTCTGAGAACCTGGTCTAACTCAAGATACCATTCTCTACCGCTTTGGTGCAAACCATAAATCGCTTTGTTTAACTGACATACATATCCACTTTTGTTTTTGTCAAAAAATCCTGGGGGCTGTTTCATTAATATTTTTTCATTGAGATTGGCATATAAATATGCACATTTGATGTCAAGCTGAGTATGGAACCACCCTAATAAACATACAAAGATAGTAAAAAACATGCTAACGATTGTAAAGTTAATTACCGGTCTAAATACTTCTTCGTAAGTTTGTCCCTTATCCTGGTTAAATCCCTGAGCTACAAGTCTGGCTTTATACCTGCTAACTTCACCCCTTTCGTCTCTTTTGATTGTATACACCCAACGGCAACTGATTACTTTGTCAAAAACAGGTGCAGGCACTAAGTCCCAGACACCTCTTTCCTTCATGACACCTAATTCGTCTGCCATGACTGTATTCCATTCTTTGGATTGGAGTGAATTAGCCGCTTCCTTGTAGTTCCTAGGAATTTGGATTTCTACAATTTCGGCGTCTGGCCGTTTCCATGATCTCCCTTGATCCCCCCTAAAATTGAAAAACTTTATCAAATTTTATTTTATTTTTCTTACAAAAATTTTCTATTTCTTTTAGTGTTCTCAACCTAAGCCCCTTTCCTTTGTAATAGTAATACACATCCTTTCTTGTTCCCGTCATTCTCGGAATGACTTTTCTGTGCCAAGTAGTATCTGGGTCGGGAACTTGACGACCATCATCAGAGAACCCCATTTCCTCATCACTAACTGTAATGTCTTGATCTTCCTCTGATGAATTGTCTTTTTCCCTTTCCACATACTCCTCGTCAGACGAGTCTGGATGGGTGGGTTCGTGAGATGTGAGAGTAAATTTTTCTTTTGGTTTATCATTTACATTGGGTCCCATACCATCTTCCTTCCTCTGCATTGCACTCTTCATTAAATTTAACATTTATAGTTTCGATTATTTTCCCCTCATCCAAGACCAATATCCTATACTCCCGAGTTTTTAATGCATATCCCACCATAATGCCCTCTTGTGCCCTTATATCAAATTTCCCCCTAAGTTGTTTAGGCTTGCCTACAAAGGCTTGACATCCAAATGCTCTGAGGTGGGCAACTGATGGCTTCCTGCCGCTGTATAACTCGCTCGGAATCAGACTCTGGAACTTGTGGCAAATTTGATTTTTGACATATGCAAAACAAAGTAAGGCTTCTGCCCCAAAATCATCTTTTAAGTTGCTATCATTTAACATAGCTCTAACACAATCTAAAGCAGTTAAGTTTAATCTTTCAGAAACCCTTTTTGCTCGGATGTGTACGTGTTTGTCCTTTCCGCTTTGATGCCTTGGGTTATTAAAAATTTCTCAAATTCAGTGCTGCAGAATTCCATACCATTGTCTGTTCTTACATTTAAAATTTTGGTATTTAAAAATCTTTCTGCCCTTTGTTGAAACTGTTAAAATTTGTTAAAAACTTCAGATTTGTTTTTCATTGGATATACAGTTACTTTGCGTAAAAAATCATCGGTTATGCTAAGGAAATACTTAGCTCCTCCACGCAATGGTTTTGGCATTGGCCCGCAAACATCCATATGGATTAGTTCCAATGGTTTTTCTGATCGAATTCTTCCTATGGGTTTGAAAGAAATCCTTTTTGTTTTTGCCAACCTACAACATTTACAGTTTACTTTTCTTACACTGATATTTGGTAATCCCCTGACAGCTGAGACTTTACTAGTATGATGTAAATAATCAAAGTTGATGTGACAAAATCTTTTATGCCACAACCTTGTATTTTCCCCGACTTCAATGGGTGATTTTTCATTACTTGAACTTTTAAATACATCAAACTTACAAGTTTTTCTAGGTTTAAAAGCACTAACATTTGAATTAATAATTTTACTTTTAAAAACCTTGCTGGCATTTACATTTTGACTTTTTACATTATTACAAATTTTCTTACTTTTCACCATTTCGCAAGACTTAAAATTACTTTGTTTATTGGAATTTTTAAAAGAAGTGGATTTTAAAAACATTATTACCATTTTTAGTTTTACAATCATTAGAATCATTTTTACATTTACTTTTAAAAACACTAGAGTTTTTAGATTTTGCGTTTTCAGTTTTAGGCTTAGTATTTTCTTTTCCAGTTGACTTCTCAACATTAAAATTTTTAACTTTAGTATCATATTGAGGTCGAAGGAAATACAAGCTGTTGTTTCTTTTAGCATAGAACCATTTGCTACCGTCTGGTTTGAAAAAAGTAAGAAAACCATTTTTGCCTATAAAATTGCAATTTTGCTCTTCTAAAAGTAAAGCAGCAATCAAATTCCTTCTTAATTTAGGCGAATACATTACATCTTTTAAAATAATTGAATTCTTAATATTTTTCATTTTTACATACATGTTGATCGATCCGACACCTTCGATTGGGCTTTCTTGATCTCCGGCAGCTAAGAACATTGTTGTTCCTTTCAGCTCTTTAAATTTATAAAATAATTCTAAATTATTACAAAAATGCTTAGTTGCTGCCGTGTCAACAACCCAATCGAATTTGTCGGTCGATTCAACATTACAATTCTCAATACTATTTTGAATTTCACTCGATTTGGCATGGTAAGATTTACAATTTGCCTTTAAATGGCCATGCGCCTTGCATACATGGCAAAGGCCTATACGTTTACTTGAATTTACACTTTTAGAAACAGAATATTTAGGTTTACACATTTTTGCACTTTTAGATTAAAAAACAATAAAAGCCAAAGTCTTACTTCCGTTTTGTTGCTCGTCGTGTTTTTGTTGAGCTATTTGGTCTTCTTCGGCAAGCAGTTCAGTTTCAATGTGCTTTAACGTGAAGTTATCGTCAGGCAATCTGTAGAGAGTTTGAACAATCCCTCCGTAGTCCTCATCAAGGTGTCTTATCGTTTGAAATGCTACTAGGACCTCAGCCATTGGGTGGCCTGCATCTTTCAGCTTGGATACCCACTTTTTGATTCTAGCTATGAATAGTCCGATTGGTTCTCCCGGCACTGGTTTTTCGCTAAAAAAGTTGTCAAAAAGTCTCATTAGACCAGCCCTTGATTTCGGTTTGAACTGTTCTTTTAGTATTGTCCATGTTGTCATTGGTTCTTCAACTGATGAAATCAGGTCACGATACTCTGTCTCTAGGCTGTAGTAGAGTGTTGATAGAGCTTTTTCCTTACGTCTTTCGTAATCCAACTTTTCTTTTCTGGTTGCTTCTGCATCAGGCTTTTCCTCTGTACCCGTGACGAAACCATAAAGTCCTTCATTCATTAACATAAACTTTATGTCCGTGCTCCATGTGGAGAAATTATCTTTACATAGCTTCTCTATGTCTGGTGTCGCTATTGTAACACAATACTGCTGTGGCCCCCGTCTCGGGACTCGTTCGTTTTTCCTTGATGTTTCCAAAACTTCTCTTTTGACTAGTACGCTGCTGAGCCCATAACCCCGTTTGTTGGAATTTATTCTTTAGCTGGTGAAAAATTCGTAAAAAAAACCTAGATAGTAGCAGATCGTCACAATGTTGTGAAATGAAAGTAGTCAACGTGAAAAATAACCAAGTTTTATTTCTTCATGAACTTAAAAACATCAAAGTTAACACAAAGAAAACATATCCATTTCCGTAATTTCGAGAAATTGTAACATTGTAGAGTTGAACATAACAAACTAAGTCTTGTCAATTTTATCAAGAGACTTAACAGCAGTTAGGCCTAACAGTATCGGCTAACAGTATCGCCATTTAACCGGTGTACAGACAAGGATCTATCATAAAAATAACGATCTCACGTGAACATAAGAATGCATCACGAAGATACTCCACTGATACAAGCACTAGCTTAAATAGCCTGGTATCATTGAAGTTGAAGTAAATGTTTTCCTTCCGGAGTATGCTAATCTCTAATCGGTTTGAAGTAGAAATTAGCATAAACTGGAAGTTGACGTCTCAGTTTGCAGGATCACAGACCATGGGGGAAAAACTTCTTAACAAGCGATCCGAAAGCAATTAGCCAATTAGAACGAAGTTACTTTAGGATTTAAACCGTACATCGGCCGATTGACGTACGTGCTTGTTTACAACCGAAGTTTTTCTAACAATTGCACTCGGTAGGCCCGGGTTCGATACCCGCCACTGTCTAAACTGCCGCCGTGTTCAGGCGGGGTACGATCACTTTAAACGTGTGGATCCGTAAGTCCTTCCGAGAGGTTTGTGGTAGGGGAAGGAGGGTACGGTCCCTGTGGATGCCTCCCCCACTGGGTTCCGGTCTAAATTGGGTGAATAAAAAAAAAAGTTATGGAGATTGTCATGGAGGGTGCGGTAGCCCAGTGGTTAGCGCGTGGGAATTGCACTTGGTAGACTCGGGTTCGATTCCCACCACTGCCAAAACTGCTGCCGTGTTCACGCGGAGTATGATCACGTTAAACATGTGGGTCCATACGTCCTTTCGAACGGTTGGCTGTAGAGGAAGGAGGGTACGGTCTCTGTGGATGCCTCTCTTACTGGGTTCCGGTCTAAATTGGGTGAATAAAAAGAAAGTAATGGAGATTGTCACGGAGGGCACTTTAGCCCAGTGGTTAGCGCACGGGAATTGCACTTGGTAGGCCCGGGTTCGATTCCCGCCATTTTCACGCGGAGTACAATCACGTTAAACATGTCGGATCGTAAGTCCTTCCGAGAGGTTGGTGGTAGGGGAAGGAAGGTATGGTCCCTGTGGATGGCTCCCCCACTGGGTTCTGTTCTAAATTGGGTGGTACTTCCTGGCCGTCCAAACAGTTACCTTACACCTTTCTGGTAGGTCACGCCAGCGAGTTTGCCATGGTCAGAATTTTCAAGGGTAGCGAACAGGCTGGTCGCCAAATGCGGCTAGTATCTAATAACCAATAATATAGGATTACTGGAGAACCATTTTAATCCAATACTGATATTAGATTGCTATTATAACGTATAGCAAATTCATAATTGGTGTAAAATTACGTGTAAAACTTATTTCAGCCACAATTAACTAGACACTTTCATAAATATTAAAAATTGAAAACATTTATAATATATGTGTTAAAAAATATTTTATACGCTCTTCTGAAAATCATAGTAAAAGAATGATCGTGAAATAATGAATAATTTACATCGGAACAGAGTGATAAAGTATTTCTATAGCGAATAGGAAGAAATTGTATAAAATACAAAATTTTGGATTGTAATCAGAGGTATTAGTGTATAGAAATACATGAATAAAAAATATGTCATAAATCAAAACTTTTTTATCAATCATACTTCTAATGAGACATGTTTGTGCATTGCTACTAACATCCGTGCTGGCAAATTGTAGTAAACATCATTTAATAGTCTTCTGCACTTTTGGCAAAAATAATTTGGGTACAGCTTCGATATAAAGAATTTAGATTTGACTGTTATTTAGCTCTGGAGTCTGTAGTAAAGCTGATATGAATGAAATATTCATTGATTTTACATAGAGAAGCACACGATTCCATATTATTGTTGTTTTGATGAAGTTTTAAGAAAGGAGTTAGAAAGTAATTTTGCCTCCATGGTTTTACGTTTTTAAGTAAAATAAATTATTGTAGTATTGTGATAATTTTAAAAATATCGCCACTGAATGAAAGGAATGGAAAAAAGTTAATGAATGAAATATTCACTACTTTTATATAGAGAGACAGGCAATTTATATTTCGATGACGTTATTTGAATGAAGTTCATTTGTTTTCGATGAAGTTTTCGAATATAATAAATTATTGTAGTATTGTGATAATTTTAAAAATATCACCGCTGAATGTATCGCATTTTAGGGATGTTTAAATAAAATTGCATTTCAGTTGGAAAGTGTTTCATAATGCTTTATGCATGATTGATCTTTCTTGTTTAAAATTTTGTTAAAGTGTAATCTTTTGTTAAGTATCGTTCTTTTGAAATTTCTTAGGTACAATCTTTTTTCCAAGTATCGCCTTTTTTTTTATACAGTACAGCCTCGAAAATCTGGACATCCAAAATCAGAACGTTTTTCAAATTTTCAAGTTTTTTTTTTTTCAACTATCGGATTGACAATGTCGTGGATTTAAAACAACAAATTACAATTATTTATATGGAATTATATTTTATAAACAAATATGGTATTTTCTAGTCGACTTTCTGAATCCCGAAATGAGACGAAAGTTTAGACCGGATATAAATATGTAGATCGGCTCGTGAATTACGTTGATAGTGTTAACCCCGCCTCCTTATGCAAGTCACGATTCCTGATGAATTATTTCACGTAAAATATACATTGTTATTTAACTACTGATTTTTTATTTTCAAAATTTCCTTTTCTCATTATTGAAAAACACATTCTTCTGAAACGATGTAATTTTTAATATTAAACACTTTAAAATATTATCGTAACATTTTTATCACAGATTGTTCAATCAAATCTAAAAATTCCGAGAATTCGTATTAATGCTCACGGAAACTTATTTTGTTCACTTCGTAGTACGAATCCCATTCTTTAATGTATTCTGGTTTGTCTCTAGAATCCCCTTCCCCTCCCAATATCTGACAAGTTTTTCGTTCTAGTCGAATCTCCTCTCAGCTTGAAATCAACTGTATATTTTGCTCTTTTTGTTTGGAAAGCCATATTTACATACTATTAATAGCAAATAAATAACTAAATAATATCATATCACACAGAACCGAGTAACAAGGCCATTAACACACAGACCTCTCAAAGGGGTCAGTTGCATTTACGATTACGAACCAAGCAAATTCCTTCACTTTCCCTGCCCCACAACATCCCGGTGCTGCGGCAGCTTCGTAATGACTAATTGTATTTTAGAAAAATCATTGGAGAGGAGAGATATTTTTCTTTTTTAGGAAATATATTTATTTTACCTACTGAGATATTTTTACATATTTGACTATTACAAATAAAGTTTTTCCTTTTTGCAGTCATCAGTCTTTTTAAACAAAACATTATATAGATGCTAGAAAATAAAACTCTTGAGTTTTTTTTTTTTTTTTCGTTTCTTTAATAGCGAAGATGGTTTAAACACATTTACACCTTTAAATATATCAGCAAAAATGCTAATCCTTCATTAAATCTTCTGATGCTTCATTAAATCTCGACAAAGCTGATATAACGGAAGTTCTGCACTGTAATGATGATGTGCCAATCGTAAATAAATTAAGTGATGGCAAAATTCGTGATATGATATTAAATAAAAAAAGAGCAAAGTGGCAACGATAAATGTGGAAAAGAAAAAATACCCATTGATAATCTTAACAATCGATCATGCAATTAAAGGTCTTGAACAAAGAAGCTTTATGACTGACCAGAAATAATGTCCATCTACAGGATAAAAAAACTGCCTTCCCATTAACTAAAATTAATAAAACAATAAACATTAATTCAAATATTTAAATGAAATGATAAAATGTAATTTTATCATTTCATTTTGTTCACATATTCTAGATTATTAATGCATATATTTTTTCTTAGAAATTTCTTTTTCTTCATTTATTGTATTATGTTTTGTATAATATGTTTTAACAATAATATGTTTTAATTGATTAACTTAACTTTTGTCATTATTTTTACTAAATTAGTGCTTTATCGTGTATTTAGTTAATATTAAGTTTAAATTTTATTCAAATTCTATAATCCGGAAAAATCGAAAATCCAGAATTGGCAAAGTCCGGAAGACTCTGGATTTTCGAGGGTGTACTGTACTTAACATTGTTATACTTATTTATGTATTATGTTTTTATGCCTTTTTTATTTTTAATTATATATTTTTATATTTGTTATGCACAAAGCTTAACATAGCGTTCATTAGAACTTTTCAAAACACAGTCTTCTTTTTGGGGCAAAAAAATGGTATATATGGTATAATGGTTCCATAATTTGTATCGGAAAACATTCACAACAGCCTTTCAGAAAATCATCATCTGCTACTGTGGTTATAAGTTATACAATAGTTTAATGAAAAATTGCTGAGGAAAAAGAAAATTGAAAAGAAAGGCGGCTATGTATATCAATTGATGAATAAAACGAGAGCGAATCCTTCGCGTACAAAAGGATGTTTTGCATACATGCCCAGGATGCTTGGGATCCCAGCCGCATAGAAAGTTTATGAAAAAAGGTCATTAACTTTTAAATAGGGGGTAGTAGGGGGAGGCACATTTACTGCACAGGGGCTCGAAAATTATATTGGAGGCGGCACTGGTTGCAAACAAACATGTGTCTCCAATCTGATACCAAAAGAAAGGTGTAATTTATGTAATTAACTAAACATTGTAGCACACCACAGGGTATGCTATGTACTATTTGAAAAATCAGTTATTATACACTGAAGTACTATTTATGAATGACTGAATGACATGAAGGTGGGTGGCTCCAAAAGAGCCCAGCACATCGACCAGAGGTCTATTGTACTACCCCAATAGGCGAAGATCCTTAAGAGACCAGTAGCCAAAGCAAAAATCAGCAGGCATTTGACAGGAATGTCATACAACTCCCAGGGCTTGATCACATGTTGACCCAAGTGTTCGAATCTATGGGCAGAGAACACCTCACATTCACAGAGAATGTGTACGGCAGTTTCTTCACTGTATTTGCTCTTTTGCAGCCTCTGCAAAGCGAATCTTTCGTGACACCCATAATATTAAGGTGTCTTTTAAGGGTGCAGTGTCCAGTAAGGAGTCCGACAGACCTTCTGATGCTAGTTCTACTGAGCATGAATAATTCCTTATGACGTATGCTAGGGCAATTGCAGTTGAGAATTTTCGCCTGCCTTTGGCCCTTAGTATTACGCCAGTTTTTGAACTGAAGCTTTCTGAAGATGTCATAGACAGCAGGGTTCATTCTAGGATTTCAAAAGGGCAGGGTGCTGACTTCCAAAAAAGGGCATATTGTCATCATAAAAGGGCCATTGCATATGAAAGAGGCACATGTTTTTAAAAGGGCACAATTATAAATTTTAACCAAAGAATGCATTGCATAATGTGGCCCACACGTAAAATGGATACAGATAATTTATCTATTTTACATATTTATATAAAAATAATTAGTGATGCAAATAAAAGTATTAAAAATTAAAACAAAAGGGTACATTGTACTGCTTGATGCTGCTAAAAAATAGCATAGTCTTTAGATGGTATCAATATTTTGGCAAAAAGTGGCTAGTTAATGTACACGGCTACTAAGTCTAGTAAGTAGCCAGCATTTTATCATTTTAGGATTAGTTTATTGTAAAAATTTTAGTTGAAGCAAAATGGAAAGAATTTATATTTAAATTAAAACTTCATAAAAAAAAAAAATTATATAAATAAAATCAAAATATGTTACAAACATAAGTGATCCTCCTTAAAAAGTTTTGAGTTCCCGAATCCAAAAATTACAGAA
Organism: Amaurobius ferox; assembly: GCA_951213105.1. Taxonomy (NCBI): domain Eukaryota; kingdom Metazoa; phylum Arthropoda; class Arachnida; order Araneae; family Amaurobiidae; genus Amaurobius; species Amaurobius ferox. Next base: position 57,799,630 of record OX578133.1, read on the forward strand.
AATATTTTTTCTTAAACTGCATTGTTAATACATTGAAAAATAAATAATGAATTTTCAAAATTTAAAGTAATATTATATTAACTTATTAGAAAAACTAGAATTAACACAATCTTATGCAAGTAATTTAAATTTATTGAAGATCCAATGTTTACTTTATCTAAACTAAACATACTATGAGCAAAAATGTATGGGCACACATAAATAAAAGAAAATACTAAAATTTGTTAATTAAAATAAAACTATGTTTTACCGGTATAAAAGTTGACATTTATTAAAAAAATTATTTTTAGAAAAATATATTAATGGTATAAAAATAAGGCAGCAGTGCCCGGAATTTTAAATGCAAACCTCTGATTAAAATTATACCGGAACCATGGCGAATTAGTAAAAAGTTTGAGATATTAAACTTGATATATTCATTTGTTAGGGGTTTAGGGGAGAGTAAATAATTTGCATTATGTTAGGGGATAGTATATGTATGCTTGATAGGAAGTCACAGAAGAAATGGTAATATTAAATGGGAGGAGTGTATGGCTGGCATGTGTCTGGTCTGTGGATATTAAGAACGGTTCGGGGAGTCGATGTGCACCGGTTCCTATCTCCTATGCATGGGCGTGGCAAAAAAGCATGCTGGCTTTGCTGGTATATGTAAAATTAAAATCAATGATATAATCCACAATATAAGAAGCAATGAAAATATCTAGTTGCATATTAAGACACTGGAAAATGTAAATAAATACAAATTGCATATAAAATAAATAAATAAATAAATAAAAATATAATATATACGTTTCATGTAATGTAAGTTCATTATGAAAGAAGGAAAAGCAGAAAACTTGAGATTAAAGAGCACCCTTTTAGTATAAAAGTTTATTGAAATGTATATAACTTAAATGTATGGAAAACAATGAAATAGTACAACCTCAAAAATCCAGACTTTGCCGATTCCGGATTATAGAATTTGAATAAAATTCAGATTTAATATTAACTAAATACACTATAAAGCACTATTTTTAGTAAAAATAATGGCAAAAGTTAAGTTAATCAAAACATATTATTTAATCTAAAAAATAGGGCAAAAGAAATTTCTAAAAAAAAATTTACACATTAATAATTTAGAATGTGTGAACGAAACGAAATGATAAAATTACATTTTATCATTTCGTTTAAATATTAGAATTAACATTTGTTATTTCATTAATTTTGTTTTATGGGAAAGCAGTTTTCTTTATCCTGGAGATGGACATTATTTATGCTCGGTTATAAAGTTTCTTTATTCAAGACCTTTAATTGCATGATCGATTGTTTGTATAAGATTATCAATGGGTATTTTTTCTTCTCCACATTTATCGTCGTTACTTTGATCTTTTTCTATTTAATATCATATCGCGAATTTCGCCATCACTCAATTTATTTACGATTGGCGCATCATCATCACAGTGCAGAACTTCCGTTATATCGGCTTTGTCGAGATTTAATGAAGCGCTGGAAGATTTAATAAAGATCGAGGATTAGCACCTTTGACGATATATTTAAAGGTGTAAATGTGTTTAAACCGTTTTCGCTATTAATGAACGAAAAACAAAAAATAAGAACTTAAAAGTTGTATTTATTTTCTAGCATCTATATAATGTTATGTTTAAAAAAGGCTGATGTGTCTGAAAAAAGTAAAAAGTAATTGTCAAATATGTAAAAAATATCGCAGTAGATAAAATAAATATATTTTCCAAAAAAGAAAAATACCTCTCCTCTCAATGATTTTTTTTAAATTACGATGAGTCATTACTAGATTGCAGCAGCACTGAGACGTGGTGGGGAAAGCGAAGAAAGGAATTTGCTTAGTTCCTAATCGTAAACGCAGCCGACCCCTTTGAGAGCTCTGTGCGTTAATGACCTTGTTGCTCGGTTCTGTGCGATACGATATTATTTAGTTATTTATTTGCTATTTATAATATTTAAATATGGCTTTCTAAACAAAAAAGGCAAAATATACAGTCGATTTCAAGCTGACACGTTTGACGAAAACGAAAAAATCGTCAGATATTGGGAGGGGGAGGAGATTCTGAAGAATGGAATTCGTACTACGAAGTGAGCAAAATAAATTTCCGTGAGCATTAATATAAATTCTCGGGATTTTTAGATTTAATTGAACAATCTGTGGTAAAATATTACGATAACGTTTTAAAGTGTTTAATATTAAAAATTACATTGTTTCAGAAAAATGTCTTTTTCAATATTGAGAAAAGAAAATTTTGATAATAAAAATTCTGCATTTAAATATCGATGTATATTTTACGCGAAATAATTAATCGGGAGTTGTGACTTGAATAAGGGGGAAGAGGGATTAACACTAACAACGTCATTCACGCTCCAACCACGAGCCGATCTAAGGCAGTCCATCTAAACTTTCGTTTCATTTCCGGGTTCAGAAAGTCGACCGGAAAATACGATATTTGTTTATAAAATATAATTCTATATAAATAATCTTACCCTGTTGTTTTAAATCCGCGACTTTGTCAGTCCGGGGGAAGGAGAGAAAAAAAAAAAAAAAAACCCGAAGGAAAACGTCCGAATTTTCGAGGTTGTACTGTACCAAATTTGGACTTCCTAATTGCCCCGGTTCAAAGGTTATTTTCCTAAAACGAGTACTATAGCGAGCTTAGGACGGATTTGATTGGGTTAAAAATCAAAAACTTAAAATATACCACTGAAAACAGCGGTACACTAATGTAGTGTTTTTAGTTACACAGGATCTCGAATTATTCCGGAAAAACAAGTACATTATGGTGATGGTGAGCCCGGGACTTGTTAACTGAAGAATGCCACTGCTTCTCAATATTAAGTATGGTTAAGCAAAGTTTATAAGCTTAACAAGAAGCATAGGGTAGGGGCCCAGAGAGAAATGGGATATTTGCGGCATCCAGATCCAAATTCCCACCCCCTCAAATTTTATTGAAAAATAATTTTATTATAAAAATTATACGTATTAAGTTATGTTTGATTATTTAACTGAATTTTATGATAAATACGAAAACAATTTTATACAAAATATTCATTGCTCATCATTAAATACAACCAAGTGTACTCGGCGTCGGTCATAGATTTTGATGCAAATCTCATGAGAATTACACCGGAACTCACGGCAAATGCTGGGAAGCTAAGGAACGCTTTAACAATACACCCGTTTATAACAAAATAAAATAAAATAATGCGTTAATACCGGCCAACGCCATATACAAAATTGTAAACATCCTTACAAATTATACAACACAATCGCCTATTTTGAACCAAAATCATTCTTGTGAGTCGCGACACAAATAAATGAAAATACTTGAAGGTGCAAAAAAATTCCTTTAATTCAGAACCAATATTCAAACAATTATTGCTATCTCAACGAATTTTCATCCAATTTTAATAAAATTTTAACCCAATACTCATAATGATAATATAATGCTAAATTGAAAAAATTAGGACGAAATCTTCAGAATTCGTAAATTTAGAAAACCCAAAAAATAAATACACTTAGTGTGTCACCAGCTGTTTTCAACTGAGATGAAAGATCTGCAATTTAATCAAAGCACCTGCTTGCAAATTATCCTTTGCGGAGGCAAGAAAAGAATAGATTTGATTTGACAAAATGACGGAAAATAGGATTTTTAACTTTAAAATTTAATTACTTTTAAAATATTTATACGAATTTTTAAAAAAATCTTGACGAGATGCACATGATGAAGTAGGAAAGAACCTATGTAGCAAATTTCACCGCTGTCTGGCGCTTTGATTTCCCGCTATAGAAGAAACAGACATATACAGTTAGTTCATTCAGTCATTAAAAATTCCTCAAGAATCTCTTCACTTTTTGTTCTTAAGGACCTCTTAAAACTCCTAATTTTTTACTGAATCTCCGATCCGAAATACAAAACGAAACCGAGCTGACGACGAGGCCACAACCTTCAACTGTAAGGTATATTATCAAAATATTAGGGATTGCTATCCCCCCCCCCCCCCCCACACACACACACACATTCAAAAAAAAAAAAAAAATACGAATTTTATTAACAAGATCAAAATCAGAAAAGAAATAAGGCAAAAGCACCTCCTTTCACCTTTCCTAAAAAAAGTAGAAGACTGGAAAATTATTTATTAGTGAACTCTTTTTCCTATATGATAAATTATTGCAAGTTTCTTCTTTTTTTCTTTTTTACAAACTAATATTTTTAAGTATAATTATTTGGGCTACGATTGCCATACACTCCTCATTAGCAATATTTTCCCCCAAGTGTTTACTATTTATGTTACATCAGTCAATTCAAAACACTGTTGAACTAGAGTTATGTCTGTGATTAGTGGTCTCTGCTAGAAATTAATGGGATTAAAGAAGTCAAGTGTCTAATGAGATTGAAATCCATATAAATAAAATTGAAAATCTGTCTGCATATGTGTTTGTATTTGTTTCAGCATCACCGGGAGAAGGACTGCACCGGATTTGATGAAATTCGGCGAAATTTCGGCGTAAACTTGAAATAGCCACTTAAAATTCAATCCATATTTAAAGTTTTTATAGGATCTGGGGCTCTCGAGATATTAATAAAAAATGCACAATTAAAGCAGTGAATAATTTTCTGAAAATTAATCAACTGAAGCAGTAAATAGTTTTTTTAAATAATTTTTCGGGGGTGGGAGAGAAAAGAATTTTATTGTTGATATCATTTAATCTTTCAATATTAATGCAACTGTGTTAAAATATCAGTAAATTGCCCATTGAAATTCAGGTGCCCAAGGTCGGACCCCAAACATTAAGATACAGGCTGCTCTGCATGTTTCATTTTCAGATTTATACACATTTTTATAAAATAATTTAAAAGAATAAAAACAACTTATCTGTGCACTAAAGAAACTTGTCAATTTCATGCACTTTGACGCATCTTGTCTAAGCTGGCGATCATTTTCTCTCTCCCTTCTATGTATGTTAGGCATTATGTCTGAGCACTTGCAGTGGACAACTAGGTAAATTTTGAAACTGTACCTTACAGAAATTCGTAAAATAACTTATTCCTCAGTATCTGTAGTTTAACAAGAATTCCCCCCCCCCCCCCCCCCACCTTTTAAAGAATTCCCCCATCTCCTGATTGGATAGATGCTTTTGCTAAAGTGTTTATGTGATTTTATAACCCTTTAAAGGCAACCTAGGAATTCTCTTCGAATTTTCTTTGAGGGCGGCCGTAGAAGGTATGTGGGCACCTGCATTCAAGATCAATATAATTTAAACGCCTTTGAGGTACAGAGAAGCAATAAAACCCATTGTTATCAATGTCAGGGCTGGGGAGAAAGGAATGTTTATCTGAGGAGTGGGGAACAATAACTCCTGGAAGGAGAAACCTTGAGAATGAGACTCGGGTCCTGGGGCTCAGAGGGCTATGATTTCACCCTGTGGGGTGGAAGTTGCCGACAAAGGGTGGAAGTTCAGCTAGTGGTGTCCAGTTATATTGGTACATTTCCCATTCATTTGGCTGTCAATATTGTAGTGATTTTTGTGCAGCTTTAATAATGAATGGGGAAAAACTTCGCACAATCACGGATGTTTTGAAAATTTGACTATACATGATATGGCCCCATTTTGGAAAAGGGCATGCAGGGCGGTATTTTTCGATGTCAGGGCGCAAAATTATAGTACTGGGGCAGGCAGGGCGGGTTTTTTAATTTCTGAGGGCAGCGGGGCGGGCCGCCCCGCTAAAAACACCTAGGATGAACCCTGTAGACAGTTCTTCTAGTTAGTTCATTGGGAACACCCAAAGCCGGCTCAGGACCAACAAAATGAATACTTGAGCTTTTCCTAGCCAATTCATCAGCCAGCTCATTTCCTGGAATGGCCGAATATCCAGGCACCCAGTAGAGTATGACTTTATTATTGCTAGCAATATTACACAGTGCATTATAACACTCCCAGACAAGGGAAGACGTCATAGTAAACTTTCCTAAGGCCATAAGAGCAGCTTGACTATCAGAACAGATAAGAATCTGGTTGCTCCTATAATTTCTGTCATAGCAAATTCTACAACACATTAAAATGGCATAGACCTCAGCCTGAAAGACAGTAGCATGACTGCCTAGAGGGTAACACATTTTAGTGCCATCATCCAGACAGCAAACACCAGCACCAGTACTGGTGCCATACAATACAATTTTGTTTATTGTAGGTGGGAGTCCTCTTCCAGTCATCCCGTGGGGCCACGTTGGGCTTGTCAAATGTATATCGGACCTGTATACCATCAGATGGCATATGGAAATAAGGATGATTTATAACATTACTGTTGAGACCACTCCCAAGATAAATACTGAGAATAGTCCTTCCAGTGTTTCAAATATTTAAGTCTGTTCATACAGATGAGAGCCTCAGCTTCAATGTGCATGTAGAGAGGGTGCAATCCATGCAAAAGTTCAAGAGTTGCAGTGAGAGTGGTTTTCATTCAACCAGAGATCGCAGTACATACCATCCTTTGAAGCGTAATTAAATCTAATTTGGCAGTTTCATATCTGACTCTAGACCACCAAATAATGGAGCCATAGGAGATGATGGGACAAATTACCATAGAGTAAATCCAATGGATAGCCTTGGGATTCAGATCCCAAGTTCTCCCAATAGCATTCCTACATGACCAGAAAATTCTTCTAGCTTTAGTTAAGCAGTATTCAAAGTGTCTCTTCCAATTGAGGCCCATATCGAAGTAGATTCCTAGGAATTTTACCTCCTTGGAGCAAATAAGCTTCTGACCAAAGAAGCAGATGTCTCTAAGGTTAAGAATGCGTTTTTTTGTAAACGCAACCATGGTTGTTTTCTGCAGATTTACAGGAAGTCCAGCATTTTTGCACCATGTCTCAACACCCCTAAGGGCGGTGGACATCATATCAGAGACAGTGTTACCAAATTTGCCTCTGGCAATGAGGACAGCATCGTCAGCATATCCAACACAGGATACACCGGAACTAGTTAAGTTGTCCAGAAGATAATCTACAACTAAACACCAGAGAATTGGTGAAAGTATGCCTCCCTGCGGACAGCCTGCCAGAGCATGCACCGTCTTGTTGTCACCAAGCAAAGATGCACAGATATACCTATTATATTAGATAATAGGTTCTTGATCCAACAAGAGATCGTCATGTCAACACCCTTCCTATCAAGAGCATGTAGGATGGTGTCAATAGGAACTTTATCAAAATCACCCTCAATGTCAAGAAAAGTGGCTAGAGCAATTTCCTTGGCATTAAAGTTTCTCTCCAGAATAAAGGAGAGACTGTAGATTTACCCGGTTGATAGGCATGCTGAGAGTTATACAGAGGCATAGAAGTCAGAGTCACTTCCCTGATATACCTGTCAATGAGCTTTTCAATAGTCTTTAAAAGAAAAGACATAAGGCTAATAGACCTGAAGGATTTGGCCTCATAATAATTATCCTTACCGATCTCTGAAATAAAGATTACCCTTGTATGCCTCCAGGCAGAAGGTACATGACCAAGGGCAATTCTTGTCTTTCAGGCTGAAGTATTTGCCATCCTTATGTGTTGTAGAATTTGCTATGACAGAAAGTATGAGAATAGCCAGATTTTCATTTGTTCTGACAGTCAGGCTGCTCTTATGGCTCTGGGGAAGTTCACTGTGACGTGTTCCCTTGTCTGGGAATGTTATAATGCACTCTGTAAAATCGCTAGTAATAATAATGTCATTCTTTACTGGGTGCCTGGTCATTCGGGCATTCCTGGTAATGAATTGGCAGACGAGCTTGCTAGGAAAGGCTCAAGTACTCTTTTTGTGGGCCCTGAGCTGGTCTTGGGTATTCCCAATGACCTTGTTAGAAGAATTGTCTATGACATCTTCAGGAAGCTTCAATGTAAGAACTGGCGTGACACTAAGGGACAAAGGCAGGCGAAAATTCTCAACTGCAATTGCCCTAGTACACGTCAAAAGGAACTTTTCAGGCTTAGTAGAACTGGAATCAGGAGTGTTGTTGGGCTTCTTACTGGGCACTGCACCCTCAAGAGACACCTTAATATTATGGGTGTCACCAAGGATTCGCTTTGCAGAGGCTGCAATCACAGCGAAGAAACTGCAGCTCACATTCTATGTGATTGTGAGGCTTACTCTGCTCACAGATTCGAACACATTGGCCGTCATGTGATTGAACCCTGGGAGCTGAACGATGTTCCTGTCAAGTGCCTGCTTATTTTCGCATCGGCTACTGGTCTCTTTTCTTAGGGACCTTCACTTTTTGGGGTAGTACAATAGACCTCTGGTCGATGTGCTGGGCTCTTCCGGAGCCACCCACCTTCATTTCATTCATTCATTCAAGGGGGGGGGGGGAAGGTAAATTTCTCCTTAAACACTTCAAACATCAAGAGATTTGCATATTTGCCCGAAAATCGGCAGAAAATGTACAAATCGCGATCTCGTGAGAAAACTGCACTGTCTGAAGAAGTCAAAAGGAGGGAGATCGGTTTTAAATTACGTTTCTTGCCATTTTGAACAACGATAACCCAAATTAATTTCGAAAATCGGGATTTTTAAATGTCTGATAAAAAGAAAAAAATATTGGACCAAAATTGCATTTCACAAACGTGGGAGTGATACAGCTAGAATTCTGCCAAATTATGCATTATAGCGCAGAAATGTAAAGTTTGTCGTAATACATTTTCGGAAAATAATAATTTTTTGCGATTTTCTTTTGGCAAAAAAATATCAGATACATCGCTCGGATCTAATCAGAAAAGCGCAAGCCCTCCTTAATTTAAGAAGTGCTATACGGAGGTAACAATATCGATGTCCCGTTGAGCAATTTATGCCAAATGTGGAAACTTTTTATGAAGCATATAATATATTATGTCTAAGAAAAACAAGATATTAATTAATGAATTACACGGGTGTAAATTTCCGTTGTTGCATGGTTTGACAGCACACGTAAATGTAAATTTTCGGTGGCCGACGGCAATTTTCCATAGGAAAACATAGAAAAACCGAAATTCGTATTATGAGGACGTTTTCTGTGAAAACTACGAAAAAATCAGTTGAAAATAACACTTCTGATTATTTGGCAAAATTTTAAAAGAAAAAACTATATTTTGACCAATTTTTAGCAAAAATATATTTGTTGGCGCAAAATTTGAATAAAGAAATGGAAAACTTAGGATTATTGCATTTAATATATTTATGAATGTCCAATTTGCTAGTTTAGTTGCTTTGTCTCCAGGAAGGTCAGAATTTTGTTATGTAGGGGGGAATATTTTTTAAAGGTAGTACAAACTAATTTTTAAAAATGGGTGCATACTAATTTTTAAAAGTGCTATACACACTAATTCTTAAAATGTGATGCTCATACCATCTATTCAAATTTACTTTGTAACAATACATATTTTACGGTTGATAGTAATCTCTAAATTTTGAATGCAATCAATTTTAGCATCCCTTTGGGAAAAATCCTGCATATGACCCATGGGTATGGTACTCAATTAACTTTTCATAAATTTTTTCATATACTTATGCAAATTGTATAACATGTTAATTTGAACCTTTCTTCCTATGAATAAATTATAATATGTTTCTGAAAATGATTACATTTTATACATGCGGCATGTGGCTGCCACCTTTTCATGTTCGATTTCTGTTGACTTGATGAGATATGGGAGAACTTATTTCCCCTTATTATTTATTTTAACGACATTTGCACCAGCTGCACCTTTGCTTTTGGGGCTCTACTATGTTTTAATTCACATATTTTTTAAATTTTTATATGGTACAGTACGCGACCTTTAATCCGGCATCCCAATATTCGGACGCTCCCAAAAACGGAGTTCGGCAAAATAATGCCAAATTCTGCACCAATAAGTTATTATTTGCTAAAAATTGCACCAAATAGTTTTTGTTTAAAATTCTGCCAAATGATTTTTTGCCTTAATTAGTAATATAAATATTATAAAATGATGCATTGAAACCTACGTTTTTCTCACTTCAAATGTTTGCGATTTTAACATAAACAAAGGTCTCTCTGAATCCGTACTCTCCACACTGGAAATGTTGCTAAAAATAGTTCCGGCCATTATGGATATATATTTGTTTCATGTCAGATAAAAATACTTTCAACGAGTGACAGAACATTTCGTTTGTGAAACGAAATAAAGAGCTTCTATTTTCTAGCAAAACCATATAATTTTTTAGAATGGGCACATTCGTTTGATGCTTCGATCACTTCATAGTGGTAAAGTGAAGTCATGATGTTTTCATTGCGAAGTGACTGGGGCACAGACAAATGCTGCTGGAAATTTTATTTTCATTCTTTTTAGCGGGCAATGTTCTTAGATCTACGAAAATTTCCCTTGAACTAAGGAAATGTAGAGATTTTTAGGGATTTATGGAAAAAGCTACAGAATCTAAAGGTAATTTGCAGAGATTTTCAAATGTTTTCTCGTTTACTAGAAAGTTTACAATTTTCAATTTTTGGTTTTCATTTTCATATATTTTTGAAATTCTTAACATAGAAATTAACTTTTGGCATTTCCAGTTAACCATTTCTTTAACTGTATGTGCTCATTATGAATAAACTGTAACCACTTTAAAACAGCTTGTTTTCATTTTTTTCATGATGGTCTGCTACGATAATGCCTAAGGGGTGAAACAGGTGTTAAACAAGTGTTTCCGATTTACAACATATTTCTTAATTGTTTTCCTAGGATACAGGGGTTTAGAATCTTTTATAAGATAAATAAAACATGTTTTTTCCAGACCTACAATTATCAGGCAATCTGGGGGTGTTGGGAGAGGGAAAAATGCATGATTTTCATTTTTTCCACTTAAAGTGGTTAGATTTAATTGAGAAAGGGCTAGTTTCCTTGGGGGGTGAAATTATTTCCAGCATTTTCTAGGGACATGGAAATTATTAGTACCCGGGTTGTTTTTATCTTAGATAGCTTAGATCAGCCTGACAGTGCTGTTAGTTTTTATTTCTAAGTTGTGACACATTTTAAAAAAATTCTTAGTTAACATTTTTGGTCTGGATTATAAAGTGACCGTTTTAAAAACTATGAGCAAAGGTGCTTCTGCTAAAATATTAGGAGATGAATATGGTGATGGCCCACTTAAATTGAAATGTCCGCCCCCCCCCGCCCCCCAAAGAAACTTCTAATAACTAGCCTGAATAATCAACTTTTCACATTTTTTTTCTTTTGAAAATTTTCTTAATAACTAAATTTGATTCTATAATTACATGTAATTTGCATTTTTGTTAACCAAGTATATTTATTTTTCATATAGATTGTAAAAAAGCTTTATTTACTACAGGTTTTGAAAACAAATTATAATTTTCTATAACATTTTCATTCCAGTAAGCTTTAGAAAAAGTGTTCCACATTACGTAAAATAAAAACCCTTTATCCAGAATACCTGAAGCAGTCCGTGTCATGTATGCCAGGTAGACCGAGAGACGATACGATTCGTTTTACATACACGCAAAGAACATTTATTAGCATTAAGATACACAGGCACGAACGAGCATAACAACAACTACACCGAACATGTACAATACGAAAACTACGGAACCCAAAAAGGTAAACAAAACAAGCGCGCGTCACACAGCTTGGAAGGTTCTCTCTGATCTGGCTGTTGCCAGATACATAACAGTTCCTCCCCGACAAAATATAGAGTCACAGGTCGAGTCTTTTTGGAGGTCTCCTGATTCGGTTTGAGCGTCGGAGTGGCACATCAGTTTTCGGCTTTCCGGAAGCGTCTGGTACAGGCTTAGGTGGTATATCATCACTTGGAGTGGCAGGTACAGGTACATCTTTAGGTTCAGGGACAACTTCAGGTACAGGTGCAGGCGGTTCCGATTCAGCAACATCATCGGATACTGGCTCATCTGGAAAATTCAATTCTTTATCGTAAATTGGAATTTCAGTAGCAGCTTGGGATAATTCAATCGACTTCCCACATTTCCTTATTTGATCTACGTGTCTCTTCCAAATTTCATTTCCAACTTGTATGCTATAACTCAAAGTTCCATCTCGGTTTATAATTGTTCCAATTTTCCATTTGTTAGGTCCGGAATAATTTCTTACGGCTACTTTCTCCCCTTCCTAAAACTCACGCAAGATAGATTCTGTGTCAAGTCTCGAACTCTGTTTCTGAACAACTTTGTCTCTCAAATTTGGTTTAAAAAGATCAAGCCTAGTGCGAATACATCTCTTCAAAAACAAGGCACTCGGAGTTTCTCCCGTGAGAGAATGTGGAGTTATTCTATACTGTAATAAAAATCTTTGTAATTTCACATTTAGATCTCCAGAATCACCTCTACTCGATTTCAACAAAGCTTTGAATAACTGCACTATTCTTTCTGCCTGTCCGTTCGTAGCAGGATGGTACGGTGCTGAAGTTATATGTTTAATATTATTCAGTTTCAAAAAATGTCGAAATTCGTAACTAGTAAAACTTGCGCCGTTATCACTAACCAAAGTTAAGGGAATTCCATAATGAGCAAAAAGAATACGAAGATGATGAATTGTAAAACTAGCTGTAATATTTTTCATCGGAATGACTTCTATCCACTTCGAATATGCATCAGAGACTACAAAAAACATTTTTCCCATAAAAGGACCAGCGTAGTCAACGTGTATCCTTTGCCAAGGTCCATTTGGCCATTCCCACGGATGTCGATTTATCCTTGCTGGTTCGTTCCTCGTTGCGATACAAGCTGAACAGTTCTGAACAAAATTGGCTATACTGGCATCAATACCTTGCCAATAGCAGTAGCTTCTAGCTATGGCCTTCATTTTGACAATTCCAGGATGTCCAACATGAAGTTCTTCCAAAACTTGATTCTGGTACTTTTCAGGAATGCATACTCTATGACCATACATTATGCAACCAATTTGCAATGAAAATTCAGATTCTCTACCTTTCCAAGGCACAGGTAATTCAGTTCCAGATTTTAAACTTTCATACAGTTCGAACAATTTCCTATCAGTTTTAGTAGCTCTAGCTATGTCAGTTGCTGTAACAGGCATTAATTCAACTTGCGAAATATTTGTCACGTCTGCTTCAGTCAAGTACTCACAGTCCTTGTCAACTGCTAGTGGTAACCGTGAAAGTGCATCGGCATTGCCATGATTCTTAGTGTTTCGATACTTGATTGTATAACTGAATGCTTGGAGAAAAAGTGCATAATGAACCATTCGTGTTGCTGATAGACATGGTAAACTACGATTAGGTGCGAAAATTGATACTAGGGGTTTATGATCGGTTACGAGATCAAAATGTCGACCAAATAAATATTGATAAAATCTCTTTACTCCCCATACGATACTCAATGCTTCCTTGTCTATCTGCGAATAATTACGTTCCGTTTTAGTCAATGACCTTGATGCAAACATTGCTGGTTTTTCTGAACCATCTGGCATAATGTGACTTAAAACTGCTCCTATTCCAACTGGTGATGCATCAGTTTGTAATACAAGAGGTAACTTAGGATCATAATGGCATAAAATTCGGTCTGAAGCAATTTCTTGTTTCAATGCCTTGAAAGCTTTTTCACATTCTGCAGTCCACAAAAATTTAGTACCTTTCTGCAGTAAATTATTGAGAGGAGCGACACGAGTAGATAAGTTGGGAATAAATTTTCCGTAGTAATTGACTAAACCCAAAAAACTCTTCAAATCAGATACAGTCTTTGGAACTGGTACCTTCGTAATTGCATCGATTTTTTCTTGTGTTTTGTGGAGGCCGAATTTATCAATTGTATGACCACAATAATTCACAGATTTCTTAAAAAATTCACTTTTCCGCTTATTTACTCTGAGACCATATTCTTCTAGTCTCTGTAGTACTAATTCTAACCTTTCAAAATGCTCTTAATCATTTCTCCCCGTTACGGTAATATCGTCTAAAAATACGTGTACCCCCGCAATGCCTGATAAAACTTGTTCAATGGCTCTCTGCCACACTGCCGGAGCTAAGGCTATACCATAATTCATTCTCTTGTAACGGAACAAACCCTTGTGAGTATTGATCGTCAATAGATGTCGGTCCTGCTCATCAACTAACATTTGAAGGTATGCCTCAGATAAGTCGATTTTAGTAAAGAACTCCCCTCCTGACAGTTCAGCAAAAATGTCCTCGATACGGGGTAAAGGATACTGCTCAATTTTTAGTCCCGGGTTGATAGTCACCTTATAATCACCACAGATTCGTAGGTTCCCATTCTGTTTGATAACAGGAACAATTGGTGTAGCCCAATCACTATATGTCACCGGCTCAATGATGTCTTCTGCAACTAACCTATTAAGTTCAGTTTCTATTCTTTCTTTTAAAGCAAATGGTACTGGTCGAGGTTTAAAAAATACCGGTTTGTAATTAGGTTTCATTTGAAGACGGCAACAAAACTTTTCCAGTTTCCCGATACCCGGAGAAAAAATTTTCTCATACTTTTGAAGCAAGATATTTAATTTATTGGTTCGAGAATTACAATTTTCAACCCGAACTGCTTTAATTGAGCTCCAGTCTAATTGGAAATTTCTCAACCATTCACGACCAAAAACTGCGTTTACTTTTGCATGTACCAAATAAATAGTTTCTGTATTAATTTGATCTTTGTATTGAATTTGCACCACTGCTTGGCCAGCTGATGTTATCATAGAATTATCGAAATTCCTAAGCAATAATTTGGTAGGCTTAATGGCTACATCCGGACAAAGTTTCTTAAATTCATTCACATTCATACAACTAATAGCAGCTCCAGTATCTAATTCAAATAAACATTTATTCCCTTCAACAAAAATTTCTAATAAAATCTTATCCCTTGCATGTCGTGGTGATTTAACGCTATTAACTGGTACAGTTTCAGAACAAGATTCTATTTGTTTAACTGTTTCGTTACGTTTTGAGCGGCAGACTTTTGCCAAATGCCCGTTCTTTAAGCAATTCTTACACTGAGTGTTCTTGTGCTTACATTCGTGAGCTAAATGTTGAGTACTATCACATCTGTAACATTTCCGAGATTTATCAAACTTCTTTGTAGGTTCAGATTTCTTAAATTTAGAAAAATCTTTTTTGATAGTTTTATCTTGCGAACTATGTAATTTTTTTATCGATACCATTTGATTCTGAATTTCACACACATCTCTCTGAGCAGATTCCATTGCGAATGCAATGCTCTTAGCTTTTTCGTATGTTAACTTATCCTCTGCTAACAGCTTTTTCTGTATATTTTCGTTTTTGAGACCCATCACCAATTTATCACGAAGCATCGTACTTAAATTGTTCCCAAAGTTACAGTGTATCGACAGTTTTTGTAATTCGGCACAATAATTTGCAATGGACTCCCCTTCAAATTGCTTCCTCTTGTAGAAATGAAACCGTTCTGTCATCTCTAGTGGTTTAGGATTCAAATGTTCCGAAAGTAATTTTACGATATCTTGATAAGTCAATTCAGAAGGAATGTTCGGAGTGGCCAGATTCTTTAACAATTTATACGTTGTTGCTCCCATAAGGCTTAAAATAGCAGGGACTTTCATTTTATCTTCGATCCCATTAACAACGAAGTAAGATTCTAAATGTTCCACATAACTGGACCAGTCTTCCACAGACGCATCATAAGATTCAAAATTAATGTTCGAAGATCCCATCCTCGTCGCCAACTCTTTTGTCATGTATGCCAGGTAGACCGAGAGACGATATGATTCGTTTTACATACACGCAAAGAACATTTATTAGCATTAAGATACACAGGCACGAACGAGCATAACAACAACTACACCGAACATGTACAATACGAAAACTACGGAACCCAAAAAGGTAAACAAAACAAGTGCGCGTCACACAGCTTGGAAGGTTCTCTCTGATCTGGCTGTTGCCAGATACATAACAGTCCGGATAATAGATCCTGTACTGTATTATTTTATTACTTTCCCTGCAATACATTGTAATGTATAGGGAAAGTATTGGAATCATACCGAAAATCACAACTCGAGTTTTTTACGGATCTACACGTTTCGGGACCTCTAGAATACGATAAAATCATTTTTAGTGTGATGTCTGTCTGTGTGTTTGTTTGTGTGTCTGTTTGTGTGTCTGTCTGTGCAGATTTTGTATCCACTCTAACTAAAAAACTAATTGAGTGAATTTCATAAAATTTGGTAGGTAAGTCACTTGTAGGCGAATCTGGTGCTCATTAATTTTGGGCAGGGTGGATAAAAATCATGATTTTTTTTAAAAAATCAAAAAAATCGGTTTTTTTTTATTTAAATCGGATTTTTTTGATTTATATTAGCCTTTTTCAAAATCAATTTTTTATATTTTTCAGATCAGAAGGTAGGTTAGACTATATTAATGTACTGTATAATTTAAAAAAAATTAATTGAATATATATTAATATAAGATTAAAAATATATGCAGGGGTTATAAAAGACTTGACCAGAGACTGACCACTGACCGAGAGTTAAGGATAGGATTTCAGTTATTTTTACATACTCTAAAGATGTCTTGGTGTGGAATTCTATTATTTTAAACATTTACTCTGTTCCAGGTTATTTTAGCATTAAAAAAAAACTGACATGACAAAATTAAAAAATGATTTTAATCAATGATTTTTTTAAAAAAATCAAGTGATTTAAATCGTGATTTAAATCATGATTTAAATCAAGCCGATTTAAATCAAACAACCCTGATTTTGGGTACCATTTGGAATAAAAGAACCCGCCTTTTTTTTTTGCGAAATGGCCCATAAAAATTGCCTGTATCCACTCTAGCTGAAAAACTAATGGACCGAATGTCACAAACTTCGGTAGATAAGTCTCTTGTGGGTCACCCTGATGCTGAGTAGATTTTGTTACGATTTGGAAAAAAATAACCTGCCTTTTTTCACGAGATGGCCCGCAAAAATCACTAAAATCTAAATTAAAAACTACGTATGCTGAAATATATCCATTAAATGCTTGTTTTATATGTAATTTTTAATGATGAAAATAATAAAACCAACCCCATTACACTAGAACTAGCTGTTCTTGAGATATTTTAGTTTTTTCGTATTTTTTCTACACCACCTTTGAAAATAAGTCCAGTTACCAAATGAGAACGAAAATTTAAAGTGAATTAAATTTAATTAAAATAAAGAGAATGTGTATATAAGTCTGTAGGGAAAGTCATGTGCTGCCCACATCAGATTTTTTTTTATATTTTTGGAGTTTTTTGGAAGTTCATTTGGTGGTTTAAAATTTGAAGCTTTGAGCTTTTGTTGTTGAAAATTTCTGCAGTGGTGCTGGTGAGACAGATTCCACCAAAACCTCTGAAAGCTGTCGTCATTTTCTTTGCTGTTTGCGGTGTGGCCTCTGTAATTAATCACTGAATTTTTTTTCTCAAAAACCAGGAATATTTGTGCTCATCCCACAGGGCGTATGCTTCAAAATTTTACTTATGTATTTTCATTTTTTCGGGTATTTGGTATGTTACAATGTGTTGATGGCATCCCGTAATACGATATCTCTGCTCCAAAACGCTAGTTTACTCCGCCAATTTTGTATTTTTCCTACTCCAAAACATGAGTTAACAATGTCAATTTTGGAATTTCCCTGCTACAAAATGCTACTTTATTGTGCCATTTTTGGGATTTCCTTCTACCAAAGCTGATACATAATGCCTAATCAGATGTATGGCCCTTGTTCAATAATTTTAGATAAATGTAGCTTGTTCATTTCTGTTAGGAACAAACAATTTTAATAGAAATTCCCAAAGCCTGGGCTCTCTGAAATTGAGACAATACACATACTACATACCATAAGTATCTATTTAGCAGCCATAAATCTAGATCTATAATTATATGAAATATTTCATAAATTTCTTGACAGTAGTTTTAAACTATTTTTTGCTTTTATGAAGTTTAACTAGTTGACTGAAATTTATTTTGATATCTATCATCTTTTTATATTTTTAGTTTGCTGGTCTAGACTTTAACTCCACATGCACTAGTGGAGCCAAGAGTACTGGTGAGATAGATACTTTATATTTACCTTCCTATATGCTGTAAAAATGTATGAAATAATTTATTGTTCCTACTGTAGCTGTTCACAAGTTTCATTGAGCTTATGAACTAACCAAAAGTTTTAAGAGAATTTGAATTGATCATGCCAAACAAAAAATAAAATCTTTTAGGGTGCTATAAAATTTTGCACATGTAGATTGGAATGAAAAATGAAGAGGTCTTTTATCTAAATTAGGCAGTTTTAGATGCATAGCATTTCCTAAACTTATTGATTTCACAAAGAATTTTTTTTTTTTTGCATAAATAGTGAAATAAAAAAAAATAATCGATCAGTATTTTTATTTCTTATTTATATTAGGTGGTCCACAACTTTTTATCATCTATGACCAGTTGCAGGCTTCAAATTTTTTTAGCAAGCATTAGTCAGAAATATACATCTAGTATTGCAGTAGAAATTAATGTATAGTATTCAAAATATATTATATGCTATAACCAACATTGGACGAAAAAAAATGAGTGATTAAGAAATAAATATTGTGAGTAAAATTATAATATATTTTAGAATCATTCTTCCATAGATGTCAATTCTACTGGTTTCTTCAAGAAACTCCTGGCTTTTGATAATTTCTCCCAGTTTTCCGAGATTTAAAGAATTTCCCTATTTTTGCCAATTTTTTTAGAATTCCTTAAAGTTAGGAATGTTTTAATAAAAATTCTCTGTTAAAGGGAATTTCTATTGCATGAATCAGTACCAAGTTGCATCATTTTCGCTTTATTGATTGATACTATTTTAAATAAGTGCGATTACATTGCCGTGTATGTTGAAACATCCTTTACCATCCATGTTTAATTTCAAGTTATGTGAATGACAAATACACAACATTCATTTCTTTATAGTAGGTGTCATTAATATTTTCATAAAATATTTATTAATTTTGAAGTGTGATTTCGTGTGTATAGATTAAATTCCCATGTAATGTTTAAACATCATTTTTCATCCATCTTATTTTTGATAAAATCTCAAATTTGTTAAACAGTACTTTCACATCTTTGCAGTTCATAAGAAATTCAAGGATTATTTTCTTTAAAATATGCTTAAAATGTGTGATTGCACAATGGAATTTTCCCCCTTATTTTCGAGGCAATAGAATCACAAAAGCACTAAATTACAATGTAAGAACTGAACATCTTTTGCTTAAGTGAGTCCTTTCTAAAACTTCTCTCTGCTTATGCCACTGATGTTATATACACTGACTAAATAAAAACATTTTCCTTATGCAGTAGGAATTTTTAATGTTATAGTGAGTCATCATTTTTTTAAAAATAGCATACATTTTTTATGGATGTAAAAAATCCTTTTTTTCTCTAAGTGATATTGAACAAATTGTAATACGCTGTCTTGTAGAGCACTGTAAAAAATGCTCACCACACTAGCTACTGGATTTTTATTCCCTAATGTTAGCAGGTATGTTTTTCCTGTACAACTTGCAAACACCCCTGTATCAGTTTGCTGATTACTGCATATCGACAACGAATTACTATTAACTCAAATGCCAAAAATTCAGCATTAGTGTAGAATGTTTGATTTTTTCAATTACTTTAAGCACTAGTATATATTTTGTTTTCTTGCATTTAGTTCAATATATGATTAGCGATTTAAATATTATTTATTAATACAGGGTGTCTACTAGGTCACAAATGTCACGAATTGTCAAAAAGGTCACAAAAGTGTCCTAAAAGTCACGAATTTGTTGTTAAGGTCACGAATTTCGCCGATTCTGGAAAATTCAGTAGAATTTTGCAGGAATGTTGCACCTGTGCCAAATCTAGTACCCTGATATAAATTGCGCCAATTTTCATGTTTTCCGTATATTTTGCACCGACCTGCACCAATTTTAAAGTTCAATAAAAAAGAAAATCCAGCAAATATTAAAAAATCTCGAATTTTCCAAAATTCCCGTGCGTACTTCAGTACTTAGGAATATTTTCTAGGGCTAACTTTTTCATTTATTTCTGTAAAATGTGCGAATTCACGGATGAAAACTTACACCTTTCAATTCAGTTTCCAGTGCATTGCTGAGCGTCTGCATCAGTTTGCACCCACTTTCATCTTTTAATGACTCCATATCAGAGCTATAAAACTATTTTATTTTTATAGTGCAAGTTAAAATACACAATTATTTTACTAAATAAATTATTTTTTTCTTAAATTATTCAATTGCGTAATTCAATTTTTATTCCCGGGCGTTGCCGAGAATACTCAATTATCTTTTTTTCTATCCATGTCCATCCTCTTATTTGTGCATGGCTGAACTGGCATATTTTCATATTTTGGTTAATTCTAAAAGTTAATTTTTAAATTATTTTCGTATGAAAGTTACGATTGCGCAATTCAGTTTTTATTCTTTCGGACATTGCCGAGAGTACGCAATTATCTTTTCCCATCCATGTCCATCCTCTTATTATTTCACATTAGTTTGACTAAACTAACTTATTTTCATATTTTGGTTAATTCTAAATGTTAATTTTAAAATTATTTTCGTATTGTTGTTGTTTCCAATCCCCTTGGTGTAGGAAAGCCTACACCAAGTCCAAAAGACCCTGCCTCAAAAGAGAATCAAAGACAATTTCCTGCTCAACCGACAGCTGTCTCAAGGAGACGCCCATACATTCTATCAGGTGAGCAGGAGAAACAGGAAGGGAACAAGGACAAATAGAAAAAGATTTCTCCCCCTCTACGAATTTCATACTACGAAGGTGTCCGCTTCTAAGTTGTAACATGGCCGTTTGGAGGGATCTTGAACTCTTGCACTGCAGGAAGAGGATTTTCATATGAAAGTTACTATTGTGCAATTCAGTTTTTATTCTCGGGCGTTGCCAAAAATACGCAATTATTTTTTCCCATCCATGTCCATCCTCTTATTATTGCACATTAGCTTGATTAAACTAACTTATTTTCATATTTTGGTTAATTCTAAATGTTAATATTTTAATTATTTCCCCATAAATAGTACGATTTTGGCGTTGCTGAGAATATATAGTTATATTTTTCCATCCATGTCTATCCCCTTATTGCACATTAGCTTGACTAAACTAGCTGATTTTCATATTTTGGTTAATTTTAAATGTTAATTTTGAATTGTTTTCGTATGAAAGTTATGATTCCATAATTCAGTTTTTATTCTCTGGCGTTGCTGAGAGTATGCAATTATTTTTTTCCCATCCATGTCCATCCTCTTAATATTGCACATTAGCTTGACTAAACTAATTTATTTTCATATTTTGGTTAATTCTAAAGGTTAATATTTTAATTATTTTCACATAAATAGTACGATTGCGCAATTCAGTCTTTATTTTTGACTTTACTAAGAGTACATAATTATATTTTTCCATCCATGTCTATCCCCGTATTATTGCACATTAGCTTGACTAAACTAGCTTATTTTCATATTTTGGTTAAGTTTCAAGGTTAATTGTTTACAGGGTTCATTCTAAGATTTCAAAAGGGCAGGGTGCTACCTTCCGAAAAAGGGCACATTACGTACTGAAAAGGGCACAATTATAAATTTAAAAAAATTACTTTGCCGCAAATACTGCCATGACTTTTGTGTGGGTTTAATAAATTATGAATGAGAAAAAACGTTGCACATTTCTTGATGTTTTGAAAATTTGAGAATATATGGAGAGGTGCCATTTTTTGATGTCAGGGTACAAAATTATAGTAATGGGGCATTCAGGGCGGATTTTCTAATTTCTGAGGGCAGTAGGGTGGGTTTTCTAATTTCTAAGGGCAGCGGGGCGGGCTGCCCTGCCTAAAACACCTAGGATGAACCCTGTGTTTAATTATGTTCATATAAATAATACAATTTCACAATTCAGATTTTATTCTCGTGCTTTAAGAAATATTTTGTGCAATTTACCAAATAGTATAAAAGTTCAACTCTTTAGCAATGAGACATTCCCTTGCTATGCTGTAAATCTAAAGGCATTTAGTTTTCTCTGTTTTACAAAATTTCAGATTTTGAAGTGGTTAATTTGTTTTATTATGTTAATGTTTATTTTAAAGTATCTTTTTTGTTGAATAAACAATAAATAATATAGTAATAAATTAATATATCTTGCACAGAAAAGTAAATTGTGCTTTGATAATCACAGTCATGAAGAAAATTTTCTTTTTTTTTTTCAACTTTTCCCACCTTAAAAAATCTCATTAAAACCTGTTTTTTACCCCTTTGAAGGGTAATAGGTATAAAAGTGTGTATCAATGATTCGAAACAAGTTTCAACTTGTTCATAAATTTATTAAAAATATATTCTATTTTATTCATTTCTAGAAACAGAAAAGACTAATTACACAGGCCTACATGATTTTTGCTGACTTACAGTTAAAAGTTGATTTTAAGGTATTTTGATGGGCTGAAATCAAAAATCATATTAGTTTTCGCTTATCTTGTCACGTTTTTTTCTCCAAAAGTACTTTGAATGTCCAAAAATGTGCAAAAAGTGGGTACTTTGCGTAAATGGTTTAAGGTAAACAAATGGTATTCAGAATTGTATGATAAATAAGTTTTAAAAATGTGACAATGACTAACAGACAAATATAGTAATTACATTAATGTAGTTATAGTATGATATTTTTTTCACCAACTTTCAAAGATGTTATTACTGGCCAGTTCTTCTGAGTCCAATGTTTGTCCCTGAACAGACTATCCCAGAAACAAAAAAACTGGGGTATTTTTATCAGTAAATCCTGCATGCATACCTGCCAACTTTTGTGCATTATGCGTAAAATTTACATATTTTAACTGCTCTTTACGCTTTTACGCATATATTGCTATATTTTCCGCATTTATTTGAATTTTTTAACGTTACTAGGAAATCAATCTCCGGCGAAATTCTCCGGCTTTTTTTGTTTGAAATTTACCAATTAACCAGACATGGTATAATTCCTCGGAAATACCGATTTTCTGCTTTTTTAGCACTGATATCTACCTTTCCCAGGATCGTAGTAAATCCATAATAAAATGCAGGGTAATGCCAATCAAATTAACGGAGATTTACGGCCGCATGTAATGTAAATTAAGATCTCTATCGCTTATTTTGTGAAAGTAATAAATATACTTCTTTAAAGGTTGTCTAGTCTAATTCAGCATAAATCGCTAAAATGTTATTTTGTTCATTAATTTCGCATAAACACTGCGATTGCGTAATTCAGTTTGTTCTTATGAATCGCCGAGAGTACAATAGTAACTTTTTCCATCCATCTCAATCTTCTAAATATTGCATTTTTGATTGACTAAACTAGCTTATTTTCATATTCTAATTAATTATTACGGTTAATTTCTTAATTATTTTCGCATAAACAGTGCTATTACGCAATTCAGTTACATCGTATGAATTGCAGAGTGTACTTTACTATCTTTTTCCATCCATCCCCATTTAAATGTTGCATATTAGATTGACTAAACTAGCTTATTTTCATATTCTGATTAATTACTATAGTTAATTTCTTAATTATTTTTGCATAAACAGTGCGATTATGCAATTCAGTTACATCGTGTGAATTGCCGAGTGTACGTTACTATCTTTTTCCATCCATCTCCATCATTTAAATGTTGCATATTAGATCGACTAAACTAGCTTATTTTCATATTCTGATTAATTACTACGGTTAATTTCTTAATTATTTTTGCATAAACAGTGTGATTGCGCAATTCAGTTACTACGCGTGAATTGCCGAGAGTACGTTAGTATATTTTTCCACCCATCTCCATCATTTAAATGTTGCATATTAGATAGACTAAACTAGCTTATTCTCATATTATGGCTAATTATTAATATTAATTTTTTAATTATATTTGCGTAATATAAATTTTTCTATTTAAAGAAATGGGTATGAACTCTGTGAAGGGATATTTTCCAAAAAGTGGTATTAAAGCCATGATTTAGGCAAATAAAAAGGAAACCATTTTGGCAGGAATATAATTCAGTGCTATATATATATATATATATTTTTATTAAAGATCAATATTTGTTACTCTCTTTAGTGAAAACCTGTGTTTTTCCAAACATTAATATTTGTTTTCATTATAAAGTAATTCTCACCAAATAAAACTTTTATATATATATTTTTTGTTTTATAATTTATTGTCCTGAAATTTTATAAAATTGGTGTCCTGAATTTTTATATTCTACCAGTACTATGCCTGGTATTTAATGCAGGTACTTGTACATAGTTAAATTCATTAGAAATGTCGTTTGCGCATGTAGTTTAAAAAAACCATTATAAATGTCATTCACGCAAAATTTTGCACATTCCAATTTTCCCAGGTTGGCAGGTATCGCATGAATTGCGGGATCAAGAGTTTGATTCATATAACAGTATAGAAATAAACACAGAATGCAATATTTCGAAAACTACGTGATATATAAAAAAAAAGTAGCGTCATATTTGAAATCAGCATGCCAAAATTAGTTGAAAACTAGTGTCACATCTAAGTCAGCAGAGATTTTTTTTTTTTTTTTTTTTTTTTGGGCTTGTGTTATTATAGCAAATTACACTTGCACTCACTTTTTTAACTTAATCTTCTTATCTAAAATGTACATTTAGAAACGAAAACTTAGACATTGTTAAAAAAATATATTAAAAAATATTGATTTGGAGGTTTTAGATTCTTAGAAAGTTTTTAATTGTATTTAGTACATAAATAAAATACAACATAAATTTTCATTTTTGTAAAATTGCATAATCAGAAAATGCACAGTGCCAAGTTTCAAAAACAATTTTAATAGATGAGCTTGAAACTCTTTTGCAAGATAGGAAAATTACATTTAAAAATTAAAGATGTATATGTATGCATTCAAAATTAAGAATTTTTTATTGTTTTCTTCCTTCATCTACTTATAATAAATATCAATTAATTCAAAATTAATTTTTCGCAAAAATTGTGTTAAAATAGCAGTATGCATTATATTGAATTTTGCTGAAGTCAACAGGGTAAAATTGAAGAACTATGGGAATTTCACTTTGAAAAATGAGCAGTAGGTTGAATAAACTCATTGACTGTTTTGTAAATTGAATGTGCTTGTAAATGTTTGGTGTTGTACAGCCAACATTGTCATTTTCTTGCTTCATATTTTGCTAATGTACTTGAATGTATGCAGACCCATTAAAAGTTTTAAAAACACTTTTACACAGATATTAGGTACAAGTATAAACATATTTTAAATTTGCTGTTCCTAAAGTTTGTAAATTTGCTGCTTCGAAGCATTTCATGCTGCTCCAAAAGTGAGTTTTGTGCCTGCATGACACATGCATGAAATACTAAGATGATAAAAATGAAGAACTATATACAAAAATATCTATGCATATAGTAAGAGATTCTTACAAATTCACTTTTATTTCCTTACCACACAGTTGAAATCAACAGTAACTACACTACATGTTGAGGTATTTCAAAAATTTGTATTTTGTATATTGAAATTTTTAAAACTTTATACATCACCACACAGTTGAAACTCATTTGTAACTAAACTACACAATGAGAGATTTGAAAATGTTGTATTTTACTCAATTTTTGGCCACATTTTGAAACAATCTATATTTATTTCAATTTGCACTTTAACCTTTTCCTTACGACGGTACAACAGTTGTACCACTGAAAATCTCTTCTAGAACGGCGCTGGTTCAACTGCTGTACCAGTCTTTTTCACCCCTATTTTTCTGGGAAAGGAGGAGAGCATCTATTGTATCCAGTTGAATGCCTTGAAGAATGCCTGCAGCCCTTCCTTCAAGTTTCTCCTGACTGAAGGGGGAACGAGTTAAGAACAAAAGACAAGGTCATTGAAGGTGTTTATTTAGAGGGGTAGAATTTTCAGTTATTTTGCTGTTCTGGAGTTGAAAAAATGGATTCTTGGAGCCGTAACGTAAAGGTTAAGAATTTCTTGAAATTTTATCTTTTAAAAATTTCATCACAAAATTAAAAAATCCTTTATCTTTAGTAATGAGTTTAGTTAATCCATCAACTCTATTATTTTTACTATTGATAAATTTAACTTCAAATAGTTTCTTTTCAACTAAATTTCTAAGAAAACGGTATTTGACTTCCATATGTTTTGTCCTATGATTCTTTGAGTGAATTAGAAAAGTTAATTCCAGTTTGATTATCACAGTAGACAATACTTCTATTTAATTTAATTCCAAACTTTTTACATTCTCCCAAGATATTTTGCACCCATACCATTTCTTTTGCAGATTCAGTTAATGAAATATACTCTGCCTCCATGGAAGATAGACTAGCACATTTATATTTAAAAGTCCTCCTTGAAATGGAACATTATCAATCAAAAAGATTATGCCTCCTAATGACACTCTGTCATCGCTGTTGGCTGCAAAATCTAAATCAGAAAAACAATTTAGATTTATTATTTTAATATTTGATAAATTTAATTTAAAATCTTTAGTTTGATCCACGTACCCTAACAATTTAAGTAATCCCAGATTTTAATTCTTGGGTTTTCTTGAAATTGGGAAAGAATATTTACAGCATAGCATATGACTGGTCTAGTTCTACTAGCAAGAAAAGAAAGCATTCCTAACAGATTTCTATAAGGTAACTGCTTCATTTGTTCATCTTCTAAGTGATTAGATGGACAGTCTGCTTTGCTAAGTGCAATCCCTTTAGCTATTGGCAAACTAGAGATAGGGTATTTATATCTAGAATATTTATCACATACACTTATCCCCCGATTTACACTGTACTTGTTTTACACGATTTCGCTTTTACATGGTTTATAAATTAACAGATTTAAAAAAATTGATAAAAATGTATATTCCACTCCATATATGCCTATACAAAGATTTGATGGCATTTTTGAATTTTATTCCTTTGGTAACACTGATGAAAACAACAGGGGATTCCCGGTGTTGTAAAATATATATATTTAGGGGAATCCCCGTAATAGGGAAATCCCCATATGTATTTCACAACAGTAAAGCTATCTGGTTCATACAAGTACATAGTGCAGAAACATTTTAGCAGCAAAGCTTATATTATTGTGCGTTTATCTTTTGAACTGGTAAGTTTCCAACATTTATAGTTTTTCTTGCATCTTTATAGTTTGCGTAAATTTGTTAAGGTTCTATAATGTCAAAGGATTTGAAGAAAAATCAAATGAAAAGAAAAGTTATTTCTTTAGAAACTAAAATTCAAATATTAGACCGTCTACGTAATAGAGAAAGAGTAACGGATGTTGCTAAATTTTACTCCATGAATGAAGCCACAATAAGGACAATAAAAAAAAATGAAGACTCCATTAGAAAAAGTGTAGCAGCTGGAACCTGCAGCAGTATGAGACTTCATATGTTAGAGATGTTACAATGGAAAATATGGAAAAAGCCTTAGTGATATGGATAGAAGACCAAACTCAAAAGCGAATCCCGATCGATACCAATGCTGTTACAAATAAAGCTTTGAAGATTTATCAATCACTTAAGAATCAGTCACTGTCGACTTCGTCTGATGAAAAGAAGGTATCTTTTTCTGCAAGCCATGGGTGGTTCGAGAGATTAAAAAAAAGACATTCTTTACATAATCTGAGAATGAAAGGTGAAAGTGCATCTGCTGATTCGGATGCGGCACAACAATATCCGGCAAAACTTGCTGAAATCATTGCCGCTAACTCCTACACTTCTGATCAGGTTTTCAATGCTGACGAGTCCGGATTATTCTGAAAAAAAATGCCGGAAAGAACCTTTATAGCCAAAGCTCACAAATCAGCTAGTGGTCATAAAGTAGCGAAAAGTCGTATAACAGTTCTTTTCTGTTGCAATGCTTCTGGTGATTATATGATGAAAATATTGGTGATTAACAAATCAAAATCACCACGATCATTCAAAGGAATAAATATCAAAAACCTTCCCGTCTATTGGATCGCTAATAGAAAAGCATGGGTCACTGCCATAGCTTTCAATCAATGGTTCCATAACTTCTTTGTTCCAGATGTCAAAAATTATTTAACAAAAAAGGGATTACCTTTTAAGGCTCTTCTATTAATTGATAATGCACCAGGTCATCCTCCAGATTTGCAACACGAAAATGTAAAAGTTGTTTTTTTACCAAAGAATACAACTTCCTTATTACAGCTGTTAGAT
Organism: Amaurobius ferox; assembly: GCA_951213105.1. Lineage (NCBI taxonomy): Eukaryota > Metazoa > Arthropoda > Arachnida > Araneae > Amaurobiidae > Amaurobius > Amaurobius ferox. The sequence goes on from OX578133.1 coordinate 57,827,790, forward strand.
GAAGGGATAATTTCGACTTTTAAAGCACTGTACATCAAGCAAACTTTCAGGTATATCTTAGAACAAATGGAGAATGATGAATCTCTTACTCTGATGGATGCTTGGAAGAAATTTACAATTTTAGATTGTGTTAAGAATGTTGGACTGTCATACACTCAGATCAAACAATCAATGATCAACACCTGCTGGAAAGCAATATGGCCGGATGTTGTTGAAAGTGGAAATTATAAATCACCAATAGAGCATGAATATTCTCAGATCACTGAGTTGGCCCATACTATAGGAGGAGAAGGTTTGAAGATATAGCTCAGGCAGATATTGAAGAAATAATGGCTGATGAAGAATTGAATGATGATTTAATTAACATGATTCGTGAAACAAACAAACTTGATGAAGACAATGATTCTGATGAAGAGCAATCTGAACCAGTTGCGTTCACAGCAAGAATCATAAGCTTAGGACTTGATTTGGGAAAAAAATTGGGCAACCATTTCTCACAATATGACACAAATGTTGATCGAACTCTCAGATTCCAACGAGACCTTTGTAAATGCTTAAATCAATATGAAGAGGTCTATAAAGATTTAGCAAAAAAACCTATGCAATTGTTAATTACCGATTTCATGACGAAGTCTTGTCAACCTGAGATCTTGCCTAATTCGTCAACCATTGAGCCAGAATCGCATCAAGAAAGTTCAAGTGATGAAAGTGACATCATACCTATCAGAAAGAAAAGACTGATAGTACATGAAAGTGATGGCAGTAATTAAACTTATAATTAATTTTTAAGGGTCTTTTTGTTTTTTTGTTCTTTGTTCCTAATGTAAAATAAATTAAATATGTTATATTACTACATTCATATGTTTGTTGTTTTATAAGCTAAGTATAATTTTAAGTTTTCTAATATGCCTTACTTTTGTTTTACTTAAAATAAATGACTGAATCATGCACATTTTGGGGTTATTTTCGTTTTACACAATTTTACTTAGCAAAATTCATGATTTCAATTTACACGGTTTTGTGCAGAACCTATCTGTTGTGATAAACATGCTGCATGGATCAATTTGAATAGAGTAATTAGAAAATTAATCATAATTGCTTTAAGAGCTTAATGAAAATATTTTAAATTAATTACTCCATTCAAATCAAGATCCCTGCAACAAATTTTCACGGGTCGGATTCTCATGTCAAAACAATTAAATCTTAAAGGCCAAATAAACAATTAATAAAAAATTAAAATTTTTTGTATAGTGGTATTATCCAGGTATTGACATGAGAACCTTAAATGAAATGATAATAATATAAAACAATACATAAATAAATTCCCAATTTTTTTTTTATATTTAAAAAGAAATTATTTATTAAAGAAAATATATATATTCATTAAGATTATATTATATGTATATAATCAATATTAATTGACATTTTTCTTTTTTTCACATAAATTAAAGTACCAATAAAAGAATAAAGAAATAAGTTCCTTTTACTCACAGCTTCTGTACTATTGTGTACTTGTTGAAAAAATATATATATATTTCAAAATTAGTAAAAAATATAATGCAAATTCACATCAGAACATTTGCAGATGATCTCTTCATCATGCTCTATTTTGTACTTCATTTTTAATTAATATTTTGTATGAAACCTGTATTTTTTTTATATTGAACCTTCAATATAAATTCTGCTGATATCATCATTTTAAACACTATCTCCTCAACTAGGAGCACTATCAACACATTTTTTTGTGAACAATGCCACAGATTGACTCATTTAAAATGCACACATCTTCAGCTCCTCGGAGCTCAGCCACTTCAAAAAATTCACTGAACATTTTGATACACATATTTCAGAAATGAAATAAACTAGGTCACTACACCTTTTGAAAATCACAGACCTACTGACTGAACTTCAGCACTTCTAAAAATTACACCTCTTGAAAACACACTGACACTGACTTCTAAAAATTATACCTCCCCTCTTCCCAGGGAAGGGGGAGAGACCAAAAAGCTGCTTCCCAGTTCACATTAGCATGTTGCTAGGGCCCAGTAACAGAAGAACAAAAAAATTAAAAAAATGACTTCTGGGTAAGAAAGAGACGTACCAATCAACCATTGGTTACTGACCAGTGATGTCACTTTGATCCACGAATTGTAGAAAGGGGAGAAAAAGTTCTTTCTTCGCATGCTCAATGTATTCCCAGAAAAAACCTCTGCTCACAGGGAAATCGGAATTGATGATCTTGCACATCTGTCAAGAATGGTAATTGAATGCACTTGGTGTTAATGGCTGCAAATACATGCCAGATTGTAGATAATATGAGAGGTCTCGTTTAGCTTTCAAAATTCTGTTTTTCCACACCTTAAAATGTCACTTAAGGTTTTAAGTGATCTTGCTAAATGCTTTTTAATGACTTTAGTGCCTTCTACTTCGAAGCCACTGTGGGAAAAACATTCACTACCTCAGACCACCATGAATTTAAGAAAAGTTCTCATGGGAAAAAAAATAACTTTTTTTTTTTGTTGTTGTTGTTGTAAAGTTATAAAGTGTTATGATGAGTTTAAAGTTTTTAAACACATCACAACATTCCATCCCCCGTTTGAAGCAATTGAAGTGATCGTACCATCAAAATATTAATGTGTGAGAACAAAAACAACTTAAAATTCTATGAAACTGTGAGTAAAAAAATTAAAATTAAATGAACTAAATACAAAATAATAATACAATATACATATAAATTTCTGAATAAACATGATGTGCACATAAAAAAAAAATATTAACAATGTTTTGAATTTACAAAAATTGAAATTTTATGTATGTTGATGTAAAGTATTAAAAGTTGTAAATTCCTTGGTGAATTTATTTTTCACCTGCAAAACACTTTCATATTCACTGCAATCATACTCAATGATATTCGAAAGTTCAATAAAGTTCAACAATGACTACTTGAGCTGTATGTCCATTGACTATTCATTTGTAAATTAATTGTTCATTTGTAAAGTTCATAATGTTCTGGAACTTATGTCCATAAGAATTAATATAAATTTGCTGAAAATGTAAAATTTGTGTCTGCATCACCAAAAAAAAAATTTTTTTTTTAAAACAGTATGAATTAATAAAAAGTTGTACATGTAAATCAACATAAAATATTCATATCCATATATTAAATACATAAGATTAAAATAATCTGATAGCAATAATATCATTCGTATTTTTTTTACGATCATTTTATCAATGATGTTTACCATTGTAACATCATACACTTATTTCTGCATTTGTGAATTTCATTAATTTTTTTTACTATTTGAGTAGATAAATATATAGTAATTAATAATAATGAATACATAAAAAAAATCACATTCTAATATCAATTACAATATTTACATTAATTTTCATTTTCAAAAATGTAGCCAATTCTCAATGTGAGCTACACATGTTTACATATTATATATATAGACAATTGTCTATTACTACATTCAATGAACTACATAACCTTTGAATGAATGTATTCAAAATTTGATAAATACAAATGAATTCTATCAGTAATAAAAAAAAAATGATTAAATGTTTATTCTGTGAAGTAAGAATAAAATATTTAAAATCCCAAAATGTGTTATAAAAATGAATGAAGTGTAATTTAATTTTAGTAAACAAACTTGATAATCTCAATACTGATTAAGATTTTACTACAAATGCATGTGTGAAACAAAGCTATATATGAGCTTTTAAAATGACTTTAATTGCAGATAAAATTTAAATTGCTGAATGGACAAAAAAAAAAAAAAATAATCAAAATGATGACTGAATGAATTCGACAAAGTACAAACAACAGAAAATTCACATGATCAGAATGGAGAAGGAAATGAGAACAAAATTGTTTTTCCTCTCCTGCGACATTATAAAACCTTGAAAAAAATTTTGAAATACAATATGAGAGAATCGAAAAGTTCTTCTCAAAATTGTTAAAAGTTTGACAAACAATATGCTGACATATATACTTGACAAGAAATCAGAAGGGGCCCATAAAGGGTCGGAAGAAATGAATCATTGTCTGACCAGCAGACTAAAGATCCAAAAAAAAAAATCATATGCATATTAAATTGAAAGAGGTGATTTCTCAACAAGAACATCCCAACATAAATTTATCAACAAAATTTAGAATAATATGGAAGCTAAAAATGAAATTTATAAGAATTAAAGCTAATAAGTAATACATTATATTTTAGAATGAAATTATAATGAAAACCTATAAATTTAGTGAAATAATAAATGAAAATAATAATTCATGATGTTTAAATGAAATTATTATTTATAAAATTTAAGAAAATTTTTAATTTATTTTATTTGAAATATTTAATTTTACCATTACAAAATTATTATAAATGTGATCTTAAGGGTGGAATTCTAAACAATTTGTTAAAGTGAATTTTCATTTCTTTAAGTGATTCGAGATGTTTAATCACTGCATTGTCATTCCGAAGAATTCGAATAATTTCAAAAGGACCCTGATATTTTGGTCTTAATGAACCTGTATGTGTTAATGCCTTCATGTAAACTTTGTCACCTAAATTTAATTTCTGTCCTTTGCAATTCTTTAATCTTTCCTGAATTTTTTCATTTGCATTATCTTGATTTTGAAAAACCTGATTTTTGATTTCCTCTTTTAATTTATTGTTTTCCTCAATAAATTGTTCAATAGATTTAGATGTCTCCCTGATTTCGGAGAACATATCCAATGGTAACCTTAGTTCTCTATTGAAAAAGAGCATATTTGGAGAAAATTTAGTTATTGAGTGTTCTGACTGATTATAAAATAATTTGAATTTTAGAATTTGGTTATGCCAATCAAAATGTTCATTACATAAGCAAGCAAGAGTTGATTTCATAATACCATGAGAGCGTTCTAAAAGTCCATTACTGCTCGGATGAAAAATAGAAGATTTGTGATGATCAATATTTAAATCAGAAATGAATTTTGAGAATTCTTTAGATGTAAATTGCGCGCCATTATCGGTGTAAATCACTTTGCAAAATCCAAACCGAGAGAAATATTGATTTAAAACATCTATAATAGTTTGCGAAGAAATATTCTTAACTGGAAAAACTTCAAGATATCTACTAAAATGATCTATTATGGTAATAATGAAATTATGTTGTTTAGTTGAGCGTACAAGCTTTCCAACAATATCAATAGAAATAACTTCTGATGGACAAAATCTCTTCGCCTGAAGTTTCACAGGTTGTTTAGCTAATTTCTTAGATTTAAATTTAAGACATTGAGAACAATTCAAAACAAAGTTTTTTGTATCAGCAAACATGCCATGCCAATAATATAATTTTCCTACAAAATTGTATGTCTTACTAACACCAAAGTGTGCGGCATGTGCTGAATAAATAGCAGCTTTCTGCAATGACTGTGGTAAAACAATTTTGAAAGGATTTGCATGATGCTTTTTAGATCTCATCTTCATCATTAATATATTGTTTGAAGAATCAATTTTGAATTTTTTGAATTTATTTTTATTTGAATTGTCAATTACTTCTTGTCTTACTTTTGAAATTTTATCATCCTTCAACTGTTCAGCCAAAATATTCTCATTAGATAAACTTTTATCAGATTGAAAAATGTTGTTCATTAAAAATTTTACATTATTATTGGAAAAAATGACTCTACTAAAATAATCAGAAGGATTTGAAACACCTTGAATATGTGAAATAGAAAATTTAAATTGCTGTAAATATAATAGCCATCTACATGTAATGTCACTCTGAGATTCTAAATTCAGATGATAAGAAAGTGCCTTAGCATCACTCAAAATTTTAAACTCTGCACCAATCAGATAATCTTTGAAATGTCTAACTGACTCATAAATTGCTAAAAGTTCAAGTTTTAAACTGGGGTATCTAGTTTCAGAGTCTTTCAATTTTCTCGAAAAGTATTGTATTGGATGTAATTGATTGTCATATTCTTGTGCCAAAATTCCACTTAAAGCTACTTTACTCGCATCAGTTATAAGAAAAAAAGGTTTGCTGAAATTAGCATTTTTGACCACTGGTTGACCTAAAATAGCTTGTTGCAATTTTAAAAATGAATTTTGACATTCTTCAGTCCATTTGAATTTAGCATTTTTTTTGGTTAAATTTACAAGAGGTTCAACAATTTCTGCATAATCTTTGATTAAAATTCTAAAATAATTTGTCATCCCTAAAAATGTTTTAATATGCTTATTGTTTTTGGGAGTGGGAAAAGACTCAATTTTTTGGATATTCTTATCCGAAGGAGAATAACCATGTTTGTCCACCTTAAAGCCAAGATATTCAATTTCAGATTTAAATAATTGAAGTTTATGTGGATCCAGCGTTAAATTAAATTTGTTTAACCTGTCAAAAATTAATTGCAATTTGTCTAAAACTTCAGAGAATGAATTGCCTCCTACAATGATGTCATCAAGAAAAAATTGAATACCTAAATGTTTAATATCTCCCAAACATTTTTGAATAAGTTGAGCAAAATAACTAGTACTATTTGCAGTACCCTGGGGTAATCTAGTAGGTTGAAAATTCCCTGATTCTGTGGAGAAGGCCAATTTCGGTTTATCTTCATTTCTCAATTTAATTTGAAAAAAAGCACTTTTTAAATCCAATACACAGTATAAATTTTGACCAGCTACTTCTTGCAAAATATCATGAATATTAGGTACAGAATATTTAAAATGTGTTAATATACTATTTAAAATTCTATAATCAATCACAGGTCTATATTTAATGTCTTCAGGTTTTGTCGATTTACTGATTTGTTTCTTTTTCACCATAATTAAAGGAAATGCATAATTTGAATTAGTATTCTCAATAATACCTGCCTCAAGAAGTTGTTGAATTTCTTTCTGAGCAATAGGTTTTACTAAATGTGGAAGCTTATATGGTTTACATTGCACTGGATAATCATGTATCAAGTTAAATTCAGGAGTTACTTCAGTCGTTACACCAAGAGTTTTGTAATTTTTAGAAAAAACTGCAAAATTTTTCAAAAGCATTTCTTGAACCTGTGTTTTTTGATCAGGATTCAAGTGATCAAGTTTAAAATCATCTTTAGTAAGTTCTGATTTTCTAAGTTCTAAAATTTTAGAATTTATGTTATTAATTTTTGCAATGTTTTGTTTTGCCTGTGGCTTAATGTCAAAATTAGGGTTAAGAAACATTAATTTAGAATTTTTCTTAATATTTACATTTTGATTTGTATTATTTGAAATTAGTATCATTATTTTGTCAACATTATATACTGAACAAATTCCACTTTCAATTTGAATGTTAATTTTGTTATTAGTTGGAATAGCCCAAAATTCAGATTTTAAGTCAGGTTTATCAACTTTAAGTTCCGCCAATATGGTTTGCATAGGTGCAACATTTAAATTATTAATTGTTCTAGCAAAATTATTTGATTTCTCATCATTGTTTACATTATTTTTAACATTACAATTTTGTATGGTTGCATTTAAATTTGAAATATTGCTGGTTCCTGAAGAATTAATTTTTGAATTTGAAGTTTTATTTACATTTAATATTAATTTTTGATCAATATATTCATTGTTTACTTGATTCATTTCAATTTGAACATTACTGTTGTGTAAAATTAATTTGTTTTGTGACATATCTAAAATAAGCTTGTTTCTTTTTATAAAATCAAAACCAATTATCATTTGATAATCACTAGACCAAGTGTCATTAGTCACAAAGAAAACATTTTTGAAATATTTATTATTTATTTTAAAACCAAATTCAACAGTATGCTTAAAAGGAATGATGGATTGATTTAAGGTTTGAATAGTCACATTTCTCGATAAATAATTTATTTTTGTTTTTTCTCTAATTTGTTCAAAAAGTTGATATGAAATAAGAGATAAAGAAGCACCTGAATCAATTAAGGTTAAAACTTGAAAATCATTAACAGAAATTTGTAATAATGGAAGATCAGAGCCTAAAATATCACCGTCTTCAACTAAATTGCATGAAGCAATGATTTGAGAATGATTAAAACCTGAATTCAAAGAATTAGTAGAATTTTGTGAATGCTCAATATCATTTTTATACACAATGTTGTCATTAGAAACATGAGTGCGGGGAATTTCAATGGGTACATGGGAAGCTACACCCGCTTTTGTAGTTAAATCAGTACTGAGATTAAAAGTAGATTCCCTTTTTAGTTTAAATTTGCTGAGTTTTGATTTTGTTCCTGTACAACTACTTGTTGTTCATGATTGTTTTGAGTTACAGATTGCATTTGAGGATATATTTGAGAAGGATAGGTCCAATTCTGTACTTGTGGAAAAAAAGGAATTGCATTCTGCATATTAAAATTTTGTGGAAATCTAGGTTGCTGTTGATAATTTTGCTGATAATTAATGTTCCTTGGTCTCCACTGTCTAAATCTTTGTCCTTGTTGTCTATAATTTCTATTATAATTGTTGTTAAAGTTACCTCTTGGTCTAAATTCCCTTTTAGTTTCATTTTTTTGATTAAATTTCCAATAATCTTTACAATTTAAAGTTAAATGTGGTTCTCCACAAATTAAACAACACAATTTTTGTTTAGTATTATCTTCCTTTCCAATATTCACATTATTTAATTGTCCCAAAACTTCATGTAATACAGCTTCAGTTGCTAACTGTTTAGATTTAATATCCTCGATTTCAGAATTTGAGCTTGTAATATTTAAAATCTCATTTGCCTCCTCACTTAAAGCTCTATCAATTGTTTTGGCTATTTCTAATGCCTCATTAAATGTTTTGGGTCCTCTCTTTTTTACCTCAATTCTTACATCAGATCTCAAAGCTTCAAAAAATTTAGTTAATTTTAAATTATCTACAAAATCTTTAATTTCTTTTTTAGATTTATCTAAATTAGCAGTGTATTTATTGGCTGCTTTTTCAATTTCTTCACCCAAAGTAGAAATAGACTGATTGACTTTTTGTTTTATTGTGGCAAAGTCTGCCTGTAGCTCTATAAAAGATTTAGTTTTAGTGAATTTTGTTTTTAATTTATGCACAAAATCTTCAAAATTAATTTCATTTGCTACTTCTTCATTGTTAGTTAGAAATCCCAAAGCTTTTCCTCTCATCAAAGATTTTAAGATAATTAGTTTTTTATTTTCCTCCCAACTGGTTAAGTTTACCAAATTTTGAAATTGAGATATAAAAAAATTAAAATTTTCATTTTCGAGTCCAGAAAATGTTTGCATTAATTGTAGAACAGGTAGTGTAATTGCATTATCATTTTGGTCTTGAATTGTAGCGTTTAATGAGTTTATACTTTTTCTAAGATTTATATTAGCTTTTATTTTATCTTTGCAATTATCCATGTTAATTTTTTTTTTTTTTTTTTTTTTTTCTTTTTTTTTTTTTTTTTTTTTTGTAAATATCAATAATAAAAATATGTATACACAGTTAGAACATCATATAAAACAGATTATACAGATAAAGTGTATAAAAAATATTTTTTTGATAACTTGACATTAAGTGTCTTATATAATAGTTGCAAATTATTTTAAATCAATTTTTTATCAAATTTCAATTTAAAAATAAATTTTTATTTTGCTAATGCAATTTATAAATTGGCTGCATACTTAATTTTAGTTTATTTTTCAACTGTTATTCTTATTTTATGTTACTATAAAGATATTTATTTTCATCAATTGGTTGTTAATTTTAACCAAAATTTAAATATTAATTAAATTATTCATATTATATTTTGCTTCAATTAATAAAATGCAATACATAAAATACAGTGTTTAAAAGAAATATCAATTGCATGCTATAGAAGTGGGTCACACACCATAAAACTTTAATCATTATCAAAAAAAAATCTATCCAGAAGGAGTGGTCACGCACCAGAAAACTTAAATGATATGTTGTGATAAACATGCTGCATGGATCAATTTGAATAGAGTAATTAGAAAATTAATCATAATTGCTTTAAGAGCTTAATGAAAATATTTTAAATTAATTACTCCATTCAAATCAAGATCCCTGCAACAAATTTTCACGGGTCGGATTCTCATGTCAAAACAATTAAATCTTAAAAGCCAAATAAACAATTAATAAAAAATTAAAATTTTTTGTATAGTGGTATTATCCAGGTATTGACATGAGAACCTTAAATGAAATGATAATAATATAAAACAATACATAAATAAATTCCCAATTTTTTTTTTATATTTAAAAAGAAATTATTTATTAAAGAAAATATATATATTCATTAAGATTATATTATATGTATATAATCAATATTAATTGACATTTTTCTTTTTTTCACATAAATTAAAGTACCAATAAAAGAATAAAGAAATAAGTTCCTTTTACTCACAGCTTCTGTACTATTGTGTACTTGTTGAAAAAATATATATATATTTCAAAATTAGTAAAAAATATAATGCAAATTCACATCAGAACATTTGCAGATGATCTCTTCATCATGCTCTATTTTGTACTTCATTTTTAATTAATATTTTGTATGAAACCTGTATTTTTTTTATATTGAACCTTCAATATAAATTCTGCTGATATCATCATTTTAAACACTATCTCCTCAACTAGGAGCACTATCAACACATTTTTTTGTGAACAATGCCACAGATTGACTCATTTAAAATGCACACATCTTCAGCTCCTCGGAGCTCAGCCACTTCAAAAAATTCACTGAACATTTTGATACACATATTTCAGAAATGAAATAAACTAGGTCACTACACCTTTTGAAAATCACAGACCTACTGACTGAACTTCAGCACTTCTAAAAATTACACCTCTTGAAAACACACTGACACTGACTTCTAAAAATTATACCTCCCCTCTTCCCAGGGAAGGGGGAGAGACCAAAAAGCTGCTTCCCAGTTCACATTAGCATGTTGCTAGGGCCCAGTAACAGAAGAACAAAAAAATTAAAAAAATGACTTCTGGGTAAGAAAGAGACGTACCAATCAACCATTGGTTACTGACCAGTGATGTCACTTTGATCCACGAATTGTAGAAAGGGGAGAAAAAGTTCTTTCTTCGCATGCTCAATGTATTCCCAGAAAAAACCTCTGCTCACAGGGAAATCGGAATTGATGATCTTGCACATCTGTCAAGAATGGTAATTGAATGCACTTGGTGTTAATGGCTGCAAATACATGCCAGATTGTAGATAATATGAGAGGTCTCGTTTAGCTTTCAAAATTCTGTTTTTCCACACCTTAAAATGTCACTTAAGGTTTTAAGTGATCTTGCTAAATGCTTTTTAATGACTTTAGTGCCTTCTACTTCGAAGCCACTGTGGGAAAAACATTCACTACCTCAGACCACCATGAATTTAAGAAAAGTTCTCATGGGAAAAAAAATAACTTTTTTTTTTGTTGTTGTTGTTGTAAAGTTATAAAGTGTTATGATGAGTTTAAAGTTTTTAAACACATCACAACACTATCTTCCGTGTAAATCAGAGGACAGGTGTATTTTCTTATTATATTGACTTCGGTCATTTTTATTTTCCTCAAACTCAATACCTAGTAACATTTTAATTTTTCCCAAAGACTTAATGTCAAAATTCAGATTTTAATAATGAAACAGCATTTTGTAGATAATTTTGATGTTTAGCAAACACAATTATGTTATCAACATATACAATGAGTAAAACATTATCATTAAATATATATACACCATTTAAATTTTACAAAATTCATTTCTCTTATTTCTCCATAAATTGCTTTTCTTAATAGGCAGACATAATTACTTTTGCCCTCATCAGTAAAGCCTGGTGATTGATTCATGTAAATTTTGCATACAAATATGCACCTTTAATGTCAAGTTGCAAGTGTAACCATCCTAACATACAAACAAATACCGTGAAAAACAGTCTGACAACAGTAAAATTTATGACTGGACTAAAAACTTCTTCATAAGTTTGCAAGTTTGCCTCTTTTCTTGATTAAACCCTTGGGCAACAAGTCTTCCTTTAAATCTGCTAACTTCACTTCTTTTGAGTGTATATACCCAACGGTAGCCATTTACTTTGTCGGAAACAGATGTAGGCACTAAGTTCCATACACCTTTTTTCTTCATGACACCTAATTCGTCTGTCATTGCCAGGGTTGCAAAAAAGCCGGCTAAAATTAATAAAAGCCACACCGGTGACTTTCATTAGTTTTAACCAGCTTTTTTGGGCCAAAATTGGCTTTTTTTTTTTTGCTGAAATTAGCTTTTTTTTTTTAAAAGAAAAAAGCGTGAAGGATTTTAATTTTAAATTATACATTTTTAAATGTTCTTTAACTAATTTTAAAGGTATTTTATTGGGTTAGAATTTAATAAATAACTATTTCTCAATAATGAAAACATTAATATTGGAATACCTGCTAGTGCAAAAAACCAGCTAAATTTTAAAAAGGCCTACCAACTGCTTTACTTGGTTTACATTGGCCGTGAACACATTTTTTTTAAAAATGTTATTACTTTAAATAATGAAATATTTTATTTTAGGACAACAGTTGCTTAGTGATATGATATATCTTATTAGTTAACTAATTTTAAGGATTTTATTGATATGTAAGAGTCTTATTTTCACTTATAAATATTTAAAATCATGCATAAAGTTATTTAATAAAAAACACTATTTATCACCATTGAAAACAGTATTGAGAATAACATATGCATGAACTCTTTTGAATAGCATCAAGCTCTTCAAAAATTTATTTTAACAAGTTTTAATTTGAAAACAATTTTTAACCTTTTTTGATTGCTCTCTCTTGTTAGTAGTGTGTAAATAGTAGTGTGTAAAAAAAATGTTTTTCCTTTTTGAAGTAAAATTGATTTTTTTCCTTTTTGATGTGTGGTGATTTGTCTGTTTAATTAATTATAGTCTTTAAAATGTGTAGTATATGTAATGTAGAGCTATGCATTATGTAACAGAAGCTTTCAAAACACCATCTTGGTGTCTAATTTAATGCATTCTCTTCAATGTATATATATTTTTCCTTTTAAACATATTACCTTCATAGTATTTTTCTAGTGGTCGTAAAATCTTGTGTACTTCGTAATATTTAATATAAATTTATAAACATTTAGGAGTGCATCAGAGATAAAGTAATGCAAATTTAATGTCAATTGGTTGTAAACCACCTTTTCTTAATAAAAGCTGGCTTTTTTTAAGCGGTTAAAACCCAAAAAAGCCGGCTGGCTTTTTTTGGCCTGGCTGAAATCCGGCAACTCTGCTGTATTCCATTTCTGTATTCCACTCTCTGGATTGGAACTTCTGCGATATTTGTTTTTGGTTGGTTACCCGACGTGCCTTGATCTCCTTTAAAATTAAATAGATTTTCTTCAAATTTTAATTTATTTTTATAACAAGAGGTTTTGACATCATTTCAATTACCGAGCTCTATCGTAATACAATCCAATGTAACGATACTAATGCAATACTACACCATTGCAATACTCAAGAGAGTCTACGTACTAATACGAATGCAATATAATTAATTGCAATACTACTTTGCTCTACTGATGTTTCCAAACTGAACTTCCTATATACACTGGGATTGGCACCTACCGGAACGATTTCTGAGGTCCACCCCTAAATGTGCAAATGAGTTTGTGTATGCGTTTGATATTCAAATTTGCATGAAGACTTCTGCTGAAAGAACACCGTGAATCATTCCCGAGAACGAGATAAGTAAATAAAAAATACATGTGTTTTTGAACAACTCTCAGTAGAATAATGAATCACGATCTTTTGTTTGCATTCTTCCAGCAAACCGAACAGTTTATAAAATAGCTGTCAATCGCACACTTCTGTTACACGTGCAAGTCATGGCTAATGGTGCAGCTGATGAAGTGGCTGTCTCCTGCATACCCTGCCTCTATGCGGGCTCATCGCTAATGATGTGGCTGTTGCGAGGGCACATGCAATTCTGCTCTGTAACTTAGTGCTTTCCATTATTTTAAGTGCTCTTTGGGGGTAATAGCATCTTGGCCTATTTCAATTCTGGGGAAGACTCTGACTAGCAGTAATTAGCCATCTGTATTCAAGTTTTTTAAAATAACAACTGACGTTTCTACATCATAAAGTACTAAATTTTAAAATAAATGTATTTATTATTCTTATGATTTACATTCAATGTATGTTCCATTAATGTTGCTGCCAGTGCTACATATACTTAGGTATGTTCTAAAATTTTCAATGATTATTTATAGCAAAAATTAAGTTGTGTATACATTGTACATTTTAATAGAAAAAGCTATAAAAGTCTAGCAATATGCATAATTTTATTATTTTGAGTGCGTAATTTTCAAAATGACTGCCTGTTTTATGTCCCAATCTTTGAACCCATATTTCATGCTAATAAAATTCCTTTTTTTTTATACTTTTAGAACATATATTTGTACATTAGTTTATAATTAATAAAATGTACTCATTAGTGTTTATGTTTTAAAAATATTAGCTATTTTCTATTATTTTTAGTTTTCAAGTAATAAATTTGCATGTCCTAACTCAAAGCACCACACTTAAGGAAGTCTCTTTATGCTTTCAAACTAGATTAGCTTTTGTATATGAATTAAAAAATATGGTTTGATTGGCAGCATGCTGCCAATTGGCGCGGTTACTAGAGAAATCCGGGCAACTCATCTGTGCTTAATAAGCGCAGGGCCCCCCAAACTAATCAGTTCAGTAATTATGCTAAATTTAATCAGGCCGGGAACCCAGACGCCCCCCAGCATACAAAGCTGTAAGTCTAGAACGCCCGTTTCAGTCAGCTAGCATAAGACAGAGTGTAAATTTTTTGTCAGTGGTATCTGGACATACCCAGGCACTAGTAGCCCCCCCCCCCCCTGAAATTGTTAACTTATGCTCAGAAAAAGGTAGCGAGAGCGAAGCAGAGGCTATTTTCACTGGGATTCCCAGAGCCTCCAATAGAAATCCAGAACATGGATCAAAATCAAGAGCCAATTAGAGTGCTCCATCCCAATCAGAGAAGAATGTTGACTATGCCTTGTTTCTTTCGTCATTATTGGCCATGAGGCATACTCATGATAAAGATATTCTTCTCAAAGTTTTTAAACAAACGTTACCTGAGTTACGGCTAGCTACCACCGAGGTAGATATGGTATTCCATATCTATAAGCGCTATGATGCGCTATTCAGGTAAGCCCCAGCCCACCTTCCCTCTGGTCTCGCCATGTTCTCTCTTTCGGAGTCCTGTAACTTGCAGTCCCTGAAAATCGGCTTTTGGAAAGCCAATGGTGTGCGTTGCAAGCTTGACGAGGTATGTGATTATGTTGTAAATAATAACTTCGACATCTTCATGATAAATGAGACCCATTTATCCTCACCCACCTCCCCTGCTATCTACAACTATACTGGATATTTCTCGTATAGACCCCTGGCCCACCTTAGAAATTTATCTTGCTGTACTGCACTTTATATCAAAAATAATATACCACATCATCGACTGAGCGTCCCAGTCTTTATGAAGCTTGAAGCCACGCTCATTAAAGTCATTCTTCCAAATCTTGTCCTGATTGCATTTGCTTCGGTGTATATCTCCCCAGTAAGAACTTCCTTTCCAGTCAACGAGCTCAAAACACTTTTCGGACTTTGCAGTAATATGGTCCTAACTGGCGATCTAAATGCACGCCACAGCGACTGGGACACAGCTTCAAACTGCTATGGCAATGCTCTAAATCGATTGGCTCAGTGTGTCAACTGTAGGATTGTAGCTCTGCCCACTCCGACTTACTTTCTCAAAGGACGAAACCCCACTGCAACCCAACCTAATCCCAGGCTCTTCCAGGTGATATTAGGGACAAAATTAAGCAGTGTAATCGGTTACAGAAGGATTGGCAGCACACTAGGTTCCCTGATTACGGCACACACAATTCCATAAACTTCATAACGAGATTAAGGCTTTGATTAATTAGAACACACACCCAGCAACGCTGGCATACTCACCTTGAGGGACTTACACCAACGAATCAGTCTCTGGCGAACAGCTGAAACATTACGTACCAAGAAAATTGCAATTTCGCCCATTAATGGCTTACAAGGACTCACTCAGACTGCGGAGGAAAAAGCTAATGCTTTCGCAGACAGCTTGAAACTCCAATTCTCACCACATATTGACCACAACTTTAGCGATACATACACCGAAACCAACCTGCAACAGACCAATCACAATGCTCTACACCTACAAACACCAAACGACTTGGAGAGAGTCTCTCTGGCTGAAATTCTACATATCGTTGATGGATTGAATGTCAAAAAATCCCTGGTCTTGATAAAATCAGTAATTGCATCATTAAAAATCTCCCGGATCTTTACTTATGTTGGATAACCATTCTCTTCAATTATATGTTGGACTACGGCTTTTTCCCCCAAAGCTAGACAACTGCCGTTATTTGCCTTATTCCAAAAAACTCTCAAAATCTCTCGCTTCCCGAGAACTACAGACCAATAAGCCTGCTTTCTAGTTTTTCCAAAATTTATGAATTGGTGTTGCTTAGACATTTGGATAGTTTCTGCCAGTCGAAAAATATCGTTTCAGCCAATCAGCATGGATTTCGAACTGAGCATTCTACGCATTCCCAGCTTATGCGGGTTGTAGAAACTATCCGTAAAAACTCTACCAACAGGCAGTATACTTCTGTTGTATTTTTCGACGTAGCAAAAGCTTTTGATAAGACGTATTTGCCCGGACTTATTACCAAGCTGATGTGACTTGGCATTTCGACTCAACTTTTGACCATCATCAACTCGTATCTCACTAATAGATACTTCTGCGTGCGGGTTGATCAATCTCTCTCTTCTATCAGACCAATTAGGGCTGGGGTTTCTCAAGAAGGAAATCTTAGTTCACTGCTTTTCAACATCTATGTCAACAATATTCCAAGCATACCACAAGTCAAGCTGGCCATCTTTGCAGATGAACAGATTTAATTGCACATAGTTGTTCACATAATTCTATAAACACATTTCAAAGCTAGATTAAACATAGCCTTGAGCATTGGCTCGTTACCTGGAGAATCCAAATTAATGCTTCCAAGAGTGCAGTCGTCATATTCAAACCCCACTACCGAGAATTAACTCATAACTTTGTCCTTAATATTTTTAATCAGCCCATCCTCTTTTGCAACTCCTCTAAGTATTTGGGCGTCACCCTAGATGCCTATTTGACTTATGGAGATCATATTGATACTAAACTAGAATCTGCTAAGAAAACTTATCATGCCCTCCTGCCCATTTTCGGTAGAAAATCCCACCTTTCCCGTAACCCTTTCGGGATGGCGGCATTCCGAATCTATTTTATCAAAATATTAAAAATTTTAGTGTATATATATGTTAGGTACAGATGGATAATTCTTTGGCATGTCCTTCTGATTTTTTAAAACTGTACCACATATATGCGTATTCTTAGACAACAAATACTTTGCAAGTACAGGAAAGGTAAAAAATTTGTCCAAATACAAAGTATATCCTTTTCCTAAAAGTTCACTTATAAGTATTTTCACAACGCGTTCTCCATACCCACCATCAGAGCTTGATAATTCAGTGTCCTTTCCAGTATACACAAGGAGATTCCATATATTGCATGATTCCGATTCTGACAATTTATATATTTTTATTCCATATCTGGACCTTTTCGAGGGACTATATTGACGAAATCTCAGCCTTCCTTTCCATGAGAACAAAGATTCATCAATGAACACATTTCTTCTAGGAGTGTATATAGATTTAAATTTTGAAACTAATGCATCTAACACGGGTTTTAATTTATCTAGTTTTGGGGCATTACTATCAAGAGTAAAATGAAGGTAACGTAATATTCCTATAAATCGATCGCGACTCATAACTGAATTGAAAATAGGAGTACTGATAATTGGATTCTTAGAAAAATGCATTTTAAGATTTGGTTTTCTGACAATGCTCGTCAAAATTGCTAGTGCGAGAAACACATGAAATTCGTTTCCTGTCACAGGTGTAAATACATTTGAAACAGGTGGCGTCATCGATGTGGAAGGAGAGAGGAGATTTTTCTCCCATTTTTTCTTTGCAAACTCATTAGTTGTTTTTACGATAAATTCTATTAGTTCATCATAAAAAAATATGCTAAAAAAATCAAGTTCCTTATCTAAATTGGGCGGCATGATATTGTGATTTATTCCAGGTATGGTCAAAAACTCCGAAGAATTCAGATCTTTCAAATCACATGTCCAAACATCATTCGAAAAAACAGCAACTGAAGATGGAGGCGTTGTAATAATAGTATGCTCAGAATCTGAAGAATCAATTGCATTTTCATATTTATCATCAGAAATAACACTGTTCCACGAATCTTCACTATCTGCTTTGCTTTCATTACTGTCTGGTTCGTTTACCATACGTGTATATTCTTCCACAGAAAGGAAACGTCTCAAACCAGCCATACTTTTATCCGAAATAGCCTAATCATTTCACTGTCGCACATTCCTTTAACCCCCCATCCCCCAAAAAATACTCTCTTATATTCCCAACGAAATCATTAAAAGCTAAAATAAAAAGGAGACCCGGAACTCAATTATAAAATTGTGATGCTGCGAGAAGTGTTCTGTCTGTTTACTTTACAGAACCATGTTTCACCACTCCAAATGGAGAAATCATTCATTGGATTCTCCTTGTGCTAAGGTCAAGCATCTGCAAAATACATTTAAGTTGCTTCCACGGGCATTTAACGCCATCTAGTAGACAAATAAATTCAAATGAAAAAGTTTTACGTAGAAACACCGATACGTGCCACTCGCCGTTTAGGGTAAAGTTCTCTCCGGCACGAGTGCGTGCCGTTACGTCCTTGAATGCAAGTTCGCAGCCGATACGCAGGTGTGCCAACCGTCGCGAAAGTGTTAATAATAAATTATTTATAAACAGATCATTGTTCCTGGATTTTTGTTTGCTTGCCCAGTATGGGGGACGGCGGCCAAAGTCCATTTACAGAAACTGCAAGTTTTCCAAAATAAAGTTCTGCGTTGTATCACTAATGCACCTAGGTATGTCCAGAACGAAGTAATACATCATGATCTCAGAGTCTCAGGAGTTATCGAGTATATTCGGAAACATTCACTAAATTTTAACAAGAAAAATTCTAATGGACCCTGTATGAGGGATGTAGATCAGATGTATAATCCTATCGCACGTTTCTATTTCAGGAAGCGCAGACCTAGGCATCTTCTGTTTGGCACCCAGAGTACCAAATGGAAGAAATGTCGATTTCTCGTTCCCTAAGAAGGAGTCTCATAACTTCGAACAACGGTAGATGGTGGCACCTTACCGCCTCTCTGTTCAGTTCATCTTTATTCCTGGCCCAGCCACTGGCCAACTAGATTGCTTGCTTTTTCCCGCGTTTATACTATGCTAGACCAGTACTTTTCAATCCGCATTTTCTTAAATGTAAATATTTTGTGTCTCTGAATTGTGCCTCTTTTTTGTTATGTGCCGAACAAATCTTAACTGTAAGCCTTAAATTTAATCCTTAATTTTTTAACCTAAAATTTTTAACTTAACTTTAATTTTAACTTCAATTAACTTCATTTTTCAATTTTTAACTCTAATTTTATTCATTGCCTTGAGAACTTTTTGCACTCTTTTCACTTTTATGTAACTTCTCTTATGGTATTTCTGCCCTTTCCCTCCCTTCCCTTTCCACGACTTGCAGGCTGAAGCCGTCCAAGATACTCATCAACCAATAGGAAATCATCTCCCAAGCAACCATCCAATCAGCACCCTCTTCGGAGCAGAGTGCCTATGTAATCTCATATACAGGGTCTGTATAAAAATAATCGGGAAATTTTTTTTCCTGACGTGAGTGTACGTCGTAGCGCGCTCGCAGCGCACATGTTCGGTAGTGGGGAATGTGACCTTCAAGACATGCCAAGCGAGTCGCCTTCGAGCGTTCGTTCAGGCTACATCGTGTTTTTAGTGGACCCTTGTCGAGTGATGCGGGGAAAATGCAGCGAACGATTGAACAGTGGTATGCTATCAAATTTTGTGTTGGATTCAGGAAATCGGGTACGAAGACGTTGGCCATGATGCGCCAAGTGTTCAATTATGAAAGCATGTCACAAACAGCAGTTTTTTTAAGTGGCACAAGCTCTTCAAAGATGGCCAAGAGAGTGTGCAGGACGGGCCTCATGCTGGACGGCCGTCGACGTCAAGAACCGACGACAACGTGCAAAGTGTGTGTGTGAAGTGCTGAATTTAGACTGTCGTTTAAGTGTGCGAATGGTCGCAGATGAAATTGGCATTGATAAGATGAGAGTGCACAGCATTATCACTGAAAATTTGGCGATGCGTAAGATCTGTGCTGAACTCGTCCCGAAGTTCTTGACAGACGAACAAAAGCAGAGGCGAGTGTCTGCTTGCGAAGACCTGCAACGCGTTGAAGACCCCGGCTTTTTGGACATTGTCATCACGGGAGACGAGACTTGGATATTTGAATACGACCCGGAAACAAAGTGGCAAAGTTCGGAATGGCACATTGTGGGATCACCTCGTCCAAAAAAGACTTGAATGAGCAAATCCAGAGTGAAAGCCATGCTGATCGTTTTCTTCAACGCAAAGGGGGTCGTCCACTACGAATTTCTTCCTGAGGAGCAGACAGTGAATGATGCTTTTTACCTAGAACTGCTAAGAAGACTGAAGAGAAGGGTCAACCGGGTGAGGCCAGCCATCGCCGGAAATTGGAAATTGCATCACGACAATGCAACCAGCCACACCTGCTCCAAGGTGACCGACTTCCTGATGATAAACGGCATTGTGACTGTTCCACAACCCCCTTCAGTCCCGACTTGGCACCAGCAGACTTTTTCTTTTTCCCAAAAGTGAAATCCTTCCTCAAAGGACACCACCATGGGACCCTAAATGCCGTCAAAGAAGTTTGCACTGGAAGTTTGCAGAAAGAGTGCCCTTAAGGACCTTCCAGAATCCGCCTACCAGGGAGCCTTCGAGTTGTGGAAAAGCCGTTGGCAAAAGTGTGTCGACGCTCAAGGGATGTACTTTGAAGACTTTTGGGGTATTGTAGCAATATCTGTAATAAATCTATTTTTCCGAAATTTTTCCCGATACTTTTTATACAAACCCTGTATATGCTATCTCATAGAAAGGTTTACGCATTGCTATATTATTCGATGGGGAGGGGTAAGTGCTCTTGCACAGGTACCCCGAAATGATGCGTCTTGGCTTGGCATATCAGATATACATTGAAATACATGTTTACTACTTGAAATTTTATAAGTATGTAGAAATATGCAGTACAATTTTTTGTGCTGAATTGTAAGTTTTTCCTTCATATGTTTTAATTTATATATATATAATATACATATATACGTGTGTGTGTGTTGAAGACCCAGACCATCCGACTCATCCGAAGACTTGAGCAACCATTTGGATGGCCGTGTGTGTGTGTGTGTGTGTGTGGAAAACCCAGACCACACGACCAACCCGAAGGCTTGTAGTAGCTGTTTGTGTGGCCTGATGTGTGTGTGTAATTTTTTTTTTCAGTTTTTGCCTGTCCAATAACCAGTTTCTAATATTTGTTTGCGTAGCTGTAAAAAGCATTCGCTTTTGCATGGTTAGGCTTAGCTTCTTGTAGACTTAGAGAAGCCTACAAGATACTAAATCTAGCCTTCGAGTCGCAGACCAAGTGATCTGATTGATGGCGATTGTTCAGCAAGTATTTATTATACATTTTGACTGATTTTTTTTATTGGCTTATATTCTGGTTTCCAATTTTAGCCAAATAACAAAGAAAATTTAAGTTAAAGTAAAGAAATTCAACAAAATGGCATAAGTAAAAAGTGCAGGAAAATGAAACATTTTTTGATATATTAAAAAAAATTCGAGTTATCGAAGTTAAGAGATATTGAGTACCGAATGTTATTAAATATGATTTTATTAGTACTTCAGAAATATTTATCTAATATATAATTCATGAGGAGCCCTTGAATTTTTATTTTTATTAAAGTAAAAATATAGATGTAACATTTGAATATGATTTATTGGCATTTTCTATTTATTAATTTCTACTTACAGTTTTGAAGTGGATCCTTTAATTTTTTTTTGTTGTGCCCTAGAAAAGTCCGTAAAATTATTTCTTCAAAAAATGTATGAATCCTGAAAATAAATTTTTTTATATGCCCCTTATTTATTATCATTTTTATATTTTGAACTTTTCTCTCTTAGAACGATATATCCCTCCTCATCTACGTAACCGCCAAAACAGTTACCAAAGTAGTGACAGTTCTTTCAAAAAAAGTTCTCCAGATAATAAGTCAAATCATCAGATTCAGGAATTTGAAAAGTTTGAACAAAGACGTGAACCTGTAAATGATAAAAACAGTATCCGTGACTTCGATAGAGACAGCTTTAAAGGTGGTAAGTGGAATATTTTTATTTCTTGTCATTGCCTCTTTTATTATTACAGTATGTGAGATCTTTTATCTGGAATGCTAGGGATTTGCAACATTCTGGGTAAGAATTTTTTCCGTAATTTGGAACACTTTTTCTAAAAGCTACTGGAATGTGCTAAATTTGTTGTTATAAAATACTATATTTCAATTTTTAAGCATAAAATGTATTACATAAAGCTTAATTTTGTAATCCATAATAAAAAAGTATACTTTTTAAAATCATACATAATTTTAAATTAAATTTATAAAATTTAGTAAATATAATACAATATGTAATAAAATTAGATTTAGATCTAGTGGTTAAGAAAAAATTATAAAGAAGTGTTAAAACATGAATGAAGTTTATTATTGAGACTTGATATAACACGTTTTCACTAAAATTTATTAATTTAAAGTTTTCACTAACAATTATTAATTTTAATTAAAATTATAACATATTTATAGATGTGAATACACCAAATTTTAATATAGCCTGTCTATAGCTGCCAACTACAGGTTTTTTCAGCAAACTCCCGGTTTTTGATGATTTCTTCCAGTTTTCCGATTTTAGACAAGAATCTCCCGGATTTTGTTAATTTTTTTAGAATTCCCTAAAGTTAGGGATTTTTCAATAAAAATTCTCTGTTAAATTGTATTTCGCTTGAACTTGCGGCAGACATTTTGTTTCTTCTGTACATGAACCTGGTACCAGTACTAAATTGCATCATTTTCACTTTAGTGATGGATACTGCTTCAAATAAGTGTGATTTTGCATATATAGATTACATTGCCTTGTAATGTTGAAACATCCGTTTTCATTTATGTTTAATTTCAAATTATGTGAATGTAAAATACACAACATTCGTTTCTTTGTTGTAGGTTTCATTTTAATCAACATTTTCATAAAATATTGATTACTTTTTATAAGTGCGATTTCATGGGTATAGATTACATTGCTGTGCAATTTTGAAACATTTTCCATCCATGTTTAGTTTTAAATTATGTGAACTAAAAAGTGCACAACATTCATTTCTTTGCAGTATGTTTCATTATTAATTAATATTTTTTTTAGTGCGATTCTGTGTGTATTCCCTTGTAATGTTTAAACATCTTTTTTCATCTATTTTATTTTAGGTAAAATCTAAAATTAATTAACCAGTACATTCAAATTTTTGCAGTTTACATAAAATGAAGGATTGTTTTCTTTAAAATATGCTCAAAATGGATACTATATGGTCTTGCTTATAAATGAATAAACTCACTTGTAATATAGCTATGCCTTTTTAGTGATTTGTATACTTTCCTTTCCCAATCCAGATGGTTTTTTGTAAACTGATTTTGACACGCACGACAACTGCTCACAACTGATTCAACTAAATTATAACCAGAATGTGCGATCCGCCACGTGCCTCAAGTCACTGGGAAGTCTTCATTATTTTGTATAATCGCTATTATACTTTGATTAAAATTGAGATTTTTGGATTAAAATTTCAAAATTTTGATGTCTTTAATAAAATTGGACTCACCAAATGCAAAACTATACTCACCAGTGGCAAGTGAGATTCCTCACCCCTGATCATACCAGCTTAAAATTCAACTTTATAAAGTAGACTCAAGCCATTGCATAGGATGTTTGTACTCCAGTTGCAGAAAGCTGCATTTGCGTCTGCTGTTGCTACAGCAACGTAACATTAATGCTACCCCACTTTTTAGGCCCACACGAGCATATCTGCCCATTTTAGGGACACTGCATGCTGGGGGTAAAAGAATGCCTGGAACTTGTCACATGAGAACTAGGATGGACATTCTTGTGTGACAAGCTCCAGGTATTTTTCACCCATGCAAGGAATCATCTAAAGTACTTTTTCCTCTCCCTCTAACTCGAAGAATCACTGGCGAATCAACCGGAAGCTTTGGCAATAACAAATACTTTCTCCAGCTTCATGCTTTCTCTACAAATCCCCATCCCAATTATGAAGTGAAAAGAAACGATGTAGATAGGAATGAGAATGAATTTACTTTCCATCCTTTTGTTTTTTCTGAATTCTGTGACAGTGATCGGTGATCCCTTTTTATCTATCATGTGCTTTAAGTGATAACGTGAATTAAGTTTATATTGTATTTGGGCATATGATTTTTCTGAGAATTGGCGGAATTCCCTGAATTTCGTTCTATTTATCGATGCAAATGTGTGAATATATTTTAATTTGTTATTATCTGTAAAGACATTTTTTGCATCATTCACTGCATTCGTGGACTGCAAGCTCGTTCCAGAAGCATTTTATTACCAAAGATTGAATATTGTGCTTTTTAATTGATCTGTAAAATTAAGTTTTTATCCTTTGTCAATATATCCAGACGACTGAAATGGAATTTAAAAATTTCTTTTGATTGACCAATTAAAAATATTATTAACCAATATTTTTAAAAATATGTAACCATTTAGCAAGCAGCAAAATGCATATTTTTTCATATATTCAGTGTATAAGTCGATTTCCCAAAATTCACGAATGAAAAGAAACCCTTATTTTTATTTTTTTTATTTTTACTGTGGCATTCTCTCCAAAATAAAGAAATAAAATCAAACGTTTTATTTATTTTTTAGCATCTTTATATTGTTGTATTTAAAAGAGCTAATGTCTCTGAAAAAAGGGAAGAACTTTATTAGAAATGTCAAATATGTGAGAAATACTGCAGTAGTTTAAATAACTTTTCTTATAAAGAAAAATACCACTTTTCAATAATTTTTCTAAAATACGATGAGTTGTCATTGAACAGCCACACCTTGAGGGATTTGGACAAGGAATGTAAAAAGAAAGGACTGGCTCGTAAACAAAGCTGACCCCTTTGAGAGGTCAGTGTGTTAAAAAACTTGTTTCTCTGTTGTTTGTAATAAGATCTTATTTAGTTATTCATTATTTATCGTAAATATGGCTTTCTAAACAAAAAGTGCAATATATACAGTCAATTTCAAATGTTTTGCTTTGACAGCGTACAATAGGCATGGGATTATTCCACAAATTTCCGTTTTTCTCATTATTTATTATTTATCGTAAATATGGCTTTCTAATCAAGAAGTGCAATATATACAGTCGATTTCAAATGTTTTGCTTTCCTGTTATTTGTTATTTATCGTAAATATGGCTTTCTAAACAAAAAGTGCAATATATACAGTCGATTTCAAATGTTTTGCTTTCCTGTTATTTGTTATTTATCGTAAATATGGCTTTCTAAACAAAAAGTCCAATATATACAGTCGATTTCGAATGTTTTGCTTTCGACAGCATATAACAGGCATGGAATTCTTCCAAAAATTTCTGCTTTTCTCCCTCCCTGGTAATTTTCTTCATTAGATTTTTTAATGGAAAGATTAAATAGTTAGACATTAGATTTTTTAAAATATATTGCTCCAACTATTGCCAATAAATTGCTGATCTATTTGCATCAACTGAAATTTTTATAATTATTTCGTGTTACATGCAACAAAAAACAATTTTTCAAACATTATTAATGAAATGAAGTGCTATTTTGCAGCAGTATCGTGAAAACATCATTTGCATATAATCCTCAGTATTTCTCGTTTAATTGTGAAAATATTTTCCACTTATGCAATCTATTTGCATCTACTGAAATTTTTATAAAATGAGTGGTATATATGAAAGTTGTTTTCAAACATATTATTAATGAAATGAAAGATTATTTTGCAGCAGTATCGCGAAAAACTGTGTTTGTGTATGTGATCCTTGATATAACTTGTTTAATTGGGAAAATATTTTCCACTTATGAAATCTGTATGCGTCCATTGAAATTTTTACTTTCTCATAATTAGTATTGAGAAAATATTATTTCCACGAAAATTTTCGCTTTCGATATTTTGATGCCAATATATGTTTTAAGACCTCCTGGAGTGATGTCCATCTGTCTGATGTCTGTGGTCGATTTCTTCTGTGCACTATAGTTGCTACAAATATTGGATTTTCACGAA
Source organism: Amaurobius ferox (assembly GCA_951213105.1). Classification (NCBI taxonomy): domain Eukaryota; kingdom Metazoa; phylum Arthropoda; class Arachnida; order Araneae; family Amaurobiidae; genus Amaurobius; species Amaurobius ferox. The sequence goes on from OX578133.1 coordinate 57,854,205, forward strand.
ACTTTATATCCGGCTTTTAAATGAAAAATCTAGAAATAGGTAGAATTTTTTTTAATTCGAGTCAAAACTTCGAAATTTATTTAAAATTTTATATTTTTTAACATAGCAGTATAGGACAAAATGTGACATTATCTCCATAAAAGGGATTATTTATGTCTCAATGATCGCAAGACTCAATAGTTTCAATCATTGTTGTGAAAAATAGCCACAATACAGTTTTTGTGTTTGCGATGTCATTGGCCCCGGGAGGGGGGGGGTATACATTGTCAAGTATGGTATCAATCAAAAGATTTTGGCAAGCCCTTTAAAGTAAAGGTTAACACTCTATAATTGTAATAATTTGGACCATTGATTCTGAATTTTTGAAGTTTTGCTTGTAAAATTTGAAAATGATAAACTAGTTGAGCCATACTCCAGTTAAATATAATTATTAATGAGGCATATAATACATAAAAGTTGTTTTTCAAACATATTAATGACATGAAATAAAAGCCTATTTTGCAGCAGTATTGCGAAAACACAGCATTTGAGCGTAATCCTCAGTATATCTTGTTTAATTATGAAAATATTTTCCACTAGTGCAATCTGTTTGTATCGACTAAAATTTTTTATAATTACTACGAGTTGTATATAGTAAGTTGTTTTTCCAACATATTATTGAAATGAAGGGCTATTTTACAGTAGTATCACTGTGTAGAATTATCAGTTTGTAATTTGTCTAAATCTTTGTATTTATGTGGTAGAATTGTTGAAGATGGGATATTTTAATTTTGTGACATAGAAAAATTTCAAATTTGGGTGTTTCCATTTTGATAGATGTAATTATTATACACACGATAGAGCTGATGTATTTTTAATTCCATTTTACAATTAACAAGATAAAATAAATAGGTGTTTATCACAGACATTTTTACATGAATTCAAAATTACCCCTTTTCTTTTTTGTTATCTTTCTGCAATCTCATGCCTGAAGTCAAACTCTGAAGAAGTGAGATTTGCAGTAACATTTAATATTTTCTCAAGATATGCTTATGTAGGTAGAAACAAAAATGCTGAAGGAATTAGCAAAAGAGACATCAATTTTGTAGATAGTAGACAAGTTTGATAAAAAGACTGCCTCCAAAAGAATTTTTCAGACCCTTATGCAACAAATGAACAGACCTTCTACTATCCCATATACAAGTTATTGACCTTTTTACATAAACTGTTTATGCGACTCGTGCATATATCAAATGCAATCTCCTTGTCAATTCCTGAGAACATGAGAAAATAATAAAAAAAAACATTTGAAATTTCATAGAATTCAATAAAATATTTTGAAGTAAAGATTTTGACTGTTTCTTTTTGTGCATACTTCTTAGTGTTATCTTTAGCAGGGTTAGTACGCCTCCTGAAAATCCTTGAAAACTCCTGGATTTAAGATTTTTCTTATAAGGGCCCTTGAAAACTCCTTATTTTATTCATTTTAGCTCTAAACTCCTGAAAATCGGAAAATACTCCTGGAAAATCGACATCGCGATCTTTTATCTCATACTATGATCGATAGGTGGCGCCACCAAACTGATATTGGAAGTACAGAGATACTAATCATTACAGATTTTTAATAATTATTATGGATTTCGGAACAAAATTATGGACTACAGGAAAGACCCGTAAAATTACGGAAAATATCTATTTTTTTTTTCCATTCATCCTATTATTGCACATTAAATTGACAAAACTTGCATATTTCTCTATGTTGGTTTCTTATTCATGTAAATATTGTAATTATTTAAACGCATTTAGTATGAATGCACAATTTGGGGAATTGTCGTGTAGTCCTGGGCGTCCACAAGTATCCTTTTCCATCCATCCCCATCCTGTAAATATTAGTTATTAGATGAACTGAGCTAGCTTGTTTTCACATTTTGGTTAATTATAAAGACTAATTTTTTAATTATTTTCTTGTAAATAGAGGGATTGCGTAATTCAGATAGTATCGCATACATTGACTAGCATCTGTTTCCATCCTGTAATTATGGCATATTAAATTAACAAAACTTGTTTAATTTTATGTTTTGGTTTATTATTCATGTTAATTTTATAATTATTTTGACATATTCAATACGATTACGCAATTCTGGGAATTCTTGTGTAGTCCTGTGACTCCTCAAGTATATTTCTCTATCCATCTTCATCCTCTATATATTAATCATTAGATTGACAAAACTAGCTTATTTTCACATTTTGGTTATTTGTTAAGGTTAATTTTTTAATTATTTTTACATAAATAATGCGATTGCACGATTCAATTTGCCCAGAGAAATTTTAACAGTTTATCTAAAAGAATTTAATATTATCTGGTGATGAAAGCAATATTATTTGTTCCCCATAATAATATTCTGTCAAAATGTATATTCTGTATTGTTAGAAAATAAATATGGTGCTGATTTTAGGCAAAATTTGAATGCAGACACAATACATTTTTTTATTTAAAAAAATAAAGACTATGTCAAATGTTCTTTATTTTTCATGTTTTGGGAAGAGATTATTGAAGTGTGAGCTAGAGCAGGCTAAAAAAAAATAAATAAATAAACAACTACATTTAGTTTAAGAGGCATATTCTGTTTTCTACTTGTTTTTTAGTTTAAGCTGAGCATTAAACTACAATAAGGATTTTGAAATTTCTTTTTTGTTTAGTAATGAAGACTAATATATATTCATATTTTGTTTGTTTAGTTTATTTGAATATTTCATATAAAAATATATATAAAAAATTTGAAATGTTTGATCAAATATTTTTCTGATTATCATTACAAACAATTTTTTTATCGCAAATTTAACCACTCTAGTCATTACTGAAAATTTCCTGTCTAGATTACTGAAACTATAAGCAGCCATTATTCATATAAATATTGTGAAAGTACAAAGCAACAATATACAGCAATATAAAGCAAATGTGAGGGCTGACATTGCTGAGGGAGGAGGATTTGGGGGTCATATCCAAGAATCCATTGAGTTTCAAAGAAGTTATATATGCAAAAATGGAAACCAAAACATTTGGTTTTCAACCATGCCAGCCAAGTTGATGTTGGATTCATTTAAAAAATTATAAAAGACTTGGTTAAGAAGAAATTTGTTAATGAACCCTGTTTCATTACTGATATTTAATCAATTATGGACTGTAAATTGGCAAACTTTTCCTTTATTTGTGCATTATAATGTAATTCAAGCCAAATTTTGGTATGGCTGGAATGGTATAGTTGGTATAAAACCAAGTGACGTGGCTGAAAGAGAAACATTTATAGAATCTTGGTTTTGCTTCTACATTTAATGTTTAGAAAAACTCCTGGAAAAAAGCTCGAACCCTCCTGGAAAACTCCTTAAAAACTCCTGGAAATGGGTTCTTGCAAAAGAGTATGAACCCTGCTTTAAATGATAAAATGTTTAAAGAAGTCTAGTAAGTACATATTTATGTAGCATTTTATATGTTGATGAAAAACTTGATAAATTTAAGTTTGAAAATAATATATTGTTTATTAAATTTATTCGATGTGGACTTAAGCTCCCAAACCTTGTGGACCTGCTCCCAAACAGCATTTTGTCTGCTCCCAAAAGTGCTCTAAAGCCTTATAGGACAGTTAGCATACCTGAAAACATTCTTTTCAATATTTGATAGAAAGAAAAATATATCTGACCAAAATTGCCTTGCACAAATGTGGAAATGGCAAGCTTCTACATTTTTTCCAATAAATTTTCATAAATTATGCACTGTAGCACTAAAATGCAAAGCCTGCTATGAAACATTTTCAGAGGATTTAAGTAAGAGGGAAAGAGCAATCAACCCCTCCATAATTTAGGAGGTGCTATAAGGTGGTAACATTAATAATCAAATTACTCGTTTTGTGATTTGTGGCAACTGTAGAAACTTTTTAAGAAGCATATTTATTACGTAAAAAGAATACACAATATTAATTAATGTCAAACATGGACATAAATTCCCATTGTGTGGATTGACATCACATGTGTCTCAGAATGTATATATTCTTTGGCCATGACTGATAGTAATTTTCTGTGAGAAAGTATAGAAATTGCGAAATTCGTATTATGAAATGTTTTCCATAAAAACTATGAAAAATTCATAGTAATTATAATATTCCGGATATCAGGGTACTGGATAAATGATCTCATACTGTATTTGCAATGTTGTTTCTTAATTTTTTCAGCATGTCTGTATAATTATTTTGATATATATTTACAGGTCGTGGCGATTTTTCTAATTTTAATAATCGAGGAAGAAAATCTGGTAGTGAATATTCAAGTAGCACTTTCCCTTTAAGAAAGGGTGATAGGTAAGTGTAGTGTTTGGATGAAACATTCTTGCCATTAATTCTAAAATGTAAAATATAATCAATCATCTACACTATTTCATCCATAAGGAATTATTTCTTTGACATGTCAAACTCTGGCAGCAATTATGTGCAGCAGCAAAAATGTAATTTGAAGCATCTACATGTAAGCACAAAGTGGGTAGGCTCATGGAGTTTAAATGTCTTTGAATTTCTTTTTTTCATAATTCTTAAAATCAATTACATTTATTTTCTCATTACAAAATCAATTTAAGTTGATTATTCACTTCACAATTATTTTTTTTTCCCAGTTTGCAATAAGAATTTTTTTTATTGTTATGCAGAGATGCCAATTTTTCTGTATGACAGGGTCGAAAGCCCAGACCACACGGCCAACCGTATGACAGGGTGCATACCCAGCCTGGAAAACCTTGAAAGTCCTTGAATTTCATTATTTTTTTCTAAGGCCTTGAATAGCCTGGAAAACTGGGATTATTTCCAAAAAAGTCTGAAAAATCCTTGAATATCTCATTTCCAATTCAAAAACCTCAAAATTCCAGTTGTACTAGAATTCCTACGTCACAATCTCAAACCAGTTCTCTTTTCCCTGGCTGTCAATCACAGTTGAATTGGTTCCTCCCATTACTTGTTTTCTGCGAATGGTGGCTGTTCGTTTCGTCATTACCACATGGTTTGCATTTTTAATGGCACCGGCGTGTCACGTTTCCGATATCCTGATTTGTTTTATGTTTGCTCTATGTCTCTCCCCATTTTCAGAGATGCCAACCTTTTTGGATTTTCTTTAGTTTGTACAGATTTTTACTTCATCTTATGGTTTTACGGAAATTACTCCCAAAACTATGGAAAATGCCATGAAATCCATGCATCTTTGTAAAGCGTCCAAAATTATCAGTTTGCATCCATTTTCTTCTAATGATTTCATATCAGAACAATAGACCTAATTTATTTTTATAGTGCGAGTAAAAATAAAGAAATATTTTACTAAACAAATTATATTTCACTTAAATTATAAGATTGCACAATTCAGTCTCTTTCTTTTCCGGGTTTTGCTGAAAGTACACAATTGCCTTTTTTTGTCACAAACTTTTCATATACTTTTTCCATCTATCTCTGTCCCCTTATTATTGCACATTAACTCGACTAAACTAGCTTATTTTCATATTTTGGTTGATTATTTTAATGATTAGGTTTTAATGATTAGATTGATTAGGTTAACATTTTAATTATTTTCATATAAATAGTATGATAGTGAAATTATTGAGTTTTTCTTTTCTTTGTGGCCGTTGCCGAGATTACTCAATCATCCTTTTCCATTGATATCCATCTCCCTATTGTTGCATATTAACTTGACTAAACTTATTTTCATATTTTGGTTGATTGTAAAGCTAATTTTTTAATTAATTTCACGTAAAAAGTAAGATCGTGAAATTTTGTTTTTTTTTTTCGTGGGCATTTCCGAGAGTACACAATTATCCTTTTACCATTGATTTCTATCTCCCGATTGTTGCACATTAACTTAATTAAACTAGCTTATTTGCATATTTTGGTTGATTATAAAGGTTAATTTTTAATTTTCACATAAATTGTATGATCATGAAATTCAGTTTTTTTTTTCACCGGCGTTGCCGAGAGTACGTAATTATCCTTTTCCATCCATCTCCATGTCCCTGTTGTTGCACATTAACTTGACTAAACTAACTTATTTTCATATTTTGGTTGATTATAAAGGTTATTTTTTAAATTTTCACATAAATTGTACGATCATGAAATTCAGTTTTTTTTCGCGGGCTTTGCCGAGAGTACGTAATTATTCTTTTTCATCCATCTCCATCTCCCTATTGTTGCACATTAACTTGACTAAACAAGATTATTTTCATATTTTGGTTGATGATTAAGGTTAATTTTTTAATTAATTTCACATATATAGTACGATCGTGAAATTAATTTTTTTTTTTCGCGGGCGTTTGTGAGAGTACACAATTATCCTTTTCCATCGATCTCCATATTGTTGCACATTAATTGCACATTGCATGATTTAGAAAAATAATTGAATAAAAAATTGGATGTAGCTAACAATATTAAGTAATATAATAACATTTGTTAAGGTTTATTACCGATTCATTTTTCTATCTAATTTAGAGGTGAGGTATGGGATAAGTGTGACATAAATATTTAATTTAATATTTTTTGTTTTCATAAATTTTTGAAAATACTGATATCAAATTTTGTTGCAGCTGTTCAATATATGTTTTGTGTTCAATAATAAAATTTTATATTTATAGCTTTGATTTGAATTTCAACTTTTACAATAATTTCTAACTATTGATTAAAAATATATTACACTAGAATCTATTTTGCTTGTGGTTTGAAATTTCTTCAAATATTTTGTGTTAAAATAAAAGAATTCCAAAATTAAGGTTTTTAAATTTTACTATAAATACAAACTTAAGATATATTTTTATATTTATTACCCCATTAACATAATATATAAACATATTTTTAAACTGTAAGAAGTATTATAAGGATGGTTTTTTTGGATCGTTAATACATTCAGATTTTTTCAAGAATTTCGATAACAGATAATTCATGCATTATGTCAATAATTACATATGGTTACATCTTTCTTGTTTAGCAATATATTTTTATATTTAAAACTTCTTACAAATTCATTAATTTAAAAAAAAAAAACTTAGAAGATGCAATTTTTGTACTGACTCAGTTTTGTGCAACGGTAAAATAGGTCCTTGATTTTTTTATAATGTCCTTGAAAAAGAAGGCCTTGAAAGTCCTTGAATTTCACTTTCAAAAAAGTGTACACACCCTGGTATGAATTTTTACTTCATCCTGTGGTTTTTATGAACATACTCCTAAAATTTTTGAAAAATTCCATGAAATCCATTAATCCCACCATTCAATTCATGTTTCCTGCAGGGTGGATAAAAATCATGATTTTTTTTAAAAAATCAAAAAAATCAGATTTTTTTATTTAAATCAGATTTTTTTTTATTTGGATCGGATTTTTTTTATTTATATTAGCCTTTTTCAAAATCAATTTTTTATATTTTTCAGATCAGAAGGTAGGTTAGACTATATTAATGTACTGTATAATTTAAAAATAATTAATTTAATATATATTAATATCAGATTAAAAAATATATGCAGGGGTTAAAAAAAACCAAAGATTTTTTAAATAAATAGGGTTTTTTTTAATTGGGTTATTTTATTCAATTTATAAATCTAGGCTATATTAATTATATGGAACCATTATGCAGTTTTAAGTTCTTTATTTGAATTTATATTAATAAAGAGATATGTGTGATATCTCAAAATATATTAGGTTTGATATTATGAAGGACTTGAAAGAAAGGGAAGGGGTTATGACAAGCTTATTAAAAAGTCAAGATTTTAGAGAAAGATGATGTTTTTAAGTATTAATATTTAATAATACCTTTTTCATTTATATAATAAAAAGGTACCATTTAACAGGTAATTTCATTCATCTGAGTCTCTTAAATGATTTTTTATTAGTACAAATTTCTAACACTGGAAATTGGAAAAAAAAAAAAAAAAAGAATGAAAATACAAATGTAAGTAAACAGTAAAGTAATACAGCAGACTCTCGGTATAATGACCCTCTTTTTCGAGACCTTTCCAATATATCGATCAGAAACTTTGGCCCTGGACGCATCCTCATAGATGTTATGTTTGATCTTTATAACTACCTTTGGTTATTACGACCCACATTCAATGGTCCCGTTGGGGCCATTATATCGAGAGTCTACTGTACAATGTTTATTTTACAAAAAGCGTTTAGGACATAGTATTTAATTTAAAGCTTCGTACAGAAAAACTAATTTTCCAGCTTTTTCATTGACCAACTTATTTCTAAGAGTGGAATGTACTAATTCATATGTAGAAAATATACGTTCCACAGATGCAGAGGTAGCTACTGCAGTAAAAAGTTGCTGAATAGCCTTGGTGATAATTTTGTTGTCTGTAGAGGTAGCTACACAAACAGAATTAAAATGTGTTTTCCACCATCCCAAGGGTGACATTTGGGAAACATCATCTTGCTCAAATAGAAAATTATAAAACGGATTAGCCTTGCCTAAACACTTCATTATTATTGACATAAAACTTGTTGTATACTTTTCAATGGCAAAGGTGAATGCTGATTTTTTCTCTGTTTCTATCAGCTTGCTGCCACAATATCGAGGGTCCAATAAATACGATAAAAAGTGAGGAGCACCCAGTGCTTGATTGTAGCAGATGGAAAAATGCTTCATGTTTGTTTTATCTATTTTTTGTTCAGTCAAATTCTCTTCTAGCCTTTTCCCATATGTGCACAGCTGTGGAAATTGAGCAGCTATCTTTTTGCACTGCATCTTAAGATAGGGAAATCGGTTCAAGCTTTTTGAGCATGTCTTCAGCATTTCTTTTAATTGAAAAATTCATGACTTTGTTGTACACAAGGCTATCAATTTTATCTCTGAATTCCTCACATATTTTCATCAACTTTGACCAATGTTTCATGTAAATGGTCAAACAGTCAAACATGGTATTCCATCGAACATCTTGAGGCAAAACCAATTTTTGGCCACCTTCTTCTTTATATTTTGCTGCAGCAAAGTGGTTGTTCCTAAAATACTTTATAATTTGAACAATGTGTTCTTTCACATTCGGATTCAGTTAAATTAGGACTATTAAGACACACGCATACGGGAATTGTTATGATTATAACCCCCCTTCCCCAATTTTGAAGGACATAGAAGCTATGGTTACATATCGAAAATGTACAGAAAATGAAGTTTTATCGTTTCTCAGTCAGGCATTTCAAATTTTACAGATGAAGATTATGATTCGTTAATGTGGAAATAAAGTGTTTTATATTCTTATCAGAGGTGGAGCTACAATTTTTCTCGAAAGTTTTTTTTTTCTACAGTGATCAAGAGCAAAAAGTACCAAAAAGCCTTAGTTTTTGTAATGTATAGGTTGGGGACTATCGAATTGAAGAGAGGGAGGGACAAAGGGGATAATGCCCACCTAAGAGACCTGAGTGATTTTTTAAATTCTTAAAAAATAGGTGAGGGTAGGGATTGGTGGGGGAGCCCAATCTGCTAAACTGCTTAAGGGCCGGTCAATCCTATTCCCAACAATGTTTGCTATATTGGTATGCACCAGCAAAAATCACAAAAAAAGGAAGGAACCAAATTTTCTTATTTCTATGGTAAAAATTATTACAGCATATATAAATAACATTTTTAAAGGTATTTTAAATTTTTGTAGCTTGAAATACGCATGTAAAAACTGTATCGCAAGCACTGATCCCAATAAATCATCACAAGATCAATTAAAATGTTGAATATTGTCTAGCTATGTTTTTAGATAACTGACAGAAAATCTAGATAATTCTAGATATATTTTGAGTGATTTTTAGCTATAAAATTAGAAAATAGGTTGGCAACACTCGTCAGTTGTCATTCTTACTTGATTTTATACTCCAAGCAATGAATAGTGTTATCTCCACTGACCGAGAATTAAGGAAAGGATTTCAGTTTTTTTTATATACTCTAAAGATGTCTTGATGTGGAATTTTATTATTTTAAACATTTATTCTGTTCCAGGTTATTTTAGCATAAAAATACAAACATAAAAAAAATTCAAGAAATGACAAAATTAAAAAATGATTTTAATCAATGATTTTTTAAAAAAATTGATTGATGATTTTTAATTGATGATTTTTTTTTAAAAGTGATTTAAATCATGATTTAAATCAAGCCGATTTAAAACAAACAACCCTAGTTTCCTGCATTGCTAAGAGTCTAAAATGATCAGTTTGCCTCCATTTTGATCTTCTAATTATTCCATATCGGAGCAATGGATCTATTTTATTTTTATAGTACGAGTAGAAATAAAGAAAGATTTTTCTAAACAAATTGTTTTTTGCTTAAATTATGCGATTTTTATTTTCGGGAGCTTACGAGAGTACACAGTTATCTTTTTCCATCTATCTCCATCTCTTTTTTGCACATTAACTTAACTAAATTAGCTTATTTTCATATTTCAGTTAATAATAAAGGTTAATTTTGCAATTTCTTTTGCACAAATAATATGATTGCACAATTCAGTTTTTATTCATGGATATTGCCGAGAATATAATTATATTTTCCCTTCCATCTCCATTTCTTTATTATTGCACATTAGTTTGACTAAATTTACTTGTTTTTATAATGTGGTTAATTTTTTAATTACTTTCATACAATTAGTATGATTTCGCAATTCAGTTTTTTCTTGGGTATTTCCGATAGTACACAACTATTCTTTTCCATCCATATTCATCCCCCTATTATTGCACATTAGCTTGATGAAACTAGTTTTTCTTTATATTTTGCTTAATTATGAGATTAATTTTTTAATTATTTTTGCATAAATAGTACAATTAGACAATTCAGTATCCTTTTTCTAGAGTGTTGCCAAGAGTACACAATTATCCTTTTCCATCCATCTCTATCTCCCTATTATAGCACAATAACTTGACTAAACTAGCTTATTTTCATATTTTAGTTAATTATGAAGGTTAATGTACAAGGTAGGATCAAAAAGTTCGGAGACTCTGCTAATATCTCCAACCCTGATTGGAGGCGAAGGAAACTATTTTACCGTGGCATAGAGGCACATGTGATGCAAGATGTGTAAAGGAAAACGCAGATCCCCAGTGCAGGGTTTTTCCAGGTAATGCATGTCAGTGAACTGTAGTCATTTGCGTTCATCAAAAACGGAAATTGTGTTTGACGAACAGCGTGCGAATATCAAATTTCGCCAGCATTTGGGGAAATCTCCGACAAAAAGATTGCACATGTTTCAGCAGGTATACGGTGAGAGCACAATGTGTCATGCGAAGGTGTTTTCATTGCACTCCCAATTCACTGACGGACGTGAATCTGTAGAAAACAATCTAGGCAGTCGTCAACATCAATTATGGAGGATAACATTGACGTTGCTGACAAAGATCAAACATTCCTTTAAAAAAATTATCACTGGGGATGAGACATGGTGTTTCTTTTATGACCCACAAATGAAGCAGCAGTCCTCACAGTGAAAGTCACCATCGTCGCCGAAGTCAAAAAAGTTCCGTTTGGGCCATTCAAAGGGGAAGGTAATGCTGGAGGTGTTTTTGACCAGAAGGGCTTGGTGCATTACGAGTTCATATTGGAAGGGACAACAGTGAACAAGGAGCGGTACACAGCTTCTGACTCATCTCCTTGATCCTATCTGCCAGAAACAACCAGAACTCTGGAAAAGCAAGAATTGGGTGCTGCAATATGCCTATATCCCCACTCATCAGTCTTTCATGGTGCAATCTGCACTGGCCAAACGTGGAACATTAACCCTTCCACACCCTCCCTATTCACCTGATCTCGCCCCATGTGATTTTTACCTGTTCCCTCGTCTCAAAATCGAATTCAAAAGACACCATTTCCAGGGTGCATCTGAGATTGAGGAAGCTGCGTGGCCACACTGAAAGCCATCTCGTCCAAAGGCTTCCAGAAATGTTTTCAGCAACTGTACTCGTGCTGGCAGAAGTGCATAGTTGCAGAGGGGCAGTACTTTGAAGGTGGTTGTGTGTAACACATGATATCAATAAATCCTATCCGTCAAGTAAGCCAGTCTCTGAATTTTTTTACCCTACCTTGTATTACAGGGTGGCGACAGAACCAGGAAATCAGGGTATTCTCAGGGAAAAGTGATTTTCTGGAAATATCAGGGAAAACTCGGGGAATTTTGTTTCAAATCAGGGAAAATTTTGGAATTTTTTTCGTGTATCGCCGATCTTCAAATCCCTGTGAAAACATCTGAACGGGAATTTTCCTTCTCTTTGTCCCTCCGTGAAACTGCACTCGTTATGTGGTAGTGTTAAACTTTATTCTGATTGGCCGTTGATCAGATGACATCATAAAACTTAAAATTCCCAATTACCACATGGCGATTAAACTAGAAAAACTGGCGATTAACGAAATCCTGTTACCACCAGCCAAACTATGTGATAGCGTAGCAAGGGTAGAAATTAGAAAAATGAAGTCACTGGTCCAAAGGACCAGTGACTTCATGACTTCAGTGGTCCACAACCTTTATTACTGGTCCGTACACGGGACTTCAATAAATTATAAAATGAAATAAATTACACGTGGAATGTTATTATGTGGATTTCCATAAATTCATAAAACCATACCTAGTTCAATTAAAAAATATAAATGAAGCTTTACATAAAATGTAATTTAATTCTTGTGGAATAAACCATATAAAGTGAAGTGAAATGTACACTGCTGAACAATTACATAATGAAATGCTATACAAAAAATAAAGTTTTAATATTCAGGACTGTTCACCACGCTGAATTTGCCTTTTGACGGTTAACGGTTAGGTGTTGTGAGATCATGTTTGTCTATACTAGGGTTAGAAAAATCAAAAAATTTCTACATGCCCTTCGAGCATGTTGTCCAAATAAATAGATGTCCAAGATAAAATTTTACATGCCCAACATTTTTCTGATGACATATTTCATTATTGATAGCTCTGGCGCCAATGAAAATATCAAAATTAGGAAATTAGGTACTTTTAATGAAGTAAATATATTAAAAATGGGAATTGACTACTATTTATGCTAAAATAATTTAAAAAATAACCGTTTAGCGATTTATTCCGAATTAGACTAGACAACTTTTGAACAAGTATATTTATTACTTCCATAAAAATGCGATCGCGATCTTAATTTACATTACATGCGGCCTTAAATCCCCATCGTCATGAGTGACATTACCGTGCATATGGCCGTAGATTTACATTGGCCTAGACAGAAGGGAATTTTTTGTAGGAAACTATGCAAATTTTGTACGTAGTATGAGGATGTTTCCCATAGAAACTACGGAGATTCCATAGTAATCGGCATCTCTGTTTATCAACACCTGTTCATGTCCGCTACATGAGGAATCAAGCGCAAATGAATGAGAGAGAGAAGAGAATGAGGAGCTGCTTTGGCACTGTGCCAGAGGCTCTGCTTGTTTCTTTTAGTAACCTCACTGTCGCCCGTAAATTTTGAAACTTTGTTTTCTCCCCACAGTTATCAACTATCGCGCTGCGAAAGCCATTCCTAGTCCATCGCTGAATAATAAAGACTTTTCTTTTTCACACTCTTCCCTTATACGGCTTTAAATGTTGAACATAAAATATTTGCAGTAGAGTGCTGATTACTTGATTTCGGCTACCGATTGACCTAATCAGGTTAATGTCGAATAAATTTTTATTACATGCCCGGTTGAAATTTTTATATGCCCCGGGCATGTCAGGCAATAGATTTTTCGAACCCTGATCTATACACCCTATAAAGTACGGGCGTTGTTCATTTCTTCCCTTTTGTTGCCATAATGATGAAGACAAATATTCTAAATACAGGGCAACCTCAAAATATGGGAGAAAGAAAGCGATGTGGATAGGAAGGGGAAGAAGCAATGCCCAAGAAAGATACATTCCAGTTCTCCTCCCCGTTTTCATAGCAGGAGTCCGTAGGAAGTCAGAATAGCCGGATGCCTTGTGGGCGGGCGGGCACGGGAGGGGGGTGACAAAATTACAAACATGGAAACAGTATTGTTTGCTTTCCCCAGACCGCTGAATTTGAATATCGTTTTTCTTTACATACGTGCTAAGGGGAAAATTTAAGTTACGAGAGGGAAATGAGAATAAAAGGTTACTTGTCCAACGGACCAATATAATTTATATTCTGCTGGTCCGTTGGATGTTTTTGTGATCTCGGACCAACGGACCACCGTTAATTTCGAGCCCTGCGTAGGATGGCTATTCTCCCTAAACAAATCCATCTGTGGAGTGAGAAAAATCTGTCAACAACCGCTACAATACCTCTACTACGCTCCCATAGTTTTCCCCTATGAGGCGATCGTAATTTATTGCATTTGCTGCCGAGAATTGAGTGCAATCCACATTCCTATCCTACCCTTCCCCGGAATCACCGATGTGATTTACGACATTCCGGGGTGTAGTGTCTTTGCCGTGCTCTCTACAATGAGCATGGCAAATAATAATTACGGCTTAAATGGGTTCCCCCATTTTTTCATCTGACTCAAATTTAAAAGGATTCATGGAAGCGGATGCATAAACTGAATTAAAATTACTCGCTAAAATAAAAATGGTGCTTGAAACTAGTTCCCTCTATTTCGTGCTTGTGAATTTATTTATTTGTTAAATATTCATTATAGCATACTTTTCACAATGAAAAATTAAAAGAATTGATCTATATGCATGAGTTTCGGGAATACGCTGCCGCTCGGGGCCGGCGCGAGCGAATTAAATCTGGGCAGCCGGCACGGATAAAGGATATCAACCTTGGGGATGGGGGAATGTTTTTCCAAGCTGAATTGTCGATATTGCAATGTTATGTATTATTGTTCTACTTTAACCTACATATGAACGGCCCATAAACGACTATAGGGAAATTATGAATGTGTGTAACATTGGCTAAAATAGCCCGTTTGAAGGATACTATCCCGGACATACTTTGTATTAATTTTAAAACTTAATCGCGAGAACTTCATAATTTTTAAAATCTCGATGTACAACAGTTTTTCTCTAGGAGAAATTTCAGATTTCCTTTTACAGATTATGCCCTGTGTTAAGTTATTAATCTCTCATCGATGATGTATAAAACTACGATTTATGGATTCAAATTAAATCGGTTCCATTTTCAACTTACCTCACTGGGCCAGGGGTAGTTCATTGCCCTTTTTTCCTTAATCGGAAAATTCGGGTATTGCAATAAAACGGCATGTTTCTACCGATATAAAACGCCATTTTTTTTTAAATTCAAAACGTCAAAATATTAAAAAAAAAAATTTCTTCAAAAGGATAAAGAATTTATTAGTTATGAAATAAACATATTGGGGAAATTTTAAAATAAAAGAGCTCATAACGTCCGTTAATATAAGGAGAAAAAAGGGCGAAATATCGTGATTGCAATGATTAGAGTAAAAATTAGAGTAAATGATCAAAATATAAAACAAGAATATTAATTAATTAAAATTCGTCGAAATTCATTTGTAAAACCCTCAAAATTAAAGAAAAATTAGTGGACAGGTTTCTTAAAAATAAAAGAGGAATAAATAATAGTGAATGTTTCATAAGCTTGGAAAAGTAAAAAATAAAAAGTTCAAGATGAGAAAACTTAAATGAATTAAAAATTGTCTCAAAATGTATTTGAATGCTTCATGATAAATAAATTTTTTTTATGATGTATTGGAAAACAAATATTATAAAACACCTGAAAAGGTCTATAATTAAAATTATTGGCAAGATTAAAAAAAAATTTAAAGGTTAAAAATAATTAGTGAATATAAATGTTTAAAATATTTAAATAATGGATAAATGAAAATTTTAAATTTGTCAAACCTTTAAGAAATGGAAAAAATGTTAATAGTGACAATAACTTATAGAAAAGAATTAGTTTTAGAAAAAAAACACTTAAATTAAGTTTTCGAAATTTATTAAATGTCAAAAATGAGAAGATAGCAATAATAAATGCATGTTAACAATATTACTCATTAATAAATTGAAATATTTCTGTGAATTTGTCTTACTATCAAGTAATAATAATAGAATTTGTATTACTGTCAAACAATAATAATAAAATTTGTATTTTGCCAATATCTTAAATGTTCCCCAATTTTTAAAATCCTCCTCCGCATCGAAATAATAGTTTCTATAAATGTAGATCCGCTAAGGAGTTTTCTTGCCAACAGACATATAGTGATACCTTGATAAAGTACTCATCAGTTCAAGACATGGGGGGTAAGGATTGGTTGTTTGACTTATGTCTACTGTACAATAAATCTATTATAAGTGCTAAGTAATAAGAGCAAATTTCTAAATTATTTTAAAACATACTTATAATTTAATTTTGCATAACATTAAGCAACTTAAAAAAACCATCACATGATGTAATGTAAAAACACTTTGAAAGTATGAAGTTATTTTTACTCACTTTGCCTCTTTACATGAAAAACTCATCCAATGTTTTTTGCTTCAAAGTTGATGCTCTGTTTTTTTATGTTGCTTATCTTATACAACATATATAAATGTTTTATATTTATCTTTTATATTCATTTATCCTTCTAGCAGGTTTTAGATAGTCGAGTTTATGAGTATGGTTGAGAAATTCTTAACAGATGATTGAAGAAAATCAGGGAATTTCAGGAAAACTACTCTGGAAATTAGGGAAACTCAGGGAATTTCGTTTTTAAGTTTCTGTAGCCACCCTGTATAATGATGGTGAAGAAAAGTTAAAAATACTTCTAATAAAAACAATCCTCCCTGCAAGATTGGATGGAAAACTAAGATATTTATAGAACATTCTCATTTCGATTTTGATATAATATAAGACACGTTTATTGATAAAAGCAAGAGAAAGTAAAATGGAAACTATGCTCATTGATAAAATTTCAATAAATAATACATAATAGTTTGATGTATTAAGTGTTACAAGTATTTTATTTAAAGATAATTAGTATTTTATTAACCCCTTAAACATGTGATTTATTTCCCTTCGTGTGCACTGCAGTGGAGAGTTTTTTCTCCCATTCCGTTTTCCCCACTGCTTGCGTGTTGAATAAGGTGTTTTACTGAAATAAGTATTAAGTAAATAAACATGCATAATAACAGATAAGTAAGTAAAAAACATATAATTCCAATTTTTAATAGTTCCTCTTGGTATCATAAATTTTAAAACATGGTATAACAAAGAGCAACTTCACAATCTGGACACTATATCCTGGTTTCTTTCCAAAGCTTCTTGCCAGTTTTATTAGAAGCATGACATATACAACACATGGCCTAGTTGGCTGTATTTTGCAGGATGTGGGAAATATATATTTATCAAAATGTCTTTGTAAGATGTAAGACGAAGAGAATGATTATCATAGCTTTGCCTTTCTGGTTTTACAGCCATGTTAGTAGAATCATGTGATTTTTGTATTTTTTCCTCAATGATTTCAATTCTAAAGTCAATAAGTGTTAGATTTCTGGATGTTATTTTTCTCTATAGAATAAAAGCATTGAAGGTAATTTGATAAAGCAAGTGCCTGGATATTTTTTTATAATAAACTTTCATCCTTTTTCGTACTGTATCGTAATACGAAATACAAAGCTAACTAGAACTTGTACAAAATACTGTCTCCAATAAAATCTAATTTGTAGGACTACTACTGTCATCTAGTAGAGAAGATTGTAAACACAATTAATATTTTATGCACAATCATATGACGAGTGGCTTTCAAAGTGCATAACGAGTCTACCTCGTCAACCACGTTTATCGGTAATGCAATGTATGATGAGTTGAACTTGTTAACAATGCTTAAAGGGTTAATATTATCTTTTTTAGCAAGAAAGTTTACAGGGATGTTTTTACCGTTGCAACTTTGTTTTGAATCATGTACTTATTTTGTAGCTGAAGTACTATCACAGTGGTAACAGTTAAGAAATTGAATGTTAAAGATACATTTTGTTTTGTATGATATAAATTTACTATTATGTATAAAATTTTATTATAGTGAGCGAGTAGGAAATTGGCGTGATCCAAATTATATAAAAGAAAATTTTGATGAAAAACCAAGGGATGAACCAAGAAGTGTTCGAAATAGTTCCTTTGAAAGGAGAAATGGCAGTAAACGATCTGATCGTGAAGATGAAGATTGGAGCAGACCTTTGCCTAGGGATGAACGTCTAGAAAGGTATTTCTCTGAGATGTTTAATTTTTAGAAATGTTGGAATATAAATACAATTAATATGTGATATTACATGTCTCCTGATACATTGATCTATTTATATTAGGCAGTTATTTTCTCAAGGGCACACTGGAATAAACTTTGAGAAGTATGAAGATATTCCTGTTGAAGCTAGTGGTGAAGAGTGTCCTCCTCACATTAATGCTGTTAGTATATTGAGTTATTTTATTTTTATTATAGAGAATATGAAATAGATGTGGAGTGTAAAATTAAAATGTTTATGGTTGCTATTAGTTATTAAAATTACTTCATGATTGCAAAGACTTTTGTCTTGAATGCACACATCTTACCTAATATTCTTGTCATTATGAATAGCATTTCTTAAATATTAAGATCCATACATTTATCTTGAAAACTATCAAATTGAAGATAATATTAAAGAAAAATGCTAGATTGTGTTAAAAAAAATATGAACTTCTTAATATTTTAATGTGCATATCCATCATTTTGCTGGTGAAAAATCTTTTGATGGTAAATATTATCTCACAGACAATGGCCACCATCTTGAAAATGCCATACACATGTATTTCTTTCAATTTTATATTTTTATTGGTTGCAACATGCATTATTTCTTTTTGATAAAAAAAAATTAATCTATAAATATTTTTATTGCATATGGATGCCATTTTTGCACAAAAAGTGCAAATTTTTGCATCATAAAGGGTTATACATACTTAATTTACAAATGTTAACACATTACCATATTTCAACTTTAAAATATAATATTATAAGTTATTAGATGAAAACTAAGCTGAATCTAGTTTTGGACATAAAATATAAGATGATGTGATTAGCTCACCCTTCCCTTCCAAAAAATAAAAATATTACATGCTTTATTGAGTAAAAGAAGAAATGCATAAAACTTCATTATTTTATGGTATTCCAAGAAAAAACTGTTATAATTTTACATTTGATGGATAATCAGAATGAATAATCGAAAACTAAAAATTTTATGTTATATTAAAAAATTATTTTGAATTGTAACAAATTTCTTGATTTTTGATTGACTTATTTAACTTATTTTTGTTGTATTTATTTTTTAAATACAAAATCTACCCATAGTTTGCTGGGATTTAAAATGAGTGGTTATGATGCAGCCATGTGTGAACCCATGCAACAGAATTTTATTTTATATTTGTTATAAGCGAATGTATTATTAAACTGTTATTTGGTTTTCAGGATTTCACTTTGACTTTCGGTGTAGTATTTATTAGAGTTTGCCTCTTAAATCCCAGGCAATGCTGGTAATTTTCTATTACTAAATAATACAGATGAAGATGAAAATTAACACATAAATTTACAAAATGCTTGTTTTGAACAAACATCTTACAAATTTATTACCAAGTTTCACCAATGAATAACAGAACATAATTTCACCCCTCCCTACGCCATACGCAATGAGCAGGAAAATCCCATTCCTGTCATTAAATTTGTTTAATTTATTTTTATTTGTTTCCAAATCATTGTTACAAACTTATCATTAAAATATATTTTAGGTTTTATATTCCCATGTGACCAATATGGTCACTCTTTTGATATCATTAATTTTTTCGTAACCCAAAACCTATGCAGCTCTGACCATGGTTAGAAGATGGGTGGGTGCCATGACTCCTTTCTTCCCAGGAGACTCATTTTAAAATTAAATTTTCATTGGTGTCACTAAGACATTAAAAATAAACAACTCAATCAAACTTTTAAAAAAATTTAAATACTTTGGTATATGAAATCTAAAATATATACATGTGTTTCTCATTCTGATAATAATTATAATGCGAATTCTCTTTTCGATCAAATAGAATGAATTTATTTCCTGAAAAAAAAAAAAGATTAATATTTCACAAATGAATTCACAAGAATTTTAAATTGAATTCCAAGTTTCACCAATGACTTGTATCCACAATAGACAAAAATCCGGCAAGTTTAAATGAATGATAAACCTCCTAGCTCCTAGCATTTTATATTTTTGAAATGCACTAATTTTCTAATATAAAAGTTATGTATTGAAGGATGATTTGCATTTGAAATATTAGCACCAGATGGTGCCATCAACTACCATGCCATGCTATACACGCTGAGCAAAAGAAAAAAAAAACCATCCTTAAATTTGTACAATTTTTTTATACCTTTTTTGATCCTTGTTACAAACTTATCATTTAAATATATATTTGTTTTTATATTCCCATGTGACCAATATGGTCACCCCCATTTGATATTGGAACTTTTCTCCTAACCAAAAGTATAAGCAGATCTCTGACCATGGTTAGAAGATTAGTGGGTGCCATGACTCCTTCCTTCCCAGGGAGACTTGCTTTAAAATTTATTTTTCATTGGTGTCACTAAGACTTCAAAAATAGACAACTTAATCAAACTTAAAAAAAAAAAAATTTAAATACTGAGGTACATGAAATCTGAAAAATGTATATGTATTTTTCCTTCTGATAATGATCAGGGTGCACATTTTCTTCGATGAAATGAAATGAAATTGTTTCTTGGGGGGAAAAAATAATCCGTATTCCACAAATGAATTTATAGAATTTTAAATTGAATGCCAAATTTCACCAATGGATATTGTATCCATAGTGGAATCAAAAGTGGCAAATGCACTAATGTTCTAATATAAAAGCGATTTAATGAACGATGATTTACATTTAAGATTACAACATCAGATTGCGTCATCAGCTACCGTGTCATAGCAGATATGGTACAAATCAGCCATGAACAGGAAGCTTCTTTAACTTAAAATAATTAAGAAACTAATTCGAATTTTTAAAAAATCTTGCTGAGGCTTATTGTCCTGTATCCTGAAGTACATGTATACCGAATTTCATGTCCGTACAACATCTAGTATTGTTTTCACTACAGATGATGCAGACAGATCTCTATTATTATAGATAATAACTCATAACTAGCTAAAATTCTGTTGTATGCATGTTTGACATTATCATCTATATTATTTACTTGCCAGGCGAAGAATATTTTATGAAAGGAAATTATTTAATTTGTTTATTAAAATATTTGTTCAAATACAATGTTATCATAAATCATGATTCTTTTCAGTTTTCAGAATTGCCTTTGACTGAGATCATACGCATGAACATAGAGTTAACTCATTATACTTCACCAACACCTGTGCAAAAGTATGCAATGCCAATCATTTTACACAAGAGAGACCTTATGGCATGTGCCCAGACAGGTAATCATTAAATCAATATTCTAAGTAATGCATTACACATTGATCGCCATGGAGGAGTTGTGAAATGTGACCCTCCCCCAGACGCCATGATCTTTCAATAGGAAAATGTTGAATTATATTTTTTATAGTTTTTTGGACAAAATGTGTCTATTTTGCCTGAGTTCCTGCTGCCATCAAGGTCATTAATGGACTTACTACAGGTGCTCAATACAAATAGTTCGTATTTGCAACAAGAATGGTTGTTGGCATTATAGATCAACCTACAAACTAGGAGATAATTCGTAGTAGGCATTCAGCGGAAAACTGCCAACTACAAAGTATCTCGTAGTTGGAAGTCAATGTGTTAATAAGATTTAATTTTAATGCTTTTAATTACTATTAAATGTAATTAATTTTTTCTTCCATATTTGCATTTTACTTTTTTCATTAATCATATGAGAATAATGGGATGGAAAAAACCACACTGGTTTTTCTGGTTAAAACCAGATAGAAAAAACCACTAGTAAAACCTCTCTACATAAAAATATATTACTTATACAGTACAGAATCGTTTATCCGGCATCCTGATATCCAGAATGCTCAAAAAACTGGAATTGGGCAGAATGATATCAAATTTTGTGCTAACAAACATTTTTTCTGCCCAAAACTGGCTAAATAGCAATTTTTATATTTGTTTTTAATCTTGCCGAATGACCAGACGTGTTAATTACTACAGATTATTACTTTGTTTCTATGGAAAATGCCCTTATAATGTGAATTATAGAATTGCCATATTTTTCTGCAGAAAATTGCTATTATATATTTATAGTTATGTGTAATATCAATCCATGCAGCAGTAAAAACTTCTGCCAACATAATTTATTAATAAATATTTGTTTTTTCTTGGACATAATATATTATATGCTTCATAAAAAAGGTTCTAAATTTGGTATAAATTTTTAAATGGGTCGAGATTGTCACCTTCGTATAGCACTTCCAAAATTACAGAGGGCCTTCACTTATGGAGGGTTCTGATTAGATCTGAGAGATGTGTGTGATGTTTTCTTTGCCAAAAGAAAATCACAAAAGATTATTATTTTCCAAAAATTTGACATGCTTCGCATTTTTGCACTACAGCTCATAATTTATGCAGATTTATGCTATGAATGCATAATTTTATGCATAATTTTTGCAGTATGTTACTCCTGCATTTGTGCAATGCAATTTTGGTCCGATATATATTTTTTCCTTTTATGGAACATTTAAAAAATGTTTTAGAATCCTGATTTCTGAAATTAATTTGAGTTATCTTTGTCTAAAATGCATAGAAAAACAATTAGCAGTTGTAAAACTTCACTTAAAACCAATCTTCATTCGACATCTTCATACAGTGCATTTTTTCATGAGACTCCAATTTATTTTCTTCCGATTTTTGGTCAAATATGCAAATCTCTTGGTGTTTGAAAAGTTATTTTTTCTTTTTTTAATGCAAAATAACCCAATTGGTTACAATGATTTGCATTTCACCCAAAATTTTAAATTCATATGTTGATAAGTTTTTGTGTGTTGTGTTTTGTGCATTTATTGGTAATTTGGAGAAGATTCCCTGGCAATATCACAAAAATGATTATACACAATCCGTATTATATTTCTTTTTTCTGTAAAGAAATTTTAAATTTTTGCAATCTTTTTGCATCGATTAAGATTTTATTAATAATTGCAAGTTGTATGCAGGAAATTTATTTTTCAATTAATGAAATGAAGGGTTATTTTCTAGAAATTTGTATTAAAACAACGATTTAGTCACTTGAAATACAGCCATTTTGACATATTATATTTAAATTTGATGTATTCCCATCTATAAATATAGTATTATAATTTTAATTAAAATTAATAAATATTATTATCTTTAGTGTAAACTTGTGTTCTATCAAGCCTCAGTAATAAACTTTTCATGTTTTGACCCTTTTTCATATAATTTTCTACAACACCATTGTTGAACATTTCAGTAGATTTTAGAAAAAGTGTTCCAAATTATAGAAAAATCCCTTATCCAGAAAGTCCTAAGCATTCCGGATAATAGACCCTATACTGTATTTTGTTACGCGGACCGGAATATTACAAAATTGACAAAAAACTTCCATTTGATAATATTATTGGCTGTGACAAGTACAAAACTTGTTACACTTGTTACTTGTAAATAATATGCAATTTTTGTATCATCTGCTATTTAAAATTGCAAAATTGATAATTATAAGTTTAAAATTCATATACTTATTCAAATTGTTCTTGCTCTTAAATACTATGGATCACAATTTTAATATTGTTAATTTCGACTCTTCCAAAGAATTGTTATGGTAATTAGAATTAAGAAAAATAGCTATATATAATTTTCAAAACATACATGTTACCAAACCTGCATGACCATAATAAGAAATCCTGATGACTTGCTTAATTAGAAATACATGATTAGTAGTTTTTGTAAGAATCACAACTATAAATAATGTATAGTGATGTTAATTCTGTGCCAAACTGCTCTCAAGCAAGTTTTTTCCAAAATTGCACCAATCATGTGCTCAAAACGCTTTTCCCTCTCCCCCTTAACCTGTAGAACCAGAAGTGAGCGATCCATACATAAAATTTCTCCTTTAAATTCCACCTTGATTCCGAAGTGAAGTAAAACGAAATATTAGTCTCCATCTCTTCATGATCGTAACAAAGCATCAAAGTGTTTTTTCCTCTCTCTCCAACTCAAAGAACTGTAAGCCGTCATTACGAAATTATGATGTATCTTGTATATAACTGCACCCTCTGTCAGGCTTTATACATGTGCATATGATTGTAAATAAATTAGTTTAGATTCGAATCTTACATGACGCAGTCGTAAAACTTCCACTCTGCAAAAATTTTCGTTCTGTTTATCAATTTGACTGAAAACAGAAATCTTTCAAAGCACCCCATCGACGCTCCAATCTTCCCGCCATTGTCTAGAATTGTGACTGTCTCGTTTTCAAGCATCAAAGGCAGAAGGTAATTGCTTTCATTGTATATATATATATATATATATATATATATATTTTGTAACATATACACAAAATGGATAAATTGGACTCGAAAGGCTTAAAAGAGTACAGTTTCGCAATTAAAAACAGAACTGAATATTCGTAAATTATCTTGCAAAGGATCGAAAGATGAACTAATTCAACTTTTGGTTTCAGACAATGAAAAACATTTTCGTGAAAGAACAATTGACAAATTAAATACTACCCGCAATAAACATATAGAACTAACTGACACAAATTTTAAAGGAGAAAGAATTAGAAATTCAAGAATTGAAAAACCAAATCGAAAGTAAAAATAATCAAATTACTTAAAACATTGTGATGAATCTTCTTCAACTGCACCGGATCTTGCTAACATTGTCACACAATTAGCTGCCACTGTTCAGCAATTGGCAAGTCAAGAAAAATTAAATTCGCCCATTCAAATAAACTACTATGGATACCGCTCAAGCGATACCAAATTTTTCCGAAAAACAATTTGAAGATCCAACGAAATGGATTATGCAAGTGGAAAGAATTGCATTTCATGCACATTGGATGCTCTCCTTAATTCACATAAATGCACAAACAAGATTAAAATCATCAGCTGCAGATTGGGACTTTGTGTACGGTAAAAATTGTCAAGATTGGTTAGAATGGAAAGAAGAATTTCAAAAGCAATTTAAACGATCGATGAATATGAAAGATTAAGCAAAACGTGTGCTTTATAAAGACGAAACTTTAGTGTCATATATTTATGCAAAAGATGCCTTGCTCGAAAATGCTCCTCATAAATTGGACGTATCCGAATGCATTTCACTCATTCTAGGTGACATACAAGACGGCTGATGGGCTAACCCACTCTCCGTTCATACATATGACACAGTTTCTGAATTAGTTGACTGTATTTCATCATTGGATTCAAGAATATGCTTGCATAAAGACAAATCGTAACAACTTTCATTTTTGCACAATAAGAAATACTTTCATGTGTTAAACGTTAAAAGTGTATCTAAAAATGACAACTATGATTCTCAGTTTCATGACGATGAAAAAAGATCATTTTGCTCAAATGAACAAAAAATGAATTTTATGTAAAAATTTAATGCCAAAATGGATTCTCCTAAAAACTTCCATTGTTGGCGATGTAGAAATTATGGCCACATTTCTTCCCAATGTTCGTTACCTCCACCAAACCCAAAAGAGAAACAGCAAATTGTATAACCATCCATAGATTTTAGTACGCCACAGTCAAATTCTCCCAACTATTATCGATCAACATCTCCAGAATACAACGCTGCAAAAAACTCTAATTCGACGAAAGAAAAATCAAAACTACAATCTTCTGTAAATTGCATCTGTATTTCATGAAACACCAATTGTTGCCGCCATCATCGATGGAAATACTACAGTCGACGCTCTTTGAGATCCAGGTTCTTGTATTACTCTAATTAAGTTATGTCCCTGCCGATGCCAATGTGTATCCATGGCAAGATGGACCTCTCAGTGTTGCTGGTAGTTACGTAACACCATCTGGATGGATAACATTACGTATTGAAATAGGAAACATTGACTACATAATGCCAAAAGTCGGTATCTGTGATCAATTCCCCGTTGCCCTCATTCTCGGTACAGATTGGAAAATATCAGTTCATGCACGTTATATTTTTGAACAAGATAATTCTTTGTGCATTGCAACGCTTACATCGCTTCAACATTTTAAATGTGTATCTGCCAAACCTTCAGTGAATTGCATCGCTCATTTGCAAATGAATGTAACACAAACGCTAGCATTTCCAAACATATTAAATGAAAAATCTGCAAAACTTTCGGAAGAGATAGAAACATTGATTACAAACATTCCAAAATAAACGAAATCTCCTGTTGAGTCAAACCAGATTAAACTCACTCCTCTTGAGCAGTCCAAATTACAGAACATTTTTTTGAATTTGACGACGTTTTTGCATCTTCGGAATCTCCAGTCGGTGAATTTCCAAACATTGAATTAAAAATTCAACTACAGCATGATCATCCTATACGATTCAAGCCCTATTGACTTCCAGAACTACATTGTTTGCATTTAAAAACTCATATTTCTGAATGGAAAAAGCAAAACGTCTGCCAAGATTCAAATTCTCAATACGCAGCTCCTGCTTTTGTAAGTAGAACAACCCTTTCATGACACAACACCCCTTCGAACTGTAGTCGACTATGCTAGAACAATTAATCTTATTACTATCAAAGACCCTCAACCAATTGACAACATGGATGATGTTATTTATCGTATTGCTGGAAAGAAATATATATCGAAAGTAGATATCAAATCAGCATTTCTGCATATAAAAGTGCATACCAACGATATTCACAAGACAGGCTTTGTAACACTCGATGGACACTACAAATTCCTAAGAAAGCCATTTGGACTTTGTAACGGTCCTGCCACTCTGTCGAAAGCAATAAAACAAGCTTATGCTCAACTTCTGGATAGAGGGATAGCTCCATATTTTGATGATTTGAATTTAGTGCACAACAATTTTGACGAATACCTTGAATGTTTTACGTCTTCTCTTTCTACTCACATGTCAGCATGGCATTAAAATTTCTCGTTCGAATTGTATCTTTGTTGCTTCACAAATTCTTTTGTTGGGAAGGATACTCACGCAAAATTAAATACTCCCAGACCCTAACCCCGCTTCTGCAGTAAATCATTACATTTCTCTACATTCTGTACATGAAGTACGAAGTTTCTTAGGTTTCGCCAACACCTTACGTAAACATGTCCAAGGATTTTGCAACAATAACCAAGTCATTAACTGAACTTCTTAAAGGACAGCATCACTATTCGACACCAATTTCGACACCCATTTCCAATAATAAAACAATTGTTCTAAATGCTGAACAACAGTCAGCATTCGAAAAACTTCGAGAATTAGTTATTACTCCACCTGCGTTGGCATTTTTCACCCCTGGATTACCAACATTTGTTGAAACCGATGCAAGTTATACCGGAATTGGAGCCTGCCTTTTGCAGGAAAATAATGAAAAACATCACATTATTGAATATGCTAGTCGTACCTTAAGTGCTCCAGAGACTCGATATCACTCAAATGAACTGGAATATACCGCAGTTCACTGGACCGTAACAGTTAAATTTCGTATGTATCTTCTAGGCCACAAATTTGTTTTAATAACAGATAACTACACTACAGCATATGTTGTTTCCAAAGATCACTTAAACCGAAAATTTGCTAGATATATCGTTGATCTCTCATAGTATGATTTTGACGTACAGCACCACCCTGGAAAAAAGAACACCTTAGCTGACCATCTTTCTCGATATCCTGATCCCAGACCTCAACTATGCTTGACTATCAGTCTCAACTCCAACTCTTCGCTTATCCACGAACAGAAAGACGAGTTTTGTTCGCAGATCATAGCAAAACTCAAATCGCCAATCAACACCAACCATTATCATCACCAATCAACACCAACCATTATCGTCAAATTCGCAAAACATTTAAACTTTATAATGATATTTTGTTGCATCGAAAGTATACAGAACTACAAGATGAAACTTATGCAATAGTTTTACAAAAATCACATCGACAAACAGCACTCCGTCTCTGTCACGATGATGTCAGACATTTTGATTTCGGAAAGACCTTAGAGCATTTAAACTCACGATATTGGTGGCCAAAAATGTTACAAGAAACTAAACAGTACGTAAGAAGTTGTGATATTTGTCAACGGACAAACAGACGTACAGTTAGTGCAAGCGGACTCTTAGGTGATCGTCCTCTCCCTTCAACACCATTTGAAGTTGTTTCTAGTGATCATATTGTTGCTCTTCCCCAAACAGCATCAGGGAATAAATACATTATTGTACAAATCGGCCATACTACTTGTTACCTCATCTCTAACTGCTCACACAGTAACATAATCTCTCGAAGACATTATTATGCGTTTTGGACCTCCTATGCTATACATCTCAGACCAAGGTCCTGCATATATTGCTCGCCATACAGCACCCTACACTCCAGAGCCAAATTCTACAGTAGAACTTGTGAATGCCACCCTCATAAGTGTTTTGACGAAATTCGCATACCATAACCCAACCAAATGGGACTCACTTCTTCCAAAATATCTTACTTGCGATAAATACTGTTCGACAAAGTTCAAGCAAATATTCACTATTCTTTTTGTTACATGGTTATAACCCTCGTCTACCAAAAGAATTACATTTTGGAACCATTATGAACGAATCAACTCGATCAGAACAACTAGAAGACCTCCCTTATCTTCGTAAAAATGCATTACTGAATATTGAAGAAACTCATCAAGAAAACAAGCATGGATTTGACCATAGACGACTCGACAAGACATCAAGACATTCAACAGCGGCGATCTAGTACTTTATGACTGGTCGCAAGTTCAAGACCATAAACTTACTCCATAGTTTAAAGGACCTTTTCGCATTGTACGTTAAGTCAGGGCCATGTGTTATGAGATCGCTGATGTCAAAGGAAAAATCCCACCGAAAATAGTTCACATTTACACTCTCAAACTATATGCTCAACGTATCTCACCTCGCCCAAACAGATGTCCACCAGAAAGATTCTAAAACTGGCAAAAAGGGATCTTTATCAGTGTAAGGACATTTCGTAATCGGACTTTAAGAAAACAATGGACAGTTCCGATTTTTTTTTTTTTTTTTTTTTAAGATCTTAAAACCAATTGATATTTATAGTGAATTTTTTTCTGATTTCAAATATCCAAGCAAAAATCTCTTAAAATAATTATTTATTTAAATATCAAGAAATGAAAAGCACAAAATCTACTCAAACAAAAAACAGCCCGTGATTGGCTGTGACGTTACACGGCCTGTTCGACCTGTGATGCAACCTTCTACTATGTGCTGTTTCTACTGAAATATTTGCAAGTAGATGGCATTTAATTTCGTTTACAATTTGTTTTTAATTGTTTTACCCATTTGTTCTTGGTCTGCTTGAGTTTAAATTATGTGTTCCTTATTTTATTTTATTGTAAACATGGATTCTAGTTTTGTTCAAGGGCAATCAGATAATTTGCTTAAGATCAATTTTACTGTGATGGCGCTCTTTTTCAGAAATAATAAACATTTTGTGACAGCTGAAACTCCAGATGTAAACTTGATACCCTTTTTTTGAAGATTTATAATAATAATAATAATAATTACTACTATTATTATGTGAATTACATTTACGTTTAAGGTATCTGTGGTGGAAATCGGAGCATTGCGAAAAATGCAAACACTTTGGACGCCAATTTCTCCGAACGTGATAGATAAAAATATACATATTTTTTTGTTGTTTCGTTAGTCCAGATTATGAATATATGAAATTGTGAGACCAGAAATAGATCTCGCATTTGATGAGACACTTTTATGTACAAATTTATGGTGGCCAAAATGGCGAACAATACTTGTAGTTTGGCTGGCACCGAGTTTTATAACCCTGTGAACCTAAAGGTCAGAAAACCACAAATTTAGGGGTGCCATGACAGAGGGAGCCGATCTGGGCCTTACGAGATGTGGAATGGTTCCATTGGTTGAAGGGATAACTAATGGAAAAAGAAGATTGTTACGTCAAACTCAATGCGGCAAATGGAAGAAAAGGGGGAGTTATACCCCCTCCCCCCCAAGGGAACCACAGCCTGTGACCCGAGAACGACACTACAAGACACTTGTGCACAGAGACTTTTGACAACATGACTTAGGAGATACTACCATGACTTGGAACAGATAACTTGTACAATATGACTTAAGGCCGTGACGTTTTAATACGACTTAAAATAACTTGGAGATGATGACTGAATTTGGTGAATTCAGACTTGCTGAGTGTCCCATACTGGTTCCAAAATAATGGAGATATATTGATGTGTGAGTGCAATCAAGAGTATGAGAAGAAGCCCCACACCAAAGAGTTATGGCGAGTACAAATAATTGATGCAAGCATTTAATATATGATCAAAGCCCAAGGCCGAAATTGAAGGTATGTGCCCATTGAAAATGATATCTGGTCATAATCACTATTTAGGATTTTCCGTTTTGGTCACATATGTCCTCTCCACTGAAATAATATAATAAAATAGTGTAATTGAATTTAATTAAGATTTATGTTGTTAATAAATGTTTTATTGTTAAAGTTTAAATGGTGCAGTCAATGAGTATTATAATAATTAATAATTCCTTTACAGGACTCACACGAAAGTTAAATAATTGGAGGGTTTTATATAGCGGCACAGCTAGCAATGTGCGATTTCAATAATAAATCCACTAATATGAGAACCACTAATGTTTGAACCACTGATATATGAAGTCCACTAATGTTAAGATAAGATAATTAATAATAATTAATGTTAGTTATAAAGCTAAGCTTTATTTATTTTTCGGTTCCCACAGAATTATTTTTAATACTTTGGAACTTTTTTAAAAAACACTTAAAGCGTCTATCCGAGCAAGTGGTTTTTTAATTTTTCCTACTTTCACTCAAACTTCAAAAGATAGATATAAATAGTAAGTGACAAAAATATGTATTAGTAAATTTAGTTTCTGAATCTACTTTTTGAGAAAAAAAAAGCTAATATATTGAACCCTACTGACTTAGTTTTTGAGTAATCGTCTTGACAAGTCGAAAAAGATTGAAAATTTTTCATTTTACAAGTTTGTAATGCTTATATCTCAAAAACTAAAAGTGCTAGCTATGAACAATAAGCAAGAATTTGTAACTCTTTTAAAATCTTGCATGTGTATATAATTGGGCTTTAGATCGAGTGGTTCTAATTTTGATAGCTTAGTTTTAACCTGGATTTTCCAATAGCTGGGAAAGTTGCAATATTTAAAATATCACGATATCTGAAGCTCAGTGTTTTTACTTACTCCTTGGGGAAATATGGATGCACAAGGACGCGATATTTTATTTTATTTAAAAAAATTAGAAGGTTAAATAAATTTGGTGATTTTAAAAATGTTTAATGATTGGTGAAGTTTGGACATAATACATGGAAATATACATAATCAAGTACGTAATTATATGCCGCCAGACAAGTTTATAAATTAACTTGAATGTAAAATCTCGTCAAACATATTGTTAAGTTTAACTGCAAAGCAAGTTAACAAAAATTCATATTTTGAGAAAATTGCATATCTAGGGCAGAGTATCCAGATGAAATTGGGACGAAAACTGAAAGTGCTAACTAGCTATGAGCAGTTAGCAAGTAATTTGTAGCACTTTGAAAGCCTGTAAGTGAAACAAATGAGTGGAAAAAATGAACAAATTGAATCTTTATTTTACAAAATATTATTTACACAAAACCATTTTGGCGCCATCAGACTGGATGACCCACCGCTGAATATATATATATTTTTATAATGTGCTCCGTAATTTTTTGAGTGCAAATAGCCTTTTATAGTTAAGTTTGTTATACAGTAAATTTAAACTGAAAGTTTAGATTGAGCGGTGTATTTTTTCTGGGAATTAAAAATAATATTTATGTATTTATGTTTATATGTATATATATATATATATTTATACATATATATATTTTTATGCATATATTTTTTATTATATTTATATGATTTGTGAGGATTCTAAATATATCTAATAATTTATTTTTAAATTAAAATAGCAGTTTTAAATTGTTTTTTATGATATTATATTTTAAAACCTATAATAAACAGTTAATCATTTATGATTCTGAATAGGTGAAGGAATTTTAAATTATTTTCCATTTAATTTCTATTCGTTTTGTGCAATGTTTCAAATTTGTGATTTATTTTTTTAGATAAAATCTATTTTATAACTTTTCAAAAGCACACGTACTTAATGAAAATACTAAATTGTAACTGCTTACTGCAGTATATACAGATATAAAAAAAAAATTTTGCAAGGAATTTTTTATATTCACTAAACTAACTGCGAGCATCACACACTAAACCGGGTACAAAGTCAATAATCCACTTTGCATCTGGCTTTAAATTCATCCTTAATAGCAAAACTAAAAATAGAGTGCCGAACCAGTAGTGGACACCAGTAATGGATTTTCAAAATTTATTAAATCATAAAGAAATAACTTCTCGTAAAATGGCTTTGAAAAGTGTATTATATACAGTCACTGATTTATTATCATAACATACGTAATGAACACTCTTTAATGACAGTGGTGAATTTTGTTTACAATCTAGTTTCCTGCGCTTCACATAATTTTTCACGAAAAACATTTTTGGCACAGATATAAATATTTTATCTGATGATGTAAAACTTGGAGCGATATAATACTTATAACTATTCAGAAGTTTGGGACGGAAGAAACAATTATAATTATCGGAACTTTACGAATGTAACCAAACTAATGCACCAATTCTTAAAGACGGGAGCCGCAGATGAACCTGGTGACGTCACATTCCTTACGTGCCAAAATGGACCGTTTTCCCACCACAGTCAGAAAGACAAACTTTGACTGCTAATAAAACATGAAATACAGCTCAGAGAATAAAATTTTTTGTAATTTTGTCCGTTTTGAAACATTTCGAATCGAATAAGAAAAAGAGGCCGGAATTGTCCATTATTGAACTTTACAAGTGTAAAATTCTGAAATTGTTTGGACCGTGTCAGCCGTCATTATGAAATTATGATGTATTTTGTATATAACTGCGCCCTCTGTCGGGCTTTATACGTGTACATATGATTGTAAATAAATTAGTTTAGATTCGAATCTTATACAACCACTGATGAACAGGTAGCTTTAGCAACCACAAATACTTTCTCCAGCTTCATGCTTCTCCCCAAACTTACACCCCAATTCTGAAATGAAAAGAAGCAATATAGATAGAAATGAGAATAAATTTACATTCCACCCCTTTTTTTCCTTTCTTTCTGAATTCTTCAACAGATGATGGGGATCTTTTTTTCATCTATCATGTGCTTTGAGATGCCTGTGATAATGTGAATTAAATTTCCAAGAATTAGCAGAAATCCCTGAATTTTGTTTTATTTATCGACACAAATGAGCGAATATATTCTAACTTGTTATCCGTTAAGACATTTTTTGCATCATTCTCTGCATTCGTAGCGGAAAATTTCTTCTAATTTACCAATTAAAAAATATTATTAACCAATAATATTGAAAAAAATATATGTAACTGATTGGCAAGCAGCAAAATGCATATTTTTCATATATTCTGTGTATAATTCGATTTCCTAAAATTTGCAAATAAATTTTTTTTAACCTTGCCCCCCCCCCCCCCCCCCCTCCAGCTCTCCAAAAGGAAAACAAAAAATCAAATCTTTAAAGTTTTATTTATTTTCTAACAGTTTTACATCGTTATATTTAAAAAAGTAAGAACCTTATTAGAAATGTCAAATATATGAAAAATACCGCACTAGATAAAATTACTTTTCTCTAAGAAAACACCACTCCTCAATGATTTTTCTAAAATATCATGAGTCAATTCAGCAGGGGGTTGGGGTAGGGAACGTAAAAAAAGAAGAAGAAAAAGGAATGTACTTCATTCGTAAATGAAGCTGACCCCTTTGATAGATCAGTGTGTTTATGACTTTGTTGTTCCATGCTTTACAAAATGATCTTTTTTAGTTATTTGTTATAGTAAATATGACTTTCTAAACAAAAAAAGCAAAATATACAGCCGATTTGAAATGCTTTGCATTTGACAGCAAATTACAGGCATGAGATTCTTCAGCGGATCCGCTTTTCTCCTTTACCCCCCAAAGAATTTTATTCTTTCTGTGGACTAAAATATTATAGGGTTATAAAAGCGGTCACAAATGTTCAAAATGTAATGGATTTTGAGATCAGAGTTTTCCAATCTTGCATCTGGAAACCTGTTTCCCTA
Organism: Amaurobius ferox; assembly: GCA_951213105.1. NCBI lineage: Eukaryota > Metazoa > Arthropoda > Arachnida > Araneae > Amaurobiidae > Amaurobius > Amaurobius ferox. The sequence goes on from OX578133.1 coordinate 57,888,500, forward strand.
CGATTGCAAATCTGTCCATGAAATTGGTGCTCGCTTGCAGGGATTTCTTCCGCATCATGAGGGAGTTGACCACTGACATTTGTATGTGGTCCTCAGTGTAACTCATTTAATTATGAAAATAATTTCCACTTATGCAATCTGTTTGCATCCACTGAAATTTTTACTTTCTCATACATAGTATTGAGAAAGTATTGTTTTCATGAAAATTTAAGATTTTAAAATTTTGATGCCAATATATGTTTTAAAACCTCAACATGTTTTGACTGTTTTTGGAGTGATGCACATCTGTCCATCTGTCTTATCTGATGTTTGTGACCGATTTCTTGTGGACACAATAGTTGCTACAAATATTGGATATTTACTAAACTTTATATCTTTCTTTGTTATTGAAAAATCTAGAATTAGATAGTATTTTTTTTTTAATTTGAGCAAAAACTTTGAAATGTATTTGAAATTTTATATTTATTATGTCAGTATAGGACAAAATTTGACATAATCTTGCATAAAAGGGATTATTTGTGGCTCAGTCATTTTAAAACTTAAAATTTCAATCATTGTTCTTAAATATAGCAATGATACAATTTTTGTGTTCATGACATCATTGGAAGATTTTGTAAAGCCCTTTAAAGTGAAGGGTAACATGCTATAATTGTAATCATTTAGATCAATGATACCGATTTTTTTTTTTAATTTGACTTGTGAAATTTGAAAGAAAAAGTCACAAGCTACTTAAAAATAGATTATGGTATGAGAAAGTCAAGTTGAGCCACACTCCAGTTAACTTCAATTATTAACAAGTTGTATAGGACATAAAAGTTGTTTTACAAACATATTATTAATGAAATGAAAAGCTATTTTGCAGCAGTATCGCAAATAAATCGCATTTGAACGTAATCATTGATATATCTTGTTTAATTGTGAAAATATTTTCCACTTGATGAGTGGGTGGACACCTCATAGAAACAAATTTTTGGGATCCGTGAAATGTACCAATATTTTTAGAACTATATACTGATATCAATGGGTAACTAGATTTTTGGCATCCCCAGAGCAAAAAATTTCAGGGTGCATCTTTACGTAATGTATATTCTTTGATCTTAGTAAGCTCAAAGTATATTCAATACACTTTCTTAAGGAAAAAATGTTTTATGTTTAATTTATATGTTTGTCATCTACTTTATTAATTTTATAATTGAAATTAATTTGTGTAAAATGACAAATTGAATTCACATTGTATATTTTACGTATGTTTTTTAATGATGCATTTAAAGATATTTTTAATAATTCACACAAATGATATCCCATCTGGGATTATTATTTAAAATATTTATAAGCATAGCTATTTAAAAAGAAATACTGAATAAAAAATTATTAGGGGAAAATCATAATTTTGTATGTGCTGATACTTGTTTTAGAAAATTTTTCTCAAAGTAATTATATGCAATGCCCCTTTCTCATTTCATGCTGTTCCGCTCCACTTTATGATAGTATGTCATTTGTTGGCATCTCATAAAGACAAAAAGCATTTAGGTAGGGATATCTGAACAGAGCAGAGCATTCTAATGCAATTCAAATGCTTCCAACTCTGGCAAAAATTTTAATATTTGAATGTTTATACCTGTTTTCACTTTCATTAAACTTTTGTTTCAGTCGTTGCAATATTTCAGACTCTGCTGCCTTTTCTTCAGATTTGTCGCTCTATAATTAAACAAACAAAACTTTGTTCCTTAAAGATTTTTGTTTTTTTGTAGTTTTGACTTCATTTAATTTTTTCTATTGCCAGCATATAGGTCTAATATTGCTGGTACATTTCAACCACCCCAAACATCTGTTTTTTGAGGTGCCCTCCCACTTATTCAATGGAAACACAGATCTATGTTCACCTAATTCCAAGCTTTGGAAACTAGTAAAAAAAATGGACTACGATCAACCACAAAAAAAGAAAACTAATGGTATAAGATGAATCCAATTAAAAAACTTGGCAAGGAGTCTTACTTATTGGATACTTTTATAGTTATTGCCCTTATAAGTTTTTTTTTTTTTTTCTGCAAGCTTACAGAAAACATTATCTCATGATTCACATTATGGAAGTTCGCGAAAATGCTTCAAAAAAACCTGAAAAGCTTAGGGAATATCATTGCCAAGTTTGAGTATGAGCTCCAAAAAAGGGCACTTTAAAAAAAAGGGCATATGTTTTAAGAAAATAGTACCAAGCTCACAAACCTTTAAATCTAAAAAGATGTAGACATAAGGAAAATTTAATGTAATTAAACACAAATTAATATACAATGGAAATGCAGCTGTTTTGAGAATACATTGGATCCCCTTCTTCAGTGCTAGACAGACCAACAAACCTGAAGTCAAAAAATAAAAAGAAATGTGCTAATTTCTTCTTTTTTGGCTTTAGATTAGTTGATCTGTCTAACACTGAAAAATGGGATCCAACATATCCTCAAAACAACTGTATAATGCATTGTATATTAGTTTATACTTTGATTGCTTTGCCCCACAACTCTGGGATTGCAGAGAAATAATAAATCTCCATAAAAAACTCCATAAAAAAAAAATGGCTTCCTTCCATTTTATGACTCTGTTGGCAACAAGATTCAGATTGGAGGATTAATTTTTACGTGGAAGGTACTGTAAAATGGGACAGGGCAGTGTAAAAAGAAGCATGGCACATTTTGCTCTGAAAAGTAAGGGCACTGTGCTCTTCTATACTGGCCTTGCTTATACTATGTTATTATATTGTGTTTAAAATTATTTTTAGGTTCTGGAAAAACTGCAGCATTTCTCATACCAATACTCAATCAAATATTTGAGAATGGACCTCCAAAAAATATTCCAGTGGTAAGAATAATTTCTATTAATCTTTTATTTTTCTTTGTTTCAGAGTGATTTTTGCTAGAAACATTTGTAGAAATATTATTTCAGCAATGTCTTGTTCCTTATTCTGTATTAAATTTTGTGCATAAAATGCTATATTTTCTACAAAGAAATTGAAGACCATTGTATTATTTATAAACATACTGAAATCGCGTCCTGAAAGACACATGTTTTTTTCAAATGATCATCTTCAATATTCAGTATGTACAGATCTACCACTGGCAACTAAATTGCTAAAATTTTTGACTTATGCTACATTTACCTTTATAAAAAATGGAAGGTCATAGTGCAATTTTACTTGGCAATTATTTTTGTAGATTACTTTTGTAGATTTTTTGGTATTTGACATTTGTGTTTGCATTATAGTATGAGACCTCCAGAACTTTACTTTAACTTCACTCTCTTTTATATAATGTCCTTCAAAAATTTCAGGTAATTGATAATTCAGGGATAATACAGCAAATAATAATTTTTTGCACAGCTGAAATTTAGAAAATATTTCATGCATTTTATTAAATATTATATAAAACTTGCAAACTGTGACTACAACTGAGCCAAAAAATTTAAAATAGCCCAAGCTTTTCCAGTCTGAAGCCTTCTTGTAAAATTCTTGCTGGACCAAAGCCCGAGAGCTACTCCTAAGCCAATGCAGACCTGCTTGAAATTAAAGGTTTGCATGGCCTGGAATTTTTAAACTTTTACCTGGTGATTTTTAATGCTTTTTAACAATTCTGTACTCATTACTAAAATTTACAATATTTCAAATCTTGTGTTTCATTTTTAACTTTTCTAAACATGAATATAAGCATGTCTATCCAAACTTTACCCAAGCTATAACTGGGGGGGGGGGGGAGGAATGCAGGTTAGTCTTGATTAGATATATTCCCGAGCAGATACTTATTTTGAACATGCACAGTTATTGGGACGTGATATATATGAATTGAAACACTTTCAGACATGTTTGATTATCTGTTTACAGGTATTATGTTGTTGGTAATTTCTTGTTAGTGTTCCTCTTATCTTTTGAAAACATATTTTAATGTGACGTCATAAAATTCAACATTAGGTCATTATTACTTATGAATATTTGATATTGGAGTTCTCGTTCCTCTCTTAACTACGAGAAGTCCAAGTACTAAACTCCCTAGCTTTGATTTCCACTCTCTCGACTTTGATTGGCTACCATGCATAGCAGTTTCCAAATGTCACAGCCAATATAGTTGGAATAACACCAACTTTCCTGCGTTTACGATATCCAGTATAAACTACTTCCATTTTTATGCCATATGATAACCTAAAAGTGATGATATAAAGCATCGGAAATGGGAGCTTTGCGATTAAAACAGGGGTGATTGTGTTCCGGAAATTCCGGAAATTTTAACTTACTACTTCCGGGATTTTTTTTATGAAATTGACATTTAATTTATATTTTTTTTTTGCGGTTTTTTCTTCTAAATTTTTTTTTTCTAAAATCCAGGTATGAGATTCTTCCGCTTTTCGGCGGAATTCCGCTTCTTTGCTTTTCCACAAAAATTTCCGTTTTTTTTGTTTTGCTTTTATCCCAAAAAATCCGCTTTTTCTGAAAAATTCAATTTTTTTTTTAAATAAATTTTTTTCTTCAAAGTTCCGCTTTACAAAGAAAATCGCAGAGAGGTTTCAACCAGAGCTATTATCATAATTGAGTTTCGGCCTACGACTGATGAGCGTTGTCCGCCTCCGTTTTATAGACGCTGTGTGCGGGGGGTGAAAGAATAAATGTAGCTTTCAGCTCACACGAGAACGCAGACGTTCTTGTGTGACAAGCTGTATTTATTCTGGTACTCCCAGCACGCAGCGTCCAAAAAACGGACTGCAAGCAAAGCTCGCCTTTCTAACCCGGAAGTGGAGCGGTAAAATCCCCCACAGAAGGGGAATCAAAAACAAGTCGTAAATTTTTAGTCTCCGTAATCACCGTGATGTATGTCATCATATATGTCATTAATATATATGTTGTCATATTACTCAAAGGGGAAATAGAGAAAAAATCTTCGCGCAGCACTTGAAAATTTTTGTTTTACGTTTACCCCTTTCATATCAGTATATAATTTTTATAGATACGACTAGTGCAGAGATGCCAACTTTTACGGATTTTCAGTACACAGTTTGTACCGATTTTTACTTCATCTTACGGTTTTACGGACAGTACTCCCAAGACTACGAAAAATCCCAAGAAATTCATGCATCCCACCATTCAATTCATATTCCCTGCTTTGTTGAGAGTCCAAAATTATCAGTTTGCATCTAATTCTTCTTCTTCTAATGATTTCATATCAGAATAATAGACCTAATTTATTTTTATAGTGCGAGTAAAATAAAGAAATATTTTACTAAACAAATTATATTTCTCTTAAATTATAAGATTGCGCAATTCAGTCTTTATTTTCGGGCTTTGCTGAGAGTACACAATTGCCCTTTTCCATCCATCTCCATCCCCTTATTATTGCACATTAACTTTACTAAAATAACTCATTTGCATATTTTGGCTGACTATAAAGTTTACCTTTTTAATTTTTTTTATATAAATAGTACGATCGTGATTTTTTTTTTTTCTTTTTTGCGGTCGTTGCCAAGAGAATGCTATTATCCTTTTCCATCGATCTCCATCTCCCTATTGTTGCACATTAACTTGACTAAACTAACTTATTTTCATATTTTTGTTGATTATAAAAGTTAATTTTTTAATTATTTTCATATAAATAGTACGATCGTGAAATTCAGTTTTTTTTGTTTCTTTGCGGCTGTTGCCGAGAGTACTTAATTATCCTTTTCCATCGATCTCCATCTCCCTATTGTTGTACATTAACTTGACTAAACTAGTTTATTTTCATATTTTTGTTGATTATAAAAGTTAATTTTTTAATTATTTTCATATAAATACTACGATCGTGAAATTCAGTTTTTTTTTCTTTGAGGTCATTGCCGAGAGTACTCAATTATCCTTTTCCATCGATCTCCATCGTCCTATTGTTGCACATTAACTTGACTAAACTATCATATTTTCATATTTTGGTTCATTATAAAGGCTAATTTTTTTAATTATTTTCACATAAATAGTATGATCATGAAATTCAATTTTTTTTTTCACGGGCGTTGCCGAGAGTACGTAATTATACTTTTCCATCCATCTCCCTATTGTTGCACATTAACTTGACTAAACTAGCTTATTTTAAATATTTTGGTTAATTATAAAGGTTAATTTCTTAATTATTTTTACATAGTGCCATTCAGTTTTAATTAACTCAGTTAAGTTAGCAAAACTACATTTTGAATTTATTCTAAGATTTTAAAATATATATTTTCAATATACTCAAACGATGCGGTTTTACTGAATACTACTGAAAACTGCTGATTTTTCTACTGATGTCTCCTTTCAGAGGTTGGCATCTGTCCCAGTGGAAGTATATTTTAATATTCTTTGAAATAAACTTATTAAAATATCTAAAGTCTTTTCTGCCACATTTTTATGAAAATATATTTTTGACCAAAATAAACATTTTCATTAAAACATGCATAAGATACTGCCACCAACTTTTATTTATGTGTAGACACTAGACAATGCACATTTTAATAATACATGATAATGTTATAAATGTGTTTAAAAATGTCCTGCACTTTAAGAACAAAAAATTTGTATCTTGCCAATTGTAAAAAAAATTGTTTTTGTGAAATTAAGTTCGTAACTCCTGACTATTGTTGTAATGATTTAATTTCAACAAAACTTGCAAATAAAAGCATGAGTTACTATAGATAACAAAAGCATAGTTTGGAATTAATATGAAGGAATGCGTTAAAATTAAATTTGCCCATGTATTTAAACAACCCTGTTCTTAAACGCAATTGCCAAATTTGCATTTTCTAAATGTAATAGAATTAAATCATTTTTCCAATGTAGTTGCATATAAGATGAAATATGGTTTGGCAAACACTCTTCAAAACAGGATTGTTGAGACATTGAAGAAAGTAAAATTCTCTTTGAATTTGGATGAAAGTACAAGTAGATCATTCAAAAGTATACTTACTGTGCTTGTTCAATATTTTTGTCCTGAACAAAATAATGTAGTTATTCAACATTTAGTTTCTTTTTCTTTTAATGTTGGTACTGCTGCCACCATTTACAACCAGTTGGTAGAGTTCATAGAAGCAAATGAGATATCTTGGGTAAACTTGGTCAGCGTGCTTATGGATTCTTGCAACACTATGCAAGGAACTAAGAAAGGAGTCGAAACTTTGATAAGGACTAAAAAGGCTCCACATCTTTTGGACATAGATGGGGATGCATTTAAACACACTGTAAACAATAGAGTTAAACGGTTTATCAAGCCATTTATTACGCACATGGAATCTTTATGCGATAACATGCATTTTGATTTGAAAAGTGCAGATAAACGACACTTGTTTTTGGAAATATGTGCTGTCTTAGAAATAGATCAACTAGCTCCCCTATCACGACCTTCACATAGGTGGCTGTATGTTTTATCTGCTATCGATCAGATAGTTTTTTTTGTGGGATGCACTATTAATTTTTTACTATTCTTTTATGTCCAAAAGTGACCAAGAATTGCACAATATTGCGTAAATTGCAAAAATACTGAGAATGAATTGCAAAATTATTGCGTAACTTTTCAGGAAATTTCTTTGTATGTTCAGGAAATTGGACTTAGACTCACAATCACCCCTGTTAAAAGCATCGGGAATGGGAGCTTTGTGATTTCATCCCATTCTAGACTTGGATGGAAAATAAACTCATTCTCCCAGATATGTAAATTTTGATCAACCATATGAAAAATAAGGAAGTTTATCAATATTTGCAGTAGCTATAGACCACATAGCCGAATGCTGCAAAGCTGTAATGTGGCCTAAATAATTATCTAAACAAACCTCTGACTTATCACTTTTATACAAAATCATGAACCTTTACATAAATTTGTGAATTTTAGCATTCTTAAAGTAAACATGGGAAATTTAGAGTTTTTAAATAAAGTTGTGCATTAAACGCTTTTTTTAGCACTTTTGAATGTCTCATAAATTTTGTCAAAAATTGTGAATTTTCTTGAAAATCGCAAATTTTAGTACTTTTTATGGGAATATCGAATTCTCCACTGTTTAATAAAAGTCATGAATATTAAGACTTTCTCTGAATCTGAGGAGGATTTTAAAAATTGGGAAACATCTAAGATATTGGCAAAATGCAAATTTTATTATTATTAATTGACAGTAACAAAGACAAATTCACAGAAATATTTTAATTTATTTATGAGTAATATTATTAACATGAATTTATTATTGCTATCTTCTCGCATTTTTTTTTTTTCTAAAACTAATTCTTTTCTATAAGTTATTGTCACTATTACCATTTTTTCCATTTCTTAAAGGTTTGTCAAATTTAAATTTTTCATTTATCCATTGTTTAAATATTTTAAGCATTTATATTCACTAATTTTTTGTAACCTTGTCAATGATTTGCATTATAGACCTTTTCAGATGTTTTATAATATTTGTTTTCCAATACATTATCAAAAAATTCATTTATCATGAAGCATTCAAATACATTTTGAGGCAATTTTAAATTCATTTAAGTTTTCTCATCTTGATCTTTTTATTTTTTACTTTTCCAAGCTTATGAAGCATTCACTATTATTTATTCCTCCTTTATTTTTAAGAAGCCCGTCCACTAATTTTTCTTTAATTTCGAGGGTTTTACAAATGATTTTCGACGAATTTTAATAAATCAATATTCTTGTTTTATATTTTGATCATTTACTCTAATTCTTCAATTATCACGATCTCTATATATCGACCTTTTTTCCGGTTATATTAACGGACATAATGAACTCTTTTATTTTAAAATTTCCCCAATATGTTTATTTCATAACAAATAAATTCTTTATCCTTTTGAAGAAATTTGATTTTTTTTAATAATTCGACGTTTTGAATTTAAAAAATGGCTTTTTATATCGCTAGAAACATGCCGTTTTATTGCAATATCCGAATTTTCCGATCAACGGGAAGAGGGCCGTGAACCACTCTTGGCCCGCGGGTAAGTTGAAAATGGAACCGATTTAACTTGAATCCATATATCATTGTTTTATACATCATCGATGAGAGATTAATAACTTAAAACAGAGCATAATCTGTAAAAGGAAATCTGAAATTTCTCCTAGCAAAAAACTGTTGTAAATCGAGATTTTAAAAATTATTAAGTTCACGCGATCAAGCTTTAAAATTAATACAAAGTATGTCCGTGATGGTATCCTTCAAATGCGCTATTTTAGCCAATGCTACTCGCATTCATAATTTCCGTATAGTCGTTTATGGAGCGTTCATATGTAGAAAAGTAGAACAATAATACATAACATTGCAATATCGGCAATTCAGCTCAGAAAAGCATTCCCCCATCCCCAAGGTTGATATCCTTTATTCGTGCGGGGTGCCCAGATTTAATTTGTTCGCACCGGCCCCGAGCGGCATCGTATTCCCGAAACTTGTTCATATACATTAATTATTATAATTTTTCATTATGAAAAATATGCTGTAATGAATATTTATTTAACCAATAAATAAATTCACAAGCACGAAATAGCGGAAACGAGTTTCACGCATCATTTTTATTTTAGCAAGTGATTTAATTCCATTCATACATCCGCTTTCGGGAACCCTTTTAAATTTGAGTCAGATGTAAAAATAGGGGAACCCATTTAACCCGTAATTATTATTTGCTATGCTCATTGTAGGGAGCACGGCAAAGATGCTACACCCCGGAATGTCGTAAATCACATCAGTGATTGTGACGAGGAGTAGGATAGGATAGGAATGTGGATTGCTCTCCTTCTCGGCAGCAAATACAATAAATTACGATCGCCTCGTAGGGGGAAAACTATTGGAGAGCCAGTATTGTAGCTGTTGTTGACAGATTTTTCTCACTCCACAGGTGGATTTGTTCAGGAAGAATAGCCATCCTATGCTATTACAAAGTTTGGCCAGTAATCAGGATTTCGTTAATTGCCAGTTTTTCAAGTTTAATCGCCACATGGTGATTGGGAATTTAAAGCTTTATGATGTCATCTGATCAAGAGCCAATCAGAATAAAGTTTAACACTTCCACATAATGAGGGCAGTTTCGCGGAGGGACAAAGAGAAAGGAAAATTTCCGTTCAAATGTTTTCACAGGGATTTGAAGATCGGCGACTCGCGAAACAAAATTCCAAAATTTTCCCTGATTTGAAGCAACATTCCCTGAGTTTTCCCTGATATTTCCAGAAAATCATTTTCCCCTGAGTTCCCTGATTTCCCGGTTCTGTCGCCACCCTGTGATATTGGAATTCCATCAACGTTTTTTAAAATATTAAAGATGTGTATATTTCCACTGAGATGAAAAAAAATAGGGTTTTTCCGAGAAAATGACAAGTTTATTGCTTAGGTTAAGTATTTAAAGAGATCAATCAGAAGACCCTGAATGACATTTTATAGCTGCTATATTTTTCTTCGCATTTCGGCAAAAGTTAACTCTCATTAGTTTCGGGAATTCCTTATTTAACGTACTTTCTATCATCTCGGAAATGCGTTGATGACTTTTTTCTTTTTCAATTTTTTCCAATAAATGTTTGTGCACAATAGTGTGAATTCTGTGCGACACATCGCGTTTGAAGGGCGTAGACAAAGCAAATAGGATTTTTTTAGTGATATCGGAATATTTCTAGTGAAATCTAGTGATCACTAGTGATTTCTAGTTAGTTGGAATACTTTTACTGAAAATCAAAGTCCTGGAACAAAGAGCAGAAAAGAAAATGTAACGAATTCGGAAAAATCGAAACCTTTGTGCCTAGTGTGCTCTGCCCTATATATCCAGAAAAGAATGAAATGCCATTAAAAAAAGCACCTTGCCGCGACTTGTCTGTAACTAAGGCTCCTATATATACAGGAGCCATATCCGTAACTAGTGAAGAATGGAATGACACGTCTCGCTATGAATACTAACTAGATAGATCCTATTAGCCTTCATGCGTCTCGCCCGTGCTGGATGCAGCCGCTTCGGAAATTTTCAGCAAAAACGGTGCTACTTCAGATGTTTTCCGGAAAAGATGAGTTGCTCTATGGAGATACGGAACTTCCTGGAAAAACACGATCCACGGAATATTTTCATTCCTTCTTTCATTCGCTCTCGCGAGAATTCCTCTCGTTCGTTTTCGAAATTTAAGAAGGATCAACGGCGGCGAGTGCACACGAATTTCGTGCGCAGATCGCTCGTACCCTGGAAAAATGTATGCTTCAATGCATCATTTTATTTTTATTTTTTGTGTTTAATTGATATTGCTAATTAAGGCAACAAAGCATTTGGCGGGATTTTAAACAAAAAATCGCTATTAGGCGCAATATTTGGCAAATAATCGCTTGTTGGCACAGAATTTGGCATTATTTTGCCGAATTCCGGTTTTGGGGGAGTCCGGATATTGGGGTGCCGGATAAGAGGTTGCGTACTGTATTGGGGACCGGCCACTCGCACCATGGTTGAGTCACATCATATGCTCTTGTATACGCCGGTATCTGGGGGAGAGGCTTTCCCAATTGCAATAGGGCTATAAGCATCACCAGTTCTTGAATCTTTCACACGTGTTATAGAGCTCATTTATTTACCAGTTGTAGTATCTTATGAATTTATGCTTTTATTTATTTATAAAATTATTAAAAAAGAAACATAGTTTACTAGATAAAACTGATAAAGCTACGGAGTGAGTAGTCACGTTCAACAAGTTTCTTTGTTCTACATACGTCAGAGTTCGAACAGAAATGATGAAAATAACAATAATACGAACCAGGGTTTGAAATAGGACTTGAAATTTAGAGGTAATATTCCCCCTTTAGCAAAAATTTTAGGAGGAATTTTCAAAAACTTGCGGGAAAATTTAAAAATCCAGAATTTTTATTCGTAAAACGTAAAATAAGAATATTTTTATATTACAAGAAACTTACAAAATTGATTGAAAATAGAAAACATTAACAAAAGAGAAAAAATATATGCAATTCTTTTGTAAATTGCATAATGCTAATGTTATTTAAAATATTTTGAACTACAAATATTTTTAGTACTTTTAATAAAATTAAGATGAGAAATTATTAGAATGTTCATTTTTAATTAAAATGATAGATTCAACTTTGGGTGCAAATATAACAAATTCTAATATATGCTCTTTAAATGTATTTCTAATGAGCCTTATAATTCTAAATGCCTGAATAAATAAAAACAATTTTAATTTCTTTATTCTAAACATATATTTCAATTTCATTAACAATATGTTTAAAAGATAGTATCCCAGCATGAAAAGCACAAAAAATATATAAGTGTCAGTGGATGGAAATAGATTGAAAAAAGGAAAATATTTAAAAATAAAATGAAATGTACCGGTGATCACATTTAAATAAAAAATTCCACAGTATTGCTGAACTCTTTTATAAATTACTAATTAATAAATGTAACACGTTAAAAATCCATAAATATACTGCAATGGAACTTTTTGAAGAGGTCAGTCAGAAGGCCCTAAATGACATTTTATAGCTGCTATATTTTTCTTCGCATTTTGGCAAAAGTTAACTCTCATTAGTTTCGGAAATTCCTTACTTAAACTTACTTTCTATCATCTCGCAAAAATGCGCTGATGACTTTTTTTTTCATCTTTTCTAATAAATGTTGATTGTGCAAAATAGCATGAATTTTGTATGGTACATCACATTTGAAGGGCGTAGACAAAGCAAATAGGATTTCCTTGGCGATATCTGAATATTTCTGGCCAAAAAGTTGGAATGCCTTTTACCTGTTAAATTTCCTATTATAGGATTAAAATATTTCCTATTATAGGATTATTATCACCTAAGAAATGTACCCAGTGTTGCCCAGGATTTAAGATAAACGGTCGTGGCATAGCCGTGTGCGTACCACTGCTTTATTTTATTTTTGTTATGAGCGAGTGTATTGTTAAAGCATTCTTGGGTTTTCAGGAATTCGTTGTGTGTTCTAGTGTAGTTTGTATCAGAGATTTGCTATTTAAATTGCAGAACATTCTAGAAAATGTACTCAGCAATATCCAGAATTGAAAATGCAAACTTTTGATTATATTGTACCGAAACTCATGAAGAATTCTCGAAAACTAAGGAACGTTTTGATATGTGTGCCTGTTTTAATAATAACAGAGGAAAAAAAATCACTGTGTGATTCACAAAAATTTGACTATTAAGGGTGAGCGTCAGTAAATTTTCTGCCCTATCCGCACTTTGTTAACTTTCGCGGCACACATATTTCGCTGAAATTCTGCTCAAACAGTTGCGAAATATTCTCTTATAGATAAAATGCTATGCTTAAATTATATTAAAACTAAATTTAATACCCAATAAAACATAGAATATATGTTTTATTTTAATTTAAAATATTTTTGGTGCTGCCATCTGTTGTCGTAATTTAATTCATACCGACTATTTTTATTTTTTAATGAACATTTTTAAATGTCTATTCCTTCTAATACGCTATAAAATACAACAACAGATCATATATAATGCCATAATCACGGAAACGTAATTGAACATGGACTTGAAGACAAAGGAACTTGAAGACAAAACTGCAGTCTTCAGTGATGTACATTCAGATCCCTTATCAAATTTATAGAATGATAAATTACCTTTCCGTGATTGTGGCATTATTATATATGATCTGTTGTTGTATTTAACACTGTATTAGAAGGAATAGATATTTAAAAATGTTCATTAAAAAATAAAAATAATCGGTATGAGTTTAATTACGACAACAGATGGCAGCACCAAAAATATTTTGAATTAAAATAAAAAATGTGTTCTATGTTTTTTGGGGCATAAAATTTAGTTTTAATATAATCTAAGCATTGCATTTTATCTTTCAGAAAATATTTCGCAACTGTTTGAGCAGAATTTCGGCAAAATATGTGTGCCGCGAAAGTTAACAAAGCGCGGATAGGGCAGAAAATTTACTGACGCTCACCCTTAATTGTATGGATTCTGTTCAAAGTTGGTTTGTAAGAGAATTTTTCCATCTTTTCGACAGTGTTAAAATGGAAACTGAAATAATATTTTTAGTCACTAAGGAACACATTTGTGTGAAAATTGTACAAAAATATAAAATAACTAAAAAATTAATTAGAATTAAAAAGAATAAAACTGAGGCATATCGTTCTGGGTCCTGAAATACTTGTGCACTAAATTTCATGTTCATACGATGTTTAGATTTTTGGTTGCAGACATACAGCCATCTTCCTTTTATTATTATAAATTGTATCAGTGTTGCATGTTTCCACAGTGCCATTGTAAGGCTTCAGTCTTATGAACCTAATAAAAATGAAATTCTGATCATCAATGGAAATTTACAGTCTAAATGACTTTATGATGATCAATATGAATGGCCTGTCTGTGTAAGATTTTAATTCTTCAAAAACTGTGGACAAATAGTACATTGCCTTAAAACCTGAAAGACATGTACATGATAAGTCCAGATAAAGTGAATATGATTTGTGTATTGTAAAATTACTACATATGAAAAATGTTTAAAAATTTAATATTTTTAAACATTTTTTAAATATTTTTAAACACATTTATTTTAACATTTTATAAAAATTTAATATTTTTATAAAATGTTAAAATAAATGTTATTGTTTTGCTTTCCTTGTAAATTTAAATTAACACACATTGTCAAAATGCAGAATACCATAATATTAAAAGCTGGCTCTTAACTTTTTGGCCTGGCTCTTAGATTGAAGAGAAATTTGTCAAGCATTGACTAATGTTTATTTTTTTAAAATTGCGATGTTAACTCCAAACACGTACTTAAATACTGGTTTTTCAAGAAACCCCCAGGTTTTGATTATTTCTCTCGCTTTTTAACGAAAATCTCCCAGTTTTTGTCAATTTTTTTAGAATTCTCTAAAATTAGGGATTTATAACTAAAAATTATATGTTAAAGGAATTTTGGGCGAACTTGGATCTGCCATTTTGTTTCTACCGTGTATGAACCTAGTACCAGTACTAAATTTCATCATTTTCACTTTATTGATGGATACTGTTTCAAATAAGTGTGATTTCGCATATATAGACTACAATCTGTGTAATGGTGAAATATACTTTTCCATCTGTATTTAGTTTCAGATTATGTAAATTAAAAAATGCACAATATTAATTTTTTTCAGCATGTTTCATTATTAATAAATATTATTGTAAAATATTCTTTTTTAAGTGTGATTTCGTGCATATAGATTAAATTCTCGTGTAATATTAAAACATCCTTTTCCAACTATCTTATTTTTGATAAAATCTCAAATTACTTAATACATTAAGTGCGCCATCAGTCCGTGGAGACTGACAGTGAACTTTTCGTTTGGGTGATGTCCGTCCGTGGGACAGGCAGCATCAAGGTTAAAAAATGAATGGTATAATTTTAATGGAGTTTATTAAAACATTCTAAGCAAAGATGTGGTTTGGTTTTACACATTTTACAAAAAGTGACGACCTCTATGGTTAACTTTCTGGCTGTATTGTGCACGAATGTTTTTGCGCCATTCACATAGCCAAAACGGACAGTGAAATATAATCGTCACCTCGACATGTATGTTATCTTCTGTTTATACTCTGACCAAACACCTCTCCGAGTGATCGCCGATGTGTCCCACCTGAAGGATAGGTAAAGCAAAAACAGCTCTGCACTCAGTGTGTTAAACAGTACTTTCACATCTTTGCAGTTTACTTAAAAATGAAGGATTATTATTTTTTTTTTAAATATGCTCAAAAGGAGTGATTGCACAATGGAATCCCCGCCCCCACCCCCACTTATTTTCTAAGCAATAGAATCACAAAAGCAGTTTTAGACATTTTTCTTATGCAGTAGGTCTTTTCAATGTTATAATGAGTTATCATTTTTAGAAGGAAAAGCATACATTATTTGTGTAGTGTAAAAAAAATTCCTATTTTTTCCCTAAGCTTGCCCCTAAGTGTTATTGAACAGGTTACACGTTGTATAGCAACATAAAAAATGCTCACCATGCTATCTACTGGATTTTTATTCTCTAATGTTGGCTGGTGTATATATTGACGATGCCATGAAATTACATTTTGAATATCCTGTAGATACTTGGTAAAAGAGATTGTAAACATTAGGTTCTATTGCTTGAAGTTATGTTTGGTCACTGATTCCTGTGTAATCGTTATTATTTGTTTCCAAGATTTTATGTCTGTGAATATTTTAAGCATGTGATCATTCATTTTTCTTAAAACTTTTTTGAAACGTAATTCATTAGATTCAAACTTATAACTTTCTGAAACGTATAATTTGTTTTGAGAATTATTTTATCTTTTAATTATTAATTGCTTTTTACAGCCTCCTCGTCACTCATCTAGAGTGAAACAATATCCTTTATCACTTGTTCTTTCACCGACAAGAGAACTGGCATGCCAGATTTATGATGAAGCTTGTAAATTTGCATATCGATCAAGAGTTCGTCCCTGTGTTGTATATGGTGGTGCTGATCCTGCCCAGCAAATGAAAGATTTAGATAGAGGGTGTCATTTATTAGTTGCAACTCCAGGTCGGCTAGTTGATATGATGGAAAGAGGAAAGATCAGCCTTGAGATGGTTATGTAAGTAATTTTAATTTTTAAATGCTGTTAAAGTTTTCTATACAAAAAAATATTGTAAGCATGTACATTCGTTATTTGTAGGCCTTTTTTTTCCAAAGCAAAACATATTTAATGGTAAAATTATGCAATTGATATCTTTAATTTCCATGTTTATTTCTAACTCTCAGCGACATGATCAGAAAAACCACAAGAATATTACTGTATTCTATATCTTCCCCACCTCAGCTGTTTATTATAGTTTAGTTTAGAAGCTAAAATTATTAAGTAGAAAGCTGCAAGACCAATCTGTTGTTTCCCTACCATAGCATAGTTTTTATTTATGTATGAAGTTTTTTACTTTAACCCATTGACCGTTTCACGAACATGTCCGGAACATTCAGTGAAAACTTCTGTACATTAGTAATGCTCTAGAAGCGTTCATCAGCTTTTTTTTCTTATAAATATTTCAAATGCTTATAACATGTTTTACAGCTTTTATTGTTTTGTTCCCCCTAGATGTCAGCACTAATCATAGTTCTTTGATTGGTAGTGGTTTTTTTTTTTTTTTTTTTTTTCTCCCATTTATCAAGTAATACATGTTTCTTTGTTAAGCAAGCTTTGAACTTTTGGTAAAATGTGTGAAAGAGCCTCCTTACCTTCCCAAACTGCATCTAAACTGCCTCAATACAGTTAGTTGTTAGCACTATAAATTTGTATCCTCATAAATTTTATATAATTATGAAAAATTAACCATTATAATCTAGTTCTTGATATCTCTGATCTACATTCAAACCCACACATTTCTTAACATTTTGCAATTATTAGTCTTATATTTCTGCTCATTACAAAAATGATTCATGAAATATAAGTGTGTATGAAATATTGTAAATTATTAATGTATAAGAAAGTTGAGTGCACAGCCTCTTACTACAAGATTCATACGCATTAGGGAAAACTTATAAAAGGTAAAGAAAATTCATATTTTCATCAAAAACCGGAAAATTTTCATAGTTGACCTGGAAATTATTTCACTTTTGTCCGTCACCTTGATATCTAAACTTTTACAAACATGATTATTTATTCTTGTCCTTGAACAATTTATCAGGCCTAATGATGATATCAAATGTTCCACCTTCTCTAATGTCATGAATCATTGAAAACCAATCAGCTAGTGTTTTAGTAAGATGAGCTTTTAAAATAATACAACATGGTTTCTTAGACATACATCTTACTAATAATGCAACTTTCAGTTAAAAGTTGTGCTTTGATTAATATTTCTAGCATTTTAGAATATCCCTGATTAACTGAAAATTCTTGATGTTCTGACACAGCCTTCAGAAAATCGTCATATGATTTAATGGAAAATTCTGTGAAAAATTATTTTCTTGGAAATAAATGGTTGAAATAGTTGGATGATTTCTCTTCTTCATTGCTTATAACAGGGGCTTTATTAACAAATTATTTTATATTGGCTGTTTGTTTCTGCATTGTACGTACAGGTTTTGTTTCACGCAGGGGAAATTGCATAAATTTCCTATTTTTGGATGGAGCAAAAAAATATTTTCTACTTTAGTGTTTGAAATCATTGGTGGTCGGCTAGTCCGAGACCAGTCAAAGTTTGATCAGACAAGAAGAATGAAAATATAGGTAATTCGTTGGACCAGTAGCCTGGATCGCGAAAGTACAAAATTTCATTTCTAAACAAAAGTTACTCTGCTCCTCTCTTTTCATCTTTTAGAGTACATAAAGAATCTTTACACATGCCCCATATATTCTTTGCCATTCCATCTAGCATGGAAGCACCTTTAACCCTTTCTGGATGGTTAGCGCACCCGCTCGTCGGCTGCGAACTTGCATTTAAGGACGACTGTCATGCATCCGCATTGAGGAAACATTTACCCTAAAAGATGATGGTCACGTATGCGCGTTTTCATATGGAACACTCTTACTTGAATATATTTGTCTACTAGATGCCGTTAAATGTCCTTGTGAGCAACTCCAATGTATTTTGCAGATACTTGACCTTGGCATAGGAGGATCCAATGAATTAATTCTCCATCTGGAGCTGTGAAACGTGGTTTGATAATATAAATAAACATAGCACTTCTCGCAGCATCTACTGCTTTATAATTGAGTTTCGGTTCTCTTTTTGCTTTTCGCTTTATGATTTCGTTGGTAAATCATAGGAATACAAGAGAGCATTTTTAGATTTTAGAGGAGTGCGCGGCCTTAAAATTATTAGGTTATTTTGGATAAAAGAATGGATGGCCAGGACTTTTTTTTTGCTGTGGAAGAATATGCTTGTATGATAAACGAACCGGGCAGTAATGAAGTGATACATAGTACAGTGGTATTTCTGAAGATGAATATGAAAATGCAAGTGATTCTTTAGATTCTGAGCATACTATTATTAAAATGCCGCCAGCTTCAGTAGCTGTTTCTGCAAATGATGTGTGGACAGGAGATTTGAAGGATCTGAATTCTTTTGAATTTTTGAGCATACTTGGAATCAATCACAATATTATGCCACCAAATTTAGATAACGAAATTAATTTTTTTAGCATATTTTTCGATGATGAACAGTAGAATTTATAGTAAAAGCAACTGACGAGTATTTTGTATTGAGATTCGTATGAAAAATATACATCAAATAGAAAATAGGTATTCCTTTTATTCCTGAAAAAAAGTAGATTTCTATGTTGAATAGGGGATTTTTAGTGAATTTATTTTGAGAGTTAGACTTGGTGCAAAAAATTAGCCTTTGGAAACAGTTTGGAAGCGAAGCGCTCTGTCTTTTGGGCCACGGTAGTTCTGGAATGCCGCCATCCGGAAAGGGTTGACAGGTTGCTAAATTCGCTATTTAGTTGTGTCATCACTTGTATATGCTTGCCTGCTCCATGGAGAGAGATGAGCGATTTTGCCTTTTGCGCATCCATTATTTTCATGTATATCATGATGGTAGTGATTTTTAGAGGTCTGCATGGGTTCGGACCAGGCCTGAGTTTTTAGCACTTTTACAGACTGGAGTCGGGCCAACAACCGTACCGTGCTGAAAACACCGGTTCTCGTTAGATCACCGAAGTCAAGCAGCATCGGGCGCGGTTAGTACTTGGTGGGTGACCACCTCGGAACACCGCATGCTATTGGCCATCTCGGATGCGGTATCCCCGTGGTTTGTGCGCTAGATTTGCACGCTACCACAAATGCCGCAGTGTTCATGCGGAGTACGATCACGTTAAACATGTGGGTCCATAAGTCCTTCCGAGAGGTTGGTGGTAGGGGAAGGAGGGTACGGTCCCTGTGGATGCCTCCCCCACTGGGTTCCGGTCTAAATTGGGTGGCACTTCCCGTCCGTCCATACAGTTACCTTACACCTTTCTGGTAGCTCGGACGGTCTGGGTCTCAACAACAACAACAGACTGGAGTCGTGCATAGATTTTAAAAAGTTTTGTACAACCGGGCTGAACATATTTATTTAAAAAAACATTAAATGAATTTTAGTTGAGTATATAGACATATTTTATTTTTTTCAGCTATATAAATTAAAAAACTTCTTAATTCTTTGTACACAAATTCATGTTTTAAACACATTTGAATATAAATCATTTTGGGCTGGGCGCTACATTTGTTAATTTATTCGGGCTCAGATCAGATTTGTGCACCGGTATTGCCGGGCCAGAGATGAAAATTTAAAATTCTGTCCAATGCCAACCTCTAGCACTTTTTCAACCTTGGCGAAGTTGTAGAAAAACAATTATCATATATCTCTAACAAGGAAATGTTCCCAAGCTAAACTCATAGAATTCAATGAAAATTTGACAAGTGTTAGAAGAAGTTATAGAAAATCCATACTCTAAAAATTAGCTGCTGAACTGCGTTAGGAGAGGAGTAGAATAATGTTGAAAATTGGGTCTGGGTTGCCAAAACCGTACAGTTAGGATCAATTGACGATTTTGCATTCTTGTAAATTGACAAACACATGTAATGTGTTTATACTATTAAAATGCATTTTATGCTGTATTTAGAGACATTAATACTTGAAAAATAGCTTCTTAAAAACTATCACTCGAAAAACAGAAAATGCAGATTACATGTATCAGTACTATGATAAATAGTTTATAAGAGATATAATTAATGACATGATTGAGGTCGAATGAAGGGGTTAATTTCTTTATAAATTGAAAGTGTTAAAAAACAGAAACATATTTTACACCAGCCAGAGTTTCCCCCAGGATTAAAAAAGGGCAGGGTGCTGTTACCAGAAAAAGGACACTTCTCAGAAAAAAAAGGGCATATATTTTTTATGTGAATAACGTTTATGCTTGGGATTTTTATGACGAAAATCAGAGTGTTGCAAAAAATGTGAACACTTTGGATGCTCATACCTTTAAATCTAATAGGCAAAAATGTAAATATATTTTCTTGTTTTGTAGAAAATAGGGTTCAGATTGTGAATATATAAAATTAATATCAATTTTTTAATATTTTGAACTTCTTTTTAGAAAAACTTAAAAAAGTTTCTGTCCGAGCAAGTGTTTTTTCTTTCAGTTTGCTTATTTTCATTTGAAATATCTTCAAAACCATAAAAGTCAGATACAAATAGTAAGTGACAAAAATATGTATTAGGAAATTTAGTTGCTAAATCTATATTTATATTTAAAAAATGTGCTTACAGTTTTCGAGTTATCATTTTATCAAGTTGAAGAATAGTGAAAATTCCCCTTTTTAAAGTTTGTAATACTATTTCAAAAACTGAATGTGCTACCTGTAAATAATTATGCAAGAATATAGCTCTTTGAAATAAAAACAAGTGTATATAATTGGATTTTGTTGAATAAGCTTTTTGTTTTCTAAGTATAGTGGTTATAATTTAGATATTTTAGTATTTTAACCTGGGTTTTCCAATGTGTGGGAAAACTGTAATTTACTTAAAATGTTACGATTTTTTCAGCTGAATCTGTTACTTACTCCTTGGTGAAATATTTATGTATGAGATAATCTTATTTTGTTTAAAAAATTTGGGCATTAAATGAACTTCAAGATTCTTAAAATATGTAATGATTGGTTATGTTTGAACAAAAGAAAGGTAAATATACATATCTAAGTACATATTTATGTGCTGCCAGGCAAGTTGATAGATATGATAGACTATGGTCAGGTTGATTTTAAGTCAGATAAGTTTAATTTATATACCGAAAAGCAAGTTAGTAAAATAATTTTATATTTTAACCTGAAGTCTATGGTCGAAGTATCCAGATAAAATCATGGTGAAAACTGAAGTACTAGCTAGCTATAAACAGTTAGCAAGTAATTTGTAGCACTTTGAAATCCTGTAAACAATATAAATGAATCTAAAAAAATCGAATGACTTTATTGAACTTTATTCAAGTTTTATTTTACAAATTGTTATTAACTCAAAACTATTTTGGCTTCATCGGACTGGAGCCACCACCACTAAGTTATGAAAAGGTTTCTGTTGTTGAGAACAAATTTATCATTGAATAAATACTATTTTTACATCAAATGTAATTATAGTCTTGAGCAATTGGGTTTATTAGCAATTACAATTATTGAATTTATATACGTTTAGAGTTTATTAAATTTAAAAATTAGGAGAATATTAAATTTTGATTTTTAGTATTTTCTCATTAGTCAGTGAGATTTGATGATCTTAAGGGATAAGATATATTTAAATGTTGAAAATATTTGTTTGTTGTTATATATTGATTACAAATAAAAACCTTGATTTAAATAACTAAAAATTCCAGAAAACTCCATAAAATCACCATATAAAATTTTGAACTATGGATTATCAAATGTTTAGCTGCTAAGTTAATCATTATTCAGAGTTATGAATAGTGCATGTAGAGTATGTTCGTGTGTCTGTGCAGCATCCGTATCTTCAGCTGTAAACCCATGTAGCGGGCGAGTACATGAGCGACAACTACTGCATATGTTCCTAAAGCGGTTGTATCGTTATTAAATGAGCTTGATTATTATTATTATTGCATGCGTCCGTGAAGCGAGTCAAAGACGACTCCTCAAATATAAAGGGATTTATTTTATGTTTCAAATCTGCTATGCGGATGTCGTGCAACGGGCTAATCTGTTAATCCATAAGCCTGCACAGTGTGTGTGTTCATAACACAATGCCACACGATTTGCAGGCGTCCACACAGAGTATATATCGTTATTGCATGCAGATTGCATACACTCTTTAAAAAAAGACACTTACTTTTGTAAATTGTCTACGTGAATTAAATTTGTCAAATCATTATTGCATGGAACAGAGCTATCGTTATATTATATATAACGTATACTGCATCCGTCTGCGTAGTGATTGGGTCAGGGCCGCTCATACAAATTTCTGGGTTACCCTTTATATTTCGTTTTCTTCTTTTGGGTATTCTTAATGTCTTCTCTTCCCTCAAAAAATTGTTGGGGGCCCCATCACTTGAGTGGTGTCCGACCCTCCTTATGAGTGACCGTGGTGAGATACACAGCCAATAGCTATCGCATGACCTGCATTGGGGGTAAATCCGCTACGCAAATTATACATGTCCACGTATCCTTATTGCATGGAGCAGAGTTTTCATTATATTGTATATAATGCGTAGTGGTCAGATCAGAGCCGCTATATAAATCCACTACGTGATTTAAATACGAGGGTAGGCTGAAAAGTAATGCACACATGCTTGTAGAGCGGGAACGAAATGACCTTCAGAAGCGTGCCAAGTGGCATGTGAAAGTAATATTCCCCCTCAATACGCATGCGCAGGTTTGAGGTTGTTGCGTTCATCCAGTGTATTTCGAGAAGCAGAAGTATAGAGACGTATTCTGGTGCTATGTCTGTGCGAGTTAAACAGCGTGCTGTTATCGAATTTTTAACTGCTGAAAAAGTGATGCCTACTGAGATTCATCGTCGTTTAAAGGCTGTTTATGGTGACAATGCTGTTGATAGGTCTACTGGAAATCGGTGGTAATAAAATTTCATGGTTGTGAGCCTGGAAACAATCATCTGCAAAAAAACTTCTTTTGACTGTTTTGGGATGCTCACCGAGTTTATATGACCGATTTTCTGGAACGAGGGGCAACGGTAAATTCTTCTCAGTACATACAGACTCTAAAACACGTCCGACTTCAAGTTTGTCGTGTTAGAGGCAGCCTGGTGCCAATAATCTTGCAACATGACAACGCTCGTCCACACACCTCGTTCGCAACTGGAGAGGTTCTGCAAAACCTGAAGTTTGAACCGATTCCACACCCTCCTTATTCCCCTGATCTTGCACCTTGCGATTTTTTTTTTTCCCTCTACTCAAGAGAGACCTCAAGGGTAATCATTACAACCCCGGACGATGAGGTGAAAGCAGCTGTCAAGTCCTGGATTTGAGAAAAATTAGAATAATTTTTCAGTGACGGAATGAAAAAACTTGTTACACATTGGGAGAAATGTGTTAGTCTTAACAGCGATTATGTTTTGAAAAATAAATATATGATTTTGAAACTTAAGAATTGTAATTTAATGTACTTTTTGCCCGATCTTGCTATTTGTTTTTGTTCACGTTATCAGGGCCTGCACTAGGAATTTCAAACTGTTAGCCAACAAATTAGCCAAATTACATGACAATTAGTCAGAGTTATCATCGCCATTGGTGAAAAAATTTCTACTTTTAAGTCATAATGCAGCTAATAATATTAATTTCATTCTAAACAAGATATAAAGATAGGTAGATTTCATTTTTTTAATCATTAAGCAGGATATTAGTAAATTAAACTTGTATGTACCAATGAAAGATCACAAGGAGTTACAAAAATGACAAATTTATTTTATAATTCACATAGTTTCATTATCATATAAACCAGGTAAATGTCGAATTTTTGTACTATACACCAATTTTCAAAAGCTGCCTTAAAGTTAAAATCTTTCATATCTGGCCCTTCACTATTTATAAGAATCAAGTCACTGAGATTTTTTACTCTGATGTTACTACTTAATGAAATTTATGTTCTGTTTACTAAAGCCTCTTTTAACGATGGTTGTTGTCATAGGACATGTGAAACCAATTCTTGTTACATCCATAATATTTTTATATGCAGTATCATCATTATATTTCTTTAAAATTAGGCACCAAAACTATCTAAGGGATAAATTTTTATGTCGGTTTTAAAATTCAGGCAGGCGTAAGGATCGTATAAAAACTACAAAGATGATGATGAAGATGAAACGAAAACAAGCCAGGCAGGCTTAAAAATTCGTAACAAAAAAATAAACTACGATTCAACTTATGACAAAAACAGCAAACCGCAAGTTGGCATCTGTGATAATAATCAGCAGTGACCTTTTTGCAGTTGATTTTAACTAACATTAAATGCTTTTTTATTTACCGTATATAGTCGCGTAAGTCGAGAATTTTTTCCTGCCAGACGATCGATCCTAAAACTATGCAATAGTAATTACGCAATCGCACACTTCTAATTTCTCTGCCCTCCAGATGCTCCGGACTACCATTGTATACGCGTCATCAGAAAATATACATACATTTTTGTTCGATGTTTATCACTTGTTTCTCTGATTACGGCTGATCGTTTTCGACAAAAAATGGCTCTTTTCAGAAATGATTCTGTAACACGGATTGTTTAAAACTATAATGGAGGATTTTAAGTTGAAAGTGTTTTTTTGTTTTCTTTATTGGAGAGTATCTAATAACTGTGTTGGGGGTTAATGGTTGTGCGATTCAGGGTTAACGAAGAAAATCGGCTCACATAATGGACGGAATCCAGAAAATGTTTTGATTGCCGTGTTGGGTCAGGGACACTTGAGAGACAGGAATGCACTGTCTGCTGTCCGTTTTGAGGAGCAGCGTGCTGGGAATTAAAGAATACTTGGAGCTTGTCACATGAGAACGAGCGTCCCCAAAACAGACGGGAGACAACGCTCGTATGTCATAGGCCTACTTGTCTGGAATCGGACTTTTATTCCATATTACTTCCCAAAAAAATATTTACGAAATTTTACCAGTTTCCAAAAAATTTTTCGACAAAGTATTTTTTTTATCTCTAGTTTTGCTATCTTTTCGCATTTGGTGCGTAGGCGAATGGCTAGCGCGGACTCTGATTATATTGTATATAACATCCGATAGTGATGAATCCGACAGTGTAATGGTCAGATCAGGGCCGCCCACACAAATTCCGGAGTTCCCCTTCATATTTCATTTTCCTCTTTTGTGCATTTTTCATGTCTTCTCCTCCCTCAAAAATTGTTGGGGAGTCCGGGTCCCAACACTTGAGTGGTGTCCGATCCTTCATATGGGCGTCCGTGGACAAATACACAGTTGATAGCTGTTACATGAAGTAGAAATGGGAGTACCATTGGCCATGATTTTCATGCATAACATAGATACAGTCTACACCAAGAAAGCATATTAAGAAAATTTTTAAAAAGCGACTAGGTGGGTAGCTAAAGGCAATTAGTAAACAATATAAAGAAAATAAGTTATTCCGTATTTCATTTAACCCTTTCGCGACTGCGGCATTCCGAAGCTGTCGCAGCCCAAAAGACGGAGCACTTCACTTCCGAACTGGTCCCAAAGGATGGCACATTTTTTGCGCTAAACCTAACTCTCGAAAAAAATTCACTAAAAATCACTTATTCAACACAGAAATCTACTTTTTTCAGGAATAAAAGAAATATTTATTTTCTATTTGATGTATATTTTTCATACAAATCTGAATACAAAATACTCATTAGTTGCTCCCATTCTTTTATCCGAAATAAACGAATAATTTCACTGCCTCTAAAACCCAAACAAAAAAAAAATACTCTCTTATAATCCTATGATTCACCAACGAAATCATAACGCTGAAATAAAAATAAAAACGAAAACTCAATTATAAAATTGTTAATGCTACGAGAATTGCTCTGTCTGTTTATATCACAAAATGATGTTTAACCGCTCCAAATGGAGAAATAATTCATTCGATCCTCTTCTGCCAAGGTCATGCCTCTGCAAAATACATTGAAGTTAGTTCCTCGGACATGTAACGCCATCTAGTAGACAAATTAAAACGTTCTACTTGGAGGCACGAATGCTTGCCACTCTCTGCTTACGGTAAAGTTTCCTCTGTCACAAGTGCGTGCTGTCCATCCTTGAATGCAAGTTCACCGGCACGTGGGCATCGTCGCGAAAGGGTTAAGCCAGCTAAAATCTGCACTCTAATCTGACAACTCCCACCACCACCACCACCACCGTTCTATCGTCCTCTGTCTTGAGTGAATCGACAAAATCAACGTAAACATCTTCCTGCAAATGGCACAAAGAACCCTAGTCCAGAAATCTATATTTTTAAATATTTGTTTCAGAGCAAATATGCTTACAGGGTTTACATTTACAGAACTTTATAGCTCAAATGCATATCAAACATGGAATAATTTAACAAAAATTGAAGTTGAAAAAGAAAACTCTTGAAAGTTTTCATCATATGGAAGAAGGAATGTACTTGCTTAATATTTTCCTTTCCGTTTTGTTTCTTTTAGTGGAGGAAAAAAGTTATATGGGGCTGGCTCTCAATCCTCTTTTTATTGGCACTAAATCACCCTTTTTTAAAAAAACAAAAAAAAGAAGGGGGGGGGGGAGGTACACAAGATCAAAATTTACGGTAATGAACATAGAGAAAGGGCTCTGGGACTCATTTTTCTCATTTTTTACCTTTCTCTTTGTCCCTCCGCAAAACTGCCCTCATTATGTGGAAGTGTTAAACTTTATTTTGATTGGCTGTTGATCAGATGACATTATAAAGCTTAAAATTCTCAGTTGCCACATGGCGATTAACGAAATTCTGATTACCGGCCAAACTGTGTGATAGCATAGGATGGCTATTCTCCCTAATCAATTCCATCTGTGGAGTGAGAAAAATCTGTTGACAACCGCTATGATACTGGTATGGCTCTCCCATGGTTTTTTCCCATACGAGGCGATCGTAATTTATTGCATTTTCTGCCAAGAATGAGTGCAATCCACATTCCTATCCTACCCCTCCCCGAAATCACCTATGTGATTTGTGACATTCTAGGGCATAGTATCTTTGTCATGCTTTCTACAATGAGCTAAAGTTCCCCCATTTTTACATCTGACTCAAATTTTAAAGGGTTCCTGAAAGCGGATGCACAAACGGAATTAAAATAACTCTAAAATAAAAATGGTGTGTGAAATTCGTCCCAGCTATTTCCTGCTTTTGAGTTTATTTATTGGTTATATATTTATTATAGCATATTTTTCATAATTATAAATTAAAAGAATTAATCTATGAATGGGTTTCGGGACTGATGCGAGCTAATTAAATCTGGACGCCCGGCACGAATAAAGGATATCAACCTTGGGGATGGAGGAATGCTTTTCCAAGTTGAATTGCTGATATTGCAACTTTATTATTATTATTATTATTATGATTATTATTATTATTTTTTTTTTTTTTTTTTTTTTTTTTCCCCCCCCGTTTACTTCAATCTACATATGAATGGTCTGTAAACGACCATACAGAAATTATGACTGTGTGTAGCATTGGCTAAAATAGCGGAAGGATACTATCCCAGGCATAGTGTTAATTTTAAAACTAGATCACGAGAACTTCATAATTTTTAAAATCTCGATTCATGACAGTTTTTTGCTGGGAGAAATTTCATATTTCCTTTTACAGATTATACCCTGTTTTAAGTAATTAATCTCTCATTGACGATGTATAAAACAATGATGTATGGATTCCTAAAATGTTTGCTTAGTTGTGTTTTCAGAAGTGCTAACTGTTAACAATTATTATAAATTGAATGCTAAATCGGTTCCATTATCAACTTACCCGTGGCCAGTTCATGCCCCTTCCCCCATTGATTGGAAAATTCGAGTATTGCAATAAAACTGCATGTTTCTAGTGATATAAAGTGCCATTTTTAAAATTCAAAATGTCGTAATATTGAAAAAAATTAAATTTCTTTAAAAGGATAAAGAATTTACTTGTTATGAAATAAACATATTGGGGAAATTTTAAAATAAGAGTTCATAACATTCAGTAATATAATTGGAAAAAAGACCGAAATATCGCGATGATTGAAAAATTAGAGTAAATGATCAAAATATAAGAACAAAAATATACATTTATTAAAAATCGCCGAAGATCATTGGTAAAACCCTCTAAACAAAAATTAGTGAACGGGCTTCTTAAAAATAAAAGAGGAATAAATAATAGTGAATTCTTCATAATCTAGGAAAACTAAAAAATAAAAAGATCAAAATGAGAAAACTTAAATGAATTTAAAATTGCCGCAAAATGTATTTGAATGTTTCATGATAAATGAATTTTTTTATGATGTATTGGAAAACAAATATTATGAAACACCTAAAAAATCCTATAATGAGAATCATTGGCAAGATTAAAAAAAATTAGTGAATATAAATGTTTAAAATATTTAAACAATGGATAAATGAAAAATTTAAATTTATAAAACCTTTAAGAAATGAAAAAAACGGTAATAGTGACACTAACTTACAGAAAAGAATTAGTTTTAGAAAAAAAAAAAAACACTTAAAATAAGTTTTGAAAATTTATTGAATGTTGAAAATGAGAAGATAGCAATAATAAATGCATGTTAACAATATTATTCATTAATATATTAAAATATTTCTGTGAATTTGTCTAAATATTTCTGTGAATTTGTAATAATAATAAAATTTGCTTTTTGCCAATATCTTAAATGTTCCCAATTTTAAAAATCCTCCTACTCCACAGCATCCAAATAATAGAGTCTATAAAAGTAGATCTGCTAAGGGGAGTTGTTTTCTTGCCAACGTAATAGATTGTATAAAAGTAGGTCCACTAAGGAGTTAGTAGTTTTCCTGCCAACAGACATATAGTGATACCTTTATATGAAGTACTCATCAGCTCAAGACATGGGGCGAAGGGTTTGTTGTTTGACTTATGTCTACTGTACAATAAATCTATTATAAATAAGTATTAAGTAATAAGAGCACATTTCTAAATTATTTCAAAACATACTTAAACACAATTTTGCATTAAATTACATTACATCATGGCAGGTTTTTTCAAGTTGTTTAACTTGAAAAAACCTGCCATGATGTAATGTAAAAACACGTTGAAATTACTAAATTAATTTTACTCGCTTTGTCTCTTATCGTGAAAAACTCATCCAATATTTTCTGCTTCAAAGTTGAGACTCGTTTTTTTTTTTTTTTTTTTTTTTTGTGTGTGCTGCTTATCTTATGCAATATATAAATATATACGATATATATAAATGTTTTATATTTAACTTTCATATTCATTTATCCGTCTATCAGTTTTTAGTCAGTCAAGTTTATGAGTATAGTTGGGAAATTCTTATGCAAACAGATGATTGAAGAAAATCAGGGAATTTCATGAAAAATACTCCGGAAATCAGGGAATTTTGTTTTTGTTTCTGTAGCCACCCTGAACTATTTATTTTTTCTATTAAATTCAATTCACATTTTTTAAAATGGCAAAAAAGTATCCTAAATTCAGGAAACATGGACAGAAAAAATAATTATCCAACAAGTTTTTGTTACTATTCATAATGTATATATTTACCAGAGTTTCCCCCAGGATTAAAAAAGGGCATATATTTTTTGTTTGAATAACATTTAAGCTTGGGATTTTTATGACGAAAATCGGAGCATTGCAAAAAAATGTAAACACTTTTGTCACATATACTTCTAAGTCTAATAGACAAAAATGTAAATATATGTTTTTGTGTTGTAGGAAATAGGGTCAAGATTATGAATATATAAAATTAATTTCAATTTTTTAATATGTTGAACTCGTTTTTTGAAAAATTTTAAAAAGTATCTGTCCGAGCAAGTTTTTTTCTTTTTTGCTTATTTTCACTTAAAATATCTTCGAAACCATAAAAGACAGATATAAATATTAAGGGATAAAAACATGTATTAGGAAACTTAGTTGCTAAATCTACATTTATATTTTTAAAAAGTGCTTATAGTTTTCGAGTAATTGTTTTGTCGAGTTGAAGAAGAGTGAAAATTTCCCCTTTTTGAAGTTTGTAATGCTATTTCAAAAACTAAACCTGTAAACAATTATGCAAGAATATAGCTCTTTGAAATCCCTACAAGTGTATATAATTGGATTTTGGATGAGCTCTTTGTTTGCGAAGTATATCGGTTGTAATTTCGATATTTTAGTATTTTAACCTGAGTTTTCCAATGTGTTGAAAAGCTTTAATTTACTTAAAATGTTACTATTGTTTCAGCTGAATCTGTAACTTACTCCTTGGTGAAATATTTGTGCATGAGATAATCTTATTTTGTTTTAAAAATTAGGCCATTATATAAACTTGGAGATTCTAAAAATGTGTAATGATTGGTTAGGTTTAAACAAAAGAAATGAAAATATACATATTCAAGTACATATTTTTGTGCCGCCAGGCAAGTCTATAGATTATGGGTCAGGTTGATTTCATGTCAGATAATCAGATAAGTTTAATTTATTTACTGAAAAACAAGTTCATAAAATAATTTTATATTTTAACTTAAAGTCTATGGTCTATAACATCCAGATAAAATCGTTGTGAAAACTAAAGTACTAACTAGCTATAAACAGTTAGCGAATCATTTGTAGCACTTTGGAATCCTGTAAACAATATAAATGAATCTGAAAAATCGAATAGCTTTATTGAACTTTACTGAAGTTTTATTTTACAAAATGTTATTCATTCAAAACAATTTTGGCGTCATCGGACTGGGGCCACCACCACTAAGGTATGAAAATGTTTCTTTTGTTGAGAACAAATTTATCATTGAATAAATGCTATTTTTACATCAAATGCAATTATAGTCTTCAGCAGTTGGGTTTATTAGCAATTACAATTATTGAATTTATATAAATTTAGAGTTTATTAAATTTAAAAAGGAGAATATTAAATTTTGATTTTTAGTATTTTCTCATTAGTCAATGAGGTTTGATGATTTTAAAGGATAAGATATATTTAAACGTTGAAAATATTTATTAATTGTTTGTTGTTATATATTGATTACAACAGGGGGGAAAGAAAAAAAAACCTGATTTAAATAACTAAATAAAATTCTAGAAAGCTTCATAAAATCACCGTTTAAAGGAAGTATTGAACAATGGATTAGCAAATGTTTAGCTGCTAAGTTAATCATTATTCCATGGAGCAGAGTTATTAATAGTGCAAGCAACGTACGTTCGTGTGTCTGCGCAGCATCCGTATCTTTAGCCGTAAAATTGTGTAGTGGGCGAGTACACGAACAACAACTACTGCATACCTCCCTAAAGCAGGCATATCGTTATTAAACAAGCTTGATTATTATTACTATTGCATGCGCCCGTGGAACGGGTCAAAGATGAGTCTGCTAATATAAGGGGGGTTATTTTGTGTTTCAAATCTGCTATGCGGATGTCGTGCAACGGGCTAATCTGTTAATCCATAAGCCCGCATAGCGCGCATGTTCAAAACACAATGTCACACGATTTGCACGCATCTGCACAAGGTATATATCTTTATTGCGTGCATTATATGCGGATTACATACACTCGTTAAAAGAAGGCACTTAATTTTGTAAATCCGCTACGTGAATTAAATATGTTGAATCGTTATTGCATTTAACGGAGTTATCGTTATGTTATATATAACACATACTACATCCGTCTGCGTAGTAGTTGGGTCAGGGCCGCTCATACAAATTTCTGGGTTGCCCTTCATATTTCGTTTTCCTCTTTTGTGCATTCTTCATGTCTTCTTCTACCTCAAAAAATTATTGGGGGCCTGACCACTTGAGTGGTGTCTGACCCTCCTTATGAGTGACCGTGGTGAGATACACAGCCAATAGCTATTGCATGACCTGCATTGGGGGTAAATCCGCTATGCAAATTATACATGTCCACGTATCCTTATTGCATGGAGCAGAGTTTTCGTTATATTGTATATAATGCGTAGTGGTCAGATCAGAGCCGCTATATAAATTCCTGGGTTCTTTTTCATATTTAATTTTCCTCTTTTGTGCATTTTTCATGTCTTCTCCTCCCTAAAAAATTGTTGGGGAGTCCAGGGCCCACCGCTTAAGTGGTGTCCGATTCTCTCTAAGGGCGGCGGTGGACAAATACACAGTTGATAGCTAAAAACTAGCGGCCCTACCGTGCTGAAAACACCGGTTCCCATTAGATCACCGAAGTCAAGTAGCATCAGGCGCGGTTAGTACTTGGGTGGGTGACCACCTGGGAACACTGCGTGCTGTTGGCGCCTTTCGGGCACTGTAGCCCGGTGGTTTGCATGCTGCCACAACTGCCGCCGTGTTCATGCGGAGTACGATCACGTTAAACATGTGGGTCCGTAAGTCCTTCCGAGAGGTTGGTGGTAGGGGAAAGAGGGTACGGTCCCTGTGGATGCCTCCCCCACTGGATTCAGGTCTAAATTGGGTGGCACTTCCCGGCCGTCCAATCGGTTACCTTACACCTTTCTGGTAGGTCAAACGGTCTGGGTCTCAACAACAACAGTCTATAGCTATTACACGAACAACAAATGGCAGTACTGTTAGCCGTGACTTTCGCGCTTAGTGGATATACGCAGTCTGCTGCAAGAAAGGATATTAAGAGAATTTTCAAAAAGCCACTAGGCTGGTAGCTAAAGGCAATTAGTAAACAATAAAGAAAATAAGCTCTCTCATATTTCATTCAAGCCGGCTAAAATCGCCGTGCTAATTTAACAACTTTTCTCTCCTCACCCTTTCTATCAACCTCGGGTTTTGACTGAATCAGCGGAATCAACGTAAACATCTTCCCGCAAATGGAACCCTAGTCCGTAAATCTATATTTTTAAATATTTGTTTTACGGCAAATATGCGTACAGGTATACAGAATTTTATAACTCAGATCATTTACAGAATTTTATAACTCAGATCATTTACAGAATTTTATAACTTAGATGCATATCAAACATGAAATAATTTAACAAAAATTTAAGTTGAAAAAGAAAACTGTTTTGAAAGTTTT
This sequence comes from Amaurobius ferox, assembly GCA_951213105.1. Classification (NCBI taxonomy): domain Eukaryota; kingdom Metazoa; phylum Arthropoda; class Arachnida; order Araneae; family Amaurobiidae; genus Amaurobius; species Amaurobius ferox. Next base: position 57,922,091 of record OX578133.1, read on the forward strand.
CATCAGATGGAAGAAGGAATGTGTTTAATATTCCCCTTTCTGTTTTGTTTCTTTTAGTGGAGGAAAGAAGTGATATGGGGCTGTCAATCTTCTTTTTATTGGCACTAGATCATCCTTTTTCTTTCTTTGAAGGAGGAGGGAGCAGGGGGGGAGGGGGAGAGAGAAAGAGAGATAGATATGGTCAAAATTTATGGTAATGAATACAGAGAAAGGGCTCTGGGATTTATCTGAGGTCATACAGCAACTGGTTGAATTTCGTTTGAGGACAGACATTGCTCTCTTAACAAAGGGCTAGGCAGGGGATCTGATCTGCTAACAAAAGGGCAGGGAGGGCGCTTTTCTCGTACAAAGGGCAAGGAGGGCGCTGTTCTGGTAAAAAAAGGGCAGGCAGGGCGCTGTGCCCGTCCAAAAGTGCCTGGGGGAACTCTGTATTTACTAATTTGATAATAATTTGGGATAACTTGTATACTTCTTTAAAGGTAGCACATGCATATTGTTGTGTTAAATAGTATGTATTTGTTCATTGCTGCCATGTTGTTTATAACCTTAGCTGACCGGTCATGATGGCTACGGACCATTGTTTTCTTGTATGCACTGGTCCGTTATGCTGCGCTTATTGCAGTATTCAATTTCCTGCGGGTTCCATTTCAAACAAGTTGGACTGTAGCTGAAATGAAAAATATTTCAAAATTTTATTTGCAAGATTATAATCTTGCAAATAAAATTTTGAAATATTTTTCACACTGTTTTTCAAATTATTTTTTACACTGTTTCAAAATTTCTTTGATTGTGGATGGGTGTGTCCTTTTCATAATGCCAATTTTCAGGGTTGATGATTGAATCTGGTTGTTCGAGTCATTAATAAAGAATTCGAGCCACTGAGAATATAATACTAAAACAGTTGATAAATATTTACAATGAAGGCAACATTTTATGTATGTTTTAAACTAATATTAATTGATACTTTTTGTTATTTTTAGTACTTGTATTTAATTACCCCCTTTTTTTCAGGTTTTTAGTTCTAGATGAAGCTGATAGAATGCTGGATATGGGTTTTGAGCCCCAAATCAGGCGCATTGTACTTGAAGACAGAATGCCTGGCATTGGAGAAAGACAAACATTGATGTTTTCTGCGACATTTCCTAAGAAAGTGCAGGTAACACTTCACAATTCTTTCAATTTGCATTATACTAAATATATAAATTAAATCATTTTTCCAATGTAATATACTTTTTAGTTATGCAAAATTCTCAAATATTTTAATACTTAAAATGTCTGTCATGTATAATTTCTCAAATTTTTATTTTCACCTTTTTTGGCAATCTCATCCCTGAATTACCATATATTTTTTATGCAACTTCTTTTGTAACTGTCAATTTTATTTTATACGTAAATCTATTCTACAAATTAAAATTTGGCATCTTGACACTAGTCATCTTGCTTGATAATAAAAATTTAAAATTAAAAATTAAAAATTCAGCCCTGAAATATAAAGAGGATCATAACCACAGTTAATAACAACCAGATGCAATCATTATTCATGCTTATTATGAGTTCAAAATTGTTTGAATATTTATAAAACTTTGCAATCCAAATTTAACACAGTTATAATTAAAAAGATTTCATTTACTATAATATTTTATCTTTAATCATTTTAATGATTTGTACATTTATTTGCCTGTTATCTCTTGACTTAAATATTTGCTATTGTTTAAATTTCTATTTGGTTTTAGGAACTTGCAAGAAAATTTCTTGATAACTATATATTTTTGGCTGTTGGACGAGTTGGTAGCACATCTGAAAATATTACTCAGAAAGTTGTCTGGGTTGAAGAACATGACAAACGTTCATTTTTGTTAGATTTACTCAATGCTGCAGGATTAAGAAATGGAAATGATTGTAAGTTTGATATAGTTTTCTATAATGTGTATGTAAAAGATAGGAAACATTCTTTAAAAAGTTTTTGATGTCTAAATTTGGGTTTTTGTCAGTTTTTTAATGTTTTCTGCATATCATAACCCTATTGCATCTATTTAATTTTTTCCATTTGTTTTCAAAAATAAACTAATTATATTTCTTATAATTTCAAAATATTGCTATATTTATGAAATTTGCTATGTTAAGCCACTAAATTCAAAAGTAGAATTTCCTTTTGCATAATAGACTGCAGTGTTTAACATTCTAATAGAAGATATCCCTATGCTTTAGCAAGCTTCAGCAATCAAAGGACACATAGGCAGTTATGTCAGCCATACGGGTTGAAAGAGCTCACGAAATGAGCTCCAGGGTTTAGTGAGTGTCCGTTAACAAAGGGTGGTTCCAAACTGGCATATTACACTTGCGTAGCAGACGGCATGAACATGCTCGTCAAGGTAGTTACAGGAGGTTGTGAGCAAGGAGTGGAACCCCCTAGTATGTGATTAAATAATTATTTTTATGAATGATTTACAATAAACTAAACATTAATGTATTTTTTATTTAACCCTTTGTGGATGGCAGCATTCCGAAACTGCCGTAGCCAAAAGGATGGAGCGCATCGCTTTTGAACTGCTCCCAAAGGACAACTAATTTTTTGCGCTAAACCTAACTCTCGAAAAAAATTCACTTTTCAACACAGCAGGATACATTTTTTCAGTATTCAAAAGAGTTTCAGTTTAACCCTTTCGCAACGGTTGCCACGCCCGCGTGTCGGCTGCGATCTTGCTTTTAAGGATGGCCACCATGCATTCGTGGAGGTGAAAACCGTACCTTAAAAGATGGGTGCCACGTACGCTCGTTTTCATGTGAAATTTTTTTATTTGTTTACTAGATGGCATTAAATTCCCATACGAACAACTCCAATGTATTTTGCAGATACTTGACCTTGGCATAGGAAGGATCCAATTAATCATTTCTCCATATGGAGTGGTGAAACATGGTTTCGTAATATAAACAAATAGAGCACTTTTCGTAACATCAGCTATTTTATGATTGAGTTCGGGTTCTCATTTTGATTTCAGCTTAATGATTGCATTGGTGAATCAATGGAATATAAGAGAGTATTTTTTTTTTGGGGGGGGGGGGGGTTAGAGGAATGTGCGTCAGTGAAATTATTCATTTATTTCAGATAAAAGAATGGGAGCAACTAACGAGTATTTTGCATTCAGATTTGTATGAAAAATATACATCAAATAGAAAATAAATATTTCTTTTATTCCTGTAAAAAGTAGATTTCTGTGTTGAATAGGTGATTTTTAGTGAATTTTTTTTTAGAGTTAGGCTTAACGCAAAAAATTTGCCGTCCTATGGAAACAGTTCGGAAACGAAGCGCTCCGTCCTTTGGGCCACGGCAGTTCCAGAATGACGCCGTCGCAAAAGGGTTAAAGACAAGATTCAGACTGAGTCAGGGTATTCCCCAGGACTCTGCTTAGCCCTACTCTGTTCTCTCTTTTTATTGATGATATAGAGGCAGAGACTAATGTCAATCACTGCACGGGATTGTATGCTGATGATATAATTATTTGGAGCAGCAATTCAAGTATCACTTCTGCCCAGGAAGATATTAATTCTTCCGTCCTCGATTTTGAAAATTTTGCTATGGAGCATAAGATCGTTTTTAATCCCTCTAAGTATGTTTCCAGTGTATTTACCACCAATAGACATCAGTATAACCTGGAGCCTGACATCTTTCTTCTGGGTAGGAGACTAAATTGTGAAAAACATCCCAAGTATTTGGAGTTCTTTCTGGACCAGGAGATACTTAGCCGTGCTCATATAGATAATTTGGTTTTGAGAGGTAAACAGATACTCAGAATTTTGAAATATATTTCTGGTACAGTTTGGGGTGCGGATGGGCAGACCCTGAGAAGCACATGCACTGCTCTTATTTGACCGATCCTGGAGTACAGTGTTCAGGTCTATCAGGCTGCCTCTGTCAGCAACCTAGATAAACTGGAAAGGGTTCAGCTTTCTGCTGCCAGAGGTATAACTGGTCTCCGCAATAGCTGTCCGGGGGACATAGTACTGTATGAAGCTGACCTCTAACACCTCAGGCTTCAGAGTAAGTTTCTCCTGGCCAAATATTTTGCAACGCTCATCAGTTATGGAGATCAGCACAGAATCTCTAGTTATGTGCGTGGCTGGAGCAACAATCATCATCTTAAGAGAGAAAGTCCACTTAGCCGTGCTGAAAGTGAGGGTTGGCTGCAAAGCAAAGTTGAACATGTCTCTCTGGCCTGCTGTATGGAGGTTACTGCGTTGTTTCGGGATCGGGTCTTTTTCAGGACTGAACTCTGCTCATACACTAACAAGAGCACGCAGCATCCAGATTATCTTAAACAGCTCACTTTGGAAACTATTTATAAAATTCCTGGTGACTCGTTGCAGATTTATACTGATGAAAGTAGGGATGATGGCACCATCTCTGGTAGCAGGGTCTACATCAAGCAGGGGAATGGCATTAGGACATGTAGGAGAAACCCCAACTGCTGCTCAGTTTTTTGGGTGGAACTCATAGCCTTTGAGGATGCCTTGAGTTATTGTGTCAAAGAAGGAGTCAATACAGACATCTGGATCCTGAGTGATAGCCGTAGTTCTATTCAGCACCTGACTGAATGGTGGAGACATGGTGACGGAATGACAGTGAATACTGTTCAGCATTTGAGTTACTTGTGTGCCCATAATAGGATATTTTTTCAATGGGTGCCATCTCACTTAGACATTTACAGTAATGAGGTTGCGGATGGTCTGGCCAAGGAAGGCAGCTTTAGGAGTTCTATTGACGGTGGCTGTCTTTCTTTCTCGGAACTTGCCTCACGGGTCAAACTTGAAATCAACTCCACTTGGAGAAAGGCCCCCGTGCATAAGTGATATGATTGTAGCCGTCCTAGTGCTGCCTTGATTGGGGTAGGCAGTAGGGGAGAACAGACGGCTCTGGCCAGACCCTGCAGTGACCATCTTTGTGCTCTTCGGCATCTGTTGGGTTCCCCCTTAAGGTCCCTCAAAGGTTTATCCCCTTTGCCTGAAGTGCAATTTGGCTCAGGCCTCTCCTGCTCATGCCTTGACATGTATTAGATGCCAGGAGTCAGCTGTACTCCAGTCCTGGAGTAGTTGTTCATCTTTTGAAGACTCACGGGTTCATGGACTTCATCTGATGTTGCTGTCGGTCAATTGGGATAAGAAACAACAACATTTTTCAGGAATAAAAAAAATACTTATTTTCTATTTGATGTATATTTTTCATACAAATCACAATACAAAATACTCGTTTGTTTTAATATGAGTCCTACTAATTCATCATTGAAAAATATGCTTAAAAAAATCACTTTTCTTATCTAAATTAGGCAGCATAGTATTGTAATTGATTCCAGGTATGCTCAATAACTCAAAAACATTCAGATCTTTCAAATCTCTTGTCCAAACATCATTTGCTGAAACAACTACAGAAGCTGGCAGCAATATGATAACAGTGTGCTCAGAATCTGAAGAATAACTTGCATTTTTAGATTCATCATCAGAAATACCACAGTTCCACGAATCTTTACTATCTGCATCACTTTGATTACTGTCCAGTTCGTTTATCATACAAGTATATTCTTCTACAGAAAGAAAATGTCTTGGCCCAGCCATTCTTTTATGTGAAATAACCTAATACTTTCACTACTGCACATTCCTCTAAAACCCAAACTTAAAAAAAAATTATCTCTTGTATACCTATGATTCACCAACGAAATCATTAAGCTAAAATCAAAACAAGAAGCGAAACTCAGTTATAAAACAGGATGGCCACTCAACCTAGAAACCAGGAAAAGTCAGGTAATTTTGTAAAAATTCTGGATTTTTTTTTTTTTTTATGATTTGCAATAAACTAAACATTAATGTATTCCTTATTTAACCCTTTGCGGATGGCGGCATCCCGGAACTGCCGTGCCCCAAAGGACAGAGTGCATCGCTTCCGAATTATTCCTAAAGGACGATTAATTTTTTGCACTAAGCCTAACTCTCGAAAAAAATTAACTAAAATCCACTTGTTCAACACAGCAATCTACTTTTTTCGGGTATAAAAGAAATACTTAATTTCTATATTATGTATATTTTTCATTCAAATTTCAATACAAAATACTTGTCGCTTTTACTATGAATTCTACTAGTTCATCATCGAAAAATATGCTGAAAAAAAAATCACTTTCCTTATCTAAATTTGGTGGCATAATATTGTGATTGATTCCAGGTATGCTCAAAATCTCAAAAGAATTTAGATCTTTCAAATCTCTTGTCCAAACATCATTCGCAGAAACAGCTACTGAAGCTTACGGCGTTTTAATAATAGTACGCTCAGAATCTGAAGAATCACTTGTATTTTCGGATTCATCGTCAGAAATACCACAATTCCATGAATCTTTACTACATCACTTTCATTACTTTCCAGTTCTTTTATCATATGAGTATATTCTTCCACAGAAAGAAAACGTCTTGGCCCAGCCATTCTTTTATCCGAAATAACCTAATTTCACTGCTGCACATTCCTCTAAAACCCAAACTTAAAAAAAATACTCTCTATGCCTATGATTCACCAATGAAATCATTAAGCTAAAATCAAACTGAAATTATAAAATAGCAGATGCTAGGAGAAGTGCTCTATTTGTTTATATTACAAAACCATGTTTCTCTACTCCAGATGTAGAAATTATTTATTGGATCCACATGTCAAGGTCAAGTATCTGCCAAATACATTGGAGTTGTTTGCATGGACATTTAACTCCATCTAGTATACAAATAAATTCAAATAAAAACGTTCCAAATGAAAACGCACATCAGTGACTGCCGTCCTTTAGGATAAAGTTTTCTCCGACACGAATACATGACTACCTTCTTTGAAAGCAAGTTCACAGTTGATGTATGGGCATGTCAACTGTCCACAAAGGGTTAAAACTGTTTTGTTTGTATTTGGAAATTGAAAATTTTTCTAACTATTTTATTGAATAATTATTGTATTTCTTTTAGCACATGAATCTCTTACATTGACTTTCGTTGAAACAAAAAAAGGTGCTGATGCCTTGGAGCATTTTCTTTCAAGTGAAGGTTATCCTGTAACCAGTATTCATGGTGACAGAACTCAGAGAGAAAGGGAGGAAGCTCTCTGGAACTTTAGAACTGGTCACACTTCTGTTTTAGTTGCGACAGCAGTAAGTTGACTCAGTTTGAATATTTATTGCTATTAGATGTGTATGTAATAGTATATTCCTTATATTTTCCTTAGGTAATCTGAAAGAGTTTCTCATTATCATAGCTCTATCAACCTTATATTTTTAATTACTCTCCATCCTTCTTATGATGTTTTAGGGTACCAAATTTATTATTTTGCTGTATTATGCTGAGAATGTTCATTGCTGCCTTCAAATCAGATATTGAAGGAATTGAAACTTCTCTTTCTTCATCGTCTTCAACATCTGAAGACAAATCATCTATCACTTCATTTTTTCTTATATCAAAAATTATTATATCAATGTTGCAGCATTCAAAATGTTCGACTTCACTTTCAAAAAATGCTGTTACTCTGCTTTTACAGCCAGTTGGTGATTGGTAGGTTTTCATCTTTTTCTTCAATATTGGTCAATGCAGTTTCATCTAAGACATTTTTGATATTCCAGGATGTCAGAAACAGTTTTGAATTGTTGATTTGTTGACCAGTCACCAGGGCTTTTTCAACAAAATAATTTTTTCCTGTTCATTAAAATCCCAATCATTAAAAAAATTATTTGCAAATTGCTGTTTGACTTTCATCATTTTCTATCCTTTTAATAATTTTCAGTTTATCTTCGATTGAAGCGGCTTTTTGCTTCCCAGCACCAGTCATTTTAATATGATGTGACATCGGCAGCACAAACGAACAATGAATTATGAGAAGAATTCACACTCATGTAGAAACCAGTTGAGTGCTAAGAGGGATGTAACATCAAAAACCTTCTCATTATTACATTTGAGGAATCAAGCATAAGAAACAAAAGGCAAAGAATTTTTGTTGTGGGGAGTGAAATACCCAAAGTTGAACTACAAGACAAGTGATTTTGGTTTTCTGTATCCGAACTCCTTGCTGCTGGAAGTTCGTACTAAGCAATTGAAATAACATTAATCAAATAGGAGCTCAGTTGAAACCATGTGAAAAGTTTATTACAACTCTGAGTTTATTGTATCCCAGGTACATTATAGCAGGGTTTGACTATAATAGTAAAATTAAATTATCAAATTTTTCATTTCTGATCTATTTACAGGGTTCCCACGGTCCTAAAAGTCCTTAAGAACTCCTTATTTTTAGCTTTCCTTTTTAAGGGCCCTTAAAACAACTTAGTTTTCATCAACACTCCTTATTTTCTCCCGAAATTGAAACATGAGCAGGGTTCTCCCTAGAGCGTGACTCCCGCAATTTACTGCTAAATCCTACTCAGGAAAAAGGAAGAAAAAATTACATTTATTAATTTTTAAAATCCCACTTATAAGTTAGGGTAGGATAATCCCACCTAATTGTTTCCCCGATGATCGAATTCCCCAAGTGATGCGATTACTTTTCCATTTTCTACCTATTTTCGAGCTTCGCTGTCCAATATCCCAGTGTTACCAGGTCTTTCCAAAAAATCACTCCCAAAAATTGGTGAAAACTAGCTCAATGATTAGTATTGTGAGATTTCGTGCAATGTTACCAAAAACTACTAAAATTTATAAATTTACCGAAATTCCAAGATAAAATTTACTGGCTTTCTGAAAGTTCATCAAAATTTGCCCCAAAAATAAATCATCAAACTTTCCTGAAAATAGCCCAAAAATCTGCAACCAGAAAAATTTCCATCATGCTTTACCGCAACTCTTTGAAAAAAACTAGCCCAATTGAACAGGAAAACTGCGGAACTAGCAAGACTGTGATCTCATAAATGAGCACCAGTCCAATTTGAGAAAATAATTATAGGACATGGTAAATTTGAAAATTTTCCTGGGTTTTTTGCAGTTTTTGGTTCCAAAATGAAATTCCAAAAATTTAACACGAATCTGGAAGTTTTATCAGTCATCTGAGTTGGCAACACTGTTTATTCTCAAAGACGTACTCGATGGGTTTATAATTTGCTCTGTGCACACGTGTTTAACCAACACTATTTATTTACACTCTCTCTTCATGAATTAAATGGATTGTTTTAAAAATTAGTATGCCTGGAAAATGCAGTTTTGACAATACTTATGGATTACTAATAATAAGTGCAAAGAATGGTTAGCAGCTTCAACAAATCGTCACAAAGGAAAATGCCTGGTTTTCCTTTTTGTTGCCTTTTTTTGGAGGAGATATGCTAAAACTTGTAAATCAATGTGTAGAATATTTTAATCTTCTAAAACCAAAAGAAAAAGTTAATATATCAACTGCTCTGAAGCTTTGTAATTTTATTTTTCTGACTGTAATTGTTATTCTCCTGTAGACAAAATCAGTATAGGGTTCATTGGGGACAAATTAGTAAAGGAAATATTATGGGAGAAACAAATAACTGATAGAGCTGTCTTTGACTTGCGGCATGATTGGCGAAGTTTTGTTATGAAAATGCTACAAAGCCTCATGAATAAATCTCCTGTAGCATATTCGCTTGTTCGTAATGCTTTCTGTCCTGACCCCAGACGAATGGTTAACGATCTGGACAACTGCATAAATGCCATGAAGCATATGTTATTGCATTTTACTGAAAAGAAGATTTTTGCAGAAAAAGATTGTAATGATATATTGCTTCTATTTAAAGATTTTATGGAGAGTATTGTTTTGAAATCTGCTTCATTGTTTAAGAATTTTGAACCAAAACAATGCGATTAGACAGTTTTTTAAATAACTTTCTTAGTATAGATGATACAAAGGGAAAGTTGTGGAGACTAATGAAAACCATAATGATTTTATCTCATGGTTAGGCTACTATGAAACGTGGATTTAGTGTTAACAAGCTATTAGAGGTAGAAAATTTAAAGGAAGAATCATATATTGTGCAAAGACTTATTCATGAAAATTCAAATGATTCCAATGACATTCAAAATATACTAATAAGTAAAGAAATTAGACAGTTTGTCTCTTTTTCAAGGCAAAAGTATTTTCTTCATTTGGAAGAGCAGCTCAGCAATATGAAAAGGGCAACAAACTCGGAAAATAAAAGGAAACTTAAACTAGAAGAACTTAATTGCTTAGAGTCTAAGAGGATTTGTCTTGAAGGCAATACTGTGACAATGGAAAAATCAACTGAAGAACTAGCTGATGAGGGAGTATCTGCTAAGAACCTTCTCAAGGCAAATGCATTAAGGAAGGATATTAAAGAAAAAGTAGCTGAGATAAAGGACTTGGACCAAAAAATTTCAAGAAAAAAGAAAGAAATCAGTTAAATTTTTATCATAAGAACTTTCATCATCAGATTTCTTATACATGAGTATAATAATTAAAAAAAAGATCAATAGCGTCAAAATCTGCTAATGTTGCTAATATTCTTTCACATCTTCGAGTCGAAAGCACAATAATTTTTAAAAAATGTTTAGTTTCTTCCCAAATACAGGACTAGAAGTTGTCCTATATTTCCTATATATTTTTTAAAATAGGAGAAACCCTGGACGCAGAATTGTTTTCTATGTTTTGCAACAAGACTTTGTTCTGCATGTAACACATGGAAAAAAATTCTGCTTCTGAGGTTTTTCCTATTTTAAATAATATATAGGACGACTTCTAGCTCTGCAAATATGTATATATACGTCACACCCCCAGTGCATTTCCATAGTGCAATGAAAGCCGCAACGTGGTTTAACTCAATTAGTCCTTTAGTTTAATTTTAGTTAACTCTTTTTTAGTTTGTAATATGTTTGTAATAGTAACTGTAATATGTTTTTACATGGTCTGTATATTATCTCTATTCACTGTATAGTACAAAGTAATAAGTTTTCTAAAATGACATCCATAAAGGAAATTCTGTGATTTTTATTTTCTAAATCATTAACATATTTTCTTTTAAACAGATGAGTTTGAAGCCTTGTTTAAGGAGGTTGTGAATTTTTAACAGGATTCGCAAGTATACCTCTGTGTCTTATGTAAAAATTCATAAAATAGATTACATTTTTCTATGTTAGTACTCTGAGTTAATCAATACATGATCAATCTGATGTAATGACACATTCCAAAGAAATTATAAATTATTAGCTGTACCACACGCAGAACATCTTCTCTAGTGTCTTAAATTCTAAAAATATTCTAAACATTGTCAATCACTATGCAATCTCACTTTTGGTTTCATTTCTGTTCAGTTTTATAGATGGCAGCACTGCAAAATTGATTTTACAAATTAAATTGGTTTGGTTTCTAATTTCATGAATAGATGGCAGAATTTCTCAAGATAGGATCATTAATAGATTTTTAACTGGATTTGCAAGTATGCCTCTGCGTCTTATGTAAAAATTCATAAAATATGTTACATTTCTCAACCTTGACACAGAGTTAGTTAGACTGGAAATATCAAGGAAAACTCAGGGAAGTTTGGTTCAAATCAGGGAAAATTTTGGAATTTTGTTTCACGAGTCGCCGATCTTCAAATCCCTGTGAAAACATCTGAACGGAAATTTTCCTCTGCGAAACTGCCCTCATTATGTGGAAGTGTTAAACTTTATTTTGGTTGGCTGTTGATCAGATGACATCATAAAACTTAAAATTCCCACTCACCACATAGCGATTAACGAAATCCTGATTACTGACCAAACTGTGTGATAGCGTAGGATGGTTATTCTTCCTAAACAAATCCACCTGTGGAGGGAGAAAAATCTGTCAACAACCACTACAATACTGCTACGGCTCTCCCTCTCAGGGGCCGGAGCCGCCATTGATTGCGGTGAACGAATCTTAGGTCTGTACCTCTGGGCCTCCGTCTGCTGGGAGAAAATCAATCGGGTTACCCTATTGACGATGAAGTGTCTGACGAACCATTGAGTCGGTAGGGCCATGACTCTTCCAGGTGTTCGCTCCCATGGACTGTGGCTATTCATGACCTGAGCCAAGGGCTGGCTGGTGGCTGATGTCGAGCTTGATGGACGTTCATTCGGACCCTACCCGGTGAATGGTTCCGTCAAGTCAGCGACCTGGCTGCGGCTCCGCTGGAAAGGAGATTTGGTAACCCCTTGTGGCTGGTCATTAATAGGCGTGAACTTCATGGTTGTCTGGCCAGCTGCTTAATCCTGCTACGGCTCTCCCATAGTTTTTCCCCATACGAGGCGATCGTAATTTGTTGCATTTGCTGTCGAGAATGAGTGCAATCCACATTCCTATCCTACCCCTCCCTGTAATCACTAATGGGATTTACAACATTCGGGGGTCTAGCGTCTTTGCCGTGCTCTTTACAATGAGCATGGCAAATAATAATTATGGCTTAAATGGGTTCCCCCATTTTTACATCTGACTCAAATTTAAAAGGGTTCCCCAAAGCGGATGCATGAATGGAATTAAAATCACTCGCTAAAATAGAAATAGTGCTTGAAACTCGTTCCCACTATTTCATGCTTGTGAATTTATTTATTGGTTAAATATTCGTCATAGCATATTTTTCACAATGAAAAATTAAAAGAATTAATCTATATGAATGAGTTTCGGGAATACTCTGCTGCTCGGGGCCGGCACGAGCAAATTAAATCTGGGCGCCCCACACGAATAAAAGATATCAACCTTGGGGGTGGGGGATTGCTTTTCTGAGCTGAATTACCGATATTCAATGTTATGTATTATTGTTGTACTTTAACCTATATATGAACGGTCCATAAACGACTATACCAAAATTATGAATATGTGTAGAGCATTGGCTAAAATAGCTCATTTGAATGATACTATCCCGGACATACTTTGTATTAATTTTAAAGCTTGATCGCGAGAACTTCATAATTTTTAAAATCTCGATGTACGACAGTTTTTCGCTTGGAAAAATTTCAGATTTCCTTTTACAGATTATACCCTGTTTTAAGTACCCGCAAGGCCAGGAGTAGTTCACGGCCCTTTTTCTATTGATCAGAAAGGTCGGGTATTGCAATAAAACGTCATGTTTCTAACGATGTAAAATGCCATTTTTTAAATTCAAAATGTCGAAAGATTAAAAAAAATGAATTAAACATATTGGGGAAATTTTAAAATAAGAGTTCATAACTTCCGTTAATATAATGGGAAAAAAGGCTGAAATATTGCGATCACAATAATTGAAAAATTAGAGTAAATGATCAAAATATAAAACAAGAATATTAATTTATTAAAATTTGCTGAAAATCATTTGTAAAACCCTTGAAATTAAAGAAAAATTAGTGGACGAGCTTCTTAAAATTAAAAGAGGAATAAATAATAGTGAATGCTTCATAAGTTTGGAAAAGTAAAAAATAAAAAGATCAAGATGAGAAAACTTAAATGAATTTAAAATTGCCTCAAAATGTATTTGAATGCTTCATGATAAATGAATTTTTTTTATGATGTATTGGAAAACAAATATTATGAAACACCTAAAAAGTCCTATAATGAGAATCATTGGCAAGATTAAAAAAAATTAGTGAATATAAATGTTTAAAATATTTAAACAATGGATAAATGAAAAATTTAAGTTTATAAAACCTTTAAGAAATGAAGTGGCACTGACTAATAGTGACACTGACTTATAGAAAAGAATTAGTTTTAGGAAAAAAAAAACACTTAAAATAAGTTTTGAAAATTTATTGAATGTTAAAAATGAGAAGATAGCAATAATAAATGCATGTTAACAATATTACTCATTAACCCTTTCGCGACGAACGGCACGCCCACGTGCCAGCTGCAAACATGCATTCAAGGACGAACGGCACGCCGCCGGGCCGGAGGAAATTTTACCCTAAAGGACGACTGGCACGTATTGGTGTTTCTACATGGAACATTTTAATTTGAATGTATTTGTATACTAGATGGCGTTAAATGCCCGTGGAAGCAACTTAAATGTATTTTGTAGATGTTTGACCTTGGCACAAGGAGAATCCAATGAATTATTTCTCCATTTGGAGGGATGAAACATGGTTCTGTAGCGTAAGCAGACAGCTCACTTCTCGCATCATAAACAATTTTATAATTGAGTTCCGGGTCTCGTTCTGATTTTGTCTTTTATTGATTTCGTTGTTGAATTAGAGGAATATAAGAGAGTATTTTTTTTTTGAGTGGGTGGGGGAGGGGGGGGGGGTAAAGGAATGTGCGGCAATGAAATGATTAGGTTATTTATGTTCTCATGGAAAGGAAGGCTGGGATTTCGTTAATATATCCCATCAAAAAGGTCCAGATATGGAATAAAAATATATAAATCGTCAGAATCGGAATGAGGCTATAAATGGAATTTCCTTGTGTATACTGGAAAGGATACGGGATTATCAAGCTCTGATGGTGGGTATGGAGAACGCGTTGTGAAAACATTTCTAAGTGAACTTTTAGGAAAAGGATATACTTTGTATTTGGATAAATTTTTTGCCTCTCCTGTACTTGCAAAGTATTTGTTGTCTAAGAATACACATGTATGTGGTACAGTTTTAAAAAATCGGAAGGACATGCCAAAGAATTATCCATCTGTACCTAAAACATATATACACTAAAATTTTTAATATTTTGATAAAAGAAAATTTGTATAAAAATATACATCAAATAGAAAATAAGTATTTCCTTTCTTCCTGAAAAAGGTAGAATGCTGGGTTTGAACGGGTGATTTTTAGTGAATTTTTTTCGAGAGTTAGGCTTAGCGCAAAAAAATAGCCGTCTTTTGGGCACATTTCGGAAACGAAGCGCTTCGTCCTTTGGGCCACGGTAGTTTCGGAATGCCGCCGTCACGAAAGGATTAATAAATTAAAATATTTTTGTGAATTTGTCTGTGTTACTGTCAAATAATAATAATAAAATTTGTATTTTGCCAATATCTTAAATGTTCTCCAATTTTTAAAATCCTCCTCTACCTCAACATCGAAATAATAGATTCTATAAAAGTAGATCCGCTAAGGAGTTTTCTTGCCAACAGACATATAGTGATACCTTGATAAAGTACTCATCAGTTCAAGACATGGGGAGAAGGATTGATTGTTTGACTTATGTCTGCTGTAAAATAAATCTATTATAAATAAGTATTAAGAGCAAATTTCTAAATTATTTTAAAACATACTTACAATTTAATTTTGCATAACATTAAGCCGCTTGAAAAAACCTGCCATGATGTAATGTAAAACCATGCTGAAATTACTAAATTATATTTACTAGCTTTGCCTCTTTACGTGAAAAACTCATCAAATGTTTTCTGTTTCAAAGTTGATACTCGGTTTTTTTTTTTATGCTGCTTATCTTATACAATATATATAAATGTTTTATATTTATCTTTTATATTCACTTATCCGTCTATTAGTTTTTAGTTAATCGAGTTTATGAGTATGGTTGGGAAATTCTTATGCGAACAGATGATTGAAGAAAATCATGGAAGTGACCCGTTTTCACGGTCTCAAAGGTGGTCACTTTAACCAGGTTTCACTGTATTTATATTTAGATGCTTATCTACACGTAAATGAATAGAATGTATTTCCAGATTCAGCAATCCAAGAAATTACCTATCCAACTTCTAATGGAATTAAGTGTATGTGTATACATATTAGAACGTTCTTGGATTTTTAATCCCTTCTCCAAAGATAAGTTTTCTTTACTACATTAAAAATACACATAAATGTTCACAACTAAGCAATAATATTTTTTATTATAATGGGTTTTACAAAGTGGATCTTTTTTTACTATTAACAGAATTTTATTATAGTAATATTAACAGAGTATATAGTAATATTAACAGAATTTTATGAATATGTCTATAATACAAAGTTTAATTTAACCGTTCCAGATTCAATCATGTTTTCTGGTTTGAACATATTATGTAAGAGCTAAATTTCTTTAATATAGGTTGCTGCTCGTGGTCTAGATATTCCAAATGTAAAGCATGTAATTAACTTTGACCTGCCAAGTGACGTTGAAGAATATGTTCATCGCATTGGTCGTACTGGTCGTGTAGGAACTGTTGGTAAGAATTAATATCATCTTTTTTACCATTTCAGAATGAAATCATGAGAGATACCAACCATAATGGATTTTCCATAATTCTTATGGATTTTTGAACAAAATTATGAACTCCAGAAATAACCTGTAAAATTACATAAAATGTCTATCTTTTCCCTCTTTCTTTTTCCATCGATCTCCATTCTGTAATTACTGCACATAAAATTGATAAAACTTGCTTATGTTCATATTTTGGTTTATTATTCATGTTAATTTCTTAATGATTTTGACACATATAGCAAGTATAATTGTGCAATTCAGAAAATTTTCGTGTAATACTGAGAGTCCACAAGTATCCTTTGTCCATCTTCTAAATATGAGTCATTAGATGAACTAAACTAGCTTATTTTCACATTTTGATTGGTCGATCTTTCAATTATTTTCTCATGAATAGTGAGATTGCATAATTCAGGTGGTATCACATGCATTGGCAAGTGTTGACTAGTATCCTGTACCATCCATCTTCATTTTGTAATTATTGCATATAAAATTCACAAAACTTGCTTATCTTTATATTTTAGTTTTTTATTCAGCACAATTGTGTAGTTTCCAACTCTATAGCAGGGTTCGTACGTCTCCTAGAAATCCTTAAAAACTCCTGGATTTAAGATTTTTCTTATAAGGGCCCAGTGCTCCTTATTTTATTCTTTTTCGCCCTAACTCCTGAAAATCAAAAGGTACTCCTGGTAAATCACATTACTATCTTTGATTTCATAATATAATCAATACATGGCGCCACCAAACTAGCGATAATGCACAAATATTGATGGTGGAAGTACAGATATTCCATTATGGATTTTCTATAATTCTTATGGCTTTTTGAACAAAATTATGGACTGCAGAAAAGACCTGGAAAATTCCTACTTTTTCCCATCCATCCTGTAGTTATTGTACATTAAAAGTGTGATTTCGTGTATGTAGATTAAATTGCTGTGTAATATTGAAACATCCTTTTCTATCCATGTTTAATTTCAAATTATGTGAATGTAATATACACAACTTTTATTTCCTTATAATAGGTTCCATTATTAATTAATATTTTCATAAAATATTGATTAGTTTTTTGTGTGCAATGTTGAAATATCCATTTCCATCTATGTTTAGTATCAAATTATATGAATTAAAAATGCACAACATTCTTTTGTTTCCAGTATGTTTCATTATTAATTTATATTTTTGTAAAATATTTCTTATTTTTTAAGTGTGATTTCTCGTGTATAGATTAAATTCCAGTGTAATGTTTAAACATCCTTTTCCATTCATCTTATTTTTGATAAAACCTCGAATTCGCTAAGCAGTACTTTCACATCTTTGCAGTTTACATAAAAATGAAGTATTTATTTCTTTATAATATTCTCAAAATGAATGACTGCTCAATTGAATTTTTCCCCTTATTATCTAGGCAATAGAGCCTTAAAAGCACTAAATACAGGCATGAGATTCCTCCGCTTTTTTTCTCTTCCCCCCCAAAATCCACTTTTTTTTTTCCTCCTGAAAAATCCTTCCCCCCCCCCCCCCCCCCCCCCTGTCAGACAAAGTTCCTCTTTTCAGAGAAAATCGCTGAAAAATTTGTGCACTCTTTTTATCTCCGTAATCACCGAGATGTGTATATATCATTAATATATATGTTGTCACTGGACTCAAAGGGAAAACGGAAGGACAATGAAGTTAGTATCTTGCTTCATACAGCAATTGTTATTGTGCAATATTTTCGTGGTCTCTGCTTTAATAGAAACCCCGAGTGAAGTTAAAATGACAAAAAAAAAATTCTTTTGTTTCTATTGAACTAAAATCTTTGTTTTACTTTTACCATTTTCATAACAGTATATTATTTTTAAAGATGACCAGTGGAAGTATATTTCAATATTCTTTGAAGTTAACTCATTAAAATATTAAGCCTTTTCTGCCACATTTTTGTTAAAAGATATTTTTAAACAAAACAAACATTTTCTTTAAAACATAAGATACTACTACCAAATTTTATTTATGTATAAAAAATAGACAATGCACATTTTAACAATACATGCTAATTTTATAAATGTGCTTAAAAATATACTGCACTTGACATGTTTTTTATTTTTTTAAGTAATAAAAAATGTTATGTGTCTGCACTCAAATTTAGCCCCATATTTCCTAACAATACATAATATGCATTCTGCTACAGCATTTTTATGGGGAACAAATAATATTGTTACAACACACAAACAAAGAATTTGTGTCTTGTCAATTGTGAAAAATTTGTTTTGTGATTTATGAATTTTTTTTTCTTTTAAGTTCGTAACTCCTGACAAAATAAAAACATGAGCTATTATAGACAACAAAAGCATAGTTTAGAATTAATATGAAAAATGCATTAAAATTAAATTTGTCCATGTATTTAAACTACCCGGTTTTTAAATGCAATTGCCAAGTTTGCATTATACTAAATATAATATAAAATTAAATCAGTTTTCCAATGTAGTAGTATTTTTTTTTAATTATGCAAAATTCAAATATTTTAATACTTAAAATGTTTGTCACGTATGATCTCTCAAATTTTTTTCTGCTTTTTTAGCAGTCTCATCCCTGTGAATAACAGTATGAGAACTGAACATCTTTTGTTTCATTGAGCCCCCCCCCCCCCCCTAAAACTTCTCTTTGTTGTATGGTGTAAAAAATCCTTATTTTTTCCCCAAGTGATATTGAAGAAGTTATATGCTGACTTGTAGAGCATCCTAAAAAATGCTCACTGCTCTATCTACTGGATTTATTTCCTAATGTGACAGGTATGCAATTGTACAATTTAAGGAATTCTCATGTAATCCTGTGAGTCCACTAGTATCCTTTCCTGTCCATCTCCATCCTCTAAAATATTAATCATTATATTGATTAAACTAGATTATTTTCACATTTTGGTTAATTTTTTAATTATGTTTACATAAATAGTATGATTGCACAGGGGAATTTAAGTTTATCTAGAATGTAATATAATCTGTTGATGAAAGCAATATTATTTGTTCCCCATAAAAATGCTGTAGCAGAATGCATATTATGTATTGTTAGGAAATATGGGGCTAAATTTGAGTGCAGACACATAACATTTTTTATTACTTAAAAAAATAAAAAACATGTCAAATATTCTTTATTTTTTGTGGTTGGCATCTCTAAAGCATCAATTATCTTTACTTCTAGAAAATTCTGAGATTTGCAGCAATTCATATATGCTATTAACATAAGAATTGTAATGACTTTATGCAGATATATATTTGTGAGTTCGACAATCAAGGGGATAAATTCTCTTTCATTTCACTGCTGGGGGATTTTAAAATATCTGTATTTTGTATTCATTATCTTTTGATCAAAACACCGTACCTAAATGCATTCTGTTGCAAAAATTATATGCACCCATAAAAAAATTGAGCTATAACCATGAAACGGCATGCAAATGTCATTTTTAGAAGTATGCAAATGATCAAACAGTCAGCGCTAATGATGTCATAGGGCTCATACTACGTGCATGAGAATGATACATCATGCAGTACATAAAACAACCTGTGTTCTCACTCACGGGTAATTGGAACTAGATTTTCTACTTTGATACTACAAGTTGTGTACACAGATGCCTTTGAGACATGATTGACAGCACTATGAACAATTGTCAGATTTAGGGAGATGTCAGTCACATAGGCCTATGCAAAGCTGATTGGTCCAACAGATGCAGTCACCATCTTGGTTGGAGTAATATGGTAGTTGCTTGGTGTTGGCAACAGTTAATCAGATTAGGCACATGTAACTATTACAGAAGCTCAGGGCGTTCCAGACAGGTAATTGCTTGAGATGATCGTGCAGTCAGGAGAGGAGCCACTTTTGCACCAATGGCATTGCTATTAGCCATTTGAGGGCATTTGCTAAAAGGCATCCTTTGTGTGGGTAAATTATTGAAATGTAAGAGTATTTTCTTTGAGGTTTTAGAGGGATGTAGCAGCAGTTATTGGGTTATTTTGGTTAAAAGAATGGGTGAGTCAAGATGTTTTTTCTTTCTGAAAGAATATACTCGCATAGTAATTGAATTGGAGAGCAATGAAAATAGTTAAGATTCGTGGAACTTTAGTATTTCTAATGAGCTTCACAGACAGCTTTTATGAATATAAAGATTGTAATGTTGGTCTGTGCATGTATCCATATTTTGAAATGTATCATACTTAAAAGGTGTTTTAATTAGTGAAAATAGGAATGCTATTTTCTTGTAAAAAATTGTGCATAATCTCTATTAGCTATACAAAGTTTTTAGTACAGTCATTTGGATATTGTTCTGTAAAAGATAATTTGTGTGGAACATATACATCAAATGGAAAATAAGTATGTCCTTCTTTCCTTAAATAAATTAGAATTTTAATTTACTTGTATTATATATACCTGAGGAGATATACAAGGTGAATTGCAACTAATCTGCCAAATGAAAGGAGTTGATAGAAGAGCCCATGTGCAGTATAAAACACCATAGCAACCCTGTTCTATCTCTAACCATTTCTGAGTTATGGTGGATAGAAGGAAGTGCATCAAATCTGAAAAAAAAAAACTAAATTTGTAAGGTTTTTCGAAAGGTCTACATTTAAAATAAGCATATAATTGGAAAGAGCAGAAACATCTTATAAGATGATACCATTTCCATCAGGATATCCAGATTTAATGGCGAGCTACAAGCACTGAAACATTGGCAAAGTGCAAAATTGAAATGTTGCCAAAATCTGTAACCTGCTACACATTCGATGACATGCGGCAAATGAAACGATGGTGCATAAATGGAACATATGGAAATCCGTGATGTATTGCAAACTAAAAGCTAAATTTGTCCTGAACTAAAACACTGATATGATTTATTGTAAGCTCATTCGAAAGCTGGTGGAATGGAAAAGTTTTTGGTAAATTTAACCGATTGTAGCTAGAAGGGTTTTTGCAATATAGCCGGTTACAAATTTTGGCAACATTTCGATTTTGCATTTCACCAATGTTTCAGTGCTTGTAGCTCGCCTTTAAATCTAGATATCCTGATGGAAATGGTGTCATCTTATAGAATTTTTTCTGCTCTTTCCAATTATGTGCTTATTTTGCATGTAGACCTTTCAAAAACCTCACAAATGTGAGGGGTTTTTTTTGCTTTGTTTTTCAGACTTAATACACTTTCCTTCTACTGACCATAACTCAGAAATGGTTAGAGATAGAACAGGGTTTCTGTGGCATTTTATACTGCAGATTAGGTGCAATTCACCCTGTGTGTGTGTATATATATATATATATATATATATATATATATATATATCTGCAATAGCACTAATTTTATAATGATCTTCGTACTCCATTTTACTTTACAATTATTAGTATTTTGTGTATTTTTATGCACACTATGTATTTTACATTACTAATAACCTATCAAAGCTGCACATGCTCTTTATCAGTTATATAGGAATTATAAATCTCTCGTCATTTTTCTACAGGGTTTGTATAAAAAGTATTGGGAAAAATTTCGGAAAAATAGATTTATTACAGATATTGCTACAATACCTCAAAAGTCTTCAAAGTACATCCCTTGAGTGTCGACACACTTTTGCCAATGGCTTTTCCATGACTCGAAAGCTCTCTGGTAGGCGGATTCCGGAAGGTCCTTAAGGGCAGACGTGCAAGCTTCTTTGACGGCACTTGGGGTCCCATGGTGGTGTCCTTTGAGGGAGGATTTCATTTTTGGGAAAAGGAAAAAGTCTGCTGGTGCCAAGTCGGGACTGTAAGGGGGGGGGGGGGGGAACCGTCGTAATGTCGTTTATCATCAGGAAGTCGGTCACCTTGGAGCAGATGTAGCTGGTTGCATTTTCATGATGCAATTTCCAATTTCCGGCAATGACTGGCCTCACCCGGTTGACCCTTCTCTTCAGTCTTCTTAGCACTTCTAGGTAAAAAGCACCATTCACTGTCTGCCCCTCAGGAACAAATTCGTAGTAGACGACCCCTTTGCGTCGAAGAAAACGATCAGCATGACTTTCACTCTGGATTTGCTCATTCGAGCCTTTTTTGGACGACGTGATCCTGCAGTGTGCCATTCCGAACTTTGCCGCTTTGTTTCCGTGTCGTATTCAAATATCCAAGTCTCGTCTCCCTTGATGACGATGTCTAAAAAGCCGGGGTCTTCTTCAATGCATTGTAGAAGGTCTTCGCAAGCATACACTCGCCTCTGCTTTTGCTCATCCGTCAAGACCTTCGGGACAAGTTTAGCGCAGATCTTTCGCATCGCCAAATTTTCAGTGATAATGCTGTACACTGTCATCTTATCAATGCCAATTTCATCTGCGACCATTTGAATATTTAAACTGCGGTCTGAATTCAGCACTTCATGCGCACGTTGTCGTCGGTTCTTGAAGTCAACGGCCGTCCAACGTGAGGCTCATCCTGCACACTCTCTCAGCCATCTTTGAAGAGCTTGTGTCACTTAAAAACTGCTGTTTGTGACATGCTTTTATCCTTGAACACTTGGCGAATCATGGCCAACGTCTCCGTACCCGATTTCCCCAATCCAACACAAAATTTAACGCGTACCGCTGTTCAATCGTTCGCTGCATTTCACGCTTGCACCGAGTCACTCGACAAGGGTCCTTTAAAAACACGATGTAGCTTGAACGAATGCTCAAAGGTGATTGTCGCTTGGCACGACTTGAAGGTCACATTCTCCACTACCGAGCATGCGTGCTGCGAGCACGCTACGACGTACACTCACGTCAGGAGAAAAATTTTCCCGATTCTTTTTATACAGACCCTGTATTTCTGTAATGTCAGAATTGAGTCTGTAGTATGCAGTGTCCTTTATTTTCATTTCTTTCTTAATTTAATTTCCTAATCAGTTCGATATTCCCTTGTATTTTTATTTATTTATTTCACCATTTCCGTTCTATCAGATTGATATTCCCTTTTAATTTATTAATTTTTTAATTTATTAATTTATATGATCAATTTATTAATTTTTTCAATGTTTAATTTTCAATTCTTCCATTGCTTTATTTACAAATTTATCCAACCATTTTTCAATTTTCAACATTATATCTCCACTCACTTCATCAATTATGTTATTTATTGTTGTGTAATATCCTAGGATATTTTCTAAGCATTTCATGTGCTTTCTCTATTTCAAATGAATCCAGTTCCACTTTTAGATTTAGCGCCTGGCAAGAAATTTGGTCTAACTCACCAATCTTATGCTCGGTACTTGTGTACTGGTTGGAGTACACTTGGATCGAAAACCTCTGACCAACAATGCTCTTTTGATCCTTCTTTATCCTCCTATGATTATTACAAGAATCTTTCATTTGCTTCATGCAACTCCAAAACTTGTCCCGTCGCTGATCCCACACAAATTGATAATCAGAAAACTCTTAATTTTTGTAAAGTATTTAATTGCATCTACAAAATCACCTGTAAAATCTGTAATCTTGCTTATATAGGACAAACTAAAAATCATCTACATCTCAGAATTAGTCTACATTGCAGTAATATCAAAAATTATAATGGTACATAAAATGAATGTTGTATCGAGTTTGAACATTTTCAAAAACATGGATTTGAAAACATCATCATCTCTATTCTAGACATCCTACCAAATCTTCATCATCGATTATTTTTTTAAAACAATTATATAATCAAACACAAATATATTTTCCCTTATGGTCTGAATCAACTTCTTTTTAACCAAAATATTGTCAAAAAATCATTCGCAGATTACACACCACAACTTTTATCAATATACAATCTCATCAAAACTTCAAATAATGTTCATAATTCTAAAAATTCCAAACGCATTAAAAGAAGTAGTAAGGCCAATAACCATACTAGCAATTATTCAAACTTTCTCTACATTAAAACTGCAATCATTAGGCTTTTAAATCTATATAATACTTCCTTCAATATGACTGAATGTAAAACCTGGATTTTTTATATTAAGAAAAAACTTCTTAACACTGTTTATAATGTCTTTATTAATTTAAATTTGTCAAGCTCTCACTTCTCCCACTTATTCTTTGACTTAATTGTCACCCAAGCGCATTATCTCAATCATAGCTTAATGTCCACTAATGTTCAACCGGGTATCCCTCCCTCTAACTCTTATTGTGTAATTAACTTTTCAAACCGAATCATTGATTCCTTCAATATCACTCAACTTTTCCATCACCTATCACATGAATTTGCAAAAAAAAATATCGGTATTATTAAATCATATAAATATAATATCTCTTTCGGTAGACTTATTTTTAACTATAACCAGGTTTCAAAATTTACTGACCCATCCTTCTCGGCTCCGATAGATAAAAATAATCTTTGTAATTGTCATTCCCCTGCATTGCAACCATTTATAAAAACCCATTTTGGTCATGTACTAACGGGCAACTTAGATATAATCACTGACACTTCCTTAAAACTCATTATGTCATATGGAACTAAATATAAACTACCTTCTAAAACTCATCCTAAATCTATCCTTAACACTCTCTCCTTTGATCTTGATAAATTCATTTATAAAATGTCCATTACACATTCCATACCAATGGAAGCCTTTTGTGTCTGGAAATCTAAAATTTTATCCCATGTTCAACTTAAGCTAATCACATACGCATATTCCAAAATCTAATTTTCAATTATCAAAATTAAAACAAACCATTACACATATGCAACAATTCATAGTTTTTACGTATGTTGACAAAGCTGCATCGAACTATGCCATTTTCTGCAAATTTTTCTACATTAAAACATTATTATCCAATTTAAATCAAATAAGTACCTTCAAATTGCAAAAAACAACCATACATGATTTAAAACCAAAACATTTCTTTCTAAGTACAAACAATTTTTTGATACTCATCAAAATTTAAACATTCCATATTTAGTAATCATACCCAAATTTCACAAGGACCCAGTAAAATTTAGAACAGTTACCAGTGGACACAACTCTTACGCAACAAAAGCTAATGAAAAAAACTTCTCAAAGTCTTAAACATTCTATTTCATGCAATTTCCAAAGAACAACATTGCATTATCAGAAATAGCTATGAACTTATTCAAAAACTGAAATCCTTTACTACCATTGACTCAATCCAAACTTTAGATTTTAAAGATCTTTTTAATAACATCATCATAAAAGATTTATTTTCTGTCATTAAACAACTCTTCGATCAATTCAAATTAATTACTCTTACTAAATATGACTCATCTACCTTTAATAATTTATTGCATTTTGTTCTTTTTCACAACTATCTTGTACATGGTAATACTGTATACCTCCAAACGATTGGAGTACCGCAAGGATCCACTAGTAGCTCTATGCTCGCCAATATGTATCTTTACTTTTACGAAAGACAATCCACTCTGTTCACTCGTGACATTTCTATTTTTCGATACATTGATGATGTTTTTCTTTGTTTTCATACTGTACATAATTCTTTACTCACACTTAATATTTATCCATCCAATCTTGAATTAATATCTAATGAATCCCACCCTTCCAAATCTGTAAATTATCTTGATATCACCATTGATATACAAAGTAACTCATTCAATACTACTATTTATGATAAGAGACATCAGTTTAAATTTAATGTAAAATTCTTCCCTCATTATTCTTCTTGCCTTAGTAACCAAATTTTTAAAAATCTAATCGTTAGCTATTTGCTCCGTATCAAACGCCTGGATAGTAATATATGTACACTATCACATATTAATCGTTTTGTTCGTCTCAAAAGTTTATGCTATATGTACAATTTTCCCACCTTATTTGTAGATCGCAGTATAAGTACGATATTCAATAGTAGTGGAAACACCGCCCCGGTGGGCAAAAATAAAAATGTGAAAATTATTTTAAAAAACAGTAATTTCGATTACACTAAAAACATGCAAATTTTTTTTTTTTTTTTAAACGCCTCGTTGGATAAAGAAAAAAGTTTAAAACACTCATAAAACCGTTAATGCGGATATCTAAAAAGCAAATAAAACAAAAACAGGCTACGGCTCCAAAAAAAAGTGTTATCCATACTTTAAACATTTTTGATAATAGTGGTCACTTCTCGGTTAGTTTCTGAACTCTTGGGTTTGTCTCACCGAAATTATGTACAGCTACTTCCACTTTCTCTGGTCCGGTTTATTTCAATGTGGTATTTTGCGTGGTGAGCATTCAGGCTGGTGCACGTAGTGGACTCCCATGAAGCTTATTTGCGCTGGTGACCTTCAGACTTGTGAGTTGCAACTCTTTTTTGCATGTTTGTGCATTTGTGTGCTATATTTTTTATGATTATGTGTGGGGGGGGGGGTTGTGTGTTTTAAGGTTGAATTTTGTATTTGGTATTTTTTCTGTTATTCTTATTTATTCCGTTGTTGGGTACAGATTGCATAAAATTTTAACCACTTGTTTTTATGCAATCGTAGAAACAACGGATTTTAGTATATCTGTCTAGAATGTGCCCCTGAAGACGTTTCTGGCAGATATACTATTGTTTAATGTATTTTCCTTGTCCTGGCCTCTCCGTGCTCTGCTTTTCCGGCCCTTCCTCGTTGCTTTTTGCTATTAAATGCACGCTATTATATTGCCCGCGATTTGATACTGTGTTTACTGATTTGCACTCCTGCACTTTCGTATTTGTTATTTTAATTTATATATATATATATATATTGGATTTAAATCTTTTTATTGAACCTACTAATGGAATTGTTACAAATGTATATGATAAAGACTATTTTAATTTTAACATTAATAAAATATTACCATTTAATTCCTTCAACTCGATTCAATTGTTTAGAAATATTATACTTAATCAGCTTTTTAGAATTTATAGATTATCAGATAAAAAATATCATGCTATGCATATAAATAATCTAAAAATTACCAGCAAATTATATAAATATCTAGCTTATTTTGTAAATGGTATAGTTAAAAAGTTTAGATTAGCTAAATTTTCATGAATTCTCTTCTTAATATCTTATATTAGCCAGACATCAACATTTTCTTGTATTAATAATACTTTATATTTACATCCACTTAAATATTAGCCTTACTATTATAATCCCCACTATTTTGTAGTTCTTACTGTATAATATTACCTTTTAATGTCTTTTTGCATTACTGTTATTTATTTCTTATGGTTGGCAACAGTAGATCTTTTCTTTTATCCTTTAGGAATGGCAACACTGATCTCTTCATTCTGGGTTCCAATGGTTCAGGCACATGCCGAGTTTTTCCCAAGTATTCTTGTTTTCTTTATTTTTCCATCTTTATGTGTGTTGTCCAAGTAGAAATAGTTTATAGATATAATCTATCTATTTCTTCAGAAACATACATATTTTGTGTTCATTTTGAGAAAATACTTAGACCCGACGAAGAGTTTTGTTGAAACGAACAATTCAATTATTTAGGCTTTGTCCTTGTCCACGTGTATAGCATTAACACTTGGATGTTTTATTTGTTTTTCTATTATCGATACCATACCATTGATATTTGTTGATTATCTTTATCTTGATTACTCGAAATTTGCATTTTTTTTCCATTTGATTGAAGATTTGCTATTTAAAACTTCTTTTTATTTTGTAAGTTTTATATTAAGTTAGGATTTTTGAGTTGCAACTTCTCTCTATTCTATCATTGGACTTTCAAACTATTTTATATATATATATATGTATATATATATATATATAAAATGTATAAAGAGAATTTATAAAAAGTGAAAAAAAGGAAGGAAGGCTTAGCAAAAAGCTTACACTATGGCGGTAAGGGGTTGTGACCTCACTCCCCAGTTGTCAACAAGCTTGTCATAAATGCCGCGGCATTGCACTCCTGGACGCCAGCTTTGGCTGAAGCCCACCTCCGGAGTGACATAAGAATTATCACAAGACCTCCAAAAAAGAAAAAATCAAGGACGAGAGGATGACCATTACTGTATTAGCAACCAGTCTCACTGACTACGATGACCTTTATATTGCTTCGTTTGATCGTTCTGCGGTCCTGTCATTTGCAGTATGCGAACCTTCATCTGCTAAATGTATATAAAAAAGATTTTAACTTTATACAATACACAATATTGTTATGGTATAAATTATCAATATATTGTAGCATAAATGGAATAGGGTAATTTTGTAGATATGCTTGCTTTAGAAATATTCGATCAAAATCAATACGCAAATCTTCATCTTTAATAATTCTTTGAATTCTAACCCCCCCCCCCCCCCCCAAGAATACATTCCTATATATATTCAAGTGAAGGTTGGAGTTCCAATGTACTATACCATTTATATGTATTTTAAAACTGTTTCTTTTGTCATAAAACTTATTGGGATTTGTCCAAAGTTGATACTCAAATCCAAAAATTCCACTACATTTTTAATTTTAGCCGGATTTTCTTTCAAAACTAGGTTGGGTGGATAGAAATCAAAGTTCATACAATAGTTTTCATTTTCATTTCAACAATCACATCATCTACGTAACGTAGGTAAACAATTTCTTTGTTAATATGTGACTGGCTTTCATAAAAATTGAGGTAGAGATCAGCAAGTATAGAAGAACACCCCCCCCCCCCCCCATGGGGATGCCTTTAATTTGCTGATATATAAAGATTCCATTGAAAAGATAGTTTTCCTTAATGACAATTTTAATTATAGTCTTAAATTTATTGAATTCTATATTTTTCTTCAAGTCGTATTCTTCATATAAAAGGTTAAGGATATTAGATAAGTCTTCAAAATCAATAGTGTTGAAGAGTTCTTGAAAGTCAGTTCTTGACAGGCATTAAATGCACTGGCTTAATTAAGTACCCATACTTAATTAATATTCCAAAATTGCATAAATGCCCAACTAGTTTCCGACCAGTTACTGTCGGTTGTAATACTTATCTTACAAAAGCTAATTCTATTTTACTTAAACTTTTAAAACCTCTGTTGCAACAAATTAATAATAAAGGCAGTTACATCATCAAGAACAGTCAAGAAGTTATAAAGTCTTTAAAATATCACAAAAATCCATTATACTTAAAAACCTATGACTTTCAAGAACTCTTCAACACTATTGATCTTGAAGACTTATCTAATATCTTTAACCTTTTATATGAAGAATACGACTTGAAGAAAAATATATAATTCAATAAATTTAAGACTATAATTAAAATTGTCATTAAGGAAAACTATATTTTCAATGGAATCTTTATATATCAGCAAATTAAAGGCATCCCCATGGGGGGGGGTTGTTCTTCTATACTTGCTGATCTCTACCTCAATTTTTATGAAAGCCAGTCACATATTAACAACGAAATTGTTTACCTACATTACGTAGATGATGTGATTGTTGGATATGAAAATGAAAACTATTGTATGAACTTTGATTTCTATCCACCCAACCTAGTTTTGAAAGAAAATCCGGCTAAAATTTAAAATGTAGTGGAATTTTTGGATTTGAGTATCAACTTTGGACAAATCCCAATAAGTTTTACCATCTATGACAAAAGAAACAGTTTTAAAATACCTATAAATGGTATAGTACATTGGAACTCCAACCTTCACTTGAATATATATAGGAATGTATTCTTGGGGGGGGGGGGGGGGGGGGGGTTGGTTAGAATTCAAAGAATTATTAAAGATGAAGATTTGCGTATTGATTTTGATCGAATATTTCTAAAGCAAGCATATCTACAAAATTACCCTATTCCATTTATGCTACAATATATTGATAATTTATACCGTAACAATATTGTGTATTGTATAAAGTTAAAATCTTTTTTATATACATTTAGCAGATGAAGGTTCGCATACTGAAACTGACAGGACCGCAGAACGATCAAACGAAGCAATATAAAGGTCATCGTAGTCAGCGAGACTGGTTGCTAATACAGTAATGGTCATCCTCTCGTCCTTGATATTTTTTTTTTTTTTTTTTGGAGGTCTTGTGATAATTCTTATTGTCACTCCGGAGGTGGGCTTCAACCAAAGCTGGCGTCTAGGAGTGCAATGCCGCGGCATTTATGACAAGCTTGTTGACAACTGGGGAGTGAGGTCACAACCCCTTACCGCCATAGTGTAAGCTTTTTGCTAAGCTTTCCTTCCTTTTTTTTCACTTTTTATAAATTCTCTTATACATTTTATATTGTGTATAGTACATCTTGCTGCTTTGCGCATATATACTATAACACTTCAAATTTCTATAATTACTTCCATTTTTCTTCTATTATATTATATATATATATATATATATATATATATATATATATATATATAATTATTTAAATTAATATATTTAAATATTGACCAATTAAGGAATATACTTATACATTAAACAAAAATAAATGTAAAATTGACAGCAAAATACCGAAAAAATGATATGAAAAATAACAGTCAAAAATAAATTGGAAAAAATAACATGAATAAAGTGACTACTAAAATAATCCATAATAACTAGTAAAGTTCATATATAAACAGTCAAGTGGTTGAGAAGCAAAGTATAATATATTGCTTTGCTTGTCTGTTATTTCTCTCTGTTTTAGCTGGTGGCAGTCTCACATTACAGCGACCATCTCGATTTCACAGTCACAGTCTCACTTTTATATTATTGACACTGCAGTTGCAGAAACTCTGAAATCATACTGTTAACCATAAGTTAGGAAACACTATTCTATAAGCCTGTCTCTCTCTTCTTCTTTTTTAACACTTTACAACAAAGTTGAAAAGTGTTTATGACTTTGTTCATTCTGTCTGTCTGTCTGTCTGTCTGTCTGTCTGTCTGTCTGTCTGTCCGTTAGCACGATAACTGCCGTAAAAATGAGTTTATCAAAATGAAATTTTAGTATGTTGTTCAGACGGTCTGTAGGACCTATGGGAATATAAATAAATAATATCACCCAATTAGTTTTTTATTGAACCCGGGTTGAAAAAATGAAATACATTGAACCCTATGGGACCTAATTTTTCAAACATTTTTTAAGTAAATTTGAAATTCACGAATTGCTTCGAAATTTTTAGGAAATATTCACATTATCCCATAGAATATATAAAAAAAAATTCAGTAAAATATGTTAAGTAGTTTTTTAATTAAAAAAATTATTTAATATAGGGAAAAAAACAAATTCAATTAAATTCTGACTTTGGGATATCTTCCAGAAAGAAAAGAGAGAGATATTATATAATAAATATCTCTCCCTTTGTTTAAACGTTTTGCATATGGGAGTGGCTTCATATTTTAAAATAAATTTGGTAGATAACAATTTTTCATTTTTTTTAAATTTTATATAACTCTTCTTGATAAATTTAATTGATGGCATTTTAAATGCACTTTCCTACGTCCTAGAGAGTTAAAATTTAGTACACAGCTTAAATTTGTTGAACATTTTATTCGACAAAAATTTGATGGATCTTTAAATATAGATCATACATTTTTTTCGAAATGGCCTGAAAATAATCCCCGTTCACTTCTATAAATCATTGGTGTAATATTGTTAAAAATTCTGATGTGGACAGCACATGTCTTTCTCTGCAGACTCATATTCGTTCTCTTTATTTATTTAATGATAATTTGAGTTTATCTGCACAACATAAGTATTTTAAATGACATTCAATTTACACGTTAAACTTAAATTTGGTTCTCATTTGATAGCTGGACTTATTGTCAAAGGTGGCGTAGCGAAAACGCGAAAAAACTAGAATATCTCAAGAACGGCTAGTCCTAGAGTAATGGGGTTAGTCTTATTCTTTTTGTTGTCAAAAATCACATATAAAATAGGAATTTAATTGATGTAATTGAGCACACGTAGTCTTTTATTTTTATATATAACGATTTTTGCTGGCCATTTCGCAAAAATAGCCCGTTCCTTTTTCCCGAATCGTAGTAGAATAACCTACAAATGATTTATGTACAAAATTTTGTTAAATTTGGTATATAAATCTCTTGTAGGTTATTGAAATATTATACTCCAAATTTTGTTAAATTTGGTTCATTAGTTTTTAGCTAGAGTGGATAAAGGCAATTTCTGCGGCCATTTCGCAAAGAAGGCAGATTCTTTTATTACGAATCGTACTATAATCTAATGAACATCAGGATTTCCCATAAAAAATATACCTACCAAATTGTATGAAATTCGGTCCATTAGTTTTTCAATTAGAGTGGATGTAATATCCACACAGACACACAGAAACATACACAGATACACCCTTACACACACAGACGTCTTCCTAAAAGTAGTTTTTTCGTGTTCTAGAAGTCCCAAAACGTGTAGATCCTTTGAAAATTCGAGTTCCGATCTTCGGCACGATTCCAATACTTTGAGTACATACACATACACATATATATTATCTGTGTATTATCTGTGTATCTAAATTCCGTGCCTATGCAATTACAATAGTTGTGATTTTAAATGATCCCTAAACTTTTATTATTTCTTCAAGGAAGCCTAATTTTAACATTTGCAGAATGCAAATATCTCAAGCGATTGTAAGATGAATTACATAAGAATTGCTGAATTTTTTTCACACAAAATTATTTAGCTCTGGAGTCTGGAATACAAGTTATATGAATGAAATATTCATTGATTTTGCATAAAGAATCAGATGATTTATATTTCGATACAGTTTTAAATATTTAAGTATAATAAATTACTGTAGTTCTGTGATAATGTAAAAGATATTACCACTGAATGAATCACATTTTAGAAATTTTTAAATGAAATTACATTTCAGTTGGAAAGTGTTTCATAATCAATGCTTATGCATGATTGATCTTTCTTGTTTTTTTTTTAATGAAGCTCATTGTAGGGGCACCACCCACTTTTGCTGCCAACTATCACTTTTAAGGAAAACGTGAAGCCAAAGGTGTTATTTTCAAATAAACTATTCAAATTTAAATTCAGTCTGAAAGAACAGTCAAAATATCACTAAATAAACTTGCAACTGAATACATTAATCATAATATTTTTAACCTAATGCCATGTTTCAACATTGCAATGAATGATCAGTATTTGACAATTGAAATGTCAATGCAGTTGAAATTGTTACCATGAATATATTATCAATAGTAGAATAAAAAATCGATAAGTTTGAATAATAAATAAACCTCCTAGAATTTTAAACAATCATGTACATTATATAAGAATAATAATAATTATAATCTATAAAAGTAATTAATGGTAAAAAAACAAACCAGGATGTCTACGAACAGAATAAACTTCTGAAATTCAGAATGAAAATAGTTTGGCATTTTGAAAAGTGTAATATATGGTGGCACCAGTCAAGATTTCAAAACCCGATAAGTATATATATACAGTTTTAACTTCAATTTTTTTTTTTTTTTTTAAAGTCAAAATAAAATTTGCTATGAACTGGAACTTTTTCAATTTAAAATAAGTAAAAAACTAATTCAAATTTTCAATAAGATCTCACCTAGGTATGGAGTCTATCTTTATCGGACCCTGAATTATCTATGTATCAAATTTCATGGACATATGACTTTTAAATTTTTCGCTACAGACGACACAGGCAGATATCTTCCTTTATTATTATAAATGGGTATTGTGTTAACATTTTATTTAAATTGGAGAAAAATTCTCGGAGTTAAAGGAACTTTTTGTTACTTCAGATATTTTCATTTGTGTTGCGAGAATTATTTTAGTTCAAAACAAGTTATTTGGAAATTGAGTGGTGTTATCTGTATTTGTATTATTTGTGCTTATTTAGGACCTGGCATCTACTAAAATGTTTATAATAATTATGTGCTGTATATAAAAAGCTATTTTTCAGACATATTATTAATGAAATGAAGGATTATTTTCTGAATAATGATTATGATTTAGGTACTTGGAAATACAACCATTTCAAAAGCTTAAATTAGAATTTGATGCATTTATATCTAAATTTTCATCCTTGGAATTTTAATTAAAAATTAACATTTATTTCATTCTTTAGCTTAAATATAGTATTCCTAATAACTTTAGTTTAAATAGGTTCTGGAGTTCTGGTAATAATAAAATTAAGAAAATATGGCAAGTTTAACCGTACAAAATACAAAAAATTTGGAATCCTTTTTTTTTCCCTTCCAAAAATGGATCTGAATTTTTAATTTTATTGGGTTCTCAGGAGTTATTTTATCAAGCAACCACTGATTTCGTGAAAATACTCAAAAATGTTAGTGTTTGTATCCATAAATAAATTTGACTATATTTTAACGAGCAGCACAAAAAGGAATTGAAGGAAACTATGAATTCATGTGTTGTTAAAGTGTATATATAATTTGTTTAAATTTTTAATCTAAATAAATGTTTGCAGATTTAAAGGGATGGGAGGGGGGGGGTATTATTGCTTACTACTTTTAGATGAGCTATAGATGATTAAATTCCCTCCTTAAATTTTTATCCTAAAATTCTGTTAATTGGATTTTTTAAAACTTTGTTATCTTTAGATATACCTATTTGTTACATTAACAGTCACAATAAGAAGCTGCTTGTAACAAGCTATGCCTGTAACCAAAAGTTGCATGCTGCAAACTGCTATAATATCAAAAAAATTGCATTCCATAAACTGCTACAAATTAAAAAATTTCCTGCTGCAAACTGTTTGTTAAAAATGCTACTCCAAAGCAGTTTTTAGTACTCGCATCATTGTTATTGTGACTTTTTATTTTAGGGGGGGGGGGGGATTTAAGGCTATTTTGTACTGTAAAAATTTCATGGTATTTGCATTAGAATTGCTTCAATTTGTTTAAAGCAATATTGGTAAATGTTTGTTGTCCTTTTTCTAAGCATACCATACCAAAATTAGTATATTTAGTGTTTATGGCTTTGCGTTACACTTCCAGAAAATTTAAAATGTCATATAATTTGCTGTTTAAAAATGTATAATTTTTATTTTAAAGATGATGAAAAGTATATATTTTGAATTAAATTTGAAATTATTCCATAGTGATACAGGTGTATATGCATTTTGGTAATTTCAGTTAAGATACTAATTTATTTAGATGGAATGGAAATGGGAACAGTCTTAAATGGAATTTGAAATATAACTATGCAATGTGGTTTTGTACTGATTTATAATTGTGTAACCATTCTATTAAATATATTTAATGATTATGCAACGATCTATAATGCCATATCTAAAGAAATGTTATCCATGTGGTCCCAAAATTTTTCGGTGAGGTCACAAAAGAGTCAGGAAATTGCACTTTGAATATCCTGTAGACGACACCATGTAAAAAGCCATCAAATAAAAAGTTTGTATATTAACATTAAAGGAAGTTGCCTAAGTTAAGGTGTCTAAGATCATAAATTATCAGAATTCATTCATTGAAGGTTCATTAAATTGGAAGGTCCACATTGCTTTAAATTCAGTGTGTATTGGCAGTATTTACATATGTTATATCAATTTCTATTTGTCTTCAAATGCATGGCTCTCATTTTTAGATCCCATATATATATATATATATATATATATATATATATATATATATATATATATACAGGGTGTCCAGTGCTATCGGTGCCCAATGGCTATTTCCTCAACCGTGAGTCACAGAGATACATTTCCAATTGCAAAAATGTTTTAAGTTTTAAAATCTATTATCTTAGAAACAGTTTAAAGCAATAAATGCATTTCTGAAAGAAATACAAAATATAAATTTTTATACAGTCCCCCTGTCCTACCAATATTATTATTATGTCCTACCAATACTATATATTTAGGAAAATCATCCTCATACAATTTTATGCAACATAAAAAAAAAGCATCCTTTTATGACCAAAATTGGCCGAATTATAGCTGTTTACAGCTGGAGCACTTTTTGTGCTGCGAAATGGTCAATATGTTCCCTGATTGGTTGGTTGCCTGAAACGGGACATTTTTATGCGTGGAAAAGTGACTTAAGTCAAAGTTTAATGCTTCATAACTCGGTGAATTTTGGTCGTAATAAGGAAGATTTTTTTATTATTTTGCATGAAAATGTATGAGAATGATTTTCCTAAATATAATTGGTCGGATCGGGGAACTGTATAAAAATTTATATTTCATATTTCTTTTTTTTTGTATACAAAAACATTTCCAATGAGTAAAATGTGCCCCATTCACTAATAAGGTGATGTACAAAATTTCAGCTTTTTATCATAAAAACTCCTAGAGATATGTTTAAACAAAGTGATTCATCACAAATTAAAATGTAAATGTTTACAGCAAGAGTGCAAATGACGCAATGCAGAAATGTATCATATGCAAATAATATCTGCCTCTTATCTTTATGGATCTTTGACATGGATGAAAAACATTTTGAACAAGCTTTGTGTAAAGTTATTATTTTTACACGGTGTAGATACTTTTGTACCAATAAATAGCAATATTATTATTTATTTATGTAATCATTGTTTTCTTTTGTAATTTGTGTATGACCTCTGAAACGCGATCTGCCGACATGATTTTTCCCTTCTGAGAACCCATGTTGATGCATCGAAAAATGGTTTAAGTCTGCATTTTTGCCTTTTTATATATCTGGGACTATTTATGATAAAATACTGGAATTTTGTACATCACCTTATTAGTGTATGGGGCACATTTTTCTCATGGCAAATGTTTTTGTACAGGGGCCATATAAAAATTTAAATTGGCATTTCTTAAAATTGATTTCCCTTGAAAATTTCAACCGATTTCATAAAATTCTGTACCCTTTTTTATGCAACTTTTTAATTTATTATATATGTCTAAGATCAATATTTAAGGAATAAAAGCCGAGGTGAGGTCAATGTTTTTGGGACACCCGGTATATATATATATATATATATATATATATATATATATAGCACATTTTGCATTAACTGTGATTTTGACAACTTAATTCTATTTCAGGGCTGGCTACCTCATTTTTTAATGAGCGTAATAGAAACATGGCACTTGATCTTGTTGAACTAATAACAGAAACCAAACAAGAGTTGCCAGAATGGTTATCTGTTTTAGCAAAAGAAGTGCAAATGGAACAACGCTGCAGTTCTGGCTCCAGAAAATTTTCAAGTGGGAAAAAGTGAGTTTCATAATTTTGTAGTCCTTGGCAGCCCCCCCCCCCACCCCCCACCCCCCCACCCCCCAAGAGAAAACTTACAAATATGGCCATTTGTTCATTTTATTGTATATCAATATTGTAGTCAATTTATTATAGATGATTTGTTATTTTAAGGGAGCTATACACTAAAATATTTTATTTATCAAGCTAATCTAAAATGACATTTTAAGCAAGATAGAAATAAGACATTTTTAGACAATTAAATCTTTCAAGAAAAAGTGGAGTTATTTTCATTTAGTTTTTAAATATTTACATTTAAGATGCTATACACTAAAATGTTTGAATTGCAGCAGTATTTTATTTTGGGGGTTTATCAAGTAAATAAAATAAGTTTTGAACAAAAAAAGACCCGACATTTTGATTGATCTTTCAAGAAAATTTATAAGTAACACTAGAAAATGCACCTGGCATTGCGCGTGAAGGATAAATTGATCTCGTAACCTAAATAACCACAGATATATACAGGATGTCCCAAAAATATTGAAACACACTTTAATTCTTTACTTGTTGGAGGTAAGTGGGCAATGTAAATTGAAAAAATATTGAATGTAAGGTAGGAAATAAGACTATGTTAATGACATAGTCCTCGCATTAATTTTCGAAAAGTTACACTTTTTAAAATTTTATGCGACCCCTTAGACAAATTTGGTCAATCAGAAAATTTTTATTTTTAATGCAAAAAGATCATTAAAAAAAATCGATGGGAAAAGAAAAGTTCTGATGAAAAATTCTTGAAAAAAGCAAAGGCAGCAACAATGTTGTCTCCAAAGGAAAGTCTATAATTTTAGTGTCTTCCAATCATTTTAGTTATCCCACCTGAACTATTTTAATCTATTCAGCACATTTTCATTTATTGTGCTTTGGAAAGCATCAACATTTTAACTTAATCCTTAATATTTTTAATATGAAAATATATGTTTGTTTTGTTTTAAATTTGTTAATTGTAATCATCACATATTTCAGTTTTATTTGTTGAAAAGTTGTGCTTATTATAAGTATAACAGTTAAGAATATATATTGCTTTGTTGTGCAAAAACCCCCCTCTCTCTATCTCTCTCTCCTTTTTTTTCCTTCCACACAAAAATCTCCTGGTTTTTCACGTGGAGGTTAGCAGCTATGGGAAGGTATATCTCGGCGAGATTTTTAAAAAATTGATTTTTGAGTTATTTTATGTTTTAGAACAATTTTGAGCAATTTTCACACAAATTGGTTCTTTAGCGACTGAAAAGGTTATCAAATAGTTTCCATCTTGACACCATCAGAAAGATACAAAAATTCTCTTTCAACCAAATTTTGTACTGAATCCGTACTATTAAAAAACAAGTTTTCATGAATTTTTAATATATATATATTCTGTTTGTGTCTTCCTAATCTTCTGATATATGGTAGACTTCCGAGATATTCTCATACAGTTTCTATCTTTAAACCATTGGCATAGCAGAACTTTTTTTATGCTGTCATAAGCAGGCATATTGTTGTTGTTGTTGAGACCCAGACCGTCTGACCTACCAGAAAGGTGTAAGGTAACTGTTTGGACGGCCGGGAAGTGCCACCCAATTTAGACTGGAACCCAGTGGGGGAGGCATCCACACGGACCATACCCTCCTTCCCCTACCACCAACCTCTCGGAAGGACTTACGGACCCACATGTTTAACGTGATTGTACTCCGCGTGAACACGGCGGCAGTTTTGGCAGTGACTGGAATCGAACCCGGGCCTACCGAGTGCAACTCCAGCGCGCTAACCAATGGGCTACCGCGCCCCAGCAGTCATATTGTGAAAGTGTTCTTTCGTTTTCGAGAATTTGCTGCAAGTTCCTGTGTAATTTTAATCAAGGGTTTGCATCTTAAATCCTGGACAAAACCATGTAAATTTTCTACTGTACAAGTTCAAGCCATCTAAGGACTCAGATTTTATTTTAAATTTCTAAATGCCCAGAATTAATGTAAAGAGGGGGTTTTACTTTTTCTCTTGCTTTTCTGAAATTAGTAATTTATCACACATTTTATGTTAATATACATGTATGACTCAAAACATAAAACTCACATGACATGAATTAGCTACTAAGTTTTTTATTTTCTAAATAAAGTAGTTTTAATGACTGCAGTATGGCATCACCTCATGTTACATCACTGGATAAAATTTTTGCTTGCATGGCTTTCAGACTTTTTACCCCTGATAGCTCAGTCATAAGAATTGATTGTGTTACATTATTGAAGGTTCTTATTTTTGATTTTTTCAAGACTTTGGGTGTCTTGTGAGCATTCAATTACATTTCAATAGGGTTCCAGTATTCACCGATTGTTATATTTGTACCAAATTTTGTTTGAAATTCTCCATTCGCTCATGAGATATTACATCCACGGACGCACTAACATACACACACACAGGCATCACATTAAAAAACACTATTCGAGTTCAGAGATGTTTGAAATGTGCTCTTACGTTGAAAACTATAATTCAAATTTTCGACCCCTGTCAATACTTTTTCTATACATTATATAGGGAAAGTAATAAGAATAACATATATCATACAGATACACAGTATATGTACTGATATTACCCATATAGAGTTGTGTGTTAATGCAGTAGCACCCCCCCCCCACACACACACACACACACACACACACACCACCACCACCTCATCATTTCAGGCAACATGACAAGTTGAGAGAAATTTTCAAGCTAACTCCCATATTGACCTTCATCAAAGAATTACTCAACCATTTATACCAAGGACTTGTATATCTGTTGACATATCATTACATCCTGTGTCCTGGCATGAATTAACCTAAATGCCAAAAAGAAAACTGAATTCCAGCATATAAGCTTCTGCAGATTAAGTATCCCTAACTTTTAATTTAGGTTAATTTTCTCGTAAATTGCATCTTATAAAATTTCAAGTATCAAAATATTGAATTTCGGAATAATTATTTTAGGATGAATTTAATTTGTTTTCTTTTAATTTTAAGGTATGGTTCTGGAGGTTTTGGATCAAGGGATTATCGACAGTTTGGTAACAGTCGTGAAAGAACAAGTGGACCAAGGAATTCCAGTTCTAATAGCTATTCTTCTCAGAACTATGGTGGATATGGAAATCAGTACCCAAATCAGTTTAGAAATAACTATGGTGGTGCTTCATCAAATGACTGGTGGGGAAGTTAACTGTTTCCATAACATTATCTACCTAAGCTTAGTATAATTTCCCACAAAATTGCAGTGAATTGTAAAAATATTCAACAAAAAGTGTGGTTTCTGTTTTTCCTAAATTTGTTATGCATATGACTTCTGTAGCAGTTCATATAACTTATGCTGTTTTTCTAGCAGCAAAATAAATATAAAAACTTGATTTTTCTAGCCTTGTTTGAATACTGATCCATACAAAATGTTGTGAAGGTAAGTGACATTTTAGAAAGTGGAATATTATGTTGGTAACTCTCACACAAGAAATATGAACCTCTAAATGGTCTCTTTCAAATTCTATTGCATATTTTACCTTTGAATTTCTGTATTGACCTTGTATCTTATTGTAACATGTCCAAAAACCGATCGAAACCAATACCAAAAATTATTGTTTCAGCATTCATGTATATGTTTTATAAATTCTTTTTTTTTTAAATGTAAATTGGAAAGTATGTTGATATGTCGACTACAAAATATGTCAATGGCGATTTTAATGTGATAAATTGTGAAAATATTTTATGTGAGCATTTAATGCTTGCATTTACTGCTATACTCCTTGATTCCTTTATAGTGATAAAATTATGAGCTTCTTAATATGCTTGATATCTAAAATATTTTTTGTTTACACTTAGTTAATTTACTATGATTAATGGAAGTTAAAAACTTGCAACACTTTTCTAACTTTTTTTTTTATCTAAAATGTTGTGTATGTTTCATCTTAATGTTTAGCTCATTGTAATTACCTTATGCAAATTACTATTGAATGATTTATATGCGCAAAAATTTCTGTATTTAAATTTAGCCAAAGTTATGTTGTGAATTAAAATATTAATGTTATCTTGTATTAGTTTTCTGTGAATATTTGTTTTTAAGTGTATATAAAATTATTTCAGTTGCATTTGTTTGTAGCTTTATATGAATCTCTGAAATAAATACTTATGTTGACTTTCATATTTTGAAAATATTAACTGCAATAAAAACAGTGATTCATTTTGATATTTACTTGACCTACATAGAAGTTTTGAAAGTCTTGTTTTGCTTCAAGATTGTTCCATACAAAATGTTTGCAAAATCATTTGGTAATTAGAGTAATTTATGTGCTCATTACTTTAACTATGTTCTCTTAAGTGTTGCAATTTTATTTATAACGATTATCTATAGAGGTAATCAATTTTCAAACCGGGTGATTTTATTGTGTTTCATATTTTAAAATTTTTATGACAGAATTATAGTCACTATTTATTTTAATGAAATTGACTTATTCGAAAAATATTAAGGAAATATTAATTTAAGATATGTATTAATTTACATTTAAATGTGAATTTGTGTCTATTATAAGCATTTTATTTTTAATCATTTTATTTATTGCAAATCCCTTTTACTGCATTTAACTATAAAATGTTTAATTATCTCTTGGTTGAAACTGTTTTCTTTTCCTCACAAACCTGCCATTTAGTTTGTTTGTACAAAAAACTTCAAGCAAGTAGTGCCTCATACTTTTAAAGTAGGACACCATCTTGACTAGTTACACCATATTTTATTAAATGAAAGCTTGTGTGGATCAAATGTCACACTAACAGTAATTGATCTTTTAAACACTAAAGAATGTGAATTTATTACAAAATGCAGTGAAATATTACAATATTAGTCTATTTTCCGTATAATAAAATAAAAAGTTAATGTAAATAAACATCATGAATGAGAAAACATCCAAACAGTTGTTTAAGTCAGTAACTTACAAAACTTCCTTAAGGAAAGCAGACATGTGCTAGTTAGGTATAACTACAGTTGTTTTGATGATGTTATAAGCCCCCTTTTTCAGGCCAAAAGAAAAAAAGTACGAGCCTTTAACAACTTCTAAGATGTTATGTATACATATTGTTCCTTCTTTTAGTCTGAAGAAGTGAGCTTGTAATACCCCCGAAACAATTGCAGTCGCCTAACTGGCATATGTCTTACAAGCAAAAATTTTATGTACTGTAATTATTGAAATCTTTTGTGGTACTCAAATTTTAGTTACTGTACATACATATAATGTAAGCTTGTGTGTAAAAGATTATGCACAAGTTTACATTATATGCATGCACATTCTTTTTTTTTTATTCAGCTGCTAAAATTTTGTGTTATTAAAGCTTACCACTATAATTTTCAACATTCTAAACATTACATGGTATCTCTGTTTTCAAAGATTTTGTGTAAAATATAAAATTAAATAAAATATCTGTCAGTTTAAAATTACTTTGTAGAAAAGATCACAGAATTTTCTACCATAGAAGTTTTTGAAATTATACTATTCGAAGAATATACAGGGTGATTCCTAAAGTCCTAATTTGTCTAAATAACTTTGGAGCAAATATTGCTACAGCTATGGGAGTTAGATATTGGTAGACTAAAGTAACCATGTGCTATCAGATGTGTGTAACTGCAGTGCTCCTAGAGGCAAAATTTAAAACTTAGTACCCCTATCTTGGAAACTATGAGAGATACAGGAAAAAACAATATTAGAAAGTTATAGAGCATACGCAAATTAGTTGAAATGACATATGGTACAAATGAGGGGAGGGGGTCATTAGAAGGCTGTAAATGTAAGGGAATCACAAGATTTATGATACTCAGTCATGAAGAAAATTGAGTACATTGTTAGTATATTATTTCATACAACAGCAGTATTTGCATAACTTTTAGTTATATGTAAATTTCTTTCTGTAGTTATGATGATTGCTAGATTTTTGCTGCAACATATCAGCGTCCGAAAATTAACATTTAGGACCTTCAATTACACCATTTTTTGTACCATATAGCCTTTCCTGCTAATTCGTGGATGCTCTACAAGTTTCTAATTTAATTTTTTCTCATATCGCTCATATTTTCCAAGCTAGGCGTTCTAAATTCCAAATTTTGTCACTAGATATACTGCAGTCACTCATCTGATACCACATAGTTATTTTATTATAACTTTCATAGCTGCAGCTGTGTTTGTTCCAAAGTTATTTAGCTAAATTAGAACTTTTGGAATCACTCTATATTAATTTTGATGTTAAAACTATATTTTTACTCAATTTCAAACTTTAAAAATGGGATGAACAATGATGCATCAATATTAAAACTATTGACAAGGACCAATAATCGATTTCATTATGTATAAAATAATCTTTTAATAGATGCATTCTGAAAACAGTTTAACCAAGATTATTTATTACATGTTAAATAAAATCAAGAAGTTCATACCGGTCCTCATATCAAGAATAAAGTTATAAACTAATTTTATTTCCTATTTTATGTTTTGTATAAAGACGGAAACTTTGACATTAGTTTTTTTTCCCTCCCCAATTTATATGCGCAATTTATATGTTCAATTACTCATTTGTAAGTAATATTACTGATGGATGAACTTATTTTTCTCTTTGACTGTGTATCTGTTTTTTGCTTTTTGCTTGGAAATGTAGTTTTATATATAAAGAATTTGAAGCTAGATTATATTTTTCCATACTTCTGAAATTTAAATTTATTTTACGTTTTGCAACTATTTTTGATTTGTGTTTGTACTTGTCTGTGACATTATATTGTATTTTAAAATGAATTAACACCATTTTACTGTAAAATACTCTGACTTTCATGTGCTCAAGGAAATTGTAAAATAAAAGCTAAATATTTTAAAGTATGCTCCGTTATTTATTATATACAATAAGTACCTGTCTTGTATTAATTATTTTGTCTTTATATTACTTTATGTATCATGTCATGACTGTTGCCAATATTTTTCAATCATATTTCATATTAAAACTGCGTTATTTATGTGAGTATTTTTTAGTTATGAAACAGAATTTGTTGGCTTTGTGCTAACTTAACATGCCGTGAAGGTAGAAATG
Source organism: Amaurobius ferox (assembly GCA_951213105.1). Lineage (NCBI taxonomy): Eukaryota > Metazoa > Arthropoda > Arachnida > Araneae > Amaurobiidae > Amaurobius > Amaurobius ferox. The sequence goes on from OX578133.1 coordinate 57,966,294, forward strand.
TAATCGAATTATTTAAATGTACAATTACGTGTTTGTCTTAACAAAATATTCTATTTATGGATATATATGTATGTATATATATATATATATATATATATATATATATATATATATATATATATATATATACACACACGTGTTTATATAAAGTTTGAAAATGTTGATTTTAACTATATTTTATTTTTCGAATTCCATTATTAATCACCTTTATTTTAAATGTGTTTGCATTATTTTAATATGTGCATTCATCTGAATTTTGCAACTTATATTATTTAAAAATCTAATTCAGCTTAAATCCCAATCATGGTAATATTTTATTCTAATTTAAATAGTAATATACTTATAATGTGACTAATGGTATTACCATGTTAGAAGTAAATACTCTTATAATATATCAAAATAAATATTTATGAAATATTTGCTTGGTTTATTACATTAAAAAATTATACTTTCTTTAGTCATTTACAATGTCTATTTCATTTGTTTTAATATTTTTGTTGCTGGGTATATTTGTATGTTACATGTCTTTCAGAAATGTGTTTTCTTGGTGAACTAAGTAACAGCATATGTATTTAGTAAATATATGAAATGTTTCTCATTGACCCTTTTTTTTTTTTTTTTTTCGTTTTGTATAAAAAAAAAATTTCCCAGTGTTGACTTTGATATTAAGGGCTTAACTTAAGCCATTGTGTTTCATTTTTCTGTGATACTTTATAATTAAATTTTGCTATACCTTGTACTTAGGATATGTTTACTTTTCCTAATATTTAAGACATATTTTGTTTTGCTGTATTTCTCTTCAGTTTGTGCTTTTATGTGGTGCTTAACTTTTATTTTATGATAATTATATTCTAAATTATTATTTTTAAGTGTCCCCCAATTAGCAATTTTGTTGAAAATTCAAACAGGTTGTTTATTATATGAATTGGGTTAAAGATGCGCAATTTTTCTTGTTTCTGCATATATAAAGTGACGATACCTGATATTTATATTTTTATAATAGATGCAATATGAATATATTTATTTTATTATGGAAATGCTCATTTTCAAGTGGGAAAATAAAGCAAGAGGCATCCGTTATGTTCTACCTTCATTAGCCAATATATAATACTCGTATAATTCTTATTTATTAATTTATATTTCTCCGTTATGTACAAACTGTCAAGACCAAACTAAAAGTTCTATTTATGTGTTTATATTATATATTTAATATAAGAAATAAAGAATTGTCCTTTTTATTCTGTTATGGTATTCATGGCAAAATTTAAATTTCATCCTTTGCTCTTTTAAATGTTATTTTGTTTAAATAAAGATCATTTATATAAAATATTTAATGTAATTAAGGGTATATATATATATATATATATATATATATATATATATATATATATATATATATATATATATATATATAAAGTGTAATTGATTTTTATTTAGCTTAATCCAGGTTGACTTTTCAATAGAGATGGGTGAATACACATTTTTTTAAATTGTTCATAAATGGTATTTATTAATTGAAATTAAACATTTTATATTTAATTTAGATACACATAACTAATACAATGATTGAATTATTAATGCTTTTCACCTACTGCAGATTTTTATTTAAGAAAACAAGCATTCGAACAAGTTCAGGATATAGTTTGCTTCTTTTATTGCCACAAATTAAACCAGAGGTATGGAAGAGTCACTTTGAAAAAACTATTATCAGCAGAGTGATTAAATACTTCTTAGATAGTGCCTTCAAGCGAGAATACAAACTGTTCCAGTTGTTAACATTGCTTTAACTTGGTGGAAGCAAACTTCTAATTAGGTAATTTCAAATTTCTTGTAGAGTATCCTGTTTTTTTATTTCTAAGCATGCTGTTAATCATGCAATATTCTAGGTATTCCATAGCTGCCAAATGTTCTGATTTTCCCATATTTAATCTTTTTTTCTTTCAGTCTTGTTCCGGGAATCCGATTTTTGACCAAAATAGTCCAATTTTTCTTCTCCATAATGTTTTTTTTTTTTTAATTTAATGCAAATCTGCATTAGGTATCTACATATTACAAAAGTCATTAAATTAGAAATCTGCCACAAATGTCCTAAAATTATAACAAAATTAGAAGCAAAGTCATGAATTTTGAGATCAGAGATTTTCCCTTTCTTGCATCTGAAAATCAGTTTTTTCACAATTGTGAAATCGGCTTTCGCAAATGTTGATTATTCTCACAGTGTCACAAAAGAGAGGTGACCAATGATTATCTAATTAATGTGGGGGAGCCACATTTATATTAATTACAATTTTTATAATTATTTCATGCTATATACATGAAAACTATTTTTTAAACATGTTATTAATAAAATGGAAGCCTATATTTCAGCAGTACAATGATAAACTGTGTTTGTGTGCGATCCTCTATTATAATTCATTTAATTGTGGAAATATTTCCACTTTTGAAATCTATTTGCATCGTTTAAAGTTTTTGTAATTATTTCATGTTTTATACAGAAAAACAATTTTTAAACTTATTATTAATGAAATGAAAGGCTATTTTGCAGCAGTATTGCAAAAAATGACAGTGGGCATGATTTTCCATATATTTCGTTTAATTGTGAAAACAAATTTCACTTTTGCAAATCTTTTTGCATCATCTAAAATTTTTGTAATTATTTTATGTTTTATACATAAAAACTAGTTTTCTAACATATTATTAAAAAATGAACAAATTAATTTTCTGCATAACACTATTGAAATAATGATTTGAAATGCAACCATTCCAAAAGCATATATTGGAATTTAACGCATTTACATCAAAATTTACATCTTTAGAATTTTAATTAAAAGTTAGCATTTATTTCATCCTTTGGTTTAAATAAAAATAGATATCCTAATAATTTTATTTTAAATGAGTTCTGAGAAAAATAAAAATAGAGGAAATATAAGATCAGAATATTAGAGCTTGTTGAAAAATACTAAACCAGCTTCAATTCTAGCACTTACATATATATTAAATAAGCTCAATATATGTGAGTATCAGTTGCTTTACAGTTTAGGGTTTAAATTATTGCATTAATGGCTATGTGTCAGTGCAGTCAAAAAACTTAATTTTTCTTCCCTTGTGCAATGTGTTCCTATTTTACTTTCTGCTAGGTTGGCAGCTATGGTATTCAAATTTCCTCAAGTGACACTACATTCGAGATCTTGAATACATTAGAATATTTGCCCATCTCTACTTTTCAATTATATTGATCATGCTCTATTAATTAAATGGTGTACTGAGGGGTGAAAGTTGTCATTGCAATCAATATAGGGTTTATGAGTATTACTTTCAGCCTAGTTCATTTATGTAAATGCGTAGACACTGGGACAGACTAGAACTTTTAAATATTGGCCAGGTTATTTATTATAAATCAGCTTAGTGAGTTGCAGGGGGAATGTCTTCAATTGCCCTGCATTTAATGCAGCCCGGTACTTACACCGAATGGTTCTATGGCCAGTCTGCCTATGGATAGAGATCATCATAAGTGGCTATTAATTGATACACAGATTAACTGGAGATTTTTTTTATTCCTAAAACTTTTATCCTGAACACTTCAGCAAATGTCTTAATGTAAATTTAATCATTTCTTAAGATACATGACCACTAAAAGTGAAGCTTTGATAAATGAGCAAAATGACCTCAGGTTACAACTATTATTTTGAGCACCTTTTTTGTTCATATTTAAACAAATAGCCAAAAAATTGTATCCATTTATATAGGTTGCATAGTTTTTAAAATTTTAAATTTTGATTATACATAGCATGGGGACTGTAATATTGTAAGCAATTGTAAAGTGCTTAAAAACATTTGTACTGTAGTGCTTGAATATTTTTTAACAGAAAAACATTTTGAAAAGTATTGAATGTTTTGTAACTGAAGTAAGATCAATATTTTAGTTTTTTTTAAATAGTTAAGACCTTAATTGTTAAGTGAGAGAGATATATTGTTTTATAAAGAAGCCATGTTGCAGATTTTAGTCGAAATTTATTTGTCCTGTCAAGTATTGTTTTTTTTTTTTTCATGCATCCTTGAGAAAAAAATTAAAACAAAAAAATAAGTATATATATAACTTTATTTCTCTTAGAAATCTGCTTTGAATGGTGACCATAACATAAAACAGATTTATATGAATTTTAAATTATATTTAGATAAGTAAGCAATGTCTTTAACTTAGGTATCTTTGCTTAAAATAATTTTGAACTTTTGCTCCACATGTTTAGTTTGAAATAAATTTGCATTTGTTTTTTATATGTATGCATGAAAGTAAAAAAGTACAACATAAGGTTTTTTTTTTTTTTTTTTTTTTTTTTTAATTGGGCAATCATTCCATATTTAGAAATAGAACTTTGCTCTAAAATGGCAGTGTTTAGTTTTTAAATTAATCTGTTACTGCAAATTTAATGGATTTATATCACATGTCTTGCATGCTCCCTGGCTGTAACATTCATAACAAACTAACTTAATACTCATTTATTTTGACCTCATTCCATTTAATGTTTTATAAATATTATTTAGTTTTAACATTTAATTTGAATCATATCTTATATTACTTGGATGTAATACTCTTTTCTAATAATTTATCAGTATTTTATAATTTTAACTTATTAAACTAAATATGAAAAATTATGAAATAAATTTGTGTACTAATGTTAACTCAATATAACATAATTAGTTATCCACGACTCAATTGCAGTTTTTATTTATTCCTTTGCATCTAAATGATGCTACTTAGTTTTTACATTTAGATTAAGGACCATTTTGCATACTTTATCTAATTAAATACAGTAGCTTCTTGATTATCCAATCTAATCGGAACTGCAGATGTGTTGCATAATACAAAAACACAAGAGTTTGAAACAAATCACAAATTATAAGTACATATATGTAATACATATATATATATAATATTAATTTGTTATAGCACATATTTATCCTCATTTTACCTAGTTTAACAATTAATATTCTCCTATTCCCAGCTAAGTTGTTCTGGCATCTGAATAATAATATCCAGCCACCGAGTTGTCTCTATTTGCTCAAAATAACCTAGTGCCACCTGATAGGTCTTAAATTCCTTTAATATGACTTCGTTTCCTTTCTCAAATCCCAAATAGTTCCAGTGTTGTATTTATCATCATCATTTTCATTCTAATTCATTAGGACTGTTATGACATTGTTGGTCATTTCTGCTTGTGCAAGTGTTGAATAAAACAATGTCAGATAATCAAGATTCTACTGTACTTATATATAATACTCATTTGCTTTCTTTCTTGTTTATAAGATTTAATACTCATATATTTTGACAGTTAATTTACTACATTATAGGGGGGAGAGAATAATGTATTTAATGCCGATTTTGTAAACTGGGTATGTAATTACCTACTCATTTCAAATAATTCTGTGAACCTTGAATAGAAACGTTTCATATTGCTATAATAGTTAAAGTTCACTTGTTTTACAAGTTGTTGAACAATACAATATTTTCTAATGTGGTATTTGGTTTTAAATTAATTTAAATCTCATTCTTTCATAAAACTTTGAATATAATACTGACTTATTTGGTTTTATGTTTCATTTACGGATTTAATACTCATTTTTTTAAATTTGTTGCTGTACTTATAAATTACATCATTTATTTATTTATTATAATAGATGCATGCATTTCTTTATTTTATTGTAATATCCTGTATTGCAATATAATTGCGATAAAAAAAAGTTATTGGAAGTGCAGAGTTGTGTTTAAATTTACGTTTGTGTGTCTGAGTAATTACAGTATAATTTTTGTTTCAATATTGCAGGTATAATATAGTTAAAAAAATATGATGAATTTGCAAATTTTAATGAATTTGGTTTACATTTGCCTGTATGTAATAAATTTTTATTTGTAAATGTGAATGTCAGGAATAGAATATTTCCTGAATTTTTTTATTTGATTGTTCAGTGAATTTTCAAATTAACTGTAGATAAAAATTTAAATATGAAAGATTTTATAGAAAACTGAAGTTTTAACATTTTCATCTTAGTTATTTTTGCTGTGAAAAACAAATGTGTATAAGTATTCATTCTTATGTTAATTTGGTTGCTAAAGGCTGTAAAGATTTTAGAATTGTATTCAATAAAAAATATTCTGAGAAATTTCTACAAGTATATTATGTATATACATGTAAGTACAATGTGAGACAAAGAAATAAAAATGTTCACATCTTTGAATTATGTCATGTATATATTTACAGATTATGCAAGTACAAATGACACCAATAGTTGTGTAAGAACTTAAAGCATGTGTACCGTAATTTCCATTTAAATAGCTGCCGTGATGTAAACATCACAAGCGGCACAATAATGCATTAGAAATATATCGTCCAAAAATGAACAGAAATGCTGTACCCTTGTGACTGCTCCAAAAAAAATTAAACAATAGTAACATCAATTACTCTGCCATCATTGTATAACCAATGCATATTTAACTGAATTTCTGATAAGCAAGTTTTGTAGAAGTAATAAATAACATTCAAATATATTTTATTTAATAAATAAAATGGTTATTAATAAATACTTCTTTATTGATAATAAACTATCTCTGCAAACTTTTGTAACCTGAGGGCAGTAAACAAACACTAGTGACAGTGTTCACAGATTTTCATACAAGAACTGCAAAATGATCAACCAATGATCAATCATGAAAGAAAACAATGTTTATATTGTCGGGAGATAAGTAGTTAAAATAGGACGTTTTCATTTGTGTAATCAAATCACATCTAGAATTTGAAAATGAAAAGATTGTTTACAATTTATGAATATTCATTTTAGAAATAGCCACAGTAAGATAATTTTTAAATAGGTATGTAGATAAAAAGTCAAGTGAATAAATATGTTAGTTGTTAGATTAAAAACAGTAGTTTTAACTTATGTTGATCATTTATTCGTTCTATGATTACTTTGCAATTCATTAGCATAGCATTTTTGCTGACTTTTATCTCTTAAAAACACTATAATTTTATGAAGCATTTGAAAACATAAATTGGTTTATCATCTAGCTCAGAATGCATGTCTAAGATTAATGAATTTCAATTTCACATCACTTCAATTAACTACACAATAAAGGGGGAATTTCAGCATATCTGCTGCAGTGGTGTAGGTGCATCCAATAAAAAGTTTTAAACATTTGGATTACCTTTTTGTATCGGAAATTACGGTAATTATGAAACTGAAATTAAATTTTCTTACATTCTTAAAAATATCCAAATTTGCTGCTATTGATTTGTATTTTTGGTATGGAAGCTTCAGATATCTTTTTTTAATTTCATTTCACAATTCTCACTCATTTTCCTTTATTATCAGTATATATTCTCCCTCAGGAAATATAAGTAAAATTAAGAGGAATGGAACAAATGAGACTACTATTTTTTTTATTATTATTATTAAATATGATGTAGCTGTTTTTGACTCAACATTCTTTTGTCTAGTACTCGGTGATACCCCCTTTAAGTTCTTACATGTGTACCAGATAACTAGTTAAAATTAGAAACCAGTTAAAATGCTTGCAATACACATGTCCAGAATATTATTTCGTCACAAAAATAGATGTAGAAAACCAATTATATATTTATATAGTAGTAACATAGAACATTTTAACATAATCACATTATTTTATAAAATATCTTTGTTAATTTTGGCAAATATTTCATACCATGACAGTGAAAAAAGACTTACTATAAACAAACTTAAACTGTCTATTTTGCAATTTCTTATTAAGATACAATTTTTCAAAAATAACTGTTAGAAGTTTTTTACCATAAAGTATCAGATTTATTTAATTAAATATTAACAAAGAAAAATTCGGTGTTAAGCATATGGCTATACAATTATATTCATTTCCAAGTTAGAATGATTGTTATGCATTAAATTATAGTTGTGATATATTCAATTTATCTCATTTCCATAATGATCATAGAGAGCCTTGCAGACACCCCAACCCATAATAAAAGGTTAAGAAAAATGAATCTGAAATAAAAATAATTACTGAAATATGTAACATACATGTTTTTATTACAATTTTTAAATTAGCAGATTTTTTACATGTACTTTCAATGTTTTAGAAGTCTGTGATTTAAATCCTATAATTTTCATAGAACTATTTATTTTCTTTATTACAATATTAATTCAATGTTCTTTGCATGAAATAATATAAGTCTGTGGTTTGATTCACTGATTTGCTTCAGGGGATTGTAAACAAATTCTACAATGATAAATATTTTAATATGTTTTTTTCTAATGGAAATGAATATATCAAAATAATTCATTTACTGAATGCTTAAAGTCTTGACAACATGCACTATTAGAAGTTATATATTGTAGATGGATTATATATTCTTATGGATTAATCAGCAAAAAATGTCAAAGTTTTTCATAAGCATCTAAATAGTTCTGGTTGGGAACCTCTTTACTAGGCAAAACTTTTTATTTGGCTACCTTTCCACATAGAGAAACAATGTGTATCAAGCTAGGTACCTGTTTTATTACTTTAATTTTGTTTTTACAGTCCAGGTATTACAGTTTAACCTATTGCCAACTACTGATCAAACAAAACATTTGTAACTCAATGCTTTTGTGTAAACACTAGAACCATGAGGCACTAGTTCCTAAAATATATATCTGACATGCCTAGCTAATGCAATATGTCATGATCCTGAGATACATTGTGTTGCCACTAAGACTTGCAGAATTTAAGCTCAGGTTGCATAAAAGATATATTGGATGTGTACAGGTAAAAACTGTCTTTATTGTATTTTGTTTCAGATCTAGGAGGAATGAAAATAAATCTTGAACAAGAATATGTACAAAAATATATATATCAAAGCAAAATCCACTTTCAATTGACACACCCTAATGATTACTTTGCAGAGATGTGCAGTGTTCCTGCCATGGGGTTTCTATAGTCCTCAAAAGTGCTTTAATATTATTTTGGTTTTCAAGGACCCTTGAAAATTCTTAAATTTTACAATAGCTCCTTGAAAATCCTTGATTTTTATTCTCTCATTTTAAACTTTTAGTTTTATCACATGGTTTTGTCACGTGTGTACTTGTCAGGCTCTGATTGTCCAAGTAGGATTGTGCAATCATTGGCAATCATTCTATGAAACCGTCTGGAATACCAACCAAACATATGGTTATAAATTTTTCCCCTATATTCTCACCCTTGAAAGTCTATGATTATATAGTACATCAAAAATAAAATTTAGGTCCTCGAAAAATGCTTGATTTTTATTTGTAGGAACTTTGATAGTGTCCCAATAGTGCTTTTAAGTATATGTCTAATACTTTACATATACAGTCAGATCTTCATCTACCAATTGTTTGCAAGTTCAAATATACTGCTATTCTTTTACATATAATTTCCTTCACCCACTCTTAAATTTTGAGAATATTTTAAAATCTCCCTCACTGATCATCTTGTACATTTAAACAGCAATACTGAAATTTATAGTTTAATTTATACCAGTGCTTTATTTTGTTTTAGTATACATCAGTAATGGATACTCCACATTGATAAGTCTTGTGTTTTGAATATTTTTGTCAAAAAACTTGTAAATCTTATCAGTCATATTAATATAATGTGATTATTATCCTATTTATACAAATGTGTGTTCTTAATTAAAATAATTTCAAACAAAATAACATATTTTTTCGGAGCATAAAGACCTTTTTATAATTATAATTAATACAATATGTGATAAAATATCCATAGTATTACTTAGCCTGAAGTTCAATTTTATGGTTGTGACTTAAAGAATCTGTTTCTTTTGGAAGTGTATAGACTGATTCCCCCCCCCCCCCCCCCCAGTATTCTGTAAAAGCAAAACAGGATAATTTTAATCCCAATCTTCACTACTTGGTATCTATGAATATTATAATTTTTCACATAAAGCATTAAATCAAGTTTTCTCTTATTATTTTGCCTTATTTATTCTGATTATCTTTACAAGAGTAACTATGAAAGCTTGTGTTTTGCCTTGTACTGAAGTACATGGAAGAATTTTGCACAAACTTTCTCAAATGATGTTTTCTGGTCAATTTGCAGAGTTTCAATTTAGTGCATAACCATTAAATATGTGATCTTATTAACTATTTGCTTTTCAATGTTCCTAATTGGGAACATTTAAAAAAAGTTATTCAAATTAACTATTTTTTAAATTTTACGTAATAGCTCATTTCAATCACTACTTAAGTGGAACTGATATTTAAAATAGCTTTTTTTTTTTTTTCAGACAAGAATAATATATTATTAGTTATTGTAAATAGACAATTTTGGGCACTTTAGACTTCTTTAAAATTTCTTGATGTGGAAACCACAGCTTAAATTTATTAATGTGCAGGACAGATATATTGCCCCAATTTTTATTAATTTATAAATTTTTAATTAAAAATCCCCCCCCCCTCATAATAGTTATATTTTTCATCTAACTGTAGTTGACAAAAAAATTAATAAAACATAACTGAATTCGGTGGGTAAACAGTTGATGGTAATTATGCAATTAATTTTGTATTTGAGGGTACAAAGAGAATTTTATGACACAAATATCAAAGATAGCCATATTGCCATGATTTATACCTTTATTGATGGCTTTTTACACATGGTCTAAAAAGGTAGACCATGTGGTTCTAGAACAAAAGTTTTAGAACAGCAAACTTTGTGTATAATAGTTTTAAAACATTTAATTATTAACCTAATATTTCTTAATTTATACGATCACCTATGTAATTTAATTACCTCTTCATTAACAAATCTTCTCTTCTAAAATTAATTTATAATTATACGGAATATTTAGATATCATCATTTTCTAATTTTATTCTTTTGGTAGTTTGAAAGAGGTGAATTAATTTCATCTTAAAATGAAAAAGACAGCTTTCTGAGAGGAAATAGCTATTTTACCCGAATTAGTATAAAACCAAAGTGATTACTTTGGCTCAAACTGGAAGCCAAACACTCATAATTTGTTTTTGAAATTGTTAAGTTAATCATGCTTGGAAACATATATTCTAATCTAATTTGCAATAATCATGCACATATAAATAGAATGACTCATATTAAAAATATCATAGAATTCCTTTTAGTTCTGTAACTCATTTCATAATAGCAAATTCTTTCATTTTTCTTACTATTAAAATGTTAGAAAATTTTAATTTAGAAAAGTAATATCCCTGAATATTATTTTAGTTCATTTTTCTTTTGGTGGTGAAATGTTGCAAGTGTCCCAGCATAGTTTATGTGGAGTGAAAATATAAATAAAAATATATTCACACAATTTGTACCATATTTTTTATATTCCACGTAAATACATGATACTGCAATACTCAGAACTTCACTATTGCAACAAAAACTAGAATTTCATCGAATTCTGTTGCATTAATTTAAATTTAAAAAAGCTGTGCATACACATATCAAAATATTTACAAGCTGGGTTATAGTTTACTTCAGAAACTGTTATCAATATCACTTGAGATCTTGATATATACAATTTATTTTCTTATTCTAGAAACAACTGCTTGATTGAATTCTTTATGGCCAAATGAACTTTTAGGCAGTCGGTAGCTTTGTCAATTGGGTACAGTACAGTTTGTATTTACAGAAAGGCAGATATTCTGTGAATTTGCCTGTATGAATTCTTGGTTGACAGACGTGTTGAAATTTGTAAAGCAATGAATAGCACTTTTAAATTTTATCCATTTTTTATGTAATTTTCAAATTACACAGTTTTTTCATTTTGCATATGAAATTATACATATATACATAATGCTAAAATAAAATTACTTTTGAGAAAGAAATTGCACATGATTATTTTTTCTTCATAATACTTCAAATATTTTATAAGTATAACATTTTTAATATAAAAATGTTAAATATGTATATTAACAGTTGTAAAGTTGTGCCTTTATTCTTTAAAACTAGTTTGAATTGAGTATTCAAAGTTACAGGAAATGTATTTTAGTGGCATAAAATTGCCAAGCACTGGTTTTAACTAACTCTTAAGTCTTTTTTCACTACTATTGCTATTTAAAATGAATGAATCCAATTTTCTTTTCAAATTACATCTTTTGATGTATCACAAGTATATAATAGTAAGAATACAGGAGTTTGGAGAGAAGCCAATTTGCCACATATACATGTATATATTTAAATTTGTGTGTACTTGTATATATGTATTTTTGTATGTATTGCCATATATGAATAATTCTGATAACTTTGTGTATCTAAATAAAAAATAACTTATTTTCAATAAATTAGTTATTTGAAGTGGTGAATAGTGGCAGTTTAATTTCAAATTATATACAACTAGGTACATCATTTTACAAAACACCATTAATAATAAACATTTCTATTGTGAAATTTTTATCCTCAATAAAAATGCTGATTACATTGACTTATAAATGAATGTCATAATTTTGTTCTTAAATATTGACATATCTTTTTGTCTGATATACTTGTATTTTTATACTATGAAACAGCTGATTTTCTTTATAAACTTCTGTAAAATTTTAGTTTCTACTACAAAAATACATTTTAGATGTGTATCATTTATGTGCCAGGGATGCATTCAGTACTCTCAACTGGCCAGGTAAATCTGCTTGTTCCAATTTCCCAATCTATTCTCCAAAGCGATCAATTATTTTTCATTAGAAATGCCCAATCTGATCAGTCAGGATTTCTGAATGCAACCCAGGTAGTGTAAAAAGTTCTGCCTTTTTGTTGTGGGTTATATGATACCTAACATTTCATTTTGGATGATGTTATTATTTCAGCAAAGTAATCTTACAATCAACTGCATTCTGTCAACAAACCCTGACCTTGTATTTTGTAAACTATAATGTTCCAGATGCAAAATAAGAGATCAATTTCTTTTAAAGCTTGTCTGTTTTAGGTCCTCTCCTACATGTTCTCTGTTACGAAAAATATAGGTATCAGTCCTTCAAAAATGTTTGCTTCTAAACTAATTAATTCACAATTCAGTACAAATTGCAAACTACTCGTAACTATATGTATTTTGTAGCATGATAGCCATATCCATAAGTAAAATACACTTTGCAAAGGATAAGGAAAACTTGAGCAACGTATAAGACAATAATACAGCTGTTTTGGGGGTATGCTGGATCCCCTTTGTCAATGCAAGAGAACCAACAAACCCAAAGTTTTTTGTCTTTTGAGTGACGGATTTTTTGGCTCTCTTGAATTGATAAAAAGTATCCAGCATATCCTCAAAACAGCTGTATGCTGCATTATTGTCTTATTTGAGCTTATATATGTTGCTGAAATTTTCCTTATGATTGTTATATATACTCATGCAATAGCTTCTAGAGACAATATCCATTGCTAGATAAACAGTATGAATCTCCTGAAGATTTTGCTTGGGAAACTTCTATAATGTTTCATTAACTACAAGTCATTTATGAAGTAAAGAATATACAGGGTGTCCCACAAGAAGTGAAAGAGGAAGATGTTTTGAACCTTTCACTGTATATTCATAGTTCCAATTGCAAAAATGCTTTAAATAAAGTAAGAAGTTATGAAATAGTAATGTGAATGCTGTACCATATTTTTGTAGACAGTTAAGAAAATTGACTTTTTATACAGACCCTCTATCGAAAAAAGTTAAATTATAGAAATGTTTAGCGTATTTAGTATAACTGAAAAAATATTGCTGTAATCAATACAATGTGACATAGTTATGATTATTTAAAATTTTCATTGGGAAATAAGGGGGACATCTATAAATCAACTTCAGCTGCAAATAGTTACTAAAACTTTTACCACTTCTTCAAAAAAATGTTATTCAGATAAAGCTATTATGTCATTATTGTGTTAATTCACAGTTTGTATTTAAGCAATCATGTAACTCTTAGAGTTGTAATGATGACACTGTTCAGTAATTCCAAACTCTGTAAGATGATTTTGATTTGCAGCAAATGCAGACGATCTCCCAGTGATATGATGAGGGAATTCTATCGCTTTTGTAAAGCTGGCATCATTCTAGTTTCTTTTTCTGCAGCTGGTATATCGATTGCAATCCACGGGTTTGTTCCATCTTCGATATGGCTCAGGAAGACAATGAATATTAATGGAAAATGATGAAATAGATAATTTTACCTATTTCGTGTCCTATCCATATGCAAGTGTCCAGACCTTAAGTACTGAATGACATCTTCCTCGGTCTACCTGAACTTGCCCCCAGTCTACTTGAATCTGCGACCTGCTGTACCACATGCAAGAGTTCTTACCAATTCATCTATAAGAGGTTTCTTTCAATCTGGTGGGAAAATTGCAGTTACAAAAATGTGTTAAAAACTTATTGAGTATACTGAAAACAGTGGTTTTAACTAATCTTAGTTGATTCCAAAACTTGAAAGGCATGCTTATTTTTCCATAGATTTTGTCACAAAAATATCTGACAGGCCAGCAAAATCATAATAATCTGTTTTATTTACCTTATTTAAGTGTTAAAATAACTTTTAGCCAATATTTTCTGCCTGTCTTTAATAATTTCAAGAACAAACTATGGAAAAAAAAATTGTTTTGAAACCACACTAAATGATTTCAGTGCATAATTTCAATTTGTGAATAGCCCCTGGATTCATAAATTGTGATAGTTAAGCGTATCGAAAAGTCACGAGAAAGTTGTATAAGTCAGGAAATTTAACAATTTATTTTGTCCTAATTTTGAACTTTTAAAAACCAAATTTTTTTTTTATTTCATTAAATGAATTATTTACAACATTTTTGTAATTTGGCTTTTCTCAATAAAGGAGCTATATAAAAAGTTAATTTTCTTTAACTTTTTAGAAAAATACAGTACAGCGTTTAAATTACTATTTCATAATATCCTACCTTATTTAAAGCTGTTTAGCAATTGGAACTATGGATCTACAACCAACTGTTCAAAAAATCTTCCACTGTTCACTTTTTGTAGGACATCCTGTATAGTATCGAACAACTAGAGAGTTAGTAAACAGTATATAGTATTGTATTTTTTACAAATAATAATTCAGTACAGTAAGGCTTCCTTTAGTGGAAAGACAAAAACATTCTTTATAGTTGACAGCTGGGAAAAAACATGTTTCACATTTTACCTATTTATGAAAAGTGAAGTCCACTCTATGGAGTTTTCTAGCTACTTTTAGCTTCCATACCATGAAACACTGCAATGCAGTGGGAAGGGAGATAGGATAGGCAGAAGTGTAGGAGACTCTGAGAGTAAACATAAATTAAATGTTTCTAGTAAAATTATTTTTCTCAGAATATATATTTTAAATTATAATATAATCTCTGACATTTTAAAAGATATATTTTCTTATCACTCGTGTAGATTTGAAGTTTCACTACTGATAGCTTCCAAGAATATTTGTGGTTGGTGAGATTCAACATGAGGTCCAGAATCTAGATTTGGAGGTTATGAATAATTTGCTACTTCACAAAACATCTTATAATGATTTATTTCTTTTCTAAAACTAAACTAAAATTCTACATCAACCATTAGAGGCTTCTTCCCATAAAAAACTTAATATGTGTTTCATGCTATTGCTCACCATTTTCATTAGGGGAAAATCACTAAATATTTTGATCGGTATTATTTTGTCTTAGTTTTAGCTTATAGGAAAGTTGTGGAGTCTCTCGAAATAACTAGCTCCACTATTAGTTATATTTAATATTTATTTATTAAAATAACTAGGAACAAAATCTAATTAATGTTACAGAGCAGAAAAACTTAACTCATAAACATCTGTCATTGCTACTCTATGCTTAGATCTTTGCCGCATAGAAGTACACATCATTAATACAAGAATGTTCCTGAATATGATTGTCAGATCCATGTAAATATTTTTTACAATCCGCAAGACTACTGTTGAAGACCCAGACCGACCGGCTCGTCAGCAGGGACATGAGCAACCGATTAGTCGGCCGGAGCGCAAGACTACTGTGTAAATGTTTATTCTTTTTCCTCCGAAAAGACATTGCTTTAAAATAAAATAAATCGAAGCTATAAATTGTTTATCCTTACAAAATAACAGAACTCCTTAGTGGTTTCATAAATAGTCTTGATTTTCTCTACATGGACATTGGTCTAATGGGGTTTTATAATTTATGCATCATGTCAGTATTGCTATTCGGAAAAAGTCGGAACTTTTCACACTAATATAAAGCATTTTATACTCTCTTTAAGAGTTTATTATTGTAAAGATATTTAAAAATTTCATTTTTAATTTATGTAAAATTATTAAATTCAAATTGCTTCAATTGTTAAAGGCCTTAATATGGATCCATTTATTACTTGAAATGAAAAATTAGTTTAAGAAAATGTGAAATACAGTATAAATATACGTGCCTTTTTTGGTGTTTTCTATTTTTATCAATTTGTGATGAAATGCTGTTTTTGTATGCTAAGAATATTATCATCAGACTTCTAGGTTTTGCAAATATCAGATAGAATTTGAACATATTAATTGATAAATTTGTGTAAAATGACCTTTCATTTTGATTTATCCTTCAACAAATATTTGATTCAAAGTTATGTATTAAAATTTTTGTTTTGTTGATATTATTTATCCCTAATCGTTTTCCACAATTTAAATAGTTATTTTTCTTGTATGTAATTGAAGCATATGAATTTTATATTTATTTATGACAAAAATGTTTTTCTAACCAGTTGTATTTTAAAATATACAATATTCTGAATTACATTTTTGATTATTCAGTTCATCAATATTTGCGAAAAGTAAGCAATATGCATTTTAAGAAATCAACACATACTGTGAAAAACCTCAGTAAATAATTTTTACATAAATTGTTATGCTCTAAAAAAATTTTATCCATCAGAAATGTATTTAAAAAACAGTTTTTTTTTTAGATACTTTATATTTCTTTTCTTTCGGCTATCTTGAAACGAAAGCAATGGATATATTATTTTTCATGAAATTATAGATCAATAAAAGAATTTTTATCCCTTTCATTTGAAATCATTATTTAATTTTAGAATTACTAGACTTTGTCTTCTATGAAAACCATTATTGTTTGTTTTTTACAAAATAGTTTCCCTTTAGATATCTATTTCTCAGAATCTGCTATAGATAGTGTTTAGATGATAACTCATTTGGACTCAACACTAAATTTCAGAAGATAATGGGGGCTTCACCAAGAATTTCCACTTCCAGTTCTTTTTCCATTTCCTGTTAAAAAAAAATTCTTTTACTTGAAATTTTCGTTTTTCAAGATTGGCTATATGGATTCAGCATCGAATTCTGAAAGTGATACGAGAGTTAACTAAGAATGTGCACTTCCGGTTCAAAAATTTTCCTTGAAACATATATTTCTCAGGATTGGCTATAGATAGAGCTTATATAATGATTAATATGGGTTCAGTTCGCCAGGGGAGGGGCGAACTAAGAGGTATAAAGGAACTCATTAAGGACTTCCACTTATTGTTCTAGAGATGTCATTTCC
Organism: Amaurobius ferox; assembly: GCA_951213105.1. NCBI lineage: Eukaryota > Metazoa > Arthropoda > Arachnida > Araneae > Amaurobiidae > Amaurobius > Amaurobius ferox. The sequence goes on from OX578133.1 coordinate 57,983,810, forward strand.
GATTCAAAAGTTACATTTCCCTTGGAACATCTATTTCTTGGAATCTCACTATACATGTAGTTTAGATGATGACTGATATGGATTCGGCATTAAATTCCAGAAGAGAGTGGGGGTTCATTAAGGATGTTCAGTTCTTTTTCCTTTTCTGATTCAACATTTTTTCTTGAAACATCTATTTCTCAAGATTGGCTATAGATAGAACTTGGATGATGACTGATATGAATTTAGAATTAAATTCCAGAGAAGGTACAGAAAAGGGGGGTTTACTAAAAATGTCCAATTTTGATTAAAAAAATTCCCTTGAAACATCTGTTTCTCAAAACTAGCTATAAATAGAGCTTGGATGATGACTGATATGTATTCAGCATCGAATTCCACACAGACTAAATATAGTATTCTGTGGAATTCCAGAGGGTGTAGGATTTCCATTTCATGTTCATGAGATTCCCCTTCAAAAATTCGTTTATATAGGGCAAATAGAAAACTTGCCCACCCCTACCCGGCCAAAAAGTCCTGAAAGACTGCCTGTTTGCCACCATATGAAGGCTCCCTTCATAAATTTCTTGCTTCACATGTCACAGGAAGAAGTTGAAATGAAAATGCTTGCTTTTAATTTGTCTTTTTATGTAACACTTTGATGAAATAGATGGTTGATTTTAAAGTGCTCACATAGCGGTGTTTCACGAGTCTCCAAAAAGAATATAAAATCAACGGTTGGCCATAGAAGTAAAATGAAAAATAATCAACTCAGAAGAATTTAACTAGGATAGTTGCACCCTCTGGAACTGATAATTATATGAAAATGCAAAATTTAACTTCTTATACGGCCCCCAACAAAAAAAAATGTCAATTAGTAAAATTTTCACTCTTAATAAGGACGAATAGAAAGTTACCTGGTACCTTTAAAAATTTCACTTGAGATAGCAATAATTGAAATTCTTGACTTTTTCCATTTTAACTGAACTGCAAGTTTGGATGATTTACTTCCTCTGATAGTAAATATGGGGGGCATCTGCAAATCTATTTAAAAATCCCTTGTAATCAAATAACAAATAGCTAATTATTATAATTGGTATATATCGGAAAATTTTTGATCAAAAAGTACCGACCGAGTAAATAACTTTCGCCCTAATTAAACGCAGCGTAAATTTTACTAATTGACGGGGTTTTTTTTTTATTCGAGGCAATATAAAAAATTAAATTTTGCATTTTTATAAAATTACTGGAACGATATACCCGTCTTTGCCCGAGTCCTAAATAAGCGAACCCCATTTAAATAATGCAAATATAGATAATACTGCTCAATTTCAAAATCGCAGTTTCAAATTTTAAATCGAAATCATTCCCACTTTTAGTGTAATTTGTAAACATTCTATTCAGTTTTGAGTTTATTTTAACAGTGGACCATTGGTAATATGGATGTTTATAATTTTGTTTTGTGTTTTTATTAAAAACAAAAAAGCTTTTAATATATACAAGCTTAAATAATGAATGTTTTTATTTTTGGAATACATTATTTTTCATCTTAAAATTTAATTATTAGTGTTAACGTCATTAAACTAAAACAAACCATCCATTTTATTGGAATAAAACGGAATTAAGAGCTTAGCCTATGGTCATAAAATTTAAATGATTGAATTATGGTGGATTGAATTGTGGCGATGTATTGTATATATCGGGTGGTGATTGGAACCACAATGAAAACACTTAAACACTGAAGAAATAAAAAAATAAATAAAAAGAATTATGGAGATTGTCGCGGTGCATTTATGCATCGGGTGGTGGTGGGGACAATTTAAAAAAAAAAAAACTTTTTTTTCGCTGAGCAGCATCGTTATTTCTTAAATACTAAATTCACATTCAACATCATCAGTCTCAAAACTACTTTCATGTCATTTGCGATGCAATACTAAAAATGCAGACAAACGGATATAATTTCATTTATGTAACACAAAAAATAGAGGAGCATACCTCTATAAAAAACATAGGAGCAGCTGATCCCGGCTGTGAGTACACATCAAAGAGATCCCTTTCCTACGATTACAGGTACAGAAATCCTCAGAATCTCACAGTTCACAAACATTAGAATAAATTCACTTTACAAATCAATTTTCAAGACCCCCCCCCCCCCCTAGAGCGTTATTTTTCATCTTAAAATTTCATTATTAGTTTCACCGTCATTAAACTAAAACAAATGTTAACTCCACGGTATTATGGTGCCAGCGAGTTTGTCACGATCAGAATTTTCAAGGGTAGCGAACAGGCTGGTCGCCAAAGGCGGCTAGTAATCAATATTTTTTCTTATTTTGTAGTATAATTCTCTACTTTTAAAAGAAGGTAGTGTAGACCGCACTCAATTTTCAAATGACCTGTTTTGAAATTAAATCATTCTCACGGTACAAATAAAATCTCGAAATCTTCCGCGATCTATGATTACATCTCAGGAAGTACACATCCATTATGCGCAGGGACGCGCTAGCCCAGTGGTTAGCGCGCGGGAATTGCACTCGGTTGGCCCGGGTTCGATTCCCTCCGCTGCCAAAACTGCCGCCGTGTTCACGCGGAGTACGATCACATTTAACATGTCGGTCCATAAGCCCTTCCAAAAGTTTGGTGGTAGGGGAAGGAGGGTACGGTCCCCGTGGATGCCGCCCCCACTGGGTTCCGGTTTAAATTGGGTTGCTCTTCCCAGCCGTCCAAACAGTTACCTTACACCTTTCTGGTAGGTCGGACGGTCTGGGCCTCAACAACAACAACATTTATTATGCGCCCCCGGCCGTCCAAATTGCTGCTCATGTCCCAGGGCGAGTCGGGCGGTCTGGACTTTCAACATTCATTATGCGCATGCACGAATGGACAATATGATACCTCCTTTCAGAAGCTGTGGCTCCAATAGATCGAAAACCTTCAATCGGAAAGCATCCGCACAGAAGAAAATGATCCCTCAATGTGATCACTTATAAAACTAGAAAAATTAAAATTGCTTATGAAATCTAAAAAAAGATATTTTTTTTTTTTAAATGTTAAGATACGAAACTTTTAGCCAAAATATAGAATTGTGATAATCTTAGTTATTCAGTTGCGATGATATACAGAGTCCCACAAAAAGTGAACAGTGGAAGATTTTCTGAACCGTTGGTTGTAGACCCATAGTTCCAATTGCAAAAATGCTTTAAATAAGGAAGTTATGAAATAGTAATTTAAATGCTGTACCATATTTTTGTAAAAAGTTTTAAAAAAATAACTTTTTATATAGCCCCTCTATCGAAAAAAGTCAAATAGCAAAAATGTTGTCAATACTTCATTTCGCTAAACTAAAGAAAAATTTGGTTCTTAAAAGTTCAAATTTAGGACGAAATAAATTGCCAAACTTCCTGACTTACACCGTTTTCGCGTGACTTTTCGATACTCTTTTAATCATCAAAATTCATGAAATCAGGGAGTTCACAAATTGAATTGATGCACAAAAATCATTTAGTGGGTTTTTAAAACAATTTTCTCCCATGGTTCGTTTTTGAAACTATTAAAAACAGGCAGACGATACTGGTTAAAAGTTATTTTTACATTTAAGTAAGGTAAATAAAACAGTATATTGTGATCTTGCCGGCATGTCAGATATTTCCTAACAAAATCTATGGAAAAATAAGCATGCCTTTCAATTTATGAAATCAACTAGGTCCACTTAAAACCACTGATTTCAGTAGACGCAAGTTTCAAGCTAATTTTTGTCACTGCACTTTTTCCACCAGAACCTCATAGACGAATCGAGACGAACCTCATAGAGAATTCTTGCATGCAATACTTCAGGGTTCCAGTATACTGGTGGCGGGTTCGGGTAGACCGAGGACGATGTTCAGTACTTTAGTCCCGTACATGGGTAGGACGAGAAATAGGCTAAAATATTTATTTCATTATTTTCCGTTATTACTCCTTGTCTTCCTGAGCCACATTGACGTTTAACGAACTTGTTGATTGCATTCGACATACCAGCCGCAGAATAAAACTCTAACCGAAGGATGCCAGCTTTACGGAAATGACGATAGTATTCCCTCACTGTATCACTAGGAAACCGGTTGCATTCGCCGTAAATCAAAATCATCTCACAGAATTCGCCATTGCTGAACAGAACCATCATTTACACTCTAATTACGTAGCAGAGATCGACATAATAATGGCATAATAGCTTTACTGAAATATCTGCATAAAATAAATTTGAATAAGTGATAAAAGTTTTAGTAGCTATTTGCAACCAAAGTTGATTTTGGACGCCCCCTTATTTCCCAATGAAAATTTTAATCAATGATAACTATGTCATATTGGATCGGATTATAATAATTTTTTTTCAGCTTTACTAAATACGGTATGGGTAACATTTTTGTAATTTGACTTTTACTCTGTATAGAAAGATTATTTTCTTAACTTTCTACGAAATTATAGTACAGCATTTACATTACTATTTTATAACTCCCTACCTTATTTAAAGCTTTTTTGCGATTAAAACTGTGGATCTACAACCAAAGATTCAAAAGATCTTCCACTGTTCACTTTTTGTTGGACACCCTGTGTGTGTGTGTTGTTGTTGTTGAGACCCAGACCGTCCGACCTACCAGAAAGGTGTTGGACGGCCGGGAACAGCCACCCAATTTAGACCGGAACCCAGTGAGGGAGGCATCCACAGGGACCGTACCCTCCTTCCCCTACCACCAACCTCTCGGAAGAACTTACGGACCCACATGTTTAACGTGATCGTACGCCGTGTGAACACGGCGGCAGTTTTAGCAACGAAGGGAATCGAACCCGGGCCTACCGAGTACAATTCTCGCGCGCTAACCACTGGGCTACCGCGCCCTGTGTGTGTGTATATATATATATATATATATATACACTCTTAAGACAAAAAAAAATCGGCGCACCCCGCAAAATAATCCGATAGTAATGAAACTGTACATGCAAACACCTGTCGACCGAATATGCAAATGATCAAAAATTCGCAGCCAATGAATGAATAGTTAGAACTACAGATCATTAAAACTGAGTACCATGGTGGTATATATAAGGAGCGAACCTCGCTTTCAGGAACAAAACGTGCAGTGGATTTCGATTGCGTTTACGTACCTTTATTGTAACTGCTGGAAGAATGTAAACAAAAAGATCGTGATTCACCATTCTCCTGAGCGACGTTCAAAAACACAACTTTATTTTTGACTTACTTACCTCGTTCTCGGGAGTGACTCACGGCGTTCTTTCAGAAGAAGTCTTCATGCAAATTTGAATATCGGAGGCGTGCGCAAACTCATTTGCATATTAAGGGGCGGACCTCAAAAATCGTGCCGGTAGGTGCTGAGGAAGTTCAGTTTGGAAACATCAGTAGGCTGAAGCGTAGCTGCAGAGGTAGAGGCAGTAGAAATGAAGTGAGTCTTCAGTCGAAATTATCGACGTAGTTGCAGTCTGAGATATGACTAGTTAATGACAGTTCGTGAAATGGCTGTCTTGGTGAAAAAGGCAAATATGGTAGTAAAAGTTATACTACAGTGTTAGTCTAAGTGAGTGATGGTATTTATCACTGAAAGAACTTCCCGGTGCTTTTCCGTTTTTAAATTAAACTTTAAGCAAGTGCTCGACCGTTCATGTGTAAAAATAAATCTAGTCGTCTTTATGTGTCATGTTAACGTTTCCCCATCTCCAAGTATGTGACCTACAAGTGGGTAGAAGTTGAACAACATACGTAGGAAAGCAGTAAGTATTGATGTATTTCCAAAGTGAACTTCCTAGTCATTTTTTTCAACTTTGAACTTTGCGAATATGTTAACTTTGCATGTTGTTATCTCAGACAGCCTGTTCAACATGGCAAGACTCTGACGTTTTAAATAAACGCTGATTTTGTTTTCTGAAACTTGACTTTGTATTTATTGAAACTGCACAATTCTGCTATATGCTTATACATATATACTTGGAAAGTATATACCAAACTTCCATGAATGTTGCGGGCCCAGGAAGTTTACTGGCCCAAGATAGTTACTGATGCAGTAAATACGCAAAGTTATCTCAAGTGAACACGAGATAGCTAAGTCAAATTGATGGGGTCCGCCCGTCAAAGATAAACAAACTCGTTTAGGAAAGTTGAGAGGTATCACCTCGGAATCATGGAGACTGTAAAGATGCCGCTGCCCACAAAGGAAAATTATAGGAGCAATTGCATGGATGGCCTTTGCACTCAAAGCCGACGGCTGCTGTGGATTTGTTGAAAGAAGCGTAAAGCCGATAGATGAGACCACATCCCGACGAGACCAGGAGGAATTCATCCGCAGACGAGATAATGCACTATCCATGCTCTTCTATGGCTTATCACCGGAGTATCAAGAGTTAATTAATATTTCTGATGATCCCGCTGATGCCTAGGAAACGTTGAGAGATAACTTTGATGCACCAACCAGAGCAAATCTAGTACGCCTACTCGACGAGTTCTTTAGTATTCGTCCGGATATCGACTAGTCAATCGACATTTTTTGTGCGCAAAAGATATATTACCAATATATATATTTTGTGCGCGTCTAAAGAAAGCTGTTACCAAGCTAAAGGACCCAATAGCGGAACTTTATGTGGCTTTTCAAGCAATCCGGTATCTTCCAGATGTATACCAAGGTATAGTGCAAATAATATACCAATGACCGGATGCTGATTTTACCGTAGACAAGATACAATCTGAACTTTCAGCTGAAGAAGGTCGGTTGAGACAGCAGAGCCAGGACCTTAATATATATCAAAATCATACTTTAACATATGATTTTGATATCATTTGCCTAACTGAAACATGGTTAAATAGTGACATTGGTAGTTATGCAATTTTCGGTGATAAATATAATGTTTTAGGTGTGATAGAAATCCGGTTATATCGAGGCGGAGGTGTACTTATTGCCATAAAAAAAGCCTTTGATTCCATTGAACAAACTGATGTATCATTTGAAAACGAGTGCTTGGATTCGTGTCAGTGCTTCTTATACCTGCAAATTCTACATTTGTGTCATTTACTTCGTGCTTAATACTACTGTTGATAAATATGAAAGTTTCTTTAAAAGCGTTGAAACAAAATTCTGTACTTCACCCGATCATTTATTTTTTCAACCACTCCAATACTGGTACCTTATCTGGCCGCACTCAAGTTGAGTACTCCATTTCTAACTTTATGCAGCTCCTAAATCTTGATCAGTTAAACACTATTTGTAATAATTATGGTCAAATTCTTGATCTTATCTTGACCAACTATAAGCAGATCATTATTGAACACCCTACCTTCAGTTTTGTGAAAGGAGATCCATACCATCCTGCTCTGGGGAGATCTATCTTGATTAAAAAGGTGAGCAGAAATCATCGAATTAATAATAATAGGAAGTATAACTTATTAACTGTAGAAAGGCCAATTATCCTATGCTATATGACTACTTCTATAATATTGACTGGAACTTTTTAAATATATATTACAAATGTCAACGATGCTATATCGAGTTTTTATGATTGTGTCTATGGTATATTTGACTTATGTATACCTAAATATATCTCTACTAAGCGTAAATATGAATCGTGGTACTCTTCTAGCACTATCCATATATTAAAATAAAAAAAAAGTATCGTAATAAATCTATTAGAGGTGGTGATAAAAGTGATCTACACGAATTTCATAGACTACGCAAGGTGGTGAAGGATGGAATGAAAACTGATTTTACTAATCATGTTGCTATCATGGAACTTGAACTTTACAAGAACCCTAAAGCTTTCCGGAATTTTTGTAAAGGCGATTCACCTGGTAGTCATGGGATCTCATCAATGAGTTATAATAATACTGATTATACTACTGCTAATGATATTGCTAACTGCTTCGCCGATTTCTTTGAATCTGGTTATATCCAGAGTAGCCAACCTATTAATTTTGAACTACTGACCAAGTATTGTGAACTCAATAACTTTGACGCAATTAATGTTAAATATATTTCTGAAAATTATGCTACCAAATCCCTAAAGAAATTAAAATCCAGCCACTCTATAAGCTGTGATGATGTTCCCTTTTTCATTATTAAAGGTTGTGCTGACTCTCTTACTTACCCCTTGCTTATTTTGTTTAATCTTTCGACTATGACTTTTCCTAATGTCTGGAAATATGGTAAAGTTATTCCTGTACATAAAAAGAACAACAAGCATGATATTTCTAACTACAGGCCTATTACCATTCTTTCCCCTTTTTCCATGTGAATGTGTTATGTTTTTGAATGGATCTTTTCCCAAATTAAGCAATGGATTTCTCCTTACCAGCAGAGGCTTATGCCAATGCGATCAACTTCAACTAATTTAGCTTGTTTTACCAGTGATATTATTGATGCTATTAAAACCAAGAGGCAACTGGATATTATTTATACTGAGTTTAGTAAAGTGTTTGATCACATCGATCTGGGGTTATTAACCCGGAAACTAATTGCTGGCGGATTCAGTGTTGATTGTCGACTTGGTTGTACTCTTATATTACAGAGAGACTGTATTCTGTAAAGTACTTTGGTGTAAACTCTAGACTATACAGTAATTCTCCCTCTCTCTCTCTTCTGGTGTTCCTCAGGGTTCAAATCTGCGCCCACTCCTTTTTTTAATCTTTATTAATGAAATTCCCCGGATTTTTAAAACTGCAAAATGTCTTATGTTTGCAGACGATTTGAAACTTTATATGAAAATCTGATTGTGATTGTGAACTGATGCATTGATTGATTGTGAACTGATACAGAGATATTTAGATGAACTGTATAACTGGTCTGTTTTAAATAAACTCCTCTTAAATGTTCCTAAATGCTATGTTATGAGCATAGCTAGGATCCGTAATATTCTAAATTACAATTGCATTTTAAATAAATTACATGCATCTCGATGTACTCATATTATTGATTTGGGTGTCACTTTCGATGATACTTTTAACTTTCGAAGACATATCGATAATACTATTAAAAGACCCTACCAAAGACTTGTTTCACTTTAAGACGATCTCGTGTTTTTGCCAGGTCTGATACTATTATTTGTATTTATAATACCCTTGTTAAGCCAATTTTGGAATATTGTGCAATGATCTGAGACCCTGTTTACAACCTGCGTTCTCAACGAATAGATGTCGTGCAAAATAAACTTTTACGTACTATGGATTACAGATTGTCTGGCTATTATCCTTATGATATGCATACGTGTGGACTCAGACAGAAATATAGTTTAATGTCTCTTAAAAAAAAAGAAGAAAATGGTCCTGTCTCTTGTTTTATTATAAAGTTTTAAATTAAATAATACTACTGATTGCCCCATTTTACTTTCTTGCCTGGAATTTCATATACCTGTTAATAATATTAGAAAAAAAAATTTGTTTCACAATACTACTGTTAAACACAATTACCTTAAATGCTATTCTATCTATAAATTTGTTGATCTATATAATACCTATTGTACTGATATTGATATATTTAATTTGATTCCTGCCTGTTTTAGAGCGCTTGACATGTATACTGCTTAGTATTGTTGTATTTTATGTTCTGTTCTTTTTGTTTTTGTGAAGCTACTGTAACTGGATTTCATGTGTAGTTGCCACGTAAATTGAACAAAATAAAAATAAAATTAATGTAAGTGTTAATTCTGCATATTCTGTTTCTTGTAGAAGTAAAATTGTCTCTAGAAATAATCCATTGAAAAATTTTCAAACTAAGCCTAAAGTTAAAGTGACACAAATAGGACCCTGCTATCTGTGTAAAAAGATGGGTCATTTAAAAATAAATTGTCCTAAATTTAAAGTAAAGAATGTGACTAGTAACTGAATGTAAAACCAAATATTGAAACCAGTTTTGATATAGATCCTGTCGATGAAATCAATTGGGTCGTAGATACTGCTGCCACGCTTCATTTCTGCAATAACAGAACGTTGTTTTTAAATTATAAAGAAATGAAAGATACTTCTATGTCGCTGGCAGTAGGTAATGTCGAAAGCCCATTTAAAGACAAAAAAAAAAAAAAAATAAACAACAACGATTGAATATATATGCCAAACGAAAAAATTTGATATAAAGATCAATTACCTGATACATTGGCATAGCAATGCACATCGTAATATTTTCCGTAATGTTATTATACAACATCTGAAAATACATCAACGAATCATGAACAATGAAAAGGAAAGAATAGATAGAGATGTCTCTGTGATCAAAGAAGCATTGCTACAAAAGTACCCAACAGCCTTCATAAAACGTCAACTGGATGATCATTACAAAAAATAAATATTCACAAGTACATGACATCATGGAAGTTTGTAATGACGAATTGGCAACGAAAAGGAAATAGAGATTTGGTTCACGAGTTTATAATAACAACTACTTTCACTCATGGTGAAAGGCGAAACAACTGAATGTTGTAATGATTTGGTATAAGAGTATGTTGTTAATGATACCCAGACCGTCCGACCTACCAGAAAGGTGTAAGGTAACTGTTTGGACAGCCGGGAAGAGCAACCCAATTTAGATCGGAACCCAGTGGGGGAGGCATCCACAGGGACCGTACCCTCCTTCCCCTGCCACCCCATCTCTCGGAAGAACTTACGGACCTACATGTTTAACGTGACCGTACTCCACGTGAACACTGCGGCAGTATTGGCAGCGGAAGGAATCGAACCCGGGCCTACCGAGTGCAATTCCCGCGCGCTAACCACTAGGCTACCGCGCCCCGGTATGGGAGTATGCGAATCATCGTATGGGATATGACTGATTCAAATAACGGAGGGGAAGGATGAGTTCTTCTTGCTTATTGCTCTTTGGATTATGACAGAATTCTATGGGAATTAGGTATAATTTCTTTTTTACGCCTTTGAGATTCAAGGTCTATTCTTTCGATATACATGCATTGGGGAAGTGCTACGGGAATTGCTGCCATGTTGACGACTTAATTTGTATTATCATTGATGATTCCTATCCAATTAATATAGATTTCTACCCCTCTAACCAGGCCCGTAGCCAGGCCGAATGTAAAGGGGAGCCATCGAAAACTTTGGGGGGGGGGGCATTGAAAACTTTAGGGGGCCAAATAGTTTGATGTTCTCGGGGTTATATCCAAGATTTTATTTCGAGGGGGGGGGGGGGGGTCCTAATATTTGTTACCATTCAATTGACCTTTACCTTTTAAGTGTTTCAATTACTGACAAGGGAGCATTCAAGTATTGCGTAAGCACTGTTGGAAGGGGGGGGGGGGGCTGTGCATATTTTCCTATGCCAGATAATGTTAATTTTTGTGAGAAACAGTTTTCAACTGTTGCAGTACTACTTGGAATGGTTTGTGCAACTTCTACTAGTAGTCCAATTCCTGGAAATGCAGATCCATAATTGGATAATTCAGCAGAAAACTGAGTTAATGATGACACATCCCCAATTAATGATTCTGCCAATTTAAGTTCGTGTTCCAAGTTTACCATTTTACTCACATAGTCTGTGTTAAGCAGTAGAATTTCACAGAGAGATCGTAAGTTGTCCATACTCCTGCTTTTGCTAAGCAAGTGTTTAGATGCTGCTATGACAGAGTTTGCTCTCTCCTTGAATTTGTTCCTCATCTCTTGAGTGCAGTGATCAAGAACTCTGTTATAGAGTCTCTTAAGCTCTTCCCTATTAGTATCCATCCTGCTTCTGCCTTCAAAGTTTACGCTTTCACAACCAACAATATATGGGCCAACGGCCGTACCGTGCTGAAAACACCGGTTCTCGTTAGATCACCGAAGTGAAGCAGCATCGGGCGCGGTTAGTACTTGGTGGGTGACCACCTCGGAACGCCGCGTGCTGTTCATCGAGGTGAGATATAAGTAGAGAGACTTACGGCAACCTTTTCTTGACCACTGAACTATGTCACATGACTTATGCACTCCCCTACGCGCATATTTTCTCGCGCACCTCTCCTTCCATTGCAATTGCATTACGTTTTCAAAAGCGAGAAGTCCTGTCGCACGTTTGGGTTTAATTTTCAGCAAAATATGGTAATGTCCTGCGCCACATATGGATGTACTTCAAAGTTCATCAAAGGTGGAGACACTACGTTTCACAGGTAAGTCATTTTCATTCATTTTAAAACATATTTTATATAAAATAACGAGTTAATTGGCAAGTGCGACCATGACGTACTATAATAAAAGTAGATTTTCTGGCTTTGTAAATAATGTATAGCCTCGTAATAATTTTTAAAATAAAATATTTTATATATATTTCCGTACTTCCATAAACTGAACCTCTATAAATGCTTAAAATTAGAATAAAAAAAATAAAATGAACGTGAACTTTTAATAGGCCTAGTTTTCTCTCTTGGCGATATTTTTCTACGCCAAATTGGATTGTTTACTAATTCATGCTCTTTTCTCCTGACAATGTTTTTATGCCATATAATGCTATGAAATGATTAATAACGCCCAAGAAAATTTATATAAATATCACTAAGTAACTAAAGATTTCTAAAATTAAGTATCGGAATTATTATTCACTCTGTGAGAATATGTATTTAATTATAATAAAATTATAAAATGGCAATGTTATAGTTTTTTTTATCTTGAACATTGAAAATATGTTAATATTTTTAAATATACATTCTTAAGTTTTAATAAATTACTTAAAAGTAAAATGATTAGTTAGGTTCGCTATACTTCAGAAATCTAATGTTTTCTACATTGTAGAATACATCAGTAGAAAACCATGTATTATACATTAAATGTAGAACACATATTTTACTTGCTCAATTTTAGTGGCTAGGAACTTTTTTAACATTTGTATTGCATTAATTTTAATTTTTAAAGGATGGCATTTTCCAAAACATTTTTAGCAAGTAAACTGGTGAAAAATTGGTCTTGCATTTCCTTTTTTGTATCTCTTTAAAAACATTTTTAAATGTGTGTAGTCTAAATTGCTTTCTGATTCTGTTAAACTTCTTTTGTTATAATTAATTGCTTCTTTATTTCATGTATGTGATGATATGATATACTTAATACATATGACCTAAATTTTATGTATGCAGATTACTAGTTATATATGAATTGGACATATAATAAAGAAAGTTTATAGCCTATTGTTTGTATTTTCTTTTATATTTATTTAATAATGTATCTATAAGGGAATCAATTGCAAAAGGAAACCAATTTAATATTAAAACCATGCGCACGGATATGCACAACCTTACAATCATAAAAATTGTCGGGGGAAAAATTTTAATTTCAGTAACTGATAACACTGTGTCCAAATATCTTTAAAAACATTTTTTTTTCTTTTTTTTTTTGGGGGGGGGGGGGGGGGGGCAAGGAATATAAAGTAGCTGTTGCATAATTTGGAAATAATATTCAAGATTTTGAATAGTTATCGAGAATTGTATATTGCTCAGCTATATTTCTAAATTTGAGAACTGAAAAATATTTTAAAATGTATATTCCTGCCCAACCCGTTCGTTCTCTGCATTTGACAGGGTGTTATGAACTAATAAAGCTATTTTATTAAGAAGTTGCAAGTTAATGTCTTGCAAGCAGCATTTTGATTTATTATAATAACACTGTGTCCAAATATCTTTAAAAACATTTTTTTTTCTTTGGGGGGGGGGGGGGTCAAGGAATATAAAGTAACTGCTGCATAATTTGGAAATAATATTCAAGATTTTGAATAGTTATCTAGAATTGTATATTGCTCAGCTATATTTCTAAATTTGAGAACTGAAAAATATTTTAAAATATATATTCCTGCCCAACCCGTTCTCTGCATTTGACAGGGTGTTATGAACTAATAAAGCTATTTTATTAAGAAGTTGCAAGTTAATGTCTTGCAAGCAGCATTTTGATTTATTATAATAACACTGTGTCCAAATGTCTTTAAAAACATCTTTTTTTCTTTTCTTTTTTTTTTGGGGGGGGGGGAGGGGGGGCAAGGAATATAAAGTAGCTGTTGCATAATTTGGAAATAATATTCAAGATTTTGAATAGTTTAATTGAATTGAAAACAAGTAAAAACAAACAATAAACAACTTTTCAAATACACCCTTTTATTAGTTGTATGTAACTTAAATATATGAAGGACAGACAACACCATACAAAATGTTTGCTCCGGTTCCCGAGTTTTTCCTTAGAATAACATTAAGTTATTCTTCAGTGCATTACTCTTAACAGTTCCTGTACGGGCTCGGATGGTAAGGTTCAAAATCCAATGAATTAAACTATACCATGAAAGATAATCATGCCAAATATGATATGATCTTTCTAGATACAACGGATCTCGAGTTATTCCCACATAATGAGTATATATCTATGGCGGGCCCAGGATGGGCTAGCCCGATAAGACTCAAAATACAAGAAATCAATATATACCGTAAAAGACAACGAAATACTAAATTTGGACCTTCTAACTAGGAAATTAAAATATATCACAAAAGACAACGACATGCCAAATTTCATGCTAGTGTGATTAATGGAACTTGATTAGTTAAAACCTAAACAATATGCATTTTGAAATGCATCAGACGTATTTAGCACTGTTTTACTCCAGTACAAAAAAATTATTTTATAGCGCCAAGCGCGGCAACAAGTCGCCAAATCTGCGAGTGTTCGACCCTAAGTCACGTGATACATGCAGTGGTCACGTTTTCAATCTCTTCTGAATAGCAATGCGCAGTCTACTTATATCTCTGGTCGAAGGTGCTGTTGGCCATCTCGGGTACGGTATCCCCGTGGTTTGCGCGCTAGATTTGCACGCTGCCACAAATGCCGCCGTGTTCATGCGGAGTACGATCACGTTAAACATGTGGGTCCGTAAGTCCTTCCGAGAGGTTGGTGGTAGGGGAAGGAGGGTACGGTCCCTGTGGATGCCTCCCCCACTGGGTTCCGGTCTAAATTGGGTGGCACTTCCCGGCCGTCCATACAGTTACCTTACACCTTTCTGGTAGGTCGGACGGTCTGGGTCTCAACAACAACAACCAACAATATGGTTTTGAAAAATTCCTGGCATCACACGCTGTCGCTTTGCATGTACTTCAATCCTTGTACTTTCAATAGTTTCACTACCAGCATTCTTTGCAATTTCAAAGATGCTTTGGAAAGCGCTGTCATCTTTTCTCATTGACTGGAGTTGACTTAGAACATTCTCAATCAATTTTATGGCTGCATCTATATTTAAATCCCTCTGCTGCAGCAATGCTGTTACAGGCTTCAGATATCCTAGCACTTTGAGCATCAATTCAGTAAGAAAACAGAATGTCAGGTTACTAACCTGTTTTAGCAGTCCAATAGCTTCAGTTTTGAGAGCACCAAATTTTTCTGCAGAAGATGAATTGGCAATATACTCTAATGCTGAAACAACTACATTCCTGTCAGAATTAATAACAGATATGGAATCCAAATGTCCAGTCCACCTCTGAACTAATAGGCGTTTTAAAGATTTCCCTTCATAAATACGAGAAACGCGGCCTTTCTTAAAGAAAACATATAATTGCTCACACAAATCAAAATACTTCTTTACCTCTAAGATTGCCTTAATAGCATGTACTATTACTAAGTGCAGCTGGTGGTTGAAGCAATGAAGAAATACTATATTCCTTTCGAGTTCTTTTGACAGAAGAAACTGAACCCCACCAGCTGGCCCCTGCATTACAGATGCTCCATCATAAGATTGAGCAACTAGCTTGTCAAAATTGAATCCCATTGCAGTAAGTGTTGACAGAATTGCACTCTTTATATTTGAAGCATTTTGGGAATTTAATTCTACAACAGCAACGCACCTTTCAACTGGCTTCATATCTACGAGGTAACGATCAGCAATTGTCAGATCTTCAATGCACTATCTGTCTCTTGTTTCATCTCCCAATATAGCAGTGCAAGAACTACTGTTTATTTCTTGCATTATATTCTGTTGCACTGTTTCAGCCATGCGGTGGATTATTTCGTTTTGTATTTCTGGGCTAGTATATTTTGCATTCTGGGGAATCAGTTTCATGATTTTTTGTAATCTTTCATCTTTTCGTAATGAAAATTCAAATAATTGCAAAAATTGCCCACGTGTATCTTGACCCAGTGTCTCACAGTTAGAATCACCTCTGAAAGCTAGTTGATTGACTACCAGAAATTGAACAACTTCAGCTATGCATCTTATGTAGTATCTGTTATTTTCCACAGTTTCGGTACACAGTTTCTTCTGAATAGTTTCACCTGTTCTCTCTCGTTTTTGATGTTCAAGGTAACTGGACATGGCACATAGGTGTGCCTGTGAATGTTCATGCTTCAAAAAGCCCTTATTATTTTCTACGACATGCTTCCAATCTGTATACCCAGCACTAATAAATGCAATGTCAGAACTGAGAGATGGAAATTTTCTACATGCAAAACAGAAAGCAGCATTACCACTAACAGAATACTCTTAACCATTCGCATGTTTTATACCATGTAGCTTGGAACCTTCTTAACCGGCCCGAAATTATTGTTCCAGGGTATTGGGACAATACAGACTGAGCAGGGTTATTTTCCCCTAAGTCGTTAAATTGAATGGCAGATTGTATGGCTGGAGTCGCAGAAGGTGTCTTATAGTTTACCGCAAAATCTTTTCGTGGCGTAGTGTTCGCCTCTGTAACAGTAGCATCATCGGCACATTCAATAGAAGAAGATTCAAAAGCAGGATCACCAGTAGAACGGAGAAAACTCAAAATTGAAACCTGTTTACGACTCATTTTGTTTTTTCCTTGATGTTTATTCACTTTAACTTCACAAAAAATACTTTTCAATAGGAACAGATAGATATTATTTAAAAATTTCGGTTATCAAGTATCCCTTTCTTTATTTTAAGTTTGTTTCAGAGAGTTCAACTATTATAATAACTTACTTCATTCGTCAGAGCCCTCGAAAAACCATTCCTTTAAAAAACTCTTATCTTCCTTAAGCCAGCTGAATCTAAGCCAAACCAAAGCACGTGATACAGTAAAAAATCACAAAGTTTTTCAATAGCCGGAACAGAAGATACATAAAACTGGACTAAATTTTCACAAGAACATTTCTTTCTTCAAAAGCACATTAAAACACTTCACAACTTCACATCAGTTCTTTAGGATAAACCAAACAAAGCATCCCAAAGTTATATCGCATGGAAAATATCGGTCGAGAACTGTCCGCTGATAGTTACTAGCTGCATGCAGTGTTGCCACTCCATAAAATAAAAAAAATCCCTACTTGGTAACCAAGAAATTTCATATTATCACTCCCTCCTAGAATCAATAATATAAGTTAGGTTAATCTTTCATTTAAACGCAAATGATTTTTCAACTGAAGCAAAACATGTAAGACCCTCCGATATTAAACAGCGCTACATTTCATGAAAACACGATTTTTATATTAGAGCTATTAAAAGAAGTCTTTCAAAAAAAAATGTTACGTAACATTATTTTATCATTTGGGGGGGGGGGAATGATTATCTAGGGGGGTCTGGCCCGCCCAATCCCCCCCCCCCTGACTACGGGCCTGCCTCTAACTTAGAATTAACGCCTAATGAGCTTAGTGTTAGGCAATCTGTAAATTATTTACACCTAAATTTAGATACCCTCTACAATCATGTTGTTACCAATCTATATGATAAAAAAGATTCTTATAACTTCATTATCATTAAGAAGCTATCATATAGCTCTTGTAATTCTATTCAATTGTTTAGAAATATCATTTTAAACCAGCTATTTCGAATACATCGACTTTCTGATCCTCAGTTTCACTATCTCCACATCAATAATCTTAAGCTCATATTTTAAAATTACCACTATCCGGAAGCATTTGTAAATATTATTATTAATAATTTCAATTACACCACGTTGTAATTATAAAATTGGTAGTAATTTTACAATTACTTGATTGGATAACTCCTTTTTGTGAGCTTTACCCATTCTTATCACTTAGCTTTCCAAAGGGCCTGAGTCTGATACTGTTTACTATTTTTGAAAGACTACTGTCCACTTGTCCTGAGTCCTATACTGGTTACTATTTTTGAAAGTCTTCATTCAAATATATTTTTCATAAACGTTCAATAGTATATTCATTACGGTGTTCACCCGCTTTAGCAAAGAGATGTAGAGTGCTCTGTCATATATTCTCTTGCAAATATTTCGACTCACACGTGGTGGCTGTGCCTGTGGATTTGTATCTGTTTTTTGTATTTCTGATTTTTAATTCATTTGGTATTTATTATTTCTCCTTCCACTAGCCAGTTGACAGTTCCAATGGTGTCCATATTCAAATACTATCGCCATTATCAGAAACTGGCTATTCCATCGGTTTTAATTCGAATTGTATGGCTGTCCTGAAGAGAATACAATTTCGAACTAACCGCCTTTTTCTATGTAGTTTCAACTGATTGTTCTCCATGTATTGATCTTCTATGTTGAGCTAATTATTATTGCATGTTCTCATTTTTGCCGTGTTTACTCTTTCATTTGACATATTTATATTTATTAATATATACCTATTCAATTGTGATTTATGTATTCTGATTCTAATAATCCCCTCATCCCCATACCTTTATTGTGATAAGATACCTAATATTTTTATACTTAGTCTTGGTCTATAGTTACTTATTTGTAACAGATATGGTAGAGATGTTTCTTTTTTTTTGTACTTACCTTAGTTTGAATAGTTTTTGATAAAAAAATTTCAATTTTCATTTATATATATATATATATATATATATATATATATATATATATATATATATATATATATATATATATATATATATATATATATATATGTCTTCCGGTAAATGTCTCATGAATTTTAAAAAGAAATATAGAATCGTTAGCAGGAAAATTACTAAAATTGTCTCTCAAAAGCAGATTTATGAAGAGGATCATAGTGCAAACGCTTCACAAGCATTTTTAAATGATGTACGTATTTTTTTTTAAAAGATTCGCAGTTGAACTATAACCAAATGTTTAATACTGATCAATCGAGATTTAACAAGAAAGATCAATCATGCTTAAAGCATTGATTATGAAACACTTTCCAACTTCAATGCAATTTTATTTAAAAAAGTCGAAAATGCAATACATTCCTCGGTAATATTTTAAAACTTATCACAATACTACATTAATTTATTATATTTGAAAACTTAAACCTTCATTGAAAAAAATGAACTTCATTCAAACGACGGCATTGAAATATAAATTGCCTGGATAAATATCTCTAAAATGCGATACATTCCACGGTAATATTTTTAAAACTATCATAATACTACGATAATTTATTATATTTGAAAACTTCATCGAAAACAACAGAAATTAATTCAAATGACGTCATAGAAAAAATAACACGCCTGGATCTCTCTATAAAAGCAGGATTTCATTCATAACTTTCTCCCATTCATTTCATTCATCCCAATACTATAATAATTTATTTTATTTAAAAATTAAGACCATGGAGCTACAAGTAATTAAACTCTATGCTTAAAACTTCATCGAAAAAAATCGCCCTTCTCTTTATAAAATCAATTAATATTTCATTCATATCAGCCATGCAGACCCCATGGACTAAATTATTTTGTGTTAAAGAAATACAGCAATTCTAATACAACTCATTCTACATATTTTGCTGTTTACATTTTACATAAGTGAAAAATAGGCTTCGTTGTAGAAATAATCAAATTTGGATAATCATTTAAACTCAAATATATTGTATTTGCGTTGTTTCAGTATGTAGATGCACAGAATTTAAGCAAAAATAAAGTAGTTTTAGGACGGATACAACACTCAATATGAATTAAAAAGAACTTAAAAAATCATGATTTGAAACAAGATGGATGTCATATATCATTTTGAAGTGAGTCATGTGATCGTTTCATATCATGGTCACGTGATCGTTTCATATAAGAGGTGTAATTATTATTTTAATTTTTATTTAAAAAACTACCGAATATATTTCGCTGAATTTTTTTTTGTATATTTTATGGAGCAATTTCAATATTACCTAAAATATTCGAAGCAATTTGTCAATTTTAAAACCGCTTAAAAAATGTTTGAAAAATTAGTTCCCATAGGGCTCAATGTATTTCATTTTTTCAACCCGGGTTCAATCCAATACTAATTGGGTGATATTCATTTATATTCCCATAGGTCCTACAGACCGTCTGAACAACATACTAAAATTTCATTTTGATTAAGTCATTTTTACGGCAGTTATCGTGCTAACGGACAGACAGACAGACAGAATGAACAAAGTCATAAACTCTTTTCAACTTTGTTGTAAAGTGTTAATAAAGAAATTCATTCGGGGAGAACGCTTGATTTGTTGGGATCAAAACAGATTGAACGTGCTGCACAATCTATACATGCTACGACCCATTCATATACTGTAATGTCAACGATCAGGAAAGATGGAATGCTGCTATCGCCTTTATTTATTGTGTATTCTGAACCTAAAGGACAATTTGGAACCCAAGTGAGGCGGAAAATGTTTCAAGCTCATAATTTGTAACACTTTACAACAAAGTTGAAAAGTGTTTATGACTTTGTGCACTCTGTCTGTCTGTCTGTCTGTCTGTCTGTCCGTTAGCACGATAACTGCCGTAAAAATGACTTAATCAAAATGAAATTTTAGTATGTTGTTCAGACGGTCTGTAGGACCTATGGGAATATAAATGAATAATATCACCCAATTAGTTTTGGATTGAACCCGGGTTGAAAAAATGAAATACATTGAGCCCTATGGGACCTAATTTTTCAAACATTTTTTAAGCGGATTTCAAATTCACAAATTGCTTCGAAAATTTTAGGTAATATTCAAATTGTTCCATAAAATATATAAAAAAAATTCAGCGAAATATATTCAGTACTTTTTAAAATAAAAATTAAAATATTAATAACACCTCTTATATGAAGCGATCACGTGACCATGATATGAAAATATCACGTGACCCACTTCAAAATGATAAATGGCATCCATCTTGTCTCAAAATTGTGATTTTTAAAGTTCTTTTTAATTCATATTGAGTGTTGTATCCGTCCTAAAACTACTTTATTTTTGCTTAAATTCTGTGCATTTACATACTGAAACAACGCAATTACAATATATTTGAGCTTAAATGCTTATCCAAATTTGATTATTTCTACAACGAAGCCTATGTTTCACTTATGTAAAATGTAAACAGCAAAATATGTAGAATGAGTTGTATATTAGAATTGCTGTATTTCTTTAACACAAAATAATTTAGTCCATGGAGTCTGCGTAGCTGATATGAATGAAATTCATTGATTTTATAAAGAAAAGGACGATTTTTTTCGATGAAGTTTTACGCATAGAGTTTAATTACTTGTAGCTCCATGGTCTTAATTTTTAAATAAAATAAATTATTATAGTATTGTGATGAATGACATGAATGGGAAATTATTTATGAATGAAATGCTGCTTTTATAGAGAGAGCCAGGCGTGTTATTTTTTCTATGACGTCATTTGAATGAATTTCAGTTGTTTTCGATGAAGTTTTCAAATATAATAAATTATCGTAGTATTATGATAATTCTAAAATTATTACCAAGGAATGTATCACATTTTAGAGATGTTTAAACCAAGCAATTTATATTTCAATGCCGTCATTTGAATGAAGTTCATTTTTTTCGATGAAGGTTTAAGTTTTCAAATATAATAAATTAATGCAGTATTGTGATAAGTTTTAAAATATTACCGAGGAATGTATTGCATTTTAGACACGTTTAAATAAAATTGCATTGAAGTTGGAAAGTGTTTCATAATCAATGCTTTAAGCATGATTGATCTTTCTTGTTATACATTCGCTTCGAAATTGGGGAAAATGGGATAAAAAAAACTGAGCGAATATTTATCGGACGTGTATTTTAAAAACACACCAGTTGAAACCGTATTTTTAGTGGATTCTTGGTCACCCTTCAAAAACAATGATTTGCTTGATAGTGTTACGCCACCAGGTAAAATCGTTCATGTGTTTGTCATGCCATCTAAAACCACTCATCTAATACAACCTCTTGATAGGTACATTTTTCGGGTCTGGAAAAATTTCGTTCGAAAATTTTCAGATTTAGTTATGACTGTACAAATATAAATCGATTTATTTCATCGGGACAATATCTTTAAAGTACAATCCATATTGCACACAACCAGTTCTCTTCACCACGCTACTTTAATATGTGGAAATCTTCATGACATGCATGTTCATACACAGAAAACTATCCTGGGTATTTCGAAAATCCTGTTGAGTTCATATTTACTGAACACAACGTATTTGATTGCGGGAAACAAAACAGTGCATCCAAAATATTCACTCGGTGCAGCTGATGTAAAATATGTTTCTGTTTTTTGCATTTCTTCAATGAACCTCATATTTGTAACACTTTCAATTTATAAAGAAATTAACCCTAGTAGAGAAGCAAATGAAAAGATACACATAACATTTAGTAATTTTAACTCCTCTACCAGAACAATTCTTGATATTAAATGGTCCAGCAAAGTCTACACCCACACGAGTAAATGCTCTGCTTTGTGTAACTCTTGATGCAGGAAGATCAACCATCAACTGTGTTGTATTTTGCGCTCGAATTCTGCAACAGATACAGATGACACATCGATGTAAGCATCTACGAATGGCATCTCTAGCGCAGATAATTCAAAACCTTTGCAGTATAATAGACAGAAGTAATTGTGGGCCAGCATGAGGGTAAACTTGATGATAGTAATTGATGATCAAATTTGTAATATGATGATTCTTGGGTAAAATCATCGGGTGTTTTCTGTTTGATAAGTTCGCATTTGTAAGTCTTCCGCCAACACGCATAACTCCTAATGAATCTAAAAACGGAGTCGAAGATAAAATCTTGCTGCTTGATTTCAAAGGTTTCGCAGATTTTAGGCTAGTCAGTTCCTCGGAAAATGCAGAGTGCTGTACAATCTTTACAATTAAAGATGTTGCGGTAAAAAGTTCTTCAGTTGATAAGTGGCTCTTTAAACGATTTTCCGGTTGCTTAGAACAATTATTTCTAAACCTCATACACGATGCTAATATTCTGCATAGCCTTATCCACGAAGAAAATTTTGAAATTAAAGTTGGTTCTTGAACTTTTGAGACATGAAAATTATAACTCCTTTTCTCTTCTTTAAACACAATTTCACTGAACTCAGCGTCGATATCAAATTTTTGATCTGTCATTTCAAGAGGTTGTTTTAGCCATTGAGGTTCTGCAACCACAATATGCTCTCCAAAAATTCTGATGGAAGATAACCCCTAGTTCCGCAATTTGCTGGATTCTCTACCCCATGTACAAAGTTCCATTTGACATTAGGAATAGCTTCTTGAATTTTGGACACACGATTTGCAACAAAAGGCTGCCAACGACGTGGCTCAGAAGAAATCCACGCTAATGTGACTCGTGAATCTGTCCAAGCATAGACACAATTGACAAGTATTTCAATGTATGAGAGAACAACCTTCGAAAGATTTGATAGCAACAAAGCTGCACATAGCTCTAGTCGTTACCTTACACCTTTCTGGTAGGTCGGACGGTCTGGGTCTCAATAACAACAACATAGCTCTAGTCTTGGAATAGACTGTATTTTTAAAGGTGCAACTCTGTTTTTTGCGGTTAACATATTCACATGCACTGAATGCTTAGAACTTTCAGATTTTACATATATGACAGTTCAATAAGCTTTCTCAGAAGCGTCAGAAAAGCCATGAATATCTATGACAATGGGATTTCAACATAAAACATAACGCGGAATTTGAAATTCTGATAACTGCGGCAACTCCGAGTAAAATCTTCTCCACTTTTTGTAATTTTTTTCACTAGCAGGTTCATCCCAACCAATGTCATAATTCCACAATTATTGTATTAAAATTTTAGCGTACGCAATTACAGGTGCCAACCATCCCATTGGATCAAAAATCTTTGCAATTTCTAAAAGAATAGTTCTCTTCGTGCATGGGTTTTGGATGTTAGTGGATTCAGTAAAATGAAATGTATCTGTAGTTGGTTTCCAGTTAATTCCCAAAACTTTCACCTTTTTGTCACTATTAATTTCTATAGATATATATTTTTGAAAGAGAATTCTTTGGTCTTTCCGATGGTGTTAAGATGAAAACTCTGCGATAATATTTTCGATCGCTGAGGAGTCGCTTTGTGCGAAAATCGCTCAAAATGGCACTTCAATACTTAGTAACTAAAAAACTAATTTGAATTTAAAAAAAAGTATGACATGACCAGTTTTATTGATACTCATGATATGACCAGTTAATTGATATGATATGACCAGTTAATTTGAGCGCGCAAAAAAGAATATTTCGTAAACTCTATGTTTTTTTCATTAGTATATTACTGTGCTGTTAACCATTGAAAATATTTTACAGTTTCTAAATTACGACAGATTAAGTGTGTGCATATTGCTTAAATAAATTTAAATCCAGCAATAATGTAACAAATTGTATCTAAAAATGTTCTTAGTCTCAGTTGGCAGTGTTCACGCATATTAATTTATTGTGAATCTTCTTTAAAGTGTTCCAAAATAGCATCTTCCATTAGGATGAATTGGCATTTCTTCTGTTTTAGAGTAGAAAGCTTAGAGGTAAAAGACATGGTGTTTATTTTCACAATTGATACATACCTTTGACATTTTCAGTATACATATAATTAAATACACATACTGAAATACACAACATAACATATTAATAATGATTCGCTTGATAATTTATAAAATTCTACTGTTAAACTTATTCCATTTAGCAGGTACAGTTTCGCACAATAGTGACTATATATATCTTGAGGTTGGCATATTTTTCAAGCTTTATCGTAGAAAACGAAAGTGAAACTGATCTAATGAAATTTTATTGTTTATGATTATAGAAAATGAAGCATATTGCTTTATTCAGTATTGTGTTAGATGCCCAAGAATTTCACTTTCTCTCATGTGAGTATCACTATATGTAATTGTCCACCGTGTTTAAGGTGTTTTTTTTTATGGTTACAAATAAACAAAACAAACTTTTATTGTTATAAAACCAGAAAGAAAACTTTATTATTATGGTTACAAAAACAAAACTTTATTATTATGGTTACAAAAACAAAACTTTATTGTTATGGTTACAAAAACAAAACAAATTACTTTATTTAGCATTGTATGAGGAGCCCAAGAATTCCATCTTCTCTCATGAATATCACTATTATGTAATTGTCTAACGTGTTTCGTGTTTTTTTTTATGGTTACAAATAAACAAAACAAACTTTCATTGTTATAGTTACTAAAACAAAACTTTATTGTTATGGTTACAAAAAAACAGAACAAATTACTTTATTTAGTATTGTATGAGATGGTTTATGGTTACAAATATACAAAAATAACTTTTATTGTTATAGTTACCAAAAATAAAACTTTATTGTTATTGAGGTGTGTAAAAGAAAAAAATTAGCTTAGAGCTTCATGATTGGCCTTGAATTAAAATTGTACATTACGGAAATGACAACCCGCCAATTTATTTTTCTGTGTTGCCCGATGTTCCTGAAAATCAAATTGATTAATAGATAAAATTATTTTTACTTACACAATAAAAAGACATTAACTTGCTCTAACTAAACTTTATTAATATTATTATTCATACTAAATTTTAGCATTGCTCAACTTCACCATCATTAGTTATATTTACATCGTATTAATTAGTTCTTACAGTATTACAGTCTATCTTGCACATTTATTACTTATTTACAAATTTCTATAGTTGGATTTTTATCCATCATTTCTCTTAAACATTCATTTGACACCTCTACACATTTTAACAAACTTTTACAACCTTATTTAGTTATTTTATATTTATGACTTAAATTAACTTCTTATTAGTCTTTCAGGACTTTCTGGCCGGAAAGGGGGAGCGAATTAAACTTTAAGGGGGACAAGTTTTCTATTTGCCTCATATAAATGTACCTAAATGTTGTCACATAAATAGAAACTAAGTTAATATAAAATGTCTCCGGGGAGGGGGGCTTCGTCGCCCGGATGTATATCTGAAAGAAACACTGGTCGCATCCGAAAAAACTGTATAAAATGTTTTCTATGTAAATAAACAAAGTATTTTTGTTCCGCCTGGTGCGGAGCTCAATGCTGGCGCATCTCTTGTTTCCTCTAAGCGACAGGCAGGATTTTCAGGAGATACGAATTTCTTTCCGTCTATCCACGAAAGATATTCATTCCATTGGAAATGGAACTGAAATAAAATGCGTGTGAAATTTCTACCTGAGAATTAAAATTCGAGTTTTCGACGGAAAAGCATATTTTAAGCCTCCCAAACTCGAATTGATCGTTTTTGAGGTGATGTGTGTGTGTGTCCGTAAGACTGTGGCGATGATATTTCATAAACGAAGGGAGAGTTTCTAACAAAATTTGGTACAGCGAATTTTTTGGGAAAATTTTTGAGAAATTTGGCAGTCCGCGAATACTGGAAACCTATAGATTTTAAAAGCAATTGATGTTCGGAAGGTCCCCCAATTTTTCAAATGAAATTTTGTTAAAATCATCAAAAAATCAGAATCTTCAATAATGTTAAGTAAATAATTTTTTTCCACTAGAAAACGTTTGACACAAATATTAGAACTCTAGCATGAACCGTTCTTGAAATATAGCACTTGTTTCTTCAAATATATTTATAAAAAAAATCCCGCAAAATTAAAGAAAATATTAATTATTGGGAAATATGTTCACTTTTCATATGTAATATCATGCAATAAATTTGTTAACATCATTCTCAAGATTCTAGTTCATTCCATTCGCTGGAGAAGATACTTTGTGTAATGGTTTTGTATTTTGACGTCTAACAATTCGCCAACAGTCATTTATATATGAGAAAGCTACTCTTCCCGTTTGTTTATAACGCTTCGCGATAAATTTGGCGAACTTATTGCCTCATTTAGTGAAATATCGTTAACTTAGCGACATTTCGTCCCATATTGCCGAAAATATCATTAAAATTGCAAAAATGACGTTAAGTTAACGAAAATGAAGCCAAATTGATGAATTATTTATTAAAATATTTTAGTATATGAACTATATTGCTTATTGCGGTTGCTATCAATATTGATAATTGTCAATTTAGAATTGCGCGAAATATAAGTTAATTGGATACTTCGAAATAGTTTTACATGTTGTCATCCGGAAAAGCACCAAATGTGCAATTCAACATTAAAACATTATGCAATGGATCTTATACACAATTTTTTCACTATGAAAGAAGTAAATTCATTGCATCATATAGGGAAAGTCATATGCTGCCCACATCAGAGTTTTTTTGTTTTATATTTATTTTTTCATTGTTTGCCCTATTTTAGTTTGACATTCGATAATCTGGCAAATTTGGTAATCTAGCACCGCTGAAGTCCCATACGTGCCGGACTATCGAAAGTTTACTGTATATTTTATTCTATTTGCAACCGAGCTAAAATATATAGCATGAAACTTCATTTGCAAATTTTGGTTCCCGGTTTTCTGTCTCCCCAAATTATTTTATCAAGTTACTTTACTGTCTTTGGCAGGTTTAAATATTAGTTTACCTTTATGCGTCTTAGAGCTGCAGGAAACCAAACCTATAAAAATCAAAGTGCTAACATAAGATGAAGTATGTATAAACTTTGGAACACAACTAGGTGTTTCAAAAGATGTCTATATATAAAGCAGCGTATTTGTACATCAGCATAGCTGATTTTCTCTCACTATAGTTAAATTCCGGATAAAACTAATCTGCAAAGAACTGCAGTCAGTTCTAGCGAGCTCTTTTAAATATTCAATGAGTGTGTCAGTCTAGAAAATAATCACAAATTGAGAACAACTATTTGTGAAACTTAACACCATTTCAAAATCAAACTCTCAAAGTACTACATATTTCATAATGAGCTTCATGTATAAAAAAAGTAAAACAATATAAATAAAAAACTTTTTCTGTAATATTTAATGCAGTTGATGACTAGTTGTAGTTCTTATATGTTGCATAAATATTTGGGAATTGTCCAATCCAGTGCTGTTTCATACAGTGATTTCATGGAAACAAAATATGATTATAGCCATATATATGGGTTATTCATTTGCATGTAATCATCATCACTCCTGCGATGAGGCATTCTTATGTAGCGTGGTGCTTCTGCAGAATACATAGTCGGCATTCGGGCATAATATGGTCTTTTCCAGAAATCCAGACCAATATGGTCATAGTCTTTTGATAAAATGTCTTTGTTAAAAGGCAACCTCAACAAAGCAGATCCTGTTCTGCCCCAATGGCGAACCATTTGGAATGATAGGTTTATGCCCTCAAAGAGTCTGATAAGGCTCTCTGGTTCGGTTATAATCTGCACTAAAAGTCTTGTAGGACGGAGTGTGCTAGCTTCCTGTTCGGTGATAACTGGTTCGAAACATTTGGTAGGAAGAAATTCAAGACAAATCAGCAGGTACGTGAGGGTCAACAAATCATACGGCATAATGCCTGCAAAAAAGAAATAATAATTTTAAAACAAAATTTATAGCAATAACAAGGCATTTATGAAGGAACCTTCATATGGTGGCAAGTGGTGTATACACTTCATTTCGACGGACTTATTAGACATTTTTATACTTTTTTGCATACTTATTTGGTACAGTCACGCGATTTTTTGGATAAATCGAAAGTGGCATCTTCGGAATCTGAAATTCTTAGTAATCCCCCCTATCCTCTCTAAAATTTGCTGCTGAGTCGATATTAGTCATCATTTAAGCTCTCTCTATAGCCAAATATAAGAAATAGATGCAATATATAAGCCTAAGTAATAGATGATGACAAGAAAAATGTAATATTTTTAATTGGAAGCGACATCTCTAGAACCAGAAATGGAAATCCTAGTGAAACCCTCAACTCTCACCAAAATTTGATGCTGAATCCATATCAGTCATCGAGCTTTATTTATAGCCGATACTGAAAAAAATGGATGTTTCAAGGTTAATTTTTGTTCCTGAAGTGGAAATTCGTAATGAACCCTCTCTATCTTCACTGGAACTTGATGCTGAATCCATATCAGCCAGATTAACTAACTTTGGTTCTTAGTGCATGATTTAACGAGAAATCACAGGGTGTGAGATCTGGGGATCTCGTAGGCCAGTCATGTATGCAATCGCCTCCATACATAAGTCATCTCCATGGCTTTATCTGCCGCAGCCCCCCGAGTGTTGAGAGATTGAATTAATTTTTTTTTCATGCCAAACAAAATCCTCCACCACGGCGAATATTAATCTGCAAACCGCATGTCTCTCCGACCCATAGATATTTTTTTTATAGTGTTTTACTTTTGCTCCGAACTTTTGAATCACCCGGTATATACAGGGTCTTTCAAAAATCCGTATAAACTTTAAAAATTTATTAAGAATCGAAAAATCATCGCATTGAGATACGGTTTGTACCATAAGTATTGTCAGGACGGGATTTTTTTTTTTTTTTTTTTTTTTTTGACGTGAACAAATTTTGTAGTTTAAAAAATCACCTATAGGTGGCGCTGAACGCGCTAGAAAGACAAAGAAAATAACTTACTGTACGTTCAATACCTTTATTATGTGTTATTAGCATCATGTGTTCGACGTGTCCTCCTCCACAAGGTATGACACAATTCAGGCTAGTGAAAACACCCGTAACTGCAGAATGCAGCATGTCTGGATGGATGAAACTCACTTCACGACGAATGGAATCTTTTACTTTAGACAATGTGGAAGGGTCTGATTGATACACTCGTGACTTTAAATACCCCCACAACCATAAATCAACTGGTGTCAAATCTGGAGACCGAGGAGGCCATGGGATCTTGCAATGCCTACTGATAAGTCTGTCTTCCCCGAAGGTGTCAATTAGAAATTTCTTTACTGGAGTTGCGATGTGAGATGATGCTTCATCTTGCATAAATGTTACAGTAGATATCACATTTCGTTTTCACAAAGACGGTACGACTTGCTCATGCAGAAGAATCAAATAACGCTGTGCGTTTACTGTGCAAGTTTTCTAACCAGTACTTGAGCTAAACTCCTCGAAGAGAAAGGGTCCCAGAATGTAAGAATCAGTGAAGCCACACCAAACTGTCAGGCGTGGTGAATGAAGTGGCTGCTCTATGTACTCACGTGGATTAGAAGTCACCCATATACGATAGTTGTGTGTGTTCACATTTCCATGCAGTGACATGCAGTTCACATTTCCATGCAGGGCTTCGTCTGTCTACAACACATTAAATAACCACTGTGGTTCCTGTGCGATTTTTGACATAGCCCATTTGGCAAAAGTTTCTCGCTGTGCGGTATCTACCTGTAAAAGCTGATGACGTGATTGTAATTTGAAAGGATACGGATGACTGTGAAGGATATGCCATACCGAGGATACACGAATATCCAATCGCATTGCAGCTTCAGAAGCGCTGCTAGTCCCAGCCGCTGTTTCAGTTGCTAGGTTTTCAATTTCAGATGCCACAGCACTGGCACGGAAGTCCATTAACGATGGTCTTCCACTTCATGGCCGATCCTCCAAATATCCAGTTTCTTCAAATCGTGTGACAAGCTTCAGTAATCCAGAACAGGTGATAGGACATTTTCCTTTCTTTAGATTTTTCCTAAATCGGAATTTTCGCAAAGCATCTGATGCTGATTCTCCGCTCACGTAATACAGCTTCACTAACAAGGCTTTCTTGATCAAAGTTAACATTCTCGCAAAACCTTCTTCTTAGCACCGTTTACTAATGAATCAAATGAAGAATTTACAGAGCACTACAGCTCTTTTATAACAGCCTCAGTTACATATTTTTGGAAGATGTATTGGGTAAGCGCCACCTATAGGTGATTTTTTAAACTACAAAATTTTTTCACGTCAACCCCCCCCCCCCCTATTCTGATAATAATTATGGTACAACCCGTATCTCAATGCGATGAGTTTTCGATTTTTAATGAATTTTAAAATTTATACGGATTTTTAAAAGACCCTATATATATATATATAATATTATATATATATATATATATATATATTATATATATATATATATATATATATATATATATATATCTATAAGTCTACACCCACACGAGTAAATGCTCTGCTTTGTGTAACTCTTGATGCAGGAAGATCAACCATCAACTGTGTTGTATTTTGCGCTCGAATTCTGCAACAGATACAGATGACACATCGATGTAAGCATCTACGAATGGCATCTCTAGCGCAGATAATTCAAAACCTTTGCAGTATAATAGACAGAAGTAATTGTGGGCCAGCATGAGGGTAAACTTGATGATAGTAATTGATGATCAAATTTGTAATATGATGATTCTTGGGTAAAATCATCGGGTGTTTTCTGTTTGATAAGTTCGCATTTGTAAGTCTTCCGCCAACACGCATAACTCCTAATGAATCTAAAAACGGAGTCGAAGATAAAATCTTGCTGCTTGATTTCAAAGGTTTCGCAGATTTTAGGCTAGTCAGTTCCTCGGAAAATGCAGAGTGCTGTACAATCTTTACAATTAAAGATGTTGCGGTAAAAAGTTCTTCAGTTGATAAGTGGCTCTTTAAACGATTTTCCGGTTGCTTAGAACAATTATTTCTAAACCTCATACACGATGCTAATATTCTGCATAGCCTTATCCACGAAGAAAATTTTGAAATTAAAGTTGGTTCTTGAACTTTTGAGACATGAAAATTATAACTCCTTTTCTCTTCTTTAAACACAATTTCACTGAACTCAGCGTCGATATCAAATTTTTGATCTGTCATTTCAAGAGGTTGTTTTAGCCATTGAGGTTCTGCAACCACAATATGCTCTCCAAAAATTCTGATGGAAGATAACCCCTAGTTCCGCAATTTGCTGGATTCTCTACCCCATGTACAAAGTTCCATTTGACATTAGGAATAGCTTCTTGAATTTTGGACACACGATTTGCAACAAAAGGCTGCCAACGACGTGGCTCAGAAGAAATCCACGCTAATGTGACTCGTGAATCTGTCCAAGCATAGACACAATTGACAAGTATTTCAATGTATGAGAGAACAACCTTCGAAAGATTTGATAGCAACAAAGCTGCACATAGCTCTAGTCGTTACCTTACACCTTTCTGGTAGGTCGGACGGTCTGGGTCTCAATAACAACAACATAGCTCTAGTCTTGGAATAGACTGTATTTTTAAAGGTGCAACTCTGTTTTTTGCGGTTAACATATTCACATGCACTGAATGCTTAGAACTTTCAGATTTTACATATATGACAGTTCAATAAGCTTTCTCAGAAGCGTCAGAAAAGCCATGAATATCTATGACAATGGGATTTCAACATAAAACATAACGCGGAATTTGAAATTCTGATAACTGCGGCAACTCCGAGTAAAATCTTCTCCACTTTTTGTAATTTTTTTCACTAGCAGGTTCATCCCAACCAATGTCATAATTCCACAATTATTGTATTAAAATTTTAGCGTACGCAATTACAGGTGCCAACCATCCCATTGGATCAAAAATCTTTGCAATTTCTAAAAGAATAGTTCTCTTCGTGCATGGGTTTTGG
Source organism: Amaurobius ferox (assembly GCA_951213105.1). Taxonomy (NCBI): domain Eukaryota; kingdom Metazoa; phylum Arthropoda; class Arachnida; order Araneae; family Amaurobiidae; genus Amaurobius; species Amaurobius ferox. The sequence goes on from OX578133.1 coordinate 58,016,386, forward strand.
ATGTTAGTGGATTCAGTAAAATGAAATGTATCTGTAGTTGGTTTCCAGTTAATTCCCAAAACTTTCACCTTTTTGTCACTATTAATTTCTATAGATATATATTTTTGAAAGAGAATTCTTTGGTCTTTCCGATGGTGTTAAGATGAAAACTCTGCGATAATATTTTCGATCGCTGAGGAGTCGCTTTGTGCGAAAATCGCTCAAAATGGCACTTCAATACTTAGTAACTAAAAAACTAATTTGAATTTAAAAAAAAGTATGACATGACCAGTTTTATTGATACTCATGATATGACCAGTTAATTGATATGATATGACCAGTTAATTTGAGCGCGCAAAAAAGAATATTTCGTAAACTCTATGTTTTTTTCATTAGTATATTACTGTGCTGTTAACCATTGAAAATATTTTACAGTTTCTAAATTACGACAGATTAAGTGTGTGCATATTGCTTAAATAAATTTAAATCCAGCAATAATGTAACAAATTGTATCTAAAAATGTTCTTAGTCTCAGTTGGCAGTGTTCACGCATATTAATTTATTGTGAATCTTCTTTAAAGTGTTCCAAAATAGCATCTTCCATTAGGATGAATTGGCATTTCTTCTGTTTTAGAGTAGAAAGCTTAGAGGTAAAAGACATGGTGTTTATTTTCACAATTGATACATACCTTTGACATTTTCAGTATACATATAATTAAATACACATACTGAAATACACAACATAACATATTAATAATGATTCGCTTGATAATTTATAAAATTCTACTGTTAAACTTATTCCATTTAGCAGGTACAGTTTCGCACAATAGTGACTATATATATCTTGAGGTTGGCATATTTTTCAAGCTTTATCGTAGAAAACGAAAGTGAAACTGATCTAATGAAATTTTATTGTTTATGATTATAGAAAATGAAGCATATTGCTTTATTCAGTATTGTGTTAGATGCCCAAGAATTTCACTTTCTCTCATGTGAGTATCACTATATGTAATTGTCCACCGTGTTTAAGGTGTTTTTTTTTATGGTTACAAATAAACAAAACAAACTTTTATTGTTATAAAACCAGAAAGAAAACTTTATTATTATGGTTACAAAAACAAAACTTTATTATTATGGTTACAAAAACAAAACTTTATTGTTATGGTTACAAAAACAAAACAAATTACTTTATTTAGCATTGTATGAGGAGCCCAAGAATTCCATCTTCTCTCATGAATATCACTATTATGTAATTGTCTAACGTGTTTCGTGTTTTTTTTTATGGTTACAAATAAACAAAACAAACTTTCATTGTTATAGTTACTAAAACAAAACTTTATTGTTATGGTTACAAAAAAACAGAACAAATTACTTTATTTAGTATTGTATGAGATGGTTTATGGTTACAAATATACAAAAATAACTTTTATTGTTATAGTTACCAAAAATAAAACTTTATTGTTATTGAGGTGTGTAAAAGAAAAAAATTAGCTTAGAGCTTCATGATTGGCCTTGAATTAAAATTGTACATTACGGAAATGACAACCCGCCAATTTATTTTTCTGTGTTGCCCGATGTTCCTGAAAATCAAATTGATTAATAGATAAAATTATTTTTACTTACACAATAAAAAGACATTAACTTGCTCTAACTAAACTTTATTAATATTATTATTCATACTAAATTTTAGCATTGCTCAACTTCACCATCATTAGTTATATTTACATCGTATTAATTAGTTCTTACAGTATTACAGTCTATCTTGCACATTTATTACTTATTTACAAATTTCTATAGTTGGATTTTTATCCATCATTTCTCTTAAACATTCATTTGACACCTCTACACATTTTAACAAACTTTTACAACCTTATTTAGTTATTTTATATTTATGACTTAAATTAACTTCTTATTAGTCTTTCAGGACTTTCTGGCCGGAAAGGGGGAGCGAATTAAACTTTAAGGGGGACAAGTTTTCTATTTGCCTCATATAAATGTACCTAAATGTTGTCACATAAATAGAAACTAAGTTAATATAAAATGTCTCCGGGGAGGGGGGCTTCGTCGCCCGGATGTATATCTGAAAGAAACACTGGTCGCATCCGAAAAAACTGTATAAAATGTTTTCTATGTAAATAAACAAAGTATTTTTGTTCCGCCTGGTGCGGAGCTCAATGCTGGCGCATCTCTTGTTTCCTCTAAGCGACAGGCAGGATTTTCAGGAGATACGAATTTCTTTCCGTCTATCCACGAAAGATATTCATTCCATTGGAAATGGAACTGAAATAAAATGCGTGTGAAATTTCTACCTGAGAATTAAAATTCGAGTTTTCGACGGAAAAGCATATTTTAAGCCTCCCAAACTCGAATTGATCGTTTTTGAGGTGATGTGTGTGTGTGTCCGTAAGACTGTGGCGATGATATTTCATAAACGAAGGGAGAGTTTCTAACAAAATTTGGTACAGCGAATTTTTTGGGAAAATTTTTGAGAAATTTGGCAGTCCGCGAATACTGGAAACCTATAGATTTTAAAAGCAATTGATGTTCGGAAGGTCCCCCAATTTTTCAAATGAAATTTTGTTAAAATCATCAAAAAATCAGAATCTTCAATAATGTTAAGTAAATAATTTTTTTCCACTAGAAAACGTTTGACACAAATATTAGAACTCTAGCATGAACCGTTCTTGAAATATAGCACTTGTTTCTTCAAATATATTTATAAAAAAAATCCCGCAAAATTAAAGAAAATATTAATTATTGGGAAATATGTTCACTTTTCATATGTAATATCATGCAATAAATTTGTTAACATCATTCTCAAGATTCTAGTTCATTCCATTCGCTGGAGAAGATACTTTGTGTAATGGTTTTGTATTTTGACGTCTAACAATTCGCCAACAGTCATTTATATATGAGAAAGCTACTCTTCCCGTTTGTTTATAACGCTTCGCGATAAATTTGGCGAACTTATTGCCTCATTTAGTGAAATATCGTTAACTTAGCGACATTTCGTCCCATATTGCCGAAAATATCATTAAAATTGCAAAAATGACGTTAAGTTAACGAAAATGAAGCCAAATTGATGAATTATTTATTAAAATATTTTAGTATATGAACTATATTGCTTATTGCGGTTGCTATCAATATTGATAATTGTCAATTTAGAATTGCGCGAAATATAAGTTAATTGGATACTTCGAAATAGTTTTACATGTTGTCATCCGGAAAAGCACCAAATGTGCAATTCAACATTAAAACATTATGCAATGGATCTTATACACAATTTTTTCACTATGAAAGAAGTAAATTCATTGCATCATATAGGGAAAGTCATATGCTGCCCACATCAGAGTTTTTTTGTTTTATATTTATTTTTTCATTGTTTGCCCTATTTTAGTTTGACATTCGATAATCTGGCAAATTTGGTAATCTAGCACCGCTGAAGTCCCATACGTGCCGGACTATCGAAAGTTTACTGTATATTTTATTCTATTTGCAACCGAGCTAAAATATATAGCATGAAACTTCATTTGCAAATTTTGGTTCCCGGTTTTCTGTCTCCCCAAATTATTTTATCAAGTTACTTTACTGTCTTTGGCAGGTTTAAATATTAGTTTACCTTTATGCGTCTTAGAGCTGCAGGAAACCAAACCTATAAAAATCAAAGTGCTAACATAAGATGAAGTATGTATAAACTTTGGAACACAACTAGGTGTTTCAAAAGATGTCTATATATAAAGCAGCGTATTTGTACATCAGCATAGCTGATTTTCTCTCACTATAGTTAAATTCCGGATAAAACTAATCTGCAAAGAACTGCAGTCAGTTCTAGCGAGCTCTTTTAAATATTCAATGAGTGTGTCAGTCTAGAAAATAATCACAAATTGAGAACAACTATTTGTGAAACTTAACACCATTTCAAAATCAAACTCTCAAAGTACTACATATTTCATAATGAGCTTCATGTATAAAAAAAGTAAAACAATATAAATAAAAAACTTTTTCTGTAATATTTAATGCAGTTGATGACTAGTTGTAGTTCTTATATGTTGCATAAATATTTGGGAATTGTCCAATCCAGTGCTGTTTCATACAGTGATTTCATGGAAACAAAATATGATTATAGCCATATATATGGGTTATTCATTTGCATGTAATCATCATCACTCCTGCGATGAGGCATTCTTATGTAGCGTGGTGCTTCTGCAGAATACATAGTCGGCATTCGGGCATAATATGGTCTTTTCCAGAAATCCAGACCAATATGGTCATAGTCTTTTGATAAAATGTCTTTGTTAAAAGGCAACCTCAACAAAGCAGATCCTGTTCTGCCCCAATGGCGAACCATTTGGAATGATAGGTTTATGCCCTCAAAGAGTCTGATAAGGCTCTCTGGTTCGGTTATAATCTGCACTAAAAGTCTTGTAGGACGGAGTGTGCTAGCTTCCTGTTCGGTGATAACTGGTTCGAAACATTTGGTAGGAAGAAATTCAAGACAAATCAGCAGGTACGTGAGGGTCAACAAATCATACGGCATAATGCCTGCAAAAAAGAAATAATAATTTTAAAACAAAATTTATAGCAATAACAAGGCATTTATGAAGGAACCTTCATATGGTGGCAAGTGGTGTATACACTTCATTTCGACGGACTTATTAGACATTTTTATACTTTTTTGCATACTTATTTGGTACAGTCACGCGATTTTTTGGATAAATCGAAAGTGGCATCTTCGGAATCTGAAATTCTTAGTAATCCCCCCTATCCTCTCTAAAATTTGCTGCTGAGTCGATATTAGTCATCATTTAAGCTCTCTCTATAGCCAAATATAAGAAATAGATGCAATATATAAGCCTAAGTAATAGATGATGACAAGAAAAATGTAATATTTTTAATTGGAAGCGACATCTCTAGAACCAGAAATGGAAATCCTAGTGAAACCCTCAACTCTCACCAAAATTTGATGCTGAATCCATATCAGTCATCGAGCTTTATTTATAGCCGATACTGAAAAAAATGGATGTTTCAAGGTTAATTTTTGTTCCTGAAGTGGAAATTCGTAATGAACCCTCTCTATCTTCACTGGAACTTGATGCTGAATCCATATCAGCCAGATTAACTAACTTTGGTTCTTAGTGCATGATTTAACGAGAAATCACAGGGTGTGAGATCTGGGGATCTCGTAGGCCAGTCATGTATGCAATCGCCTCCATACATAAGTCATCTCCATGGCTTTATCTGCCGCAGCCCCCCGAGTGTTGAGAGAT